>OU015498.1:26604306-26704734 GCA_907164885.2 Dolomedes plantarius | reverse complement strand
TCAGTTGGACCCTTGTATGTATGCATGAATGTATATATGTATATATATATATAATATATATATATATATATATATATATGCATATATATAATTATATATATATATCTATAATATATGTATTATATATGATATATATATGTATATATTATATATATATATGTATTATATCTATATATATAATATATAGATATAATATATAATATATATATATATATATATATATATATATATATATATATAATATATATATATTATATATAATATATATATAATATATCATATATATATTATATATATATTATATATTATTTATATATGTATATTTATATATAATATATAATATATATATATATATAATATATTTTTATATATTAGATATATTTATATATATTAATATATTATATAATATTATTTATATATATATATAAAATATATTATATATAGATATATAATATATATATATATATATATATATATATATATATATATATATATATATATATATATATATATATAACCCTCTTAATGACCGTTCTAAAGAGGGAATCGGAAAAATGGGTCCCGTAAGCTAAAGGTTAATTTTAATTTATTAACATTAAACGCTCTTTAAAGTAACAAAAAACATTTGGATTAATATATTGACTTAGAATCTTTTAATTGCCTTAATTTTCAATATTTATAATTAAGAATTAATTGGAAAAAGTTTTTTTAAGAAAAATTTTCTCTCAAAACCTCTTGTGAGATTTCGTAAAACCTAAGATAACTCTTAAGCGTTTAGGTCATTGTATGGAGAAGTTTAACATTAACGTGTGTAGAAAATTTCAAGCCTTCATATCAAATGGTTTTTGAACTAACATATCGCACATCTGCTAGAAGAGTGTATAGCCATATTTTCAGGAAGAGCTAAAGATGATATATGTCGAAATTTCATTTCTTGATTTATGAATGCCTATAATAATTTTAGGAAAACTTATTGCTCGAATCACTTTAGAAGGCCAAACTATATACTAATAAAGTTGTTTTCAATTTTTAAATCATGATTTTGAATTTTAATTACAGGATATAACCCTCTTCTAGTCACCTCATTTTGTCAACATGGACTGTAAAGCTTGAGGGAATACTGTCTTATCTATATGCTAATGCACAATCTATCTGAACTTTTCACAATACAAAGAAAAACCTTGATAAGATGAACAGAAGGTTAGAAAAAAATACAAATTTATTTTCCTAATAAAAACATTCATTTTCCAAATAAAATTTAATGAACATTTTTTATTACTGGAATATTTTAATACAACAACATTAGGCACTGACAAAATTCTTATTTTCATTCCTCGCGCTTGAGCAAGTTCCCTCTCCTAGTAGTGGAAGAGGGTAATAAGTGCCATCTAGAAAATTGTGTTGGTACTAGGTTTATAACATTATTCGAGAATGAGAAGCACTTCATATAGAGCATTGTGGTGCAATTATCTCAAAACCGAAACTTATATTTTGAGATAAATGCATTTAAAGTTAAAATTTTAAGAAAAAAATCATTTTCAGGATGTTTAAAATTATTGTATTATCTTATTATGTAATTGTCGTATCACAAAAGGAGTGGTACCAAATTGTTCAGAATAAATTCGAGTTTCAGTTCATATGAAAAAACAAAATCCGATTTTTGACCATTTTAAAGATGTACTGTCCTCTAAATCAAGAACTTTCGCTTAAGAAATACCTTTAACTGAAGTTCTTTATTGCTTAACGCGAAATTTTAAGAGCTGAAAGATCACATAAGGACCACCAAGTCGAGTATAAATTAATCTAAGAGCTTATACGAAAAATTGCTCTGACGGACCACATACTTTATGAGAGGTTTGGAAATTTATGAGTTGGGACTTGGGAACCATTTACGTTTCATAAATAATTGGAAGTTTAATTATGAGTCACAATTTTAAAACAAGAAAAAGGAAGGCGAACGTCATTTTAAATCTCTTTGTTGTTTGCCATAAAGTTATAATGGTTAGAGTAGGGTATTTGGAGAACTGGACTCACTTGGGAATAAAGAAACATTGAAGGGTTATACAGATTACATAAACATATTACAAGTTGTCGAAATTAAACGAGGGTTAAAATTACATGTACAGAGACATTTCTCATTAAAATTTAGATATATAAATTATATATATATATATATTAATATATATATATATATATATATATATATATATATATATATATATATATATATATATATATATATATATATATATATATATATATATATATATATATATATATATATATATATATACAGAGGCTGTTCGCACATTTTTAGACGATTTTGGTAAGCGGTAATAAAAAAACGTTTGCTGCAAAAGAAATAATTGCAATTGTACTAAGTTTTTAAAAGTCAAAATTATCGTTTATGGCTTGAAAGTTTTGTTTTTATTCAAAATGGCGTTTTTAACAAAGCAGTGGCTCGAAGGCTACATTTATTCTCTTTCCGAAGAGAAATATGCCTACTCCGTTATCCAAAAACGATGTGAGAGTCATGGTTTTGTGATATCTAAAGCGTCGATAGGTAATTTCGTGAACAAGAAAGGAAAAAAAAACGTCAAATTAGTGGGACAAAAATTCCAAACAAGTATCCAAGGAAAAAACGGACATCTTCGACTATTGCAAAGGTACGTTGTTTAATGTTAAAAGAAAATCCCCCTAGTCAAAGGACAGTTGCAAAATCATTAAAATGCTCGGTGTCCACTGTAAACAAAATGATAAACGTTGATTTAAATCCTTAAGAAAGCGAAAAAACGCAATGTGCATCGTCTTCTTCCAAATCATATCGCTGAACGCAGGACACGCTGCAGAATTCTATATGAGAAACACTTATTCAAAGAAAAATGGAAAACAATTGTCACAATAGATGAATCATGTGTGTATTTAAATGATTGCAACAAAAAAGAGCCATTTATTATCATAAAAGGGGAGAAAAAAATTTAAGTACATGGTTCAAAGAATCGAAAGAAAGTTTTTCTAAGGGATTCATGATTGTTGCTGGTTTTTCTTATAATGGCAAGTTAAAAATTTAGATATGTAAAAAAATTAGATAAAAATATAGTATTAGATAAAAATATAGTAAAAAATTAGATATGTGTCATAAATTCGTAAATAATAAACTACATATGGATGATTTTGCTCCTTAAGAATTTATAAATAAGTAATTTTCTCTAAAGAATGAACGTTACATCTAAAAAGTTTTGAGTAACTTTTCTCATGGAATGCATTATCGTATTTTACATTAATTTATATGGGAAAAATTGTTTCGCGTAACGAGTGTTTCGTAATACGAGTAAAACTCTAGAACGAATTAAGCTCTTTCTGCAAGGTTCCACTGTATATAGGTATATCTATATGTACATATTACATGAACATATTACATGTTGCCGAAATTAAATGAGGTTTAAAATTTCAGGTGCTGAGACATTTCTCATGAAAATTTAGATAGATAAATTATATATATATGCATACATACATATACACACACACACACACACACACACACATATATATATATATATATATATATATATATATATATATATATATATATATACAGTCGGACCTCTATTTAACGAACCTCTATTTTGCGAACTTTTCTTTGGAATCAACAACATTTTGCGAATTCCTTTGTAAAATAACCTCTAAATAGCGAAGTGGATTCTCTATTTAACGAACTTTTTCTTGTGATCCAATATTTTTTCCTCCATATTTCTCAAAATATTTCTGAACATTTCAAACGTATTCTTTCTTTTAACACATTTAACACATTAACTTTCTTTTAACACATTCCGATGTGAATTACAGTTAAAGAAAATACGCCTGAAGGGCTTTTTAGTAGATTGCAAAGATGCGAGACGTATTATGAGAGAAAACATTTTTTTCGTACAAATAACTTAAACAAAATAAAAGACTTTATCAGTAATTAAATTTAAGGACACATGAGGTAACGTATGCTTAAAATTACTTGTTATAATAAATGCAATAAAAATCATTAAAATTTATTAATTTTAATATAATTTTTTTAAAATCGAAAATACAGTGTATTTCCGGACAATGTTTTGCTTTTTTCTTGTTTTTCTTGCAGATTTTTGTTTGATGGGTAAGGTATACAAAAGAAATAGATATTAATTAATAGAAATAGACACATTATAGAAATTTGTGTCTATTACACGAATTATAGAAATAGACACAAATAATAAACAAATAAAGGTGCGATTAATTTTTTTATTAATAATATTTAGTGTTTATGAATTTAAAATCTGTTTTGTGTAGTTTAAAGTATTTTAATAGGTGAATCTCTATTTAACGAATTTTCCATATAACGAACTTTTTTTCGAGATTTAGCGACTTCGTTAAACAGAGGTCCGACTGTATATATATATATATATATATATATATATATATATATATATATATATATATATATATATATATATATATATATGATTTTTAAAAAAAGATGCACTCTCATATATTTATAAATAGATTTCCACGCATTGTTTCATGGTTATACAGATTAAGTTTTCGATATTAAGATGCAGCAATTTATCTCCTCATTTTATTTTCTATTTGAAAAATTTTTTTCATCATACATTTATAAATTTTTTCTTTTAATAATAACTTTCTCTTTAGCTTTCGTTTATTTTGATGGAAAATTTACCGGACACAAAATCTTATAATCCAGATGGGTTTTCGTGTTATAGATGACTCCTCATCTCATTCTATGAAGTACTCGCAGAGTTATTACTTCCAGTAAAGTCGGTCAGGTACAGTCCCAAAACAAATACTTTCTCTCTTAGGCTACCGTGCTGCCAATTCGTAGAAATTAATTTGAATGTTCATCTCATCCCTCTAGACAATGAATTGTTCATCAAGCAATCTTGCTCGCAGTTATGTAGAATCTTGTGAAGGAATAACGATGACGCTGGTGTGGGAAGCCTTTAGAAAAAATAATTTGACTTATTGCTCAAGCACACTTATGGTAATTTTTTTTCGGTGCAGATTTAATGGGGCTTTGATTTGTTTACGCCAGGCATCAAACACTCTTTACAACGAAGAGCCTTATTTCGTACATAATTTACTGCATCTTTACAGAATCAGCTGTCAGAATACATCTTCTCATGGCAATAAAAGTATGTGTATATATATATTGAAAACTTTACCTTAGGATGTTGAATTTGCAAGATTTCCGAGGAGCTATCATTATACAGACGTTGTTATTTCGTTCGTTTTCAACGGTAATTGAAAACAAAGACTCGACTATTGTCAGTCGTATTAAATCGGTAATATTAAATAGACGCTATTATTTCGTTCATTTTCCTTGGTGATTAAAAACAAAGACTCGGCTATTGCCATTTGTATTAAATTGGTAATATTATATGCACGCTGTTATACAGTTCATTTTCCTCGGTAATTGAAAACAAAGACTCGGCTAATTTCAGTTGTATTAAATTGGTAATATTATATAAACGCTGTTATATAGTTCATTTTCCTCGGCAATTGAAAGCAAAGACTCGGCTATTGTCAGTTGTATTAAATTGGTAATATTATATGTTATTTCGTTCCTTTTCCACGGTAATTGAAAACAAAGACACAGCTATTGTCAGTTGTATTAAATCGGTAATATTATATAGACGCTGTTATTTCGTTCATTTTCCACGGTAACTGGAAACAAAGACTCGGCTATTGTCAGTTGTATTAAATTGGTAATATTATATACACGCTGTTATATAGTTCATTTTCCTCGGCAATTGAAAGCAAAGACTCGGCTATTGTCAGTTGTATTAAATTGGTAATATTATATGTTATTTCGTTCATTTTCCACGGTAATTGAAAACAAAGACACAGCTATTGTCAGTTGTATTAAATCGGTAATATTATATAGACGCTGTTATTTCGTTCATTTTCCACGGTAACTGGAAACAAAGACTCGGCTATTGTCAGTTGTATTAAATTGGTAATATTATATAAACGCTGTTATATAGTTCATTTTCCTCGGCAATTGAAAGCAAAGACTCGGCTATTGTCAGTTGTATTAAATTGGTAATATTATATGTTATTTCGTTCCTTTTCCACGGTAACTGAAAACAAAGACTCGGCTATTGTCAGTTGGATTAAATTGGTAATATTATATAGACGCTGTTATTTCTTTCTTTTTCCACGGTAACTGAAAACAAAGACTCGGCTATTGTCATTACCGATTCATGCTCTATCTAGGGTCAATGAAATATTCAAAGAAATATCCCTTTTATTAGGGAGAGATACCTATGAAAGGAATGACGACTATGAAAAGAGTAAATCTCGATCGAATGCTGTGTTGCAAGCTGACAACTCTTAACAATTCTTATGTAACCATATATAAGCGAAAGTAAGAGTTCCCGATCAATCACGTTTGATATCGTATATTTTATATTTCATAGAGACAGGTTGATTGACTTATATAAAAAAAGGAGCTATCAATAGTGATATTTATGAAGTACTTTGGAGGATTACTTTCAATGAAAGGATCATATTACATCCACACAATAAGAATACTTCAGATTTTGTGGTGTCTATAGAAAATGATGGGTATTTCTGGAATGCATTTTCCAAAGGATAGTGCTCATATAGTATATAAGAGACTCAGTTGGAAGATATAGTAGATATCTGATGAAGTTTAAAATGTCTACGACGGTTTTAGCTGTCTGAAAGCAATATATCTGTTGAAAGCTCAATATAAAAAAAATATTACCTTGATAAATATTTCAAAGAGTATCTCCGTGTGTTTTGCAGGGGGCGGGGTGGAGCGTACGTCACCCTTGCGGCTGCTCGGTCTTAACCCTAAACTGGTCGCGTATTAAAAAAATTGCAGTCCTTGTCGCGTGGTGTCTGATAGATGCCCCACTATCTAATTTAGGTTTCTGTTATCTGTTTGTAAAAATAAATATTTATTAAAACAGTAAGTTGAAGACATGATGGATGTAAATGAAATCCAATCAAAAATTTTTTAAATATAATTTTATATGCACTTTTATACAATAAAATTAATTAAAGCAAATGAAGAAAAATGTATTTCTATAAGCAGATTTTATATATAAAATCAATCAAACGGAAAAAATTTATTTTTATAAGCAATTTTTACAATAGGATAAATAAAAATAAAGCAAATTTGAATAATTACAAGAAAGAAAGAACTTTTTATATACCATGTTTTTAAATTTTCGTTTGAATCATATAAACTTGACAATTCTATGTATTAATAAATACTTTTTTAAAATTTTTTTGATGAATTATCCCATCAACTTGAAAGAAAATGAAGTTAATTGGAAGTTAACTTGCGTTTAACTTTTCGTTCCCGTCCCGACCGACAGATGGCTGCACTAGTCTACAAAACAAAATTAACTGAAAATAATAAAAACATGATAAAAATCTGCTTAAAGATGGCTAAAAGTATTAAAAAAATGCATTGTCATTGTGTTATGAGCTATTCTAAAAGTTTCAAATGTCTAGCTAGTCGGAAAGTTAGTTGAAAATCGATTGCAAGATTTGTACTGGTTAAACACACAAACACACACACAAACAAGAAAGCAAGTTAATAAAAACATGGTAAAAGATATATATTTCTATTAGCAATTTCTACAAATTTCGTAAAGCGGCAATCACGTGTTTTTGGTATTGTTGGGTCAGTTTTTTTATTAATATAACCTTATATCTTAGTGGACTGTATAAGAATCCATTAACAAAAATATTTAACGTCCTTGTTTAAGTGCAACTAATCAATTTTCTTTCTTCTTTTAATAAAGGTAATACTGGAATGGTTTACCCAAAACATCACCTGAATAATACTTGAATAATAAGTCAACATTAAAAAATTTAGTTCCATGCATGTATCCTTAAAATGCTTTTCAATAATCGACTTCATTTTAACACATAACTGTTGAATTCATGACACACTGAATAACCCTTCGGAATTAGGTTTTGCAAAATAAATAATTGACTGAAAAATGTCAACAGATTGAACAATAATCTGCACAGAATCTTTAACAACAGCAAAAAAAAAAGAAAAACGGAATCGCATCCAACATAGCGATTTTTTAATTCTTACATGACATTGCTTAGAATAGAATATACACCACAACATATTAAACATTTCTTAGCCATTTTCTTGCCTTTACTCAGAATCGAATGTGCAACAACAATATAATAAAAAACATTTTAGCTTGAATTAAAGAAAATGTTGCATGGTGATGCCATCTATTGACCAGAAACAAAGTTAGAATACAAATTACAAACAATATGATGAATAAAATGAAACAATTATTGTAATGAATTATTTAAAAATAAAAATAGAAATAGTAAGTCTTTTATGAAGACTGAACAGGTATATATCTGTTTACTATGAAAGAATGATAGCAACTGCAGGAGATTTCTTTGTTAACTATGACTCATACATGGACACTTCAAAGGTGTGAAGTCACGTGATGTTGATGTGACACCAGGGGGTGACGTTGATTCACCTATACGGGGTTCGCATTAAAAAAAACCCTTAACTTTCACAATGTTCAATTGGCAAATACTGTAAGACAATAATCTTACCACGTTGGCTAAAAAACCTCATTGTATTTAATAACCGTAAATTGTCTGTAACATGGGTAGATTACTTATTTGTCATTTGTTTCAATCCAAATACCACACATTCTTTACAATAAAACAGGGTAGCCTTCAAATTTTAATCCTGTTGTTATGATTAAGAACTCCTTCATGGAGCATCGCTGGAGTTAATTTCTGGTAGCTAACTCTTTTCCCTTTCGCAACAACGCCGCAAAATTTCGCCTTTTCCTGGAAGGTATTCAAGCTGAAAGCAGTTCTAGTTATTAAGTATGGTTCACTTCCCGAAGCGCATTTCCATGCTCACACATGGAGTCTGAAATCAATTGTTAATTATCTTAGGATGTTGAATTTGTAAGATTTCCGAGGAGCTACCATTATATAGACGCTGTTATTTCGTTCATTTTCCTCGGTAATTGAAAGCAAGGACTCGGCTATTGTCATTTGTATTAAGTTTTTATTTTCAGTTTATAAAGACAGGCCTACAGAAATAGTATCGAAAGATAATAATTGATATAACAGATAGTTTTTTGTGTGGAAAAATCATAATAATTTCCTTAAAATCAGAAATGTAGAAATTATGAGCAACGTAAAACCTTGATTTGGTATCTGTGACTTACTTCCTCTGGAAGACGTATATAATTTCATGTACAACAAAAGAGACATTATTATGGTAAGCCTTTGAATTGATTTTAAAGAAATTTTAAAATTTTATTGCAATTAATAAAAGAATATGTAAATAGAATTTTAAGGGTGTAACTGAATTATTTAAAAACTAATGGGAACATATTAAAGAGAAGGTATCTATTGGTATAAATAATACGAATCAGTTTCGATTATTTTTATATCATAATCTTCTTAAAAAAAGAAATCCTTTATTATTTTCGGACGTAAATCAAATTAGTTAGATTTACTGCTTTGAGATGCAATGTGAATTCTTTTTTCAGTCAAAATATAGTGTTAAATGTATCAGACCTCAGTTACTTCAAACAGCATCAGATTTTTTTCGATGTAAATGATTAAATTGCGATTTATTCTTTTCAGACAATCAAACTGCCCTATATTGATTTTCCTCACCTAAAATAGGGTCTTAACTGTCAAACTCATTTTGATGTGTCAGAATAAATAAGATGTCATGATCGGTTTTATTTTTTATATTTTTGACACTTCTATTTCTCTTATTGAATTCTGATTTTTTTCTTTCTGAGGTTTTTTTAGATGAAAAGAAATTTACTGTTTGATAGAGTCGGAGGCTCTCCATTGTTTCTGAAGATAATGGTTAAATTTTAATTTTTAAAGGTAAATTATATGAAACGAAATATATTGTTGTGAAAGAGTAGAAAATTGTCTGTTGTTTTCATGTAGCTTAGATAAGTTTTTCAAAGGTAACTTGATGCCTGTATTAGAGATCACTAGTTTTGAGGTTTTGACATATTAGTTTTGGAAGGCTCTAATTTGCTTAAAATGTAAATTAGATGACTAGGGATTTATGTTTTGAGGCAGTTGAAAACCATACATTTACAGACTGAGTAAAATTCGAGAAGATAGTTTATACAAACGATGGAATTATTACTTTCGTATTTTATCGAATTGTAATTGCCTCAACTATACTAAATAATTTCAGATTTATTTTCGTAGCAGTCTTAAACGGAGAATTGTTTCAAAAAAGGTGAAACAAACAACCTTCGAAACATGACAGGTTTTTCGATTGATTCATTTCAGGTTGATTGATTCATTCATAGAATTGAATCATTTCAGGATTGATTCCTGATTGATTCATTTCATGTTGATCGATATAAATGTGATAACATATGAAATCGTCACATGACTTCGGGATTCGTCACATGAAAAGCATGAGCGGGATTTTAACACTACAAAGACGGCAATTTTTTGCTTAGTAAAAAGACTGAACGCCATAATTTTGACGGTTAAAAATAAAATCAAGAATTTAGAATATTTAATGTTTTTTTCAATGGTTAAATACTTTAAATTTTAAACTATTTCATACCAATGTGTAATAAATTAATATATATTTAGATATATTTTTATGCAGTTATGCCCAGCTGACAACCTGGTAAGGTTTATCCGTAAAAATATATGCATGGTTTGTTTAGTCCTTATTTTTCGACACCAATACTTCCAAAGAGCCAATATATTGGTTATTTGCAAAAGGGGGAAGAGATGAAAAGTAACTAACATTTTCCCGGTATTATTTTAAAGATTTCTGCCTGTTTTCTATTAGAAATTGTAAGATTAGAAAAATTCATAAAATTTCAGAACAATGAGGACATAAAGACAGTCATAGAGCTCAATAGTAAGTCCGAAACTGTCAAAATGACGGCAGCTGTCTTTCTAGTGTTAAATCAACCGAGTTAATCCGAATATGATGTCTTCGCTGTTAAGTTTTTCTTCTCAGTACTTTCTTAAATAAATGTTATTTTTTAATTCAAAATAAATCAAATAAATTTAGCTTTATCCTTTAAGACCAACGTATTGAATGAAAACAATTCAAAAGCACGATTTAATAATTTTGCGTAAATATGATGCAGAGATGTTGCAGAAACTGCATTTCACAAAATAAATTTAAATTTCCTACAAATACCGATGCTATCATACAATAATGGACATATTATATATTGAGGAAGCCAAAAATTCTCAGTTCCGAGACAGCGAAAATGATTTAAATACCACCTGACAACCTGATGTTTCTATAAGTCATTAAAATCTTTATAAACTTTCTTTTCCCTTAGAATGTATACCATGAAAGTACTTATCAGTAAGATCTTCTAAATACATTTTGCCAAATTAGTATATGAATTGTATATTGTTACTAATTTTACGAGTCTATGGTAAAGAAGCTAAATATGAGTGTTATCGCCAAATTGGCAATAGATTTGGTGATATGGCACCAAATGGTTGCCAACTTTCTAGACCTTTCTAAAAGATTCTAGAGATTTCTAGCTGGCCGATAGATAGGGGGCGCTTTGAAAGACTATAAATATAGATGACATTGGAACTTAGTGTGTTCTTTTCTGCTGAGAATTGAATGTATTGAAAGTGCGTTAGGCGTGTATTGTATTAAAGACTCTGTTATCCTGACTTGTGTTTTTAGAGTTTTCTGCTATATAGAAGACAGTTGTTACGTATTTTCTGTTTGAATTTGTGTATGTGCCTGAAGAATTTACAGAATAATAAATTTTATTTTGTGTGCCCTTTCTGAAGAGATTTTGCTAAATCTTATCGAACCCAGGAAATGGGACAATATTTTTATATTAAGGCATATGCACGGGATTTAATTCCACGTTATATGGTCCCTAAAAATCTTCTGAAATTTCTGGTTTTAGACGTCACTATCACATGAATTAATCGATTCTAATGCGCTATCAAAAGTATGAGAAATAGCAGTTTGATAATAAAGTAAATATTTTTTCTATCAAATCCTTAATGAAGCATTATTAGAAATCAGTCGCTTACAATGCAACCACACATTCTACCTTAACGAAGGCTGAACGGCTTTCTTATCAGATGCATCTTTCCGCAGTTCTTTCCTTCCTAATAGCGGTCATTTAATCCGGAAGGATATATTTATTTGGAATTTTTGGCGGAGTTTTATCGACGGAAAGTCCAGGGAGAGATATATCTACAAGGACTGGTCTAAAATAATTCCGTATGGTTCTTTTCTTCTCTGAAATACTTCCTTGATTGTATTTTAATACCTTGTAAGAAGATTCGGAAGTTATTTTTCTACTTACGGAAAAGAAGGAATTCCTCGAAAACATTTCTAAAGGTTAGTAATTGATCGTGGAAAGCCAAAAAGGATAAAATACACCAAGTTTTAGGAAGTATTCCCTAAATGACTACAAATTTTAAATGAAATTGTGATTAATTCAATGTTAATCACTACGACGTTACTTGAAAGCCAATAAAAATTCTAAAAAAAGCCTTTTTGCTTTAATTGTCGCCAAAGATAGAAATGAAGATACAGTCGAACTCCGTTATAATGAACTTCAGGAGACCAAAGGTTTTGTTCGCTATATCCGGTGGTTCGCTATATCCGAACCATCAAGAAAAATGTTAGAGTTCACAAAATGTAGAACTCTTTAGTTTCTATGTGTATTTAATAATGATGTATTAAAAAATGATAAAATCTATTAAAAATGATCATTAGTGAATTAAATTGACTAAAATCGATTATATTAAACTGACACAATACTGATTAAATTAACTAAAAATGAAGACAAATGTAAATAAATTCATTTTACCCTTAATTGTTGTTCACTGTTTTGATACAGAAATAAACGATAATCTTCTGCTGACGTGATGTCGATTTCTAAAACATTTTATTAATTTCTTTGTCCAATACATCCAATAACTCCAACACTCTTTCTTCCACCGTTTGTGTAGACAAAAACTCATTAATTACACGCATCGCTGATGTAGCACCTGAGATGGTGGGTATTTCGTCATTAATGTGCTCCTCTTCATCAGCATCGAACGCAGAATCTTTGATTTCAGAATGATTGATTGTAATTTCTTCCACAATATCTTCATCAGTCGGATTATCACATCAAATGACTTCATCATCACGTTTCGAACAATTGCATTTTACAATCTGAGAATGATGAAATTTTGTGCTTTTCTATCCACATCGCGATAGGTAAATCTTCATCATCTTCTTCAACATTCGTTTCATCTTGAACATTCTTAGAAAGTTTAAAAAAAATTTAGAAGTCCACTGAATAAAAGGTTCGTTATAGCCTTTTCTTCCGATTCCGGAGGTTCGCTATAAAAGGATAAATTAGCGTTAAATACAATAGGTAAACGGCGGGACCAAAATTTTCGCTCGTTATATCTGTGAGTTCGATATATACCGGGTTCGCTATAACGGGGTTCAACTGTACATGTAAAAAAAATTTTCAACTATTTAGAAACATGATTTTTAGCTGGTAAAAAAGTATTGATACACTTTAAAATACACAATTTCTAATTTAGAAATCAACGATTTTTTGTGAAAAGTTCAACAATGATAGACAAAATCTCATATCTTGTATTTTGTTATTAATTGTTTGTAGACGTAGTGATTTTTACCATGTTTTTATTAACTCGTTTTCTTGTTTGTTTGTTTGTTTGTTTGTTTGTGTGTGTGTGTTTGTCCAGTATAAATCTTGCAATCGATTTTTAACTAACTTTCCGACTACTTAGACATTTGAAATTTTTAGAATAGCTCAGAACACGATGACAATGCATTATTTTAATACTTTTCACCATCTCTATACAGAATTTGAATTCATTTTCAGTTAATTTTGTTTTGTAGAACAGTGCAGTCATCTATCGACCGGGACGGGAACGAAAAGTTAAACGCAAGTTAACTCCCAATTCTCGAGCTAAACGATTGATTAGGCATTTGATACATCTTTGTTACGCATTTGATCATTTTCTTTCAAGTTGATGGGGTAATTCATCCAAAAATTTGAAAAAAGTATTTATTAATACATAGAATTGTCAAGTTTATATGATTCAACAGAAAATTTAAAAACATGGTATATAAAAAAGTTCTTTTTATCTTGTAATTATCTATAAGGAAGGAATGTCTTGGTGCGATCATTAAAAGGTAACCGCACGTTTCTGAAAGAAAGATGTTCGGTTTCTATTTCTGAAGAAGAACAGCCATTTTTGAAGTGAAGGTAAGAATTTGAACGAACGAATGAACACAAACACGAACACGATCAAGCACACACACATATATACACGCATATATATATATATATATATATATATATATATATATATATATATATATATATATATATATATATATATATACATCTATATATATATATATATATATATATACATCTATATATATATATATATATATACATCTATATATATATATATATATATATACATCTATATATATATATATATATATATACATCTATATATATATATATATATATATATATATATATATATATATATATATATATATATATATGTATATATATATATATATATATATATATATATGTATATATATATATATATATATATATATATATAGATATATATATATATATATATATATGTATGTATATATATATATATATATATATACATCGCTGTATATATGAAAACATTGCGATAAAACTTTAAAAGTAGCTTAATGAGCATATAAAACAGGGAACATTAACCTCTTAATATGCCGCTTATGTTGTTAGCGACCTGAAATTCGAGTGGGTTCGAATCCCAAACAAGGCATGAGTAGTTCAACGTTTTTACTTGCACTGAGTTTCGTTGTTTCTTCAACTAGCAGTTTCCATAATTAAATGGTCAATAAGTCGCGATAGTGGACGATACCTTTGGACAATCGGACGAATCTCCCAAGCACAAGTTAATGCTTCATGGAAAAAAATTATAATTTTTGAACAATCCTGCTCATTTCTCAAATAACAACAACATAATTTTAAAAAAATTATATAATTCAATATAATTATAAATAAATGATCCACCACTAACTAATTCCTCGGTTTGACAAATTCCGTTTTCCAATCCCTTGTTAATTGGTTAGAACTCTCTCTACAATAATACTCGATTTAACGCCCTCGGATTAAATAATAACAATATTGTTCTGAACGGTGGCAGAGTGCTGTAGTCGTACGTGTACATATCCTCTATGAAATTCATAACAGCTGCGAAATTATCCCTAATTAGAGCAAGGAATATTGAACAATGAAGGGAAAAAGGCGATAAACCTATTTAAAAATCTTCAAAAAGGTTAATAATGACAGGATCTGCATGATTGATTATTTAAAGTGGTTTCACATGAAAATGTCGTTTCAAAAGCATTTAAAGCAATTAACAAGGTCATCCGACCTGCAGAGAAATACAAGAAGTGTGTCAATGATTTCTGAAAGTTTTGTTTTTATCTTGAATTCGACTTTTGTGTAATTCAGGAGATCATAGAGTGTTTTTTTTCTATCTACCTACCTATTTATCTATCTATCTATATTTATGTATATATATATATATATAGGGGGCAGTATAGCCGTGCTATCTATCTATCTATCTATCTATCTATATATATATATATATATATATATATATATATATATATATATATACTAGCTGAAAACCCGCGCTTCGCTACGGAGTACATTCAAATTAAATACAACGGTAGACGTATGCAATTAATGTCAAAAAAAATAAATATATACATTTATAATAAATGAGACGATCAATATATACAATTGATGTAAAAAAAATATTTATATATATATATTTATAAAAAAAATCATAAGGAATATTTATTTTTTTTGTATAATATCCAATCGTCTGCTGCATTAGAAAGAAAAAATGTTTTTTTTGTCTATTTAGTTGTTACGCACGTGACGATAAATTTATTGAATGTACCAGAAAAAGAAATCACATCATCAGCATTTAATAAATTAAATTCTAAAAATTAATCTTTAAAAATTCACTAAAAATCAGGAAATAGAGGTAAAAATTCGAAAAAAATTTCATTTTGAAGGAATTTTTATGATCTTTCTCGTGATATAAATTTTATAACCCTCAATGTATTATTTTAAATGCAAACGTAAAAAAAGTTTTAAAAAGAGCTTAAAAATTTAATTTAAAAAAATCTAAGAAGAATTTTTGAAAAATCTTTCTTAGTTCACCCCTACACTATTAGAAGAATCGCCATGCAAAATTTCAGCCCTTTAGGTCCAGCGGTTTGGTCTGTGCGTTGTATGTCAGTCAGTCAGTGAATGAATGAATGAATGAGTCAGTTTGGAACTGTTTTATATATATAGATAGATATGTGTGTGTGTGTGTGGGGGGGGGAACAGGATAGCCGTGCGGATTTTCAAACAACTAAACTATTATAATCTATACTAACATTTAATGAATATTACTTATTTACAAAGATCATTATTTACATGGCTACATCGTTAAATATTAACATTATATAAGCTATGAATGAGCAGTCGTCCACTGCTATCAGACAAACGCGCCACAGTGTTGACATCGTTTCCGTCCAACCGCTGTCTGGGGTTGCCAGATCTCTCATTCTTTCGTTAGGCTGGAGCTGCGCAACAAATGATAGTGTCATCAATTGGCATATTCAGGTACCACACACACACACACATATATATATATATATATATATATATATATATGTCAAAACATAACTGAACTGTCAAAATATAGTTGAGAAGTACGGGAAAAGGGGGCTTAAAATAATAAGAATCTAATATTTCATTTACAAAGCGCGCGTATTTTGCTGTGGGGAAAATCATCTTTTAGAGACGACTTGAGCGCAAAGCGAACAATTCAAGGCTAGAAGATTTATTTTTAGAAATGTAAAGGTTGGGTGCGAAGTCAAAATTACATGTTCAGCAGTATTGAAGTTCAGAGGACAAAAAGTTTGAAGTCTGCACATGCGCGTACAGCAGGCGCTCGGAGGGAATTGAGTTTTACGCGCCAGATTGGAGGAAATTCTCGTTGAGAGCGGAAGATTGCGGCAGTCGTGGCCGAGTAGAATATAAAATGGCGAATCGCGGAAATCAACCTGGAGAGTGGTCAACTTACGATGTTTAATAAAGGCAGAGTTAATACGAGTTGGATTATTGATTTAAAAGGCCTACCACTCGCCCAATTCAACAATGGACGTGACTGCATAAAATTGAATCTACACAGGAGCAAACACGCTGCCTGTCATATATATATATAGTGGAATCTCGATCGATCGTTTTCGGAATCATCGTTTTCCCGTATGTGTCGTTTATTTCACTCAGTCCCGTAGATCATATTGCTTTGTTATGTTCCCGGATCAATCGTTTTCCCGTATTTATCGTTCAGTTCAGTCGGTCCCTTGAAAAACGATAGATCGAGATTCCACTGTATATATATATATATATATATATATATATATATATATATATATATATATATATATGTGTGTGTGTGTGTATATATAAGATTTGACTGAATAGCATTGCTTTTGCTTATCTTTTTGCATTTATTTGTTACTCTGATATTTCATATTCATTAGAGTTTTTGAATAACGCATCATAGAAACCATCACCTAAATTTTTATTACATTAGGACCATATCTTAAAGGAAAGTCACTAGTATTTGCTTCCATGGTACATTTTGCTTAAAAAGGCCAATACAGTTTTATAAAAATTGTATCGTTTTTGAGATATAAGTTGTCCACAATTATTGACTATAATTGAGATATTACAAGAGACAGAGAGAGAATTAACTAATAGAAAAACATTCTGTTAACAGATTGGGAATACTTAAACGCAAAAACTCTATACCTTAATCAATTTGATACAAAGATAGGAAGAAAGACGGAATATAAAGGGTAAAAATGGCCGAATAGAGCCCTTTGGACATTAAAAAACTGAAAAATTTGAAATTGATGACTTCAAATTTATGCAGAATAAATTTGTTGTGCTTTGAAAATTCTTTAAACCTTTTGACTTTCTGAAAACTTTATCAGCGTGATGCTCTGAAAATTATATCAGCTGAATAAATAACGCTGTAGTTTAATTTTCCACCAAAAAAAATTAATTTAACGAAACAGAGATTTGAAAAAGTATGAAAATTAGGAAGATGAAAATAATGATGATGTCAGGATTTTTTATTGATTCATCAAATCGCATTTAACATGATCTCAACGTCGTTTCCTTCTCTATAAACAACATAGCTTTTGTGATAATATTAGCTATCATCTCTTTCTCACTCTCTCTCTCTCTCTCTCTCTCTCTCTTTATATATATATATATATATATGTGTGTGGCTTGGTACAAGAAGTGCCTAAGTCAGTTTTATCCAATGATGATTTTGTTTGCTTATGTCCCTTTAAAAATATTATTTTCAATGTAAGAAGTACCTAAATCTGACCGATGCTTTAGAAGTGTTTTCTAAACCATTGTACAGACTTGAGTACTTTTTACATTGAAAATACTATTTTTTCAAGAGACATAAGCAAACAAAGTCACCTTGGAGAAAACTGACTTAGGCACTTCTTTTACCAAGCCACAGGCATATATATATATATATATATATATATATATATATATATATATATATATATATATATATATATATATATATATATATATATGGCTTTCTTGACAAAACAAATTTTATTAATAAAGTATGAGTTCTGAGAGTTTGACTTTTAAATTGCTATCGGCAATTTTATTTTACGCGTTGCATGACTATTTTCGTTGACAGTTTAAATGATTTATTGCTATAGTTTATAACATCTAATGTATCTGTCACTAAATTTAGCGTATTCATTTCCAGATTAGGACTTGAAACTGATTATTTTAGCCTGAAAAATAAACTCAGTGGATATATTGCCTATTGCAAGTTTGATCTTATACGAGTATTAATAGCTTTTGGTGTTTAATATTTCTGCCAATGAAGTCTCCATCAATATCTTCGTGAGAATGTCGCAAGTTGAGGATTTTTCTGAGCCGAAAATAGTCAAGGTTTATTCTTTGCATCAAGGAGTTCGTTCTTAATGCAATTTATAATAGCTTACGATTATTTAATCCTCTGTTACTGTCATTATCTTCATTATTCTAAAATTTTCATTATTTTAATCAGATATTGTCGCTTCCATATCTCTATTTTTTAGAACGTCCCAAAATTATTTATGAAATGCCTGTTAACCTTTTTAAAGAGGCAACAACCTCCCCGTTTGTACAGTGTAGATTTTTTCCCAGATTATTTTTAACCTAAAGAATCATGATCAAAATTTTCCAATTTAAAGTTGCAAAATGTTTTTACTTCTTTAAACTGATAACAGATGGCAATGTCTCCCAGTGGCTAAGTGGATAAGGCGTCAGCCTGCCACGCCGGGGGTGTGGGTTCGATTCCCGCATAAGACTTGGCTGTATTCTGGGGAACCGGTCAGTCTTCCGCCTGCAATTGGAACCCCGTCTAGAAAGGGGAGCTGCAACCCATCGTCCATCGCCGGTGTCATCGTCTGTCAATGAAATTCTTCTGTGATTGTGTCATTTGTCTGTTTCTATGTCTTATATTCATATGTACACCGGACTGGGGTGTAATGTTGTCATCCCCCAGGGACATTAGCCACACACACACACACACACAGATGGCAATACTAACTATTTTTCTGCTGATTTAACTGGAATGCATTGAATGCAAGGGGAAAAAAAAGACTAGTTTTAGGCGTTTGCACTGTGCAAACTGCGCCACTAAAAGGGTTAATTCACGAGTTGAATAAATTTTGATACACTATGAAGTCCGTGGTATTTTGTGTTTATTTTAGAGAATATTATCGAAGTTGTAATCTTGGAAATAACCCAGGTTATTGTTTTAAATATTCAGTTTGAAGTCTTAGCAGAAAGTTCATTTTTATTTTTATTTTTAATATCTTAGTCACATTGGAATTCTTAAAACTATTTTTCATGAAACTTGCGCACAGCTTGAAGACATTTTTTCTTTGTGTAAATTCATAAAACATATAACGTAGCAAAAATTCACTGCAAGGAATTGTTCACATTATGTTCGAAGGGAAGCATAAGAGTTAAAATTTTCAACCAATTACAGTGCTCAACGCAGTGACCACCTGATAAGACAAACCAGTCACAGGTCACGTCAACAATCTTGGAGCCAACATAGGAACGCTACTCTCCGGAAGCAATGTGAACGCGACCTTAGAGTCACCTTTAGCACAAGGGCGGCTCTAAGGGGGGGGGGTAAGGAGCATTTCCCCCCAAGCCTCCGCATGCATATATATATATATATATATATATATATATATATATACAGTCCGACCACAGTACGAAGAACCACGGTTGGCATAGTGCCAAGACGATTCTATTCACGCTGTAGGTAAGGCTGCTGAGCAAGGAGGGGGAAAAGTCTCGTAGTCTCTCGACATTCTTTAGAATCGGTTACTAACTGCGCTTGCTTGCTTTTTCCTCGTCTGTTATTTTGATTATTATATTGAAATTACTGGATCCTTTACCCAACACAACTGCTCGGAATAAGCCGTTCCGTAGTGATTGTAAACGTATAATACACAATGTAATTAAATTGTGTGATAAAGAACAACTAGAAGGAAATGTTATTGTTCCACTTTCGCAATCCCCAAAGAGAGCTAGTGAAATGACAAGGATATCAATGTCCAGTGTAAAAAGAATACGCAGAGAAGCAAAGGGTGAAGAAACTCCAAAATTTGAATCTCCGAGGAAACTTCAGAAAAAAAGAACCGCCGAAAACGTAGCTTTAGATAATTTTGATTGTGATGTCATCCGAAAATATCCACTCCTATAAAACTCCTATTTTTTAAATAGATTTGCTTCTGTCTTTTTATTATTTTGAAATTATTATTCACATATTCGATCAAAAATAAAGTTTTCAAAAATAACTTTAAAATTGCGGACAAAAAGCAGTCTGAAATACATTCCGTATTTCATAAACAAACACATCCGAAAATATGACGTCTTCCCCTATTTTCTAAGTAGACTAGCTTTTCTCGCGCATGCGTAACAGCTTCCAGGGACCTAGCTTCCGTGGTCGGACAGTATGTATATATATGCATATATATATATATATATGTATATATATATATATATATATATATGTATATATATATATATATATGTATATATATATATATATATATATATATATATATGTATATATATATATATGTATATATATATATATATGTATATATATATATATATATGTATATATATATATATATATGTATATATATATATATATATATGTATATATATATATATGTATATATATATATATATATGTATATATATATATATGTATATATATATATATATATATATGTATATATATATATATATGTATATATATATATATATATGTATATATATATATATATATGTATATATATATATATATATGTAATATATATATATATATGTATATATATATATATATATATGTATATATATATATATATATATGTATATATATATATATATATGTATATATATATATATATGTATATATATATATATATATGTATATATATATATATATATGTATATATATATATATATGTATATATATATATATATGTATATATATATATATATGTATATATAGATATTATATATATATATATATATATATATATATATATATATATATATATATATATATATATATATATATATATATATAAAACCCTAACAGCCGACGTTGTGACCCCCTCCCCCCCTAATCTCTGGCCTGGAGCCGCCACTGTTTTGTAGTGGCTTTCTAGGAATTTTTTGCCTTTAATTTTTGAAGATTAAAGGCATTTTAGATGCAATGCAAGAATTATTGGAAATGAAACTTTCCTAAACATCAACACTAACAATAGTAAAAATTACAAAAATTCTGTTCACAGTGAAAAAGTCCTTTCTACCAATTTTTCATTTAATTTTAGCTACACTTTATACGTTTCATAAAAATGACATGATATACGTGGTCAAATAGCTAGCTATCATCTTGCTTAAGCTTGCAATCTAGATTTCTTGGGTTTCCTTTTCACTATTATTTCTTCTCCAACAGTAACCGTGACTTATGCCGGTAGTTATTTATCTGGATTTTACGGACTCTAGCCCGAGTTTAAATAGAGAAAATCTTCTTTGAGGTCTTTGGGGATTTTGAAAATAATACTCTTATGCCTCCGAAGGGGTATAATACTCTGCCTATATATTAAACCTCCCAAAAGGGCTTGAAATTTAATTTTTTGGAAAAGAGTAATGAAATCAGCACTTAGACTTCTTTACTTAAGATCTGGAAATTGAGCAGGGAAAACCCATCCAATTCATAAAACACAAATTATTCGGCACTTTTCTTTTAAATATTGCGAAATGGAAAACTCATAAAAACTTTTCACTGCAGATATTTAGTTGTAAAATTTTAAAAAATAGAGATGAACAAAATGAGAAAAAAAAAAATAAGTAAATAGGTTAGAATCCTAAACTGTCACTTAAGTTAGGCTGAGACAAAAAAATTTCACACTCACTGACGTTTTTCAAAATAAGTAGCTAGAAGGAATAAAACAGGATTTGTTTTATATCGGCTTAAAGACTTGGTCTTTTCTTTTTTGATGCAGTTTCATGCATCTTTTCATTGCCTAAATTATATAGTATTGAATAAATAGAATTTATGTTTTGAGAGTGAACAAACAACCGGCTCCCCAACATTTGTTTTTGCGTATCTTACAAAAGAATTATATCATATACCAATAAAATTATATCATATATCAATAAACAGTATTTCGCCTTCTAAGCACTGACTTCTTAAGGGGATGGTGGACTTTCAAATTAACAAAAATCGAGCAAAAATTGGAATTTCTTTTGAGGGTGTATTAATATTTTAAAAGCATGTAAATATTGGAATGAAATGCATTTAAAATGTGTAGTGAAAAGAAAAATGAAAAATTGGTGGCTTTAGAGTAGTAAGTATTAAAGGTAGATAAAAAATTCTCTTTTAAATGACTTTTTCTCAAAATAAGAAATTTCAGATTTGCAAGTCTTTAAAATGCTCCTCGCGTCATAATTTTTGACGAAATTTTATGAAATTTATAATAACGATTCCTGTTATACATGAAAATAAAGTTATGTATCCATTTTAGGATTCGAGGTCATTTAGGTTATAAAAGTTTAACTTTAGTGTAGAAAAGTACAAAAATTTCGCGAAAATTCAGAGTACAAGCATAAAAATATTTTCTAAAAATTAACTCTTCAACGAAAGTACAAAAAAATACATAACTTTGTTTAGAAAGTATTTATAAGCAATATAAATGCAAAATTAAGGGGAAAAGTTTAAAATTGAGTCGCAAGGAGCATTTTAAAGAAGGGTAATTTAATTTAAATTCTTTAATTATAAAATATTTTTTTAAAAATATTTATAAATTTTATAAGGTGTTTAATATTGTTATACTTTAATGAATATATATACAAAATTTCATATCTCTGTGGTAAAAATTTCAAAAATCGTTTTGAAAGGTCCACCATCCCCTTAAAGACTGAAAGATTAATAAGTACTACAAATTTCGCCTTGATAACACAATGATTCTCAAGCTGTCTGCTCCGGCACTTTAGGTTGTTCCGAGATTTTTCCGCTTATAAACGGAGAAAAATATTTATAGGACCCACTTAAAATAAATATTAAATCGATATCAAACATTTTTGCTTCAAGAATCAATCGTAAACAAAACTATTTTTGGTGATGTACATTGCAGTCCTCTAATGCGGTGATTTTCAACATTTTTTTTACCATGTTTTTATTTTTACTCGCTTTCTTGTTTGTGAGTGTGTTTGTCCAGTACAAATCTTGCAATTGATTTTTAACTAACTTCCCGACTGGCTAGACATTTGAAACTTTTAGAATGGCTCAGAACACCATGACAATGCATTATTTTAATACTTCTTGCCATATCTAAGCAGAAATGAATTAATTTTCAGTTAATTTTGTTTTGTAGACTGGTGCAGCCATCTATCGGCCGGGACGGGAACGAAAAGTTAAACGCAAGTTAACTTCCAATTAACTTCATTTTCTTTCAAGTTGATGGGATAATTCACCAAAAACATTTTTAAAAAGTATTTATTAATACATAGAATTGTCAAGTTTATATGATTCAACAGAAAATTTAAAAACATGGTGTATAAAAAGTTCTTTTTATCTTGGAAGTATTATTCTTGAGTACCACGTGAGAACTTCGTAGGGTAGTAGCGTACCAATGGTTATGTTATGACTTTTTGAGGGGAAGGGGTCAAATAAATTCTATATACATAATATGAATAACTATACAAAATGTACTTAAGTATAAATAGAACAAAATACAGAAAATAAATCAGTAAAACTAGAAAAAGCCGTTTATACGTTATTGTTATTGACAAATAGGAAACACAATTTCCCAACCCTAAACTGCCTTTATCAGGAGGCTTAATAAGAAACCTGCTGTAGCTTATGCTTATTTCTTATTAGAGCTTCTATGTCAGGTTTAATAGTGCTTATCTTTAATCTTAATTCGTTTTCAACGCTCTGTCGAGTCTTGTAATTGTCTTTCATATATGCTAACTCTGAAAACCCACGTTCTCATAAATATTTCTGCGTACCACCTCAAATGCTCTCACGTACCACCAGTTGGGATCTGCCGCTTTAGTGTAATACTATACTGATTCGAATGTCTATTTTTGAAACTCCAATAATATATTCTATTTTGGTGTTTGTTACTTGTACCTTTCAATCTATAAAACAGTCAACTTGTACCTTTCAATATATAAAACAGGTCCGTGACTGACTGACTCACTGACTGACAGAAAACGCACGGACTAAACCGCTGCACCTAAAGAGAAGAAATTTTGCTCGGCGATTCTTCTTATAGTGTAGGGGTGCACCAAGAAGGATTTTTGAAAAATTCTTCTTAGATTTTTTAAAATGAAATTTTTAAGCTGTTTTTAACATTCTTTAAAGTTTTCATTTAAAATAATAATCTGAGGGTTATAAAATTTATATCACGAGAAAGATCATAAATATTCCTTTAAAAGGAAATATTTTTCGAATCTTTACCTCAATTTTATGATTTTTGGTGAATTTTTTAATATTAATTTTTAGATTTTAATTTATTAAATGCTGATCATGTGATTTCTTTTATGATACTTTAAATTAATTTTGCGTCACGGACATATGCTGGCGTAGATTTAAGAGAAAATTGTTTTTCCCACGGTCAGTTTTACGTAGCTTGCTCACGCGTAAGTTCGCTGACGAGCCTGGTAATATTAGTTCCACCCAAAAACGAAACAAAAATATTGTTTATAAGGAAATCCTCTAAAAAGGGATTTCATTATTTTTTCATCGCAATTATCTAAAATGTACTTCGTAGCGAATACTAAAACAATTGACAAAAATATACTGAAATACGGTAAAAGAAAAAATTTAGCCACTAGACTAATTGAGATGGAAGTTTTTTAAGAATTTAATTCAAATTAGTATGCTTTATGTGTATTAAATTAAACCTATATATAAAACTGCAATTTCTCCTCAAAGTATACTTTGCCATGATGATAAATAAGTCTCAAGGTCAAACATTAAAATATGCTGGCGTAGATTTAAGAGAAAATTGTTTTTTTCACGGTCAGTTTTACGTAGCTTGCTCACGCGTAAGTTCGCGGACGAGCCTGGTAATATTAGTTCCACCCAATAACGAAACAAAAATATTGTTTATAAGGAAATCCTGTAAAAAGTGATTTCATTATTTTTTCATTGCAATTATCTAAAATGTACTTCGTAGCAAAGCACGGGTATTCATTTAGTAAATAAATATAATGAGCAATAGATTCAGTATTTATTTGAACTTGAATTCGACATGCTCCTGATATAAATTTAGCTTTGATTTAATATATTTAAAAAAAAAGAATGAAAAGGTTAAAATTATAAGAAGGGTGCTCCGAGTTCCTAGTCTGATTCTGAAGGGTTGCCTCAGACGTAAAAAAGTTTGGGAATCCCTGTGATAACAGATCATCCATTGCAGGAAATTAAAGCGAACGTTATTCCTCGATGAAAATTTGCAAAGATCTACTTGTATTATTGAAAATACTCGAGCAGTGTAATGTTTTGAAAACTATTGCAGCGAAATTGATATTTTTCATGGTAAATTTATCAATATCTAGAATACATTTCTATTGAAGCGTATTTAACCTCGTAAATGTGTTTTAATGGAACATCTGTTTGTTTAACCGGTCGTAATTCAAGGGGATAACATCCAAGTACGAATGCAATAAGCGATTTCCGATAGCCAACAAACAACCAGGAAAAAGTTGCTTATCTGAATGGAGTTGTCTCTTCAAATGTCTCATATTTTAAACGGGAAAATAAATTTCGGGACTTAAGGCTTTCTATAACTTCTTGATAAGTATCTATGACATAAAGAAATTTTGAGCACTGCACTAACCCCCATTGAGCAAATTTCTTTACATTGCTGACAATCAATGGCATTGTAAGGTTGTTCTATCTGAAAATGTATTCAGAAATAGATATGTCTGCGGGCTGAAGAGAAATCGAGTTTAAATACTGCTGGTATCTCTCTTCCTTATGTAACCTTAGGATAAATACATCTCACGGACTGCCGACTTGCATTTAAGAATTTCTCCCAAAGAATGAGAACTTTCGAAGTTCACTACTTTCGAAACAGACTACTTTTCGAAAACGTTTCGAAACTTACTACTTTCGAAGTAATTCTAGACGTCTCCATTTTCCCTTTTCAAAACTTCATCTATAAAAAAAAATTATTGCACTCTGAAATATAAGGCATCAAATTGCTTCCAGAGTAGCAAAATATTTAAAACAAGGTTCGCTGAATTTCTGAAGATTTTCAAAAGTAAATAGAGTATAATTATTTTTTTTTTTGCAGGTAAAGATAAATGAAAGGTAAATGCAACTATAATACACCACAATAGAATACAAATCAAGGACCATCTGTTTTTCGAATTTTTACTGGTCAACATGTTCTGATTTTTGTCTCTAATGGCGTTGTCATGATCCTTTCAAAATTTAAATTTTCTTTCAAACAGAAAAATTGCAAAGTATACAAATGTAGGGAACTTCCTTTTCATAATATTGTAACCTTCTATTCGGGAAATTCTAAATACACCCAAACAAGTAGAGGAAATCCTTGAGGTTTAGACTGTCCAGTCCGAACCTTGAGTATTTCCTCGTCGCGTGTGGGGGGAAGCCTTGAGATCAGATCGGTGGCGGAGTGTACAGTCCCTGAAATCCCGATTGAAATGTGTGCGCGTGTGTGCGCGAAGGTTCAGTTGAGGAAATCCTCAAGGAAATCCTGAAGAATTTTTCCCTAAGGATTTCCTGCACGTGTATTGTCACCTTTGTATGCAAAGTTTAGGTAGTTCTTATTTTGTGTATTGTATTTTACTCGGTTACAATTTTTAGTGGGCAGATATCAATAAAAAAAAATAGAAAATCCTTTGATACCGATGCATCATAAATATATATAGTTTAAGTGTTCTTTTTTGAAAATGAGAGATTTTATAGGTCTTACGTCATTATTTCTGGAACGTAATATATAGCTACTGATATATATATAGCTACCGATGCATCATAAATATATATAGTTTAAGTGTTCTTTTTTGAAAATGAGAGAGTTTATAGGTCTTAGGTCATTATTTCTGGAACAGTCCAATTCTATTTTTTTTCAGTAGTTGGTTTGGAACTATGCCTACTTTATTGCAGGATCGTTTATTGAACTAATCTGAAAATGCCATCCTGTGATTTAGCGTCAAATGGCAACAATGAGATCATTTTCACATGATTCATCGAGTTCACGTATATTTTTGTCATTAATGAAGTACAAAGCTCTTTAATTTCCTTGATTCCAAAAGTCAAAGCGTAACCTTTGCGAATTCAGAAACTTAAAACCGGGAAAACATAATATAGATTCCGAATATTTTTGTTACTAAAGTACACACGCATGGACATACGTACATACACGTGGACACACACATGCGTACACACACACACACAGATATATATATATATATATATATATATATATATATATATATATATATATATATATATATATATATATATATATATATATATATATATATATACATATATATATATATATACATACATATATATATATATATATATATATACATACATATATATATATATATATATATATATACATACATATATATATATATATATATATATACATACATATATATATATATATATATATACATACATGTATATATATATATATATATATATATATATATACATATATATATACATATATATATATATATATATACATATATATATACATATATATATATATATATACATATATATATATATATATATATATATATATATATATATATATATATATATATATATATATATATATATATATATATACATACATATATATACATACATATATATATATATATATACATATATATATATATATATATATATATATATATATATTTATATATATATATATATATATATATATATATATATATATATATATATATATATATATATATATATATTTATATATATATATATATATATATATATATATATATATATATATATTTTATAGTGTGTGTTGTATTATGGTGTTTAGAAAGAATAAACTGATTCAATATTTCTGTATTTCTGTATGCTAATACACCAGAAAGTTTGCATTTGTGTATTGGACACTTCGTGGGATATGAGAAGGTTTCTATAAACTTGTTGAAGGCCAGCATCGTTGAGAAATGCTTTACATATCTGAATTGGAAGGCCCAAGAGGAGTGAATCAAACTCTAATGCCCTTCAGGCGGTCATTGGTGATTTGGAGTAATTGGGGATAATTCAAATGTATGCTCATAACGACAGACTAGCGTACACATACGAGGAGGAACACAGATAAGACATGGTTTCGGAGAGCGAATTTGACTATAGAAAGCTATTGGCTAATTATCTTGCGTAACAATTTACGATTGATTTGTGTTTACATAAAAATTAACACGTTTAGCAAAATCGCTTTTCAAATTTGCCTGTTTGTCGGTACTGTGTCTTTAGTAGCTGACAGCCGAAAATGATAAAAACTACTTTTAGAACACGTGATTTAAATCTTACTTTTTACTGAATGTGCTGCTTTAAAAAAGGCATATATATGATATTCTAATTTTGAATTTATCAACGTATTAATATTTCTTATTACTGTCAGAGATGCGGAGATCTTTGAAGACAATTTACCGCAGTCTCTTTTTAAAAGCGTATATCATAACATCTTTTTTCTTGTTTCTTTACCTCGTAATTATAATTTTAATGTTTTTCTCTAACGTGAATAAAACGCTAAAAGTATAAACATTTTGACGAGTAGTCTTTCGAATAGTTTCTTAAAAATCTTCCACGCTAAAATTCCCACCTTTGTCTACTGTGCTCAATGTTTCTCTTCTTAAATGAACTTTATCAGGTAAAACCAAGCTTCAACAAATTGAGTGTATTCCTGATGGGAAAACAGAGGCTGTTCACACATATTTTAGACGATGTATATTGTATTCACAAAACTAAATTACATAAAATTCTTGTGTTTTAAATGTTCTATTTGACATCCCTTATTCTGAACTATCTTTCGACACCGCAATTTCCAGGATAATAATGCCTTTTGAAGTGTCAGAAGAGGTATTCTATCCCATTCCTCCTGGACAGCTTTCCAGAGTCCTGTAAGGGTTTTGGGACGACGTTTGTATAATGCAGATTTTAAAAGTCCGAAAGCACAAAAATCCATAGGTGATACATCGGGAGATTGAGTAGGGATATCAGTGAAGGGTATGGCCTTGATACCAGTTTTTTGTTCCATTTCTTTTAGGAAATTTACAGTGGATTTTGGTGTGTGACTGTTAGCTTTGTCCTGATGGAGTCTCACAGATTGATGGCACTGTGGGTAAAGCGATGGTATTTCATTCAGAAAAATTCGCGATAAAATATGTTCCTGATAGTATTTGGAGTTAATCTTGACATTTTTTTCCACTCTCTGTATTCCATAATTCGGTTTTTATCTAATACTAAAATAATATATAATTGTTTTTCATATCATAAATGTATTGGAAAGTTATTTTTGTAAGCCTAAAATTTGGTTTTGTGCTAATATGTCGTGATGCAACTAAGACATGCGGAAAAATTCCTGAGCTTGTCTCCATCCGCCCGATACAATTGAAAACGAGACTCGCCAGACCAGGCGACGTATTTCCAGTCATCAAAAGACCAATGGAGATGTTTGCGGGCCCAGGCTAGGCGTAAAGCTTAATGCCGTGCAGTCAATAACGGTACACGAGTGGGCCTGTGGCTCCGGAAGCCCATAGCAATGACAGACATTAGAACAGAGCACACGCAGACACTTGTTGATGCCCCAGCATTGAAATCCGCAGCAATTTGAGGAAGTGTTGCACGTCTATCTCGTTTAAGGATTCTCGTCAGTCGTCGACGGACCCGTTCATTCAAGGTCTTTTTTTCCGGCCGCACCGCTGTAGGAGATTTGATCTTTTTAACGTACACCTGATATTCACGGTACACTCGTGAAATGGTCGTGCGCGAAAATCCAAATTGCATCGCTACCTCGGAGTTGCTATGTCCCATCTATCGTGCTACGACTATAACGCCACGTTCAAAGTCACATAAATCGTGATAACTTGCCATTGTGGATGCAGGAACCGATCTCACAGCTTCCCTAGACACCTGTTGTCTTATATAGGCACTGCCGACTGCATCGCGTTACGATGATTGTTTGTATATCTCCGTTATTTGCATATACATGCTTGTACCAGTTTTTTTGGCTCTTCAGTATATATATATATATATATATATATATGTGTGTGTGTGTGTGTGTGTGTGTGTGTGTGTGTGCGCGCGCGTGCAAGAGGTAAAAGTCGAGGAAAAAGTCGAGGAAAAAAGTCGAAGAAAAAGTTGAAGTAAAAAGCACTATCCATAGAAGAGGGGTGCCATTGCCTCAAAAGTATTTGGACTTCTACCTGTTGGTTCGTGGAAAGTATTTTATTTCCCTTCTACCGTCCAATGGAAATTCCAGTGGAGGCATTCCCATATTCGCCAGGACGCACCTTGTAGGGGTTACAGACACCCTGGGGAGTGTTTTAGTCTTTTAACTAAGATGTAGATGAACTTCAATTTTAAAAAATTCCGCCGAGTGCAGATGGCGGACTAAGCCTCGCAGAACGAGACGCTTTCTCCAGCCCATAGTAACTTAGGATTCAGTAACCAGTTGATTGTGACCTCCGATTTGGCCGCGTAATTGTGAAAAACAATTCCTAAAATATTTTTTTTCGTAGCACAGTGATTTATGAACTGTTTTCTGTGTTGTCATCAAAGGCAGTTAAGTTCTGAATGATCACATGATATCGACAACTGTTCATCAACAATTTTTGTATCATTTTTTTTTCAACACTGTGTTATACTGGATCGAACATGTGACCATCTGATTTCCAGATACTAGCTTATCTTTATACACGAGGCCGCGATTATAATTCTTTTCGTATTAACCATTATTAAAACATAGGTAAACAATAGGTAAACATATGCAAACATAGGTAAACAGAATTCTATGCCTCTGACATCATTTCCTGTAAAGTTCAAGAGCCTAGCCAGAGGCAGAATCAAGCTTTTAGCTTTTTAAATAACATAATATTCGTTTATTCATTATGCGTATGTGAAGTACAGAAAATTCATTGATAGAAATGGATTAAATGGATTAAATCTAAGATAAACGCATAAAAATGTTATGTTACCTTACACATTTTTCAAGAAGAAATGATTAAAAAAATTAGAAAAAAATTGATTCTTTTGTGAAACATGGTTTCGAGAAAAAAATATGGTATTCCATAAGTTGGGTAGTGATGATCATAATTTTCTTCGTGACTATAAGTTATTTCCAAGCTATTTCCAATTATTCATTATTAGTTTTAGTTAATACCAATGTAAGACTAAAAAAATTATTACCGTATTTTTTTACATCTAATACATTTTAAATACAGAAATACCGTAATAAAGTTAAGATGCACTTTATGGATAAAGTATGGGGTACCCTCATCAGGTTAATACCAAATTTCTGAAGACTTGCGCGTGTCAAGAACACTAATCAAGTATTTCCCAATGAATCACCCTTACTTGAGCATCATTTCCAAATGGATTCTTAAATAAATCCTTCTAGAGGAGCGACGTTAATTTGGACCGAATGGAGAAGGATGTGTCATATGAAGTGACCTCGGATAATGAAGTATTGAATGGGGAAATAGACGTTGACAATTTATTATTTGCAGTTATGTCAATTGATCTGTAGGTATCAATAAATAAATGAACCGAATAAATGAACTCTTCAGGCTACTTTATTTAAACTTCTTTAATGTGAGTATAAACATAATTTCAGAAATTATGCAAACTAAATGCGCGGTATCTACGAGTGCTTATAATTATTCTGCTAAGTCGCTGCTTCCTTTGAAGGCATTTGTGAATAATTTCTGCAGACTCCCAAAGCATTTCAGTCAGAACTTTCTATCAAAATATTTACCGCGATTGAGAAAATTCTTTTCGAGAAAGTTTAAGCTCTTCTTTTTAGGCACTAATCACTGTCAAGTAACGGGTAAATCACCTTAACCTTTTCCTTACGGGGTGGGATAGTATGTGTCCCAAGAGTACGGGCCGGACGAGGCATATATATATATATATATATATATATATATATATATATATATATATATATATATATATATATATATATACATACATACATATATATAAATTATATATATGTATATATATATATACATATATATACATATATATAAATTATATATATATGTATATATATATATATATATATATATATATATATATATATATATATATATATATATATATATATATAAAGAGAGAGAGAGAGAGAGAGAGATAGATAGATAGATAGATATTTCTATAACCTCCTTAATGGCCGTTCTTACATAGGGGGCATGAAATTTCCCGTTCTAAAGAGGGAATCGGAAAAATGAGCCCCGTAATCTGAAGGTAAAATAAGCCTTTGGAAAACAAAATTCTAAAGGAATGAGTCAGAAGATTTCATATTACGTGTAAAAAATCAATGCTTTGACTTGAGAAGGTTCATGTAAAAGTTTGAAGACCATTTTAATTTACTCTAAACTATTTACTTATATTTCTATCTTCTAAAATTTTACTGGTAAGCCCAAGCCTCAAAGTCGGACGATGGCCGAATGGCTAGGACGTTACCATAGTCTGTGTGTTCGAGTCTTACTATTGGAATGGTTGTTTGTGGATCGAACCAAACCAAACCGAGGCATCTAATCTGATACTTACTGTATTCTGGAAATATACGCCTAACCATTGAGGCATACTGAAATCTGGACATAGGGTGGGTGTCCCAAATATCACTTTTGTGCCTAATATCGCCTACTTGTGTTTCTTAAGTACGATTCGCGCTATGTATGAGAAAATGCAGTAACTTCTTAGTTCTGGGTTTGTACTAACAGCGGCGATAGCGACAACGCTCTTATCACTGACAACAGACACTTTATGGCGTCTGAAGTGATTTTGACTGTTGTCTTCGTAAACTTTGGCTCCAAAGAATCAGAATACAGTGGTAGGTGCATCCAAATTCTAATTTTGCTTATACAATTTGAAAGTGGATTAAACAGAGACTTTGCTAGCAACGCCTTTTATCTCCTAATTTCGCCTGGTAGGCGGTAAGAGGAACAGAGGTAAGCGATATTAGGAACCGCCCTGGAGTTCACTGGAAATATCAATTTTTCCAATTTAGCTACATAACTTAAACTGCCACTGGTTTTGTAGCTGGTTGATCTCAGGATACCAAAGGAAATAGTTCTTAGGGATGTTCTTTGAGTTTCCAGCCTAATCAGAAACTAAAAAGTGGATGAAATGTCGAAAAAAAGTTAGAGTAGGCGATATTTGGGACACCTACCCTATGCGCTCTACTATTAAATCCATGTCGTGTGAGGATTGCTTCTAAGCCTCATAACGCATGCGCATCTTTGAACACGAAAACGCCCATTTCCCGATATTTTCTACAAACTCATTTCAAAAGTCAATTCTAAAAAAGAATAAGAAATTTCCCGAAAAGCGTTAAACTAGACCTCGCCTTGTTCATGTAGCGCAAATAATGATCTTAACAATCTTTAAACGTTTCCGTTCTCCGATGTTGACTTTCATTCTCTTAATATAATTAGTGCCTGAACTTTTAATTCGAGAACTCACTCAAGAAGTTTACTTAGTCTCTCTCGCAAATTCTTCTATTCTATTCGATTCGTGTGTGGGCGGAGGGTGAGTTCAATATTTACTTTAATCCTCCAGCACTGCTAGAAGAAAGAAAAGAGTAAGTATCATGCATAGAAACTCTTTTAAGAGATCGGAATGCTATGTTAAATTTAGATTTTTTTTTAAAAAGTCTTTTGTGAAAATATCTTTGAGCGGTAGGAAAACTTTTCCGTATTTGTAACTTTCTATGGAGGATTAGGAGTTATAGTGCAAACTTGGTAATAGGTTGGAGATTAAATGTCTTCTTTTGTGGTTGTATTATTACACGTGTACCAAAAAGAATAGGAAGTGTTGCAAATGTGACAAAGAGGATTTATGTAGATGAATACGTTTTACGGAGAAATGTGAACCCCGTTCGGAAGTGCCCTTAAGAAAGAAAGGTTTCTGGAAATTCATACAAGGTGCGGCCATAAATTTCTAGGACTGATCTAAAAACTCCAGATAATATTACACGAAATACATTCCAATTTAATATTATTCGAGGTAACTCCCATATGCCGTAATGCACTTCTGTGCTCGGCTGTATAAATTTCGGAAACAACTTTTAAAGTCCTCTTTAGTGATGCTCTTTAATGTGGACGTCACCGTTTTCTTGATGACTTCGACATCCTCAAATCTTGTTCCCTTCAGCAAATCGGCCCAGCATGAGGTCGTGGAAATGCAGCATCCTCCATACTCTCTGAACTTAGCATATATATATATATATATATATATATATATATATATATATATATATATATATATATATATAGCATATATATATATATATATAGATATATATATATATATATATATATATATATATATATATATACACACACTCACTTCCAAAAGTTAAGCACGGAGAGGAAAATGTTAATTTCCGTAAGCCAATCTGAATTAAAGAAAATGAAATTTGCTGCAAAGGTAGAAGGAAGTATGCAAATATGTTAGGTAACAGCCAATCACGGTTTCGCGTCGAGAAATATGCAAAACAGGCAGTCTTATAAGAAGCCGGCATTGTAAATGGTTACAGGAGTTGCATGTAAGTGCTGATGAAAGGTGTTTAGAACATCCGTACGATTTGTTTTCAAGCTAGACGTGTTTCTATAGCTTTCAGAAGACGAATGGAAGATTCTGAGCGCTGTCGGGCTGTCGGGCTGTCGGACGCATTGAAACAGTCTATCACAGATGTTGCTTTTTTCTTGAGCATTCATCATTCCGTCATTTCACGATTATGAAAGCAATTCCAAATCAGCCAAACAGTTGTCCGAAGACCTGTAGCCGGTCGTCCAATGGTTACGACCCCCTCGGAAGATTGATATATTGCTGTTGTAGCCAAGTGGAATCGAAGATCGACCTCCACACAAACCACTCAAACTGCTCCAGGCGCATTTCAAATTATAGTATAGCTTTGAAATTTTAGTTTTGTATACTTAACTGTATATCAAATTAGTTTTATTGAAAGTGATTATGCTTCGTAGCTAAGAATTTCTAAATTTTGTACCTGAAAACATGATTTATAGGTATTTTGCGTCATGAAAAGGGTGTTTTCACTATTACTCCTTTTTCTCTTTATATTTTTAATGAATGCTTAAAATAAGCAATAAGTTTCATTGTTAGTTCTATAATGTATCCTGTTAATAAAAATTACCATATTATATGCAAAAGAAATGCGCATGGAACATATTTAATGAGGCCAATTTTTGATATAATTAATAATTCATAATTCATAAATTATTAATATTTCATCGTTAAATTTGAACCACTTCTACATATCTATAGTACCAATCACATATTTAAATTTCAAGCAAATCCATTGAAAACAAAAAAAAGTTAGGTTTGAAGGTCCACTGTCCCCTTAAAGATGTATTTTCACCTTCCTTTAACACTTACTTTTCTAAAACCAGCAAGTTTTTATTTTACTTTCCACTACATATTTTAAAGGAATTTTATTCCAATACTTACATATTTTGAAAATATAAATACATAAAAAAATCCAATTTTTGGTAATTTGAAAGTCCACCATCCCCTTAAAGTACATTTTAGGCCAAGAAAATAAAAACGTGCATCTTATGAGATTTTTGCGCCCCGATACCCCTCGTAAGTGAATTTGAAATGGAACCATTGTGCTCTCAGTCAGAAAAAATGTATGATGTTAATTCGAAAATCTAATAAGAAGGCTTGAAGATATTCGAAAAGAAGGTCTGGAGATCCGTTTCTGGGCATGGATATTCTTTTTAATAATGAATTAAAAAATGCTGTTTTGCATGTGATAGAGATATCGTCGTAATTGATTTATCTCTCAAGAAAACTTGAATATGCTGATAAAATTACTAAAACAAAGAAATTAAAATATGCTGAGGAGTACTGAAAAAAGGGTATTCTTAAAATTATTTTGGTCATTAATAATATTACCAAGATAAATTTGCTGAAAAATAAAATAAATAAATAAACTACAACATCCTAAAACATTGCTGAACAAAAGAAACTTCGATGTACTGAAAAATTAGGAAATGAAGGGAACTACAATATGCTGAAAGATTACTAAAACAAAGAAACTGCAAACCGCTAAAAAATCGCTAAAAAAAATCTGAATAATTTCTAAAAGAAGAAACTACAATATGCTGAAGAATTACTAAAATGAAAGGAAATACGATAAATTACATATGTGAAACTATTAAACTTCTACTTGGATCACGAAACGTATTTCTTTGGAAAATTATTAACACAGTACCGGTTTTGTTTTATTAACGGGAATCAAATCCAAGTTCTCTCATCATAAGATCTTAATGCTGGGCTAATCCGTCGTTGTGTGGAAGTCTTATTTCCGTTCCTCTTCATTAGATCACATCCGTAAAACAGAAATTTGTAATGAACTAAAGCTGAATTCCTCTCAAAACTTCCGCCCAAAATTTCTAGCTCGATTCGATGACAGATTACGAAATAATTTTTCAGGCAGTAACGATAGAGTCGGGTCGTGAACCATGCATGTTTCGATTGACGGACAGCACTTTATCTTTGGGACGTAAGAAAGTATTTTTTTTTTACAAAGCGGCAGGCAGATTATCTTACTACATTCGTCACCTACACCCATAGGCGTAGCGTGGGGGGGAACGTGCCCCCCCCCAACAACTTAACTTGAATAAATTAAAACGTTAATAGAAGTTCAGATAAAATCGAAAAATCGTAGAAAAGAAAGTTGGTTTTTTCCGCTTTTTCAAACTGTGAAACTGAAGATTCAGCTTATGTTTGTAGCCTTAACATAACTTTTAACAATGACATGATCCATAACAAAAATTCGATGCTATATTTTTTTCTCATTTTATTTATATCATATTTATTTTTCTCATTATATAACTTTTGAATACTTCTCAAACATCAATTCTATTATTATTCAGTTTTGAAAAAATCATAATATTTCATATTTTAAGGACCGTTCGGCAGTCAATGCGCTGAGGAGGGCCCTAACTGAATTCAATTATTGCCCCCCCCCTCCCGAAAACAAAGTTAGAAGCACGCTACGCCTATGCCTACACCACGAGATTTGTTCGTTTGTTGTAATTAGGACGCCATATAGCAAACCAATATTGACCCCTGATGCCACCTCAGTGTAGACCAAAAAACCTTTCACGCGAGACACATGGTAGGCCCTTACTCTCCCCCACCTAAATACTCCAAGAGGGAATTTTCCTGCATACTGATTTAATGTGTAAAACAGAACCCGGCGAAGACACGAAGGCATTTAGTGGTTCTTGTCGGGATTCAAACCGAGCACCCTCAGAGTCGAATCCCTACTTTCTAACCACCAGAAAGCCATACGCCCCTGTGTAAAAGAGGTGTTAATTTGAGTGCATGCTTCAATGCGTTACTTCCCGTGTGTTTTGAAGCCAACAGCACTGGATTATGGCCCGAATACAATTATTTCATTTACTTATTTATTCGATGATGCTGAATATTTTTATATGTTTGCATGGCAGTCCGTGGACTCGTTTTTTAATGACCGACTGCTAATGAAATGACCCACTAAGCTACCCCGGTGAAGATAATGTGTCTTATTCCAATACTTTTACTCACATACAAGGCCAGGTATTTCCCATATTCAGTGCTAAAGGCTGCTGTGTACTAATCCTATTGGATTTTCTCACCTTGGTGTTAACCCATGGAGAAAATATGTCTACTATTTACAGCCACATAAATGCTGATAATAAAATTAAAATAGAATTTTTAGATAGCCCTAACATTTCTGCACTTTGAAATCGGATTCATTTTATAAATTTCGTCCAGCAAAGGACGAAACCCACCTACATCCGTTACACCCCCCTTAACTTCTAAACGGTGACAGCTTAACCCATAAAATTCTGTCTAGGTATAGAAAAAAGGCTATGCGCTACACGATGAGATAATTTACAACGCCATCTATCGGCAAATTTTGGAATTAGCGTTTTTATCTCAAAAACGGTACGAGATACGGGAAAAAATTCAATTACAAAATTGTTCATCGATTTAGTAAGAAAAGACACCTTGTGCACATCAATACTTAAAACAGAATGTAGAAAATGAACATTCGTTTGGTCACGATTTCGAAAATTGTCATGTCATAAAGAGTAGAAGAAAGAAACAGAGATACTTCCCTATCTGCAGGATGATTTATTTATGTTGCTGAAAATGCTCTCCATTAGCCACTATACACATTTACACTCTGGACTGGATTTCTCGCTGCACATTGGTGCAATGACGCCATGGTGTTGAAAATCATGACCAAACAAATGTTCATTTACTACATTCTGTTTTGAGTATTAATCTGCGCAAGGTGTTTTTTCTTACTAAATTGATGATGCTAAACAACTTTGTAATTGACTTTTTTCCCGTATCTCGTACCGTTTTTGAGATAAAAACTCTAATTCCACAATTTGCCGATAGATGGCGTTGTAAGTTGTTTCATCGAGTAGCGCATAGCCTTTTTACTAAACCTAGACACCAACTTTAGGGCATAATCTGTCACCATTTAGAAGTTAATGGGGGGGGGGTAATTGATATAGGTGGGAACCCCGTATAACACACTATACCTCATTTTTTCCCACCGAATAATTTAAATTAAAAAAATATTATTTGTATTTTTTTAAGCGAAAAATGTCTCAAGGTGTAAAATTTCTTTCTCTGTGACGGAGTACAATTTATTTTTTTTAAATCTTTAAATCCTACTGAACAATCCTCGGATACATTTTCACCATAGGTTAACATTGAGGTGAGCGAATGCTCACTATTTTGCTTAAAACCAATTTGCATGAATACGGCCAGAAAAAAATGCGTTCTACCAGTTAAAATTTTTCAAAAAGGAAGGTTTTATCGACTAATTTTATCACCTTTTGAAAAGTGTTCATTTTTTTTGTTCCATCTAGTAAACGTATACGGTAATTGATTGGATTCATACATCTTTATAGCGCCTCTACATCTTTATAGCTTTAAACCAATGTAGACTATTTTGCTTAAAAACCAATTTGCATGAATACGCCCAGAAAAAAATGCGTTCTACCAGTTAAAATTTTTCAAAAAGGAAGGTTTTATCGACTAATTTTATCACCTTTTGAAAAGTGTTCATTTTTTTTGTTCCATCTAGTAAACGTATACGGTAATTGATTGGATTCATACATCTTTATAGCGCCTCTGGGTGATTAAACAAGAATTAACAAAAGCATTCATTTCTTTTTCACTCCAAAAAGACCAGGAAAAATCCCCAATTTTCTCACACTATGGAGAGAAATCCCCAAATCATTCCTGTCAAATGACAATCGTTCGCATGTAGGGGGCTTTAGTTCAGCGAGAAATAACTACGTAATCGATAAAAAAAACGGACACAAAATGAATTGCCGGAACAACAAACGGAATGAACATTAACAGAGATTAATTAATTTCCCTAATAAGTTGATATGCGCCATTGTTCTTTTTCACACTGTAGTGACTGCTGAGTTATTTTTCTGTGTGGCCAGCAATTTCCCAGGCGTAAAAGCGAAAACTGTTCATATTTTTAGCGGATGGAAGTGATGGAGATTTTTAGATAAGACTAATTCCTAAATTGCTACCGTCCTTTCGTGACTTTTTCTTCTATCGTTGTTTTTCAATTTAAACGATGCATATCTTTCGAGCAATTATTTTCGTATAAAGCAGATTCTTTTCTTTAGATCAAAACATGTGTCTGGATTAAGTAATGGAAAAACAGGATAAGTTAGTTTCACATGAAACTCTTTTTAAAATGATCATTGATAAGGTTTTTTTTCTTTTCTAATATAAAACTGGAGTGGATTATTTTAGATCTTTGCATGGTTTGGATTTTATATCCGACGCTGTCTACTTTTCAATGGACTTCAGTTTTTTAAGCTTGTAGAACAACTCTTTATGGTTTTAAGTCATTGAAGACCACCACTTCAGCTTTTCTACTTTTAACCCTTCAGAAGGCGCGCCCGTGTATAAAGTGCAACATTTTCGTAATTTTGAATGGTTTGTCGTTACATGTAATGTTTGATTGGAGGGTTATTTTCAGTTGATTTGACTATCTATTTCCATGCGGGGATCTCGGGGCCTTGGGGTGTCTTTTGGCTAGATCTGCATCCTATTCAGAAAGTTCCCTCTTGAGATAACTGATTTGGTTAGGCCTCCTGATGAAGATACCAGTCGGTTGCCTCGTTATATGGTTTAGTTTATATACTGTGTAAGGTAAACATAAGATTCGATTCACAAGAATCGAACTTTTGAGTGAATGAATTAAAGAAGCTGCTTGAGATATGCTAATTTCGGCATACGCTCTTGATATAAATACCAAGCAGCTTGATTAAAGAGAGAGGTTGAAGGAGAGGTTGTTAAGATTGATAGATAAGCGAGAGGGAGCTATGAGGTAAGCAGTTCCAGGTGTTAACCGGCGCTTGTGCTTAGCAGGCCCAAAGTTTACGTGGCAGTACTGCTGGTTTGACTCTCTGCTAGTTTGTGGGTATTTGCAAAAGTGTATTTCTATTGAATGTTAATATATATTCCGTACAAGTAGTACGTATGCTTATTGCTGTAAAATCAAATTCTATAAGTGCAACGAAGTCAATAAACATTGTTTCATGTATAAACTGTGTTTGTATCAAATTCATTTAGAGTGCCACTTCAAATTATATACACCCATGTCTGTGTAGAAGTGAGCTATTTTCTCTATAACTGATACAGAATCTTGAATTTATGTCGCGTTTAGCTCTAACTGTAGGATTTCTGTTTATTTAGTTTGCTGTCATTGCATTCTTCCTGTTATATAATATCTTTTTCTGTTGAAATAACTACGTAATCGATAAAAAAACGGACACAAAATGAATTGCCGGAACAACAAACGGAATGAACATTAACAGAAAAGCAGTTACTATTAGTATAATTTACATTTTACTAGTTATAATTGTATGTTTTTTTCAGTATGAGGATTTGTTGCAACTGCGCAATCTTTTATTGAAGAGTTTTAAAATAATTTACGCTAGTGCACTTTTTCTGCTAACTTCGTTGGACTGTCTGTGCCTTATTATGTATTTTACTTTCTTATTTTCTGTTGAATTATTTACAATGTATATAAGCTGTAAGTAATAAAGGTAAGTGTAATAAAGAACTTAAAATCTGATTATCTCGAAATAAATTTTTTAAGATTTTTAGATATTTTAAATTCTCCATCTGACTTAATTTTTGCCCGATATTCATGAAATTGATGTGGAAGAATCCTCATACTGTTTACCAAAGAAACTGGGTATGCATTTTACAACCCGAATTCATTCAGGTAATTAAATTTGATTTATAGCTAATTAAAAGGCAAAATTTTGATGAAAATCAGGATAGAATTTAGAAAAAAAAATCTCTACAAAAATTAACTATGCAAGTGATTAAATAATTGATACCCAGATTTGTTTGTAATATAGTTTTAAGGGTTGAATGCAAAATCGAGGAAACATCTCAAAAATTAAGTCGCAAGGAGCATTTTAAAATTTTGTTTATAAATTTTAAATTTTTTGAAAAAATCTTAAAATTATAATAAGGTTGGAAATGTTTTTAAGGTATTCTATATAACTAGAAGGTAACCCGTCATTTTGACGTCATAATACTAATAATGATGTCATAATGGAAAAAGTATATGAAAGTTAAAAAATATCCCGAATTATCTAAGAATATTGCAAATCCACACGTTGTAAAAGCAAACCCTTTCATTATTTTTTATTTATTTAGTTTTTCATGCGATTGAAGTAGTAGACTGCCATCCAGTTTTTTACAGCTCACTACGCGATATGAATACTTGAGCTACTTGATTCATTCACATTCAAGTTTGTTTACTTTGAGAATTCATCGCAAAAGTAAACAGATTTTTAAAAACTGTTAAATATACAGCTAGAAACATCCAAATTTTTTTAGTTCTGAATGATTTATAGAAAAATAGGCTGAACAAACGTGATTTGATGGAGAAGATATTAGTTTTTAGGTAAGAAAAAATTCTGATCCACATCTGATATTGAAATTAAGCCTAACCGGCCCTTTGTTTACTGAAGGCTTCAACTGAAAGATGAGTACAGCCCGGAAGTGTTATACACAGACAACGACGATTATATATATAATGATGGGGAAGTGTATACATGTACAAAATTTCATATCTCTATCATAAACAGTTTAAAAAAAAAATTACGACCACCGTTCCCTAATATGTGCCTGAAATATATTCCACTTTAACTTTAATAGTTAAAAATTGAAAAAAATTAAAATTCTAACAAGGGTGCCTCGAGTTTCTAATCTCATTCCCAGGGTGCAGCAAATGTAAAAATTTTGGTAACCCCTTTTCCTTTCCCCCCTAAAACCTTTTGTATCAATTGAAAGGAAATTAATGCTTGTTACATGGTAATAGAATTCTCGGCTAAGACTGGCTAGCAATATAGAAGGACATTTAAAACTCACGAAAAGCTACAAATTTCACTTTTTGATTTGATTGCAATGCAGATTGCTAAAAAAAGTATCAAGTTGCGCAGGATTTACTTCTAATGGGATAGAAAAAGAAAACCGATATTTTCGTGATAATTCGAGGGTGTTGTAGAAAAAATATTCTTGTCCAGTAAAATCCGAACTGATAAGACTTCGATGTCTATGTATTTGGATCCCACGGATGGCACAAATATTCGTAAATATTTTGTATGGACTCTAAATTGTAAGGCTGCTTAGGTAGCAACCATATTGGATTTCCTTGGCTCAATATTAACCTATGGAGACTTTTTTTTTTACCAATGATTGTCGTCTTGGATTTAAAGCAATTTTTCTAATCTGTATTCAGTAATAGAGAGAGAAATTTGTTACTCAGGTATCTTTTCCATTTTAGAAATTTTTTTCCACCAAAGGAACTTAGTGCGCTTAATACATTGTGATTACTCATTTGTTCCCCGAATAATTTAAATTTAAAAATATTATTTGCATTTATTTTAACCCCTTACCAGTGACATGAGAAAAATGCACCCAAAATGGAATTTTTTTTTTCTGTTTAATCGTGTGTATTAATTGAATAAAAAGGTTAGAAAATGAGTTATTTTTAAAAAAATACAAAATTTTAAATGAAATAACTACTATATTTAATTATTTGACACACGTAAAATATTAATGGATATTTCATTCAAAAAGTTTCGATTATAGCAAAATATATCAAATAGCATGGTAATTTTAAAATGCATATTATAAACTTATTAATGCAATATTATACACTTATGTTAAACAGTACATGAATTTAAAACTGCGAATTTCACAAATCCTTTACAGTATGATGTATACAAAAAAAAAATCAATTAGTCTCTTCTAACAAAACTACCGCGGGTTATTAACGTAGGATTACTTATCGTTGCTTACCGCTTTTTATTTACAATAAAATTCCTACATACGAAGAGAAGGATGAGTGCAGGATGATTACCCTAAGGATGAGTACCCTATGCAGAATAGGTCGATCGTAAGAAAAATAAGTTACATGTGCCTATTCTTCAACTCTTGATATATAACTCGCGATATATAACTCGGTTTTAGCGTCATAAATTTTGCTTTCCGGAGGACTGTTAGGGAGGAACGTAATCCTACGTTAACATTGCACTGCACACGAGCCCCACATCCCACTCTTCAAATAAACTCGTGTCTTTACAATAAACTCGGTATCTGAGCCTGAAGAACCTAAAAGGTACTCTTCATCGGAGTCTGAATCAGACACTGCAAATCAAACTTTTACAAAAACAAAATTTTGGTACAAATTTCAATAAAAAGGACAGACCGGTTATTACAAATTCAAACTAACAGTGCAAAACATTCATTTAAGCCAATTCGTGCCTTTAGAACTCATCCCCCCCCCCCCGCAAATGAAATAAATGACGGACAAATACCGCCATCTATTGTGAAAAATAGTAAAACTCCATATTAAATGTACATTCGAAAGGAAAACGTTCATCACGGAAAAGAATCACTAAGTTTTCTCCTGCCCGAACACAGTTCGGGCATTTCAAATATTGTCAATTTTCGTTGCCCGAACCCAGCTGGAACCGCCCTGGTCAGGGGTTAAGGGGACAGTGGACGTTCAAACCTAACTTTTTTTTGTTTTGAATGGATTTGCTTTAAATTTTAATATGTGATTAGTACCATAGATATGTAAAAGTGGTTAAAATTTAAAGTTGAAATATTAATAATTTATGAATTATGAATTATATCAAAAATTGGCCTCATTAAAAATGTTCCATGCGCATTTCTTTTGCATATAATGTGGCAATTTTTATTTACAGGATACCTTATAGAACTAACAATGAAACTTATGGATTATTTTAAGAATTGATTAAAATTCTAAAGAGAAAAAAAATAATAACAGTTAAAACACCCTTTTTATTACTCAAAATACCTCTAAATCATCTTTTCGAGTACAAAATTTAGAAATTCTGAGCTACGAAGCATAATTTTTTTCAATAAAGATTTATTCGATATTCAGTTAAGTATATAAAACTTAAATTTCAAAGCAATTCGATAATTAGAAATGCGCCTGGAGCAGTTTGAATATTCGTATGACATGAACATTTTTATTTAGAGAAAAACACATTTAAAGTTATTGCTATTAGTAACCACATAATATCTAAATTAAATACAAATGCCTATAACTAGGAAAGTAATCACAGAAATTAAAAATTATTTTTGCAACACATTGCTACTTGTCCGTAGATTCACAATTCAATAAAATAAAAAAATCGAATTTTTGGACAAATTTCACAAATTTGAAAGTCTACTGTCCCCTTAAAGAATGAAAAAGATACCCGGGTCGAACATTTCTTTCTCTAGTACGGAGTATAATAAAAAAAAATCTTTAAATCCAAGTCAACAAGCATATGAAAATTTTTCTCCATAGGTTAACATTGAGCGGACCAGCTTTTAAACCCCAGTCAGTTCAGCTTTCGAAAAGCAAAATGTGACAGTTGAGCTCACGAAATCAACCAGTTCTCTGGAAGAATTTCTGGTTCCCCACGTGATCAAAATGTAACTAAAATGTGCAATTCTCTCCCCTTTTCTTTAAAATGGAAACAAAAAAAACCCCAATCACATACGTAAATACTATGCACCCTTTTAGCTTTATTTTCATCCAAAAAAAAAAACATATCGGAATAAAATTTCGAGTTTTGAAATCGGGAAAATTTTCCGCTATTTTAGCGTTGTGCTGTAAATGTCAAGTGGCGCTGTAAAAATGTAGATTCATTAGCGCCGGCGAAAAATCAGTGAGGCGTTCGGAGTATTTACCCTCGCACGTGAAAATTCCAGAGTTTCTCTGGATTCAGACTAATTAGGGAGAGATCGGCAAGAATAGTGGGAGGTTGGAAATGCGATTAGATCGAAATTGGAATTCATTTATTCTCTCTCTCATAAAGGCGAGTGTCAGGATTGTCTGTGCGTAGGAAACTCGTTTGGAAAGTCAACCGTCTAATTCTTTGGAAGATATAGAGAGGTATATAATAGGAAAAGTACTTAACGTGAAATGTCAATGATTAATGTCCCTGTATTTAACGCCATGGGTTCTTTTCATTTCCGTACTTAGTCATTTCGTAGATGTCTCTTTATAATTAATAGTCCTGTTAGGATATATATTCGCAATGAGACTTCGTCACATCGTCGGTGTGGTTTAGCGGAATAAAACCGGATCTCAGAGAGGAAGATTCACGTTTCGGAATTCGATTGTTGCAGTATTGACCAGCCGTTAGAAAGACCGAAAAATATTCTAATAATAAATCCTTAATTCACTATCGTTGATAAATCTATGGGGCCCGGTATAAGGGGCTTAAGTTAAATTATTTGTTAGTATGGATAAAAAAATAAAAATCTTTTGACTTTATGAAAGACTTGAGTCTATCAATTTTGTAGACAGAAATACATTTCTTTGTACAAAAGACTCAAGTCGAAATTATAGTTCAGCGATTGGTATAAAAGCCAATGACTTATTTAGATCACAGTTTTCGACTTAACCTTTAGCCTACGGGGTCCATTTTTCCGATTCCCTATTTAGAACAGGCACTTTCATACAACTTGTAAGAACGGCCATTAACAGAGTTATATATATATATATATATATATATATATATATGTGAGAATGAGTTTGGCAACACAACTGAACTATTACTACAACTTCCACTCCTACTACTTCGGCGCGAAGGACTTGGCGCGCAAACACAGTGATGGACTAGTGACATTACGAAGCGGATGTGTCGCTCCGCAGGCTTGCCGTTTTGAGTCAAATAGCTGTGTTGATGCTTTGTTTTTTTTTAATTTCATACTAAGTGTTAGTCCTGTCTTGTAAACATCGTCTAGTTTAATTAAATGTTCAAAATAATTAAGTCTAATGATTCACTTCTAAAGGAAGGAGTACTAACTCCTTCCTACATGGGTGCTCGGCCCTCGGACTCGAAAAATACCCCTAGCTTGGACTGAAAAACTATTTTCTTTTGATGATTACCGGATTACTGTTCTCTGTGATTTCTGTTTTGGATACCGCCAGCGAAAACGAAAGCGATGTGCCACGGACTCTGATAATATTCTGATGGGATGACGAGAACCGAAAACCAGAACTGTGAGTATATTCTGATCATATTGTAATTATTTCATGCATACTTTGAAGCTTGTTCAAGAAAATTTTGAAGATTAATGGAATTCTCATCTTATTGATGATAATTATAAGAAAACTGAAAATATTTCAACGTTCTTTTGATGCAAGAATTTAATTGATGCTAAATTCATTTTTGATGGTCTTTGACGTTGAATTTATCACTTCTGTTTTCTTGAAGAGAATTCTATTTCGATGAAATTATTTGATGATTTGATGAAAATTTCGACATTTAACTTGAAGAATCTTGTTTCCTTGAACAAACCACAACATAACATATATTTTGAATGATTGCAATTTGAATACAGTTTGAAGAATATTATATTATTTCCTTGATGCATATTTTGAGAATCAATATTTATTATTGAATTGGTATTTGAGGAAATTTCGATTTGAAATTTTATTTTTGAATTTGAGTACCTACGTATTATAAGTATTGATTTTGGTTTTGAATATTTGTATATTTGTGTACTATAATTGTTTGAACCTAGTATATAGTTATGGCTACTCTCAACGATTACCCCAATATTGCAAAATCATTAAAAATTGGTAGTACGAATCAAATAAAGGTTCTACATCGTTTAATTTTTGGTACAGACGGCGACAGACAAAATCGTACCAGATTACGTAAATTTACAGGTTTTAAACAGCCATTCGTGTTGGAAGCAACGAAACAGAAAGTACTTAAAGAGTTTTCACTTAAAGACTTGATTTCTATTTGTAATCTACTTCATTTAGAATTTTCAACTGACCCAGACAAATGTGCCAATACCATTCTTATGAGTCTTAGTGATTTATCGTTATTAAAAGCAGAATTTTCTGATCTTTCGGAATGCGAAGTGAATGATGACTCACTTCCGGGTGCACGTTCATCCCAAACTAACAGCGTTATAGAGGAAAATAGATCTCCCTTTTCCCCCACCATTGACGCAAAAGAATCTTCGAATAAGCAAAATACACACATTTCCGTTGGTGAATCAGATCAAAATTCATTGCCTTCAGTTGAAACTGCGAATCTCTCTTTCCAGTTGTTTAGTCTGAAAGACGTTGTTGATTTAATAAAACCTTTCTCGTCTCGTGATAATTACAGTGTTGAGAATTTTATATCTGACGTTGAAGAACTTTTTTGTTTATATCAGATAAACAATCCAATTCACCAAATTACTTTTGTTAGAAAATGTTTAACTGGTCCCGCTCAAACTTTAATTAGGTCTATTCGTGGAATTACAAATTGGGAACAATTGAAGCACCATTTATTAGACGAATTTTCGGACAAAATTAACGGTATTCAGTTACATAAATTAATGGAATCTCGACGTATGAAACCGTTTGAAACCCTACAAGAATATTTCTTAGCTATGAGAGATTTGGCACACAAAGGTTCTCTCGATGACTCCTCTCTGTTTGAGTATGTCATAAACGGAATTCCTGATTCAACAAACAATAAAGTTATTCTTTACGGTTGTAAATCCGTCCCTGAATTTAAGGAAAAGTTGAAAATTTATGAACAAATCTTTAACAGATCACAAAATTTCAGACAAAATAATCAGAAAAAAATTGATGCTTCCTACCTCAATGTGAAAGTCGATAATACACGTAGCCCAAATACACAGCCAGTATGTTTTTCCTGTGGCTTGAGAGGTCACAAAAGCAACCAATGTTTGAATAAGTCATATGGTAAACAATGCTACGGATGTAAAAGTTTTGGTCATGTTCATGCTAATTGCCCTAAAAGTTATCGAAATTCTAAACCAAAACCTGATTCTCAAAAACCTATTTCTGATAAAACTGTAAATGCACTTTCTCCTGAAACTTCATCGAAAAATCCCATGCATGTTGACATTCAACTTGCAGGAATTCAATTGACAGCACTCTGTGACACTGGGTCACAGGCAACCCTCATCAATGAGAAAACCTATCGAAGAATTGGTTCGCCACCATTGCAGCCCACCAACATTCCCTTTTCAGGAATTGGCAAAAACCAAGTTCACAGCATCGGATTCTTTCAGGATTCCATCGAAATTCAAACCATTACTTTACCTGCTAAAATACATGTTCTAGAGGATGACTTGATTCCTTTTGATGTGATTATCGGAATCGACTTTTTACAGCAAACCCAATTTACATTTGATAAAGACGGTATTCGTTTATGCAAAACTCCTGAAAATAACACCTTCGTTAATATTGCTAATGTTTCTGATGATCAAGCTTTTCCATTTGATCTTTCACACATTTTGAATTCTGAAACTCGTGAGGAAGTTCAAAATATCGTTACTTCCTACAAACCACATAAAGTTCAAGACACTGAAATTAAGATGACTATTTTATTACAAGATGAAATCCCTGTAGCTCAACGTTCTCGACGACTCCCTTTCGCGGAACAGAAAATTGTAGAAAGCCAAATTCAAGATTGGTTAAATGATGGAATTATTAAAGAAAGTTGCTCCGATTATGCCGCACCGATTGTTCTATGTAAGAAAAAAAGTGGAGATTATAGACTTTGTGTTGATTACCGCAAATTGAATAGAAAAATGATAAAAGATAAATTTCCCTTACCGCTCATCGAAGAAGCTTTAGACAAACTTGGAAAATCTCGGGTCTTCACTTCACTTGATCTCAAAAATGGTTTCTTTCATGTACCTATGGACCCTAATAGCACTAAATATACTTCTTTTGTGACTCATGAAGGACAATACGAATTTTTACGTGTCCCATTTGGCTTATGTAACAGTCCCAGTGTTTTCCAACGATATGTTTACACAGTTTTTAGAAATCTCATTCGCGACAATGTTCTTATTGTTTACATGGACGATCTTCTCATACCATCTAATGATGAAGTTGAAGGTCTACAAAAATTACGCCTAGTTCTCCAAACATCTGCAGACTATGGCCTTGAATTGAACTTTAAAAAGTGTCAATTTTTACAGCGAAAGATAGAATTTCTTGGTTACATTATCGAAAATGGAGTAGTTAAACCCTCACCTACCAAGACACAAGCTGTTCAAAATTTCCCACAACCTCAAACCCCTAAACAAGTTCAAAGTTTTCTTGGATTAACAAGTTATTTCAGAAAGTTCATTCCAAATTATGCGCTGATTGCTAGACCATTAAGTGACCTCCTTCGGGATAATGTAGAATTTAATTTTGACTCTGAACAAATAGCAGCTTTTCAACAACTTAAAAACATTCTTTCACAAAACCCAGTTCTTCATGTTTTTCAACAGGGATACCCATTAGAACTCCACACTGATGCCAGCTCCTTAGGTTTTGGCGCTGTGCTCTTGCAACAATCCGATGATGGACAGTTTCATCCTATTCATTATTTTAGCCGTAAAACTACAGTTCAACAAGAAAAATATCATAGTTATGAACTGGAAGTTCTTGCCGTTATTGAAGCGCTAAAAAAATTTCGAAACTACTTGTTGGGAACAAAATTTAAAATTATCACCGATTGTGATGCTTTCCAAAAAACGATGCACAAAAAAGACCTACCAGCTAAAATTGCTCGATGGGCATTGATGTTAGAAGACTTTGATTATGAAGTTTGTCATCGACCCGGTAGACAGATGAAACATGTTGATGCTTTAAGTCGTAACCCCATTCTTGTAATTACCTCAAATGATATCACTCAAAAGGTGAAAAATGCCCAAGACCAGGATGAATTTATATCTCAAATTAAATCTATGCTTGAATCTACACCTTCTGATGAATTTTTTGTTAAAAACGGAATTCTTTATAAACTTCATCAGGATGCCGAACTTTTAGTAGTACCACAAATGATGCAGAAAGAAATAGTGCTAAACGCCCATTCACAAGGTCATTTTGCTTCACAAAAAACCGAATTAATTGTTTCTCGTGAATTTTTCATTCCTCAACTTAAGAAATTAGTTCAAGAAATTATTTCGAACTGTATTCCTTGCATTTTGTCCTCGCGAAAATCTGGAAAACAAGAAGGATACCTTCACCCCATTCCAAAAGGTGATGCACCCCTTGAATGTTACCATTGCGACTTTTTAGGACCTTTACCATCGACAAAAAAATGTTATAAGTATCTTTTTACAGTAGTTGATGCCTTTTCCAAATTTGTATGGATCTATCCCGTGAAGTCCACCTCTACGAAAGATGCCTTAGACAAATTATCCTTGCAACAAACTACATTTGGCAACCCTTCAAAAATCATTACTGACAAAGGTAGCGCATTCACATCTTCAGAATTTCAAAGTTACTGCCAGGAACAGTCAATTGAACACATTTCAATAGCAACAGGTGTGCCACGTGGCAACGGTCAGGTTGAGCGTGTTCATGGAACAATTATTCCCGTTTTAACTAAGTTAGCTCTAGATGAACCTCACAAATGGTTTAAATATGTCCCAAGATTGCAACGTATCTTAAATAGTACCACCACACGCAGTACAAAATTCACACCCTTTCAACTTTTAATTGGTGTTAAAATGAAACAACAAGAGGATCTACAGATTAAAAATCTTCTTGACGAGGAACACCACCAAAGAATTCTTGATGACAAAGAAGCGTTACGTATCGAAGCTAAACGAAATATCCTCCGTTTACAGGAAGAAAACATACGACAATATAACAAACGACGTAAACCGGCTTGTAAATACAAGATCGGTGACAAAGTGGCAATACAACGAACTCAATTTGGAACCGGATTAAAGCTCCGACCAAAGTTCTTCGGACCATATGAGATCACGAACATCAACCCCAACGATCGTTACGAAGTTCGAAAGTTAGGACATCACGATGGTCCAACCATAACATCAACTGCAGCGGACAAAATGAAACAGTGGTGCAGAAACTGAACACCAATACCACTGTGTTGAACACTGCTTGATTTTTTGAAATATTTTTCCTTTTTCTGCTCTTTTTTTTTTTTATCTTTTCAGAATTATTGTTTACAACCCAGCCGCGGACGTCTGGAAAGTCAGAACGGCCGTGTGAGAATGAGTTTGGCAACACAACTGAACTATTACTACAACTTCCACTCCTACTAATTCGGCGCGAAGGACTTGGCGCGCAAACACAGTGATGGACTAGTGACGAAGCGGATGTGTCGATTACGAAGCGGATGTGTCGCTCCGCAGGCTTGCCGTTTTGAGTCAAATAGCTGTGTTGATGCTTTGTTTTTTTTTAATTTCATACTAAGTGTTAGTCCTGTCTTGTAAACATCGTCTAGTTTAATTAAATGTTCAAAATAATTAAGTCTAATGATTCACTTCTAAAGGAAGGAGTACTAACTCCTTCCTACATATATATATATATATATATATATATATATATATATATATATATATATATATATATATATATATGTATGTATGTATATATGTATGTATATATGTATGTATATATATATATATATATATATATATATATATATATATATATATATATATATATATATATATTCTTGGGATACATGCTATTCCACCCCGTAAGGAAAAGGTTGAGATCTTTACTGGGCACCATAGAAATGTAAGAGTGCATAAAATAAGTAACCACCAAAATACTGTGACATTAGCCTAAACAATTGGGAGGTACATCGCATGACATTGAAAAATAGATTTTTCTTACTTTGCCAGTGTAGTATTACTGGTTAAAGCCGCTTTTGCAGATCTCAAGATTCGAGTTTGAGACCCCGGTCATTACAAGATTTCCACAAACGGTAAAAAAAGATGTAATAATCCTTGATAATCAAATGTAGTGAACGTTCCCTGGATATACGAGTGTATATCTCCAGCAAATCGAGAAGCATGGCACACCCGACAAGTCCGTATATGGCGAAAGGGAACATCCCTGTTGATAATGTATATATTTGCATAAGTGACCACCTGTAATATAAATTTCATCTTAACCTTTAGCTTACGGGGCCCATTTTTTCAATTCCCTTTATAGACCGGGAAATTGTATAACCCATTTTAAGAATGCCCATTAAGGAGATTATATATATATATACAGTGGAATCTCGATCTATCGTTTTTCAAGGGACCGATTGAAATGAACGATAAATGCGGGAAAACGATAGATGCGGAAACATAACAAAGCAATAGGATCGTTGGGACTGGATAAAATGAACGACACATACGGAAAAACGATGGATCCAAAAACGATCGATCGAGATTCCACTGTATATATATATATATATATATTTATTCTTAGGTCCGTATTCTTGGGATACATGTTTTCCCATCCTGTAAGGAAAAGGTAATAATGTTATTATTAAGTTGCAATCTATAATTTTAACGTAGGATTACTTTCCCCCATAACGGTGCTCCGGAAAGCAAAACTTCAGACGCTAAAACCGTCCGTCCGTATCTCGCGGGTTATAATTTTGGCAGCGCGCCAAATCCAGTCTGTATCGCTTGGACAAGAAGTAAACAGGTAAACAGAAAAGTAACAAAATGCGTCAAAATTTTGACATACATTTATGTATATATACATACGCGCACACAGACACACACACACACACACACACACACACACACATATATATATATATATATATATATATATAATAAATACTACGATCAATGTATACAATTGATGTAAATAAATATATATATATATATATATATATATATATATATATATATATATATATATATATATATATTTATAGACGAAATAATGTAGACGAAAATATTCAAATAAAATCTAATAGGACATACTAAAGTATATAATACAGTTAACATAGTACAGTTTGAGGAACATATCTTTTACCGCAATTTAACATTTTTTTGGATAATGTCCAATCGTCTGCCGCATTAGCAAGGAAAAAGATTATTTTTTTGTCTATTTCGTTGTTATGCATGGGCCGATAAATTCATTTAAAGTAGCTTTCTTTTTCTGTTACAGAAAAAGAAATCCCGTGATCAGCATTTAATAAATTAAATTCTAAAAATTAATCTTTAAAAATTCACCAAAAATCAGAAATGGAGCTAAAGATTCGAAAAAGATTTCAGTTTAAAGGAATTTTCATGATCTTTCTCGTGATATTTATTTTATAACCCTTAAATTATAATTTTAAATGCAAACTTAAAAAAAAGTTACTAAAACTGCTTAAAAAATTTAATTTAAAAATCTAAGGAGAATTTTTCAAAAATCTTTCTTAGTGTACCCCTAAGAATCGCCATGCAAAATTGCAGCCCTTTAGGTCCAGCGGTTTGGTCTGTGCGTTGTATGTGAGTGAGTCAGTCAGATACGGAACTGTTTTATATATATATATATATATATATATATATATGTATACACAGTGATTTCCGCTTTTCAGGATCACGTTTGTTATTACTGTTTTTGATTCTTATCAGCGGTTGATTCTTATAGCCGAAATTTAGGTTTTTGGACAGGAACACACACACCTATATATACATATATTAGATAATTTACTATAAAATACTCTTTAATTGACGTTAATTATCTTTTATTAAAATTATTTTTATAATTTTTAAAATACAACTTAATTTCTAGACCTATAAGTAGATACACATGATTATAGCAAGAGAAGAAAAAAATCCAATATTTGTTACAACATACCTGCTTAACAGTTTAACCCTTCACTGCATACTGTATCAAATTTGATACATAAATGCAAAATGCAATGTAATTGTCAGTTGTAATATTTTTTTTCTTTTTGTACACATTGTATCATTTTTGAAACACAAAATAGTCTTCCAACTGTGATTTACTTGCCTTTTAGAATAATAGATGGCACCACTAGTCCATTTCCAAATTGTGAAATTGTGATCTCTGGTAGGAATTCAATACATCAACTTTTGAATTATTTTTATTTCGTTAAAAAGTAATTGTGAACGTTAGACAGTTTTATATTCTTCTTCTACAGGTATGTAAGATTTTTAATCACTAATTAAATCTTTATTTAAGTCTATAGAAAAAATCAAACAACTTTGTAAATATATGTTTCAAAAATGATACAATGTGTGATAACGCTTTCTTTTAGAAAATGGCGCGAAAAAAATTTTTAAGCCAAAAGGAAATTGAAGAATTAATGTCCGGACCCTTGAGTGATAATAGTGAAGACGGATTGGATTTTGATAGTGATGATACCATAGAAGATCCAAATTATGTACAAAATCAAGACTCAAATATTTCTGAAGGTGATAGTGATCCAGAACCAGAAGGTAACGATAATATATTGTGTAATGATGATGATAATATATTGTGTAATGATGATGATATTGATGTTGCTGAAAACCCTGAGATATCCATACCCAGCTGTAGTAAAAACAAAAGGAAAGCAAAAAAAGAAAAGCCTATAATTAAATGGAAAAACGGAAATTTAATACTAACTGATGAGCAGTTGCTTTTTCGAGGAGATGAGCACCTGCCTTCTGATATTATGAATTTAGCCACTCCTCTAAGTTTCTTCAAATATTTTTTTACAGATCATTTGATTGAACACATAGTGCAACAGACAAATTTATATAGTGTACAAAAAGACCCTGAAAAGTGTGTTAATGTAACAATTTTAGAAATTAAGCAGTTTATAGGAATGTGTATAATGATGTCTATACTACGTTTACCTAATGTTAGGTCATATTGGTCCACCATCTTGGGTAATGAGACAATAAAAGAATGCATGAGTTTGAATAGATTTGAAAAAATAAGAGAATTTCTGCATTTTAATGACAATAGCAAGCACCAACCTAAAAATCATCCAGAGCATGATCGTTTACACAAAATCCGACCAATTTTGAGCACACTACAAGAGAGATTTCATACTGTTCCAATGGAATCTTGCCTTTCTGTCGATGAACAAATCTGTGCCACAAAAGCCAGACATTTTCTAAAACAATATCTTCCCCTTAAACCCCATAAATGGGGATATAAGCTGTTTGTTTTATGTGGTTTATCCGGTTATTCATATGCATTTGAAATTTATTCTGGTCAGGAAAATGTTGTTCACCCAAATGAACCTGATCTAGGTCCCAGCTCGAATGTTGTTGTAAGGCTCTGTAGAAAAGTTGATCGAAACAAAAACTTTAGAGTGTATTTCGACAACTATTACACTTCACTAGATCTGATATCTTACCTAGCCAAAGAAGGAATTCATTCATTAGGAACTATAAGACGAAATAGAATACCAAACTGTATTTTACCTCAAGAAAAAGATATGCAAAAAATGGATAGAGGTGTCAGTTGTGAAATTGTTGCAACAGTCAATAATGTCAAAATTTCAACTGTAGCATGGAAGGATAACAAAGTGGTGACTTTAGCCTCATCGTTTGTTGGACAGTTACCTGTTTCTACAGTAAATCGCTATGATAAAAAACAAAAGGAAATAATTTCAATTGACTGCCCTGCTGTAATTACTGAGTATAATAAACACATGGGGGGGCGTTGACCTTTTAGATAGTTTCTTAGGACGTATTCACATCAGTATCAGGAGCAAAAAATGGTACTTCAGATTGTTTTACCATTTACTTGATACGAGTATTGTAAATGCGTGGATTTTGTTTCTAAGAGTAAGAAAGTCTGGACCAGAAAAGGACGCAAATCAAGAAAGATTCCCTTTATGGAAATTCAGAGCAGAGATAGCAGATGCCTTGTGTAAGCAGGGAGTGAATACAGTAAACAAACGAGGACGACCATCATTAAATATTGAAGAACATTTGCAGAATAAACGCAAGAAAGGTACTACATCATATATACCTCCAAGTGATGTTCGCAAAGATGGAATTGGACATTTCCCAATTCTTTCTGAGAATAGACAAAGATGTAAATATCCTAAATGTGGAAAATTAACATCTCTAAAATGTGAAAAATGTGGTGTGTTTCTATGTTTCAACAAGTCCAATAATTGTTTTAGATCTTTTCATGTATAAAATGAGAATAAACTACGTTTTACTGATCATTTGATTATGTATTGTGTTACACAATGTATCAAATTTGATACATAAGAAAAGATGCCCATACACGCATTGTATCAAATTTGATACACTAATAAAACGTTATGTAATTATGTTATAATTTAAGTTTGAATTTTTTTTTTATTTTTCTACTGCTATATATGACCATAGCATGCTAAAAATAATTTTTATTTCAAATTTTAAAAAATCATGCAGTAAAGGGTTAACATATCAATTACAGGAAGGGTGGAAGAAAAAATTTTCTAAGGTAGTTTGACATAATGAAGTTTTCAGGAGACTGTTTATACCTCTTTCAATACCAATAGTCTCAGACCAAGATTCACCTTCTAGTTTAGGTTTCACGGTTTGATAACTTGCTGAATCTAATAATGTATCGTTTACCTAAGTGATAATGGACACTTCCCCGAAGATTTATGTGTTTCAGGGTTCAGGAAGCCGCAATCAGGATATGGGAGGTGGGAAAAAAGAGTCCCTGTCTTTGTTTGTCAGTGGAGAAAAGTGAAATCGGATCCGCACGGGTAGGATGCCCCTGGGTCAAGCTAATAGGACAGTGTTTAGCTAATGCGTTTAAGGGGAAACTGTTATGTTATGTATAACAAAGAAAGGGATGCATTTTACGACTGCATTCCATCCCATCTTATCACTCCTTTTTTTAAAAAAAGAATAAAGAAAGAACTTCGTACCCTTTGAGGGTTTAAGTGGCTTTTTTTGAAAAATGAAAGGAAAGTGAAGAGTGTAAACTGATTCTTAAAACCGGTGGATTGATTCTTTAAAGCGAAAATTTTAACATGGAAATAATACATTTGTTTTTGTTTTTACGATATTGATTCTTATAACCACTGATCACTATAAGCGGTGGTTACTGTATATATATATATATATATATATATATATATATATATATATATATATATATATATATATATATATATATATATATATATATACAGAGAGAGAGAGAGAGAGAGGGAGAGAGAAAGAGATACATATATACATAACACATACATACATGTAGACATACAAATGAGGGGTACAACGATAGGTAGTCCTACATTTATAACCCGAGGGAGTTTCGTTAGAAGAGACTACCTGAAATTTTTTCCATATCCTGGTCAGTTTGTATGTTTTCTGCTTACCCTAAAGTTTTTATGATGTTTTAAAAATCAAACTTTTAAAAATAGAGAAATAAAATTCACTTACATTTGTCACAGAAAGGGAAAAGTATGTGGATTATGCAAGTCAAATTAACAGCAGTTTCATTCTGTCAAATAGATTTGTCCCTCTGGAGTGACCTCCTCATCAGATGTAATATAAATCAACACTAAGTGTTTAGAATGTATAGTCATTTACATGGAAAGGTACAACGTTTAGAAATACTATTGGGACCGTTCCTAAATGTATATTAAGTAAGTAAAAATTTAAATTTAGTATTTTATGTTTATAACTCAGTAAACATAAAATAAAAATAATCATAACATACAATTCTGCTATCACTGAAGATTTACACTGCTTAAACGGGTATGTTTAGAAAAACCCTAATCAACTCAATTCTTGTTTTTATTTGGTTAGGACTTTGGTTTTGCTTAGATTGGATTTTCGTTTCATCAACGATATGCTTTACGACATGATCATTAAAATAAAGAAAATATTTATACAAAAAATGGTATTAAAAGCGAGGAGTAATTATTACTGAAAATATTTTTATGGGTAACAACGCTACTTATATGTATAGTATATAAAATAGTTCAGTGACTGACTGTCTGACTGACTAACAGACAGATAACGCACAGACCAAACCGCTGGACTTAAAGGTCTGGCATGGAGATTCTTCTTATAGTGTTGGGGTGCATTAAGAAAGATTTTTGGAAAATTCCTCTTACATTTTTTAAAATTAAGCTGTTTTTGTAACTTTTTTAAGTTTGCATTTAAAATAATAAGCTCAGTGTTAAAAAATTTATATCACGAGAAAGAGCACAAAAATTCCTTTAAAATGGAATCTCTTTCGAAACTTTACCTTCACTTTCTGATTTTTGGTGAATATTTAAAGATTGATTTTTAGAATTTAATTTATTAAATGCTGATCACGTGGTTTCTTTTCTTTTTGGGATACTAAAAATTAATTTTGCGCCACATGCATAAAAACGAAATAAATTGACAAAAATATTTAAATACGGTTAAAGATGAAATTCAACCACTAGACTAATCGAGATGGAAGTTTTTTAAGAATTTAATTCAAATTAGTATGGTTTATGGATATTAAACATACAAATTAATTGCATACATTGGTCGTTGTGTTTAATTTGAATATTTCTTTTACATTATTTTGTCTATATAAATATCAGTTATGATTTTTTATAAAAATATTTTTTGTTTTTTTGGCATTAATTGCATACATTGTCCGTTGTATTTATTATATATATATATATATATATATATATATATATATATATATATATATATATATATATATATACATACATATATATATATATATACATATATATATATATATACATACATATATATATATATACATATATATATATACATATATATATATATATATATATATATATATACATATATATATATATATATATACATATATATATATATATACATATACATATATATATACATATATATATATATACATATATATATATATACATATACATATATATATACATATATATATATATACATATATATATATATATATACATATACATATATATATATACATATACATATATATATACATATATATATATATACATATATATATATATATACATATACATATATATATACATATACATATATATATATATATATATATACATATATATATATATATATATATACATATATATATATATATATATACATATATATATATATATATATATACATATATATATATATATATATACATATATATATATATATATATACATATATATATATATATATATATATATATATATATATATATATATATATATATATATATATATATATATATATATATATATATATATATATATACATACATGGCATTAATTGCATACGTTGACCGTTGTATTTAATTTGAATGTACTCCGTATTGAAGCACGGGTATTCAGCTAGTATTATATCTCCTTATATTCTCAGCACCGTCATTCCCAGTTTTCGAATTCTTATCACTGTCATCCGCTTTCGTTTGCTTTCTTTTATCTTCTTTGATGTTTTCTTTCCAGGATTATTATTTTTATGTCATTTAGAAGTACCTTTCTTGTTATCGAGAATGAACCCATTGACGATGAGAAGGATTTTCTGACTCCTTATTGGCAGAGGAGAGGTCACCTCCAGGCATAGAGTAAATTATTACTGCACAGATCTAGATTTGTTGAAGAATGAATACAACAGGGCTAAACATGCATCAATATTAAATATTTTTTTTACTTCCTACGGAAAGGTTACACTACATTTAATTTTTAATGTAATAAAAGAGTATGATTATATTGATCTCAGTTTTACATTATTTTTAATCTGAAAGTGACATATAAGGAAAAATGTTTAATGATACTTTAAAATTGCAATATGTGGTGCTAAGATTAAGGTGACTGCCTACGTTCGGAGCCAATTTTTAAAAAAATTATTTTTTTAAGGATTTTTTGGTCTCTTATGGTAAAACAGCATTTAAAAAAAAACTTTCCTGTGAATACCATACTTTTTTATAAATTGGTGAATTTGAAGTAATTTTTAATGAAATTTAGCTAAAACACCTATCTCTCTGAACAAAATTCTAATGCTACTATTATAATTTCCTTCTTACACCTGATACATATAACAGTTATCTTAAAAATGACCTACAATCTAAGAGAAATTTTAAAATGCAAAAATAATACAGGCAATTTTATGTCCCAACATGAAAATTTTCCCCAATTCGTCATTCCTTTCTTTATAAAAACAGCTCCAAACGAAAAACTATTTATTATACATCAATTATTGTACGTCATTTCATTAACAATAGCATCTAAAACCTTTCCTGAAAATTTTATCAAATTATATGCATTATTATGTGAAATATCATAATAACGGTAGAGATTTGTGCTAAAAAACATAATTCTGAGAAAAACGCCTATAAAGTTCTTTGTCACTTCAATTTTGTATTATACGATGTTTATTAAAATAGCTATAACTCTGCTTCTAATTGATGTAGAATGAAAATCAAAACGGTTTTGAAAAGAGAAAAGATTCTTGCAAAAAATGAAATTGACCAAAATAGTCAAAAAATGGCATTTTCAACGTAGGCAGTCATCTTTTGAATTTAATTATTGCAATATGCAAAAGAAAAACAGTGTATTTTGAACATGAATTTAAACACCTGCTCCCCTCTCATAAAAAAGTAATTGTGTACAAACTTTACTCTAAAACGATGAAGTATCAGGGAGGGTTCATTAACTTGCCAGACATGTGAATATATAATTAATTCACAATAGATTTAGGATCACAAATTTCAATTTTCTAAAATTAAGAAGAACATTTTATCTGAATTTTCTAGTCTATCTAAAGAAAAACTGACCATATATTGTGCGTGTGTTACGACTGGCTATTGAAGTCAGCAAATAACTATCGAAGGAGTGAAAAATCCCCCAGTGATCAAGAGTAGGCCATCAATTGATGATCAAAGTGGGACAAATGTGTCCCATTTCAGTGCAAAGGGTTAAAACTGTGGGAAAATGTTTCTCACTGAATGTTCGTTTCAGTTTTAAAATGTGTAAACAACATTTGTAATATATAACAAGGAAAAAAAAATTTCTAACTCCTTTTTGCCTTAAGTTAGCAAAAGTTTTAGGTCAAGTATTTTTAGGAAAAGTTTCCTTAAACTTCTTTTTAAGGTAAATAAACACAAGTTATGATTTTTACAGTTTTTGTAATTAATTTTTTGTTTACGTTTTTCAAGAATTCTGTTTAACAATTAAGTATATATTTAAACTTGTTTTTATTATAAATATTCATGTTTTAAGCTTACAAATCTTATTATTACATGGACTGGATATGCAATCGTATGTAAGTCTAAACTGAAAATTTTCTCACAAACTGCAGACCTACATTTACGAATTTCTGAAAGATGTAGTAGTTGAAGCGAAAAAAAATATCACATGTATGTATTTTTCAGTTATAAAATAATATTATAGATTAAATTTATTTTAAAAACATCAATAAACCGTGTTTCAAATGGTAATAAATCTCTTTTAAAATATGGACATTTAAAATTCAGAAATATCTTTTCACTGTAGGTGAATAAATACATATTTCTAGAAAACTCCGTAAAGTTGTTAATATAGTCAGAAAATTTACTTCACATATAAACATACTATTAGACTAATTGAAATAGGGAAGGACACCTAAACAACCATAACAACACCTAAAAAATTATAATTAACTAGAAATGTATGTGCAAAACAATAAAAGATTATTAGGGCATTTCTATTTTATATTCAGGCTGTGAAGTTAGCTATTTCCTTTACCCTTCAGGGAATGTATATACTAAACAATGAACTCACCATTAACCTTTTCCTTACGGGGTGTGATAGCATGTATCCCAAGAATACGGGTCCAAGAATGAATATATATATATATATATATATATATATGTCTGTGTGTGTGTGTATATATATACATATATATCTACATATACACATACATATACACATATACATACACGCACACATATACATATACATACATATACATATACACATGTATGTGTATATGTATACACACACACACACACACACACACATACACACACACACACACACACACATATATATATATATATATATATATATATATATAACCCCTATAATGGCAGCTCTTACAAAAGGGGTATGAAATTTCTGAAGAGGGAATCGGAAAAATAGGCCCCATAAGCTAAAGGTTAACAAGATCCGACGAGGTTTTCTACACTAAACTATTTATTACAACATAGTTAGACTACGTAAATACCGTACTCAATTGCCAGCAGGCAACGATGAATTACTTAACGCGTGTGTTAATCTCGGTAGTTATATTACGGAAACCCTACCAGAATTCAGCCACGCCCCCACTTCTACATACGCCACACTAATCTTTCTGTCTTCACTTTATCACCAGGTCGCTGGAACGATAGCTAACTTCAAAACGCCTTCGGTATACTTGATAATGTCCGGCTGCTGTACGGGCAAAGCGAATCTTCACTCCAATTGTTTTTCGCAGCTCGCCGTCCGACCTCGCCTCGTAGTGTTTACTCTCTCACTGTCAAGCGTGTACGTTACCCACGGGGATTCCCGTCTATTAGAAAAGCGCCGCTCATTTTCATAAGGCGCTTCTTCTTCTCGAAACGGCTATTTATTTAAACCAGGGGGGTTAATTTTGATTCAATACCTCGCAAGGTGTTAATAAAAAAAATGTTTAGGGATGTCATAATTGTTATTTGTTTTCTGGTATTGAGGACTTTTTTGTGTGTTTATGTTACGATTTCTCTCTCTTTCTTTTTGCTGTAAAATCTTCAACGTACTTTTCCGGTTTGGTTTTAATGCTGTCTTTAAGCCGATTAACGAACTTCCGTACGTTCTGTCTACTAGATCCTATCCAATAGATAGTTGTTTGGGTCTTATAGGTCTTATAGGTATAAGCCTTTACACGTGAAATTTTCCCAATCTTGTCCAATATAAGAGCTCTGTTTCTGAGCATGTGATCTATGTTGCTGAGCAAGATATTAAGCCTTCAACCGTGGGGAATTTTTATTATTGTTTAAATGTTTAAAGGTATTAATCTTTTGGAAATTTACTTCAATATGAGATATAAAAAATAGTAAGTTTCTTTAATACCTTCAACAAACTCGCACTCCGCACTGCTTGTTACATTGATATTTTATTGTATTGATTTCCACGAGGAACTCCAAAATCTTTGTTTTGACAATTAAAGAAAATAGAAAATTTTAATAAATCTGTATAGGTAATGTTCAGTGTAAATCAGAAAATTTGTCCTAATAATGAACTTTGGTAAGGAAATATGATATTTTCAAAGCTGAAAAACGTATCATTTTTGTTGTTATTGCATTGTCTGAATACTGTAATAGTATTATTTTTTATTATTACACTTAACTGTTATTTTTATTTTACTAGTTGAAATTTATTTTTTGTTGCTTTTTGATGATGTTTTCTCCGTAAAAAGAGAGCTCAGCAACACTTTGGATCCTTTTTTTTTAAAATGGGTGACATTTGTTAATTTTTAAATTGAGTTTTATAAGTTTGCTAAGCAACGTGCTTATAACAGAGCAATTTCCTTGTAATGACGCATTTAACGACAACTGAAAATTTCATAATGAATTGTATAATATTGGCCGAGAATCAAATGTTTTATCAAGATCATCCCCTTTATGCTATTGACGATGGTTCTCGTATTGAAATTGTCTATAAAAAGAAAGCTGAGATTATCTCTAAGTTATATATTCATATGCCCTATTCATCTTTCTGTTGTGATGTCCCAGTGTGATGTACCGTAGAATCTCGACTATAATACGCACCCTAGTATAATACGCATGCTTGATTTTGAGCGAAATTTTCGGAAAAAAAATAAAATTCTACTTTAATACGCACCCATAACTTTTCAATACATTTTATTTCAAAATTGCACAAATATTTATTAACATAAGTAAAATTTGTAATAAAAAGAAACGAAAAAGTCAATTTCGGTAGAAAAAACTTAAATTGTTAATTCAATACAAACATTACTGTGAAATTATTAGTCTCAGTCCATTTCACAGGAATATAGCTCATCTATTGTTGTTGCGTCCATGTCATAATTATTGTTGCCGTCGTAATATATATCGCCATCATCATCCTCACTTGACGATAAGAACTGTGTGTTCCGTGTGTTTAAAAAGAATACCTGCTTAGTAAACGGCTGGATGAATCACGGAGTGCAGATGCGCATGCACCCGTGTTGCGACAATGTCCTACAGGTTCTGTACGTTCGTTTATCCAATGTTTAAAACTACGTTTTTTTTATACACAAGTATAATACGCACCCTCATTTTTGCGGACTAAAATGTGAAAAAAAAGTGCGTATTATACTCGATATTTTACGGTGTATAAAATGTTTCAAATTTCAATGAGAGAAATAAATTAAATGGGCTACTATTTCTATCTGTAGAGATACTATTTCTATACCGCTAGAGAAAATTTTTCATCAACTCTTAATTTAGGAAATTTTAATCAATATTATCGCAAACTTTTATATTAGAAAGTCCAGTAGGAATGGATATTTCCCCCTTTAATGTATCATTAAGGTACAATTACTGGTTTTATCCAAAAACAATTTGTCAGCTGAAACACATAGGAATGTTCGCTTTTTAAACCTTAAAATATACACCTTTTTTGAGAGTGATATAATTAGCAGAAACAAATAGGTATATTCGTTTTTTTAAAACATTAAAATGTAGACTTTTTTCTGAGAATGAAATAATTGCTCAAACTCATAGGAATGTTTTCCCTTTTTAAATATTAAAATATACACCTTTGGGAAGAATGTGATAACAACTTAAAAACAAAGGAGTGTTCTCGTTTTAAAATTTAAAAAAACACCTTTTTAGAGAGTGAGATAATTGCAGAAAGAAATAGGTATATTCGTTTTTTAAACATTAAAATGTAGACTTCTTTTGAGAATGAGATAATTGCTGAAACTCTTAGGAATGTTTTTTTCTTTTTAAATATTAAAATTTACACCTTTGGGTTGAATGCGATAACTGCTTAAAAGCAAAGGAGTGTTCTCTTTTTAAACATTAAAATATATACCTTTTATGAGAGTGAGGTAATTACTGAAATTCATAGGAATGTTTTCTCTTTTTAAATATTAAAATATATACCTTTGGGAAGAACGCGATAACTGCTTAAAAACAAAGGAGTGTTCTCTTTTTAAACATTAAAATATATACCTTTTATGAGAGTGAGGTAATTACTGAAATTCATAGGAATGTTTTCTCTTTTTAAATATTAAAATATATACCTTTGGGAAGAACGCGATAACTGCTTAAAAACAAAGGAGTGTTCTCTTTTTAAACATTAAAATATATACCTTTTATGAGAGTGAGGTAATTACTGAAATTCATAGGAATGTTTTCTCTTTTTAAATATTAAAATATATATCTTTGGGAAGAACACCGTAATTTCTGGAAAACATAGCAGTTTTCTTTTTTTAAGCATTAAAATATACACCTTTTTTGAGAGTGAGATAGTTGCTGAAAAATATACGAGTATTCGCTTTTCAAACATTAAAATATACACCTTTTTTTTTTTACAGTGAGATAATTGTAGAAACAAATAAGTATATTCGCTTTTTAAGCTTTAAAATCTAAACTTTTTTTTGAGAATGATATAGTTGCTGAAACAAATAGGTATATTCACTTTTTAAACACTAAAATGTAGACTTTTTTTTTAGAATGAAATAATTGCTGACACTCAACAATTTTTTCTCTTTTTAAATATTAAAATATATACCTTTGGAAAGTATACGGTAATTTCTGAAAAACAAAGGAGTTTTCTCTTTTTAAGCATTAAAATATACACCTTTTTTGAGAGTGAGATAGTTGCTGAAAACCATAGGAGTATTCTAGTTTTTAGCATTAAAATATACACCTTTTTAGAGAGTGAGATAGTTGCTGAAAACCATAGGAGTATTCTAGTTTTGAGCATTAAATTATACACCTTTTTAGAGAGTGAGATAGTTGCTGAAAACCGTACGAGTATTCTAGTTTTGAACATTAAATTATACACCTCTTTTGAGAGTGAGATAGTTACTGAAAACCATAGGAGTATTCTACTTTTGAGCATTAAAATACACACCTTTTTAGAGAGTGAGATAGTTGCTGAAAACCATAGGAGTATTCTAGTTTTGAGCATTAAAATATACACCTTTTTTGAGAGTGAGATAGTTGCTGAAAACTATAGGAGTATTCTAGTTTTGAGCATTAAAATATACACCTTTTTAGAGAGTGAGATAATTGCTGAAACTTTTAAGAATGTTTTCTTTTAAAATATTAAAATGTACACCTTTTCGAAGAGTGCGATAGCTGCTGAAAAACATAGGAATATTCTCTTGTTAAGTATACACCTTTTTTGAGAGTTAGCTAATTGCTCTTTAAATATCCAAAAGTCGAACTTTCGTCGAAAATAGATTCCGCTAATCTTCCAATCTAAAGAGCTCTCTAATTTACCGGCTAGGAATCTGGACTTTTATCTAAGAATTAGCCTCATTAAAAATTTCCGGCGGAAACGGGTGTGTGTTCGGAACAGGAGGATTAGCAGTAGACAGAAATTCATTTATTCTTCTCGGGGCCAAAAAGAATCATTTTGCGTTCATCGAACATTGATTTTTCTCGGGAGACTTATTTCCATAATATGTTCGTACAGATTTTTAGAGGCAATGGAAAACCATGGTTCCGAAGTCGACCGGATTAAGTGATAAGATGACGTTTAAAAGTACAGTTTGCTGCAAATGGCTTTCGCAAATAATAAGGTGTTTTATCTATATATATATAACAGTTCCGCAACTGACTGACTGACTGACTGACTGATTGACTGACTGACATACAACGCACAGACCAAAGATAAGGTACACCTGTTCCTGCAAAAGCCGAAAGAAATTGCAGTTGGACCTTAATTAGCCGAGGGTGGGCGTTAATGGGGGGTGAAACAGATTTGTTAGGACATGCGTGTTCACTGTTAGGATGGATCGTCGAACAGAGACAGCGTGAGATATAGTTTATTTGGGAGCGGATAAGATTGATTCAGAGATAAGCTTAGTGGCGTAAGTACGTGTATTAGTGTTGAGGTAAACTTTTGGTGTAACGTTCAGAATCAAGTATAAAATGATGTTTTCTATTAACAAATCTATATATATAAAACAGTTCCGTAACTGACTGACTCACTGACATACAACGCACAGACCAAACCGCTTGACCTAAAGGGCTGAAATTTTGCATGGCGATTCTTCTTATAGTGTAGAGGTGCACTACGAAAGATTTTTGAAAAATTCTTCATAGATATTTAAAATTTTTTTTTCTAATGTCCCTGGGGGATGAAGACATTACACCCCAGTCCGGTGTACATATGAATACAATAAAATAGAAACAGACAAATGACACAATCACAGAAGAATTTTATTGACAAATGATGACACCGGCGATAGACGATGTGTTGCAGTTCCCCTTTCAAGACGGGGCTCCATTTGCAGCCGGAAGACTGACCGGTTCCCCAGAATACAGCCAAGTCTTATGCGGGAATCGAACCCGCACCCCCGGCGTGAATTAAATTTTTAATCTGTATTTGTAACTTTTTTTAAGTTTGCATTTAAAATAATAATTTGAGGGTTATAAAATTTATATCACGAGAAAGATCATAAAGATTCCTTTAAAACGAAATCTTTTTCGAATCTTTACCTCCATTTTCTGATATTTGGTGAATTTTTAAAGATTAATTCTTAGAATTTAATTAATTAATTGCTGATCACGTGATTTCTTTCTCTGGTACTTTAAATTAATTTATCGTCACGCGCATGATAACGAAATAGATAAAAAAAAATTTTCTTGCTAATGCGTCAGATGATTGGACATTATCCAAAAATATATTAAAATACAGTAAAACATAAATTCCTCAAAAAGTACTACATTAACTCTACTATATTCTTTAGTATGTTCTATTAGATTTAATTTGAATATTTTCTTCTACATTATTTTGTCTATAAAAATATACCTTACGATTTTTTATAAATATATATACAGTGGAACCTCCATATATCGAAGTAGCAAATTGCGCGAAAAAAATTCGATATATAGAAATTTCGATATATAGAATTGAGCTTAGTCTTATCATAATTCTCCTAAAAAAAACTAAAGCTAATTTTCGTATACGAAACTCCATTTCTAATTTATATGCGAATCCCATTAAAAGAAAGGTAACAACTAAAAAATGAATTAATGTGAAAGATTTATTGATTACTACATGTCTTTAAAAAAACAATAATGCAGACAGTGGCTACAATGATCACAGTTACATTCTTTAAAAAAAAACTTCGAATATCTTGCTGAACAGTTAGTTATGCGGAAAGTTCAAAGAAATGTTCGCATTTATTCAGTCCACTAAAAACTTCATACGGGACATTTTCCGGCAATTGAAGTCCACGACGTATTGTTTCAAATGCCAAAAATTGGGAGATTTTATTCTAAAGTGAACTAAAATCTCCCAATTTGTCTTGAAAAAAATTTCGATATATAGAGATCTTTTCGATATATAGAAACAATTTTTCTATGTAATGAACATGGAGATTTGCTAAGAGTTCGATATATAGAAAATTTCGATATAGAGAAGTTCGATATATGGAGGTTCGACTGTATATATATATATATATATATATATATATATATATATATATATATATATATATATATTACATCAATTGCATACATTGATAGTAGTATTTATTATAAATAAATTTTTTGCCATTTATTGTATACATTGACCGTTGTATTTAATTTGAATGTACTCCGTAGCGAAGTGCGGGTTTTCAGCTAGTTTTTCTATACAAGAACACGAGTAAGATTCTGATGCATTTCTTATATCTAGGTAGCGAAGTCGTAAAGCGAAGTGACATAAATTTAACTGCTTCGAAAGCCTTAATTTTGAAGTTTTTGCAAAGCCTAGTGTCATTTCCGCCTATGTTGAGAAGAAGTCGCCAATTAAAAGAGTGGAAAGACATGTATTTTTACTCACAGTATAGAAAGAGGAAAATATATGCTAGCTACAGCTAGGTTAATGCTGACAGCAGGGAACTGAGGGCGAGAATAAGCTGTGAAATGATAGATCGTTCAGTGTCAAAACCATGACCCAAGCGAGATCCGATTGAGGCCATAAAAGCAAATCAAGTGACAGTAAACTTTGCTTATGATGAAATACGGCTAAAAATAGGTGATTGAGAGGACCCCATTGCAAAAGTGTATATTGTAGGATATTGTAGTTAAGGATAGTTTAGTCAGTGGTATTCGAAATACGAGCTCTATTTCCCCTTATACCAATTTCATTTACATAATTTTTCATTTTATTTTATTTTTAAAAAATTAACGAAAAAGTAATTTTTTATTGACAATAAATTATTTTGTTTACGAAAAAAACTTCCAGAACACCTAAAGATCACAATAATTTTTTTTGTGTTTATTTATTTATTTCCAATGACTAGGCAAATATAAAGGTAAGAAAAGTACAAACAGATAAACAAGGGAAGTACATAAAAGTGACCGAAGTCATTGCCTCAAAAGTTCTCTAGCACGCTAATAAAGCGTCGTTTCAGAGTCGCCAAAAAGTGCTGCACATCAACGGAGGTGGTCTCGATTCATTGGTTCTTTCGAATTACAAAGAGGGCAGCCACACAATAAAAATATAAATAAATCATTAGTTCAACAGCCCGAGGAGCTTTGGGTCTGAGCATCTGTGCACTTGCTAACAGTTACATCAGAGACATATCGAACCCCGGCAAGAAATGTGACACAAGTCCAAAAAATTGCAATTTTGAGGTTATGTCATTGAAAAATATGTATGAAGTGCCCCATCGTGCACGAAAAGCGAGACATCTCTATCTCACAATTTGTACACCCCAGGGCAGTTGTGTATCAGTTTTATTGTAACGCTAGTTCAAGCTGCATAGTATTCTTTAAGTTGATTTTTCTCAAATGCTGCATTTTTGAGTTGTGTCACATTTCTTGCTGGGGTGCAATATGTTGGCAGGAACAATCGAACCCAATGGACCATTCGTAAATTCACAAATGGTCCAAGGAGACAATCACATCCGATGGACTATTCACAAATGCACTGAAGGTCCATGGAGACAGTCCCAAAGGCTGTTCTTTGGACAAAAGAACTATCAATTATTAGTTCGCCACTTGTTCCAAGTAACTATTTTTATTAGAGATTTTATAAAGCTGTGTTTAAATTATTTTTGTTCTGTTTTAGAATTCTTTCGACAGAGATTTTCTCTTGATCCCTGCTATTAGTATACCTGGAATTTAAAGTCGTTAGTTAGTTGGTTGAAATAAAGCTTTCAAATTCAATAAAGCATTACCATAGCACTTCGGAAAGATGTTTTCAGGTATAAATAGGTCCTTCGCGATATTCAATGAATGGAGTCAACAGCGAGGAATCCAAACTACTAAATTTTGTTAATACGGACGAATAGCCTTGATACTAATGTGGGAGCAATTCAATAAAAATAAGCGAGTTGCCATTCTCGACGGTGGAATGCTTTTGTTGTGAATCTGTAGACAAAAATGTTTTAGAGAGTTTTCTACGAATAGGAGAAGGGATTTATGATGCTGTCCAGAACAATAAATTGAAAGTGGAGACTTATTACAGGTGTTGTTTATTTACCTACAAATTAACAACAATACCTGTTTGCTTATGATGTGTTTGAATGTGGGAGCATTTACAGGGGATTACATTAATCACAGTACCTATTGTATTATTTTACCTTAACAGTTTGCTTATGATGTGTTTGAATGTGGGAGCATTTACAGGGGAGTACATTAACCACAGTACATGTTGTATCATTTTACCTTAAAACTTTGCTTATGAAGTGTTTGAACGTGGGAGCATTTAAAGGGGATTATATTAACCACAGTACCTGTTGTATTATTTTACCTTAACAGTTTGCTTATGATGTGTTTGAACGTAGAGCATTTACAGGGGATTACATTAACCACAGTACCTGTTGTGTTATTTTACCTTAAAACTTTGCTTATGAAGTGTTGGATCGTAGAGCATTTACAGGGTATTGCATTAACCACAGTGCCTTTTGTATGATTTTACCTTAACAGTTTGCTTATGATGTGTTTGAATGTGGGAGCAATTACAGGGGAGTACATTAACCACAGTACCTGTTGTATTATTTTACCTTAAAACTTCACTTTTGAAGTGTTTGAACGTAGAGCATTTACAGGGGATTACATTAACCACAGTACCTGTTGTATTATTTTACCTTAACAGCTTACTTATGATTTGTTTGAATGTGGGAGCATTTACAGGGGATTGCATTTACCACAGTACCTGTTGTATTATTTTACTTTAACAGTTTGCTTATGATGTGTTTGAATGGGGGAGCATTTACAGGAGTGTACATTAACTACGGTATCTGTTGTATTATTTTACCTTAAAACTTTGCTTATGATTTGTTTGAATGTGGGAGCATTTACAGGGGATTGCATTAACCACAGTACCTGTTGTATTATTTTACCTTAACAGTTTGCTTATGATGTGTTTGAATGTGGGAGCATTTACAGGGGAGTACATTAACCACAGTACCTGTTGTATTATTTTACCTTAAAACTTTGCTTATGAAGTGTTTGAATGTGGGAGCATTTAAAGGGAAGTGCATTAGAGGATCGGGTCGTTATGCTCTAAAGACGCACACCCTGGTAAAAAGGATCACGAGTTGGAGTAGTATATTTCAAGTGTTGTAAATCTGTTTGGTATTCACTAAACCATACCTGGCATGAAATAAGCATTTATTGCCTTCTACTATCATTTTATAATATACATCTCCAATTCTAAGTGACACGTCATACTATGGGTTGATTTAACCCCTAAACGATCGCATAATTTTCAAGAAAACAGTAATAAAAGTACCTATTTTTTCCGGAGGATTACATTTGTTTCTAGATCTGCCACATCTAGTTTAAAAACAAAAACAATCCTCAATTTCATTATAAATAGTATGGTGCTGCCATCTGGTATGTAAAATAAGAAATAAAATGTTTTCAGGGTAAATGAAATGGATTGTTTTAATCTCTTTGGTGCGTTACTTTTAAATACTTCAGCCAGGAAATATCACGGGCATGAGATATGGAAGGCGAAACCTCACCCCGTAATTTTGACGGGAGCGAGAAGGAAGGGGTTAAATGGAGTGAATTCAGTGAGCTATTAGAGGTCAGAGTAATATCGCATAAGGAATTCCGTCGTATTCAGTGTACTTGGCTAATATGTTCTACCGAGGGTCCCCAATGAAGAACCAAACAATTTATTCCAAAAGCTGGGTCTGTGCATTTGGGGTACCGGTGACACATTTTTCAACAATTTTTCAAAATTCAGTGTAGTACATCAAATTTATAAAATGACAGATTTCTTTCTGCTATTAAGCCTAATAAAGAGCAGTCATGGTAAATAAAATTTTGCACCTATTATACGATAGGACCGAAAGTGATGAATCCTGCTTTCAATTATACCTCACGAAAAATTAAGAACGTATCATTAGTTGTTTTTCTAAACAAATTTTAAAAAATATCCTTGAAAGTCGCGAGAAGCCATTTTGAATTTTAATATGCTCCTACGCATGTGTGTCTTTTCTTTGCTCTTAAAAGAAAGCTATCAGATTTAGTTGCTTTCAATACATGAAAAAAATTGTATTTTTTAATATTACTTTAGTACGCATTTCATAAATATATGATAAATGTAAATAAGAATAGTTTTTTCAAGCTTAATGGGGGGGAATTAATATATATTAAAGCGTATATTTAAAGCGTAGAATAATTATAAATAATTTTAAAATATGATGTCTAGACACTGTATTTTGAATGCTTAAATTTATCCTTTGCCATATATATATATATATATAATACAATATGACTTTTTTATTGGCTGATGTAGGAAGTTTTTAGTATATACCAACTGGGTAAGATTTAATATTTTCAAATTTAATTTTATGGTTCCTTGTGTAGTTGTAGATAGACCCAAATTTCAAGCAAGTAGAAACCAAAATTTATTTTATATCTATAGAATGAGATTTATATATGAGCTGAAAAAAATACAATTTCATCTCTTATTTCTATGTTCTCCATCAGTATTACTAGCGGTATGTGACACCGCGCCAACCATGAATACTCTTCGATTACAGCCAATTTCGAGATTATTTGGTAAAATAAGGTATATAAAAACACCAGACTGTAGCAGTTATTACATTGCAAAACTATTACAATTGCACTTTCTTCCCATAATTCCCCCTCGTAAATACTTTAGTTTTCGTAGCTGCACATGCCAGTTGAAACTCCAACAAACATCTAGGAATACTGTTCGAACATAGTCCAGTTGTAGTATATTATATTGAATAAGTTTTTTGAATAATAAGAATGAATAATAACTATTTTGATGTTCATTTTCAGCATTTATTCTCAATGTACTAGAGATAGTTTACAATTGCATACCATAATCGTAGCGGGAGATAAAAAAACACCGTTCTTATATCATTTGATCTCAAGTTAAATATATGACTGTTTAGAAAAACCACAAAAGGAAAAAAAAAAGATGGGACTTGCCAATCTCTGAATCATGGTGATAAAATATTTTGGTGATAAAATCAGGGATATTTTCCTACAAGCGCGAATGCATTAATGTAGCCAGCTAAGCGATTCTTGGCATTGGAAAAGGGAAAAAAATTTTGAAACTGAAGATGGATTATTTTTGTTACAAATATGTGTTAGTGGAGGGGGACTTACAGGGCAACCTATAAAAACAAACGTATATAAATTTTGTTACGAATTTTACGAGTCTATGGTAATCTCGCCAAATATGAGAGTTATCGTCAAATTGGCGATGGATTTCGTGACTTATTTTGGTCGCCAAACTTGGCGGTATGGCTCTAAATGGACGCCAACCTTCTGGACCTTTCCAGAAGCTTATAGAAATATCTAGCTGGTTGACCGATAGAGGGCGCTTTGGAAATTTATAAATATACCTGACATTGGCATTGGAACTCAGTGTTCTTTTCTGCTGAGAATTGAATGTATTGAAAGTGCGATAGGCGTGTATTGTACTGAAGACTCTTATCCTGACGTGCGTTTTTAGAAGACATGCTGTATACAAGACAGTTGTTACGTGTTTTCTGTTTGAATTCGTGTATGCGCCTGAAGAATTTACAGAATAATACATTTTATTTTGTGTGCACTCCCTGAAGAGAATTTATTCAATCCTATGGAACCCAGGAAAACGGAACAATGTATGCATTTGTTCGCTTAGGATTAAACTAAATTAAATTCTTCAAAACTGTTAAAATAATCCATATTTAATATCCTATTCTTTAATTTAAATTCACTGCTTTTACAAAAGGTGTATAAAGATTGTTAAGCTTGTTCTCTTTTCATGTCTGACAAACGGGATTTCATTCAGATCGATTCCATTGGCTCTTATTTCCTTTGGAAGAAACTGACTGAAAAACTAACTTCGTTAAGATGCGAAAAAAGATACGGTATCAGGAGCAGAGAAAGAGCACAGGCTCCAAGCGAGTTATGGTTGATTAGATAGACTGAATAAATATTCTGGAAAATACCATAATTTAAGTAGTGCATCAGAAACCCATTCAATGAATACATGGACCAACCGATTCAAAGATAAATCATGTAAACAGCTGGAGGATAAAAGTACATATTTAAATTTACTTCAGGTCAAGATTCCTGTTCTGGCAACTTCGGAAGAAAGTGGTATAGCTGTTTTTAGTTCAGCAAAATAATATGCCTTGCCGTGTGGTGATGCTCCCCCTTTAAATGTAGATTATACTCTTATAACTATACTAGAAGGTAACCCGTCATTTAGACGTCATAATACTAATAATGACGTCATAATGGAAAAAGTATATGAAAGTTAAAAAATATCCCGAATTATCTAACAATATTGCATTTAATCCACACCTTGTAAAAGCAAACCCTTTCATTATTTTTTATTTATTTAGTTTTTCATGCGATTGGAGTAGTAGACTGCCATCCAACCGGTCATTTTGACGTCATAATACCAATAATGACGTCATAATGGAAAAAGTATATGAAAGTTAAAAAATATCCCGAATTATCTAACAATATTGCATTTAATCCACACCTTGTAAAAGCAAACCCTTTCATTATTTTTTATTTATTTAGTTTTTCATGCGATTGGAGCAGTAGACTGCTATCCAGTTTTTTACAGCTCACTACGCGATATGAATACTTCAGCGACTTTATTCATTCACATTCAAGTTTGTTTACTTTCAGAATTTATCGCAAAAGTAAACAGATTTTTAAACACTGTTAAATATACAGCTAAAAGCATCCAATTTTCTTTTAGTTCTGAATGTTTTATAGAAAAATAGGCTGAACAAACGTGATTTGACGGAGAAGATATTAGTTTTCAGGTAAGAAAAAATTCTGATCCACATCTGAAATTGAAATTAAGCCTAACCGGCTGTTTGTTTACTGAGGGCTTCAATTGAAAGATGAGCACAGCCCGGAAGTGTTATACAGAGACAACGGCTATTATATATATATATATAATATAATATCTATCTATCTATCTATCTATCTATCTATCTATCTATCTATCTATCTATCTATCTATCTATCTATCTATCTATCTATCTATCTATCTATCTATCTATCTATCTATCTATCTATCTATCTATCTATCTATCTATCTATCTATCTATCTATCTATCTATCTATCTATCTATCTATCTATCTATCTATCTATCTATCTATCTATCTATCTATCTATCTATCTATCTATCTATCTATCTATCTATCTATCTATCTATCTATCTATCTATCTATCTATCTATCTATCTATCTATCTATCTATCTATCTATCTATCTATCTATCTATCTATCTATCTATCTATCTATCTATCTATCTATCTATCTATCTATCTATCTATCTATCTATCTATCTATCTATCTATCTATCTATCTATCTATCTATCTATCTATCTATCTATCTATCTATCTATCTATCTATCTATCTATCTATCTATCTATCTATCTATCTATCTATCTATCTATCTATCTATCTATCTATCTATCTATCTATCTATCTATCTATCTATCTATCTATCTATCTATCTATCTATCTATCTATCTATCTATCTATCTATCTATCTATCTATCTATCTATCTATCTATCTATCTATCTATCTATCTATCTATCTATCTATCTATCTATCTATCTATCTATCTATCTATCTATCTATCTATCTATCTATCTATCTATCTATCTATCTATCTATCTATCTATCTATCTATCTATCTATCTATCTATCTATCTATCTATCTATCTATCTATCTATCTATCTATCTATCTATCTATCTATCTATCTATCTATCTATCTATCTATCTATCTATCTATCTATCTATCTATCTATCTATCTATCTATCTATCTATCTATCTATCTATCTATCTATCTATCTATCTATGTATGTATGTATGTATGTATGTATGTATGTATGTATGTATGTATGTATGTATGTATGTATGTATGTATGTATGTATGTATGTATGTATGTATGTATGTATGTATGTATGTATGTATGTATGTATGTATGTATGTACGTATGTACGTACGTACGTACGTATGTACGTACGTACGTACGTACGTACGTACGTACGTACGTGTGTGTGTGTGTACTAATTGAGCAATTCAAATGCCAAAATAGTTGTTAATTATCAGGCCGAAGAGAATTATGTTTGATTCTCTCGACGAAAAACTTCGCACATGTGAGCACTAATTCTCACATAGCGGTTTTACAAGATTAATAGTACAATAATCCCCAAAATCTCCATAAAATTGCTAACGATTTAAACTAATTTACACAAAACTTGAATAAAAAAAAAAATTGTGATTTCTCTTTTGGTGCTCATCGGTCCAAAATTAACCTCGTTAAAATCCTCACAGCTTTCTGCACTATCTGACACAAACACACTTTCCGAGTCCGAAATCAAATTTTCAAGTAAATTAAAATTTCTACCGAAGGCCGCTGAAATCCATTCTAATTCTAGAGTATAGAAACCGCACACCACACTTCCTACACCCGGAATGAGTGTGATAAGTAAAACCAGTAGCAGAAACGGAGACACTTCGAAAAGGGAATTAGTTCGGAAATGGAATTCATTTACCCTTTCAATTGGCAACAGACTGTGATGATCCCTTTGATTATCAAACATTTAACGTCTTTGGAAATTTATTATTCCAAGGTGTATTCATAGAGCAAAATATTTGGTTTCAGCAGAATGAAATGATTGTAATTCGTATCTAATTAAATTGTAAGGAATCTTGGAGCAAAGATGTATTTTGTCCATTTAATAAATAAAATTTGTAAAGGATCACAAAAATACCACACACACACACACACACATATATATATATATATATATATATATATATATATATATATATATATATATATATATATATATATATATATATATATATATATACAGTGGAATCTCGATCGATTATTTTCGGATCCATCGTTTTTCCGCATGTGTCGTTCATTTTATCCAGTCCCAAAGATCATATTGCTTTGTTATGTTTCCGCATTTATCGTTCATTTCAATCGGTCCCTTGAAAAACGATAGATCGAGATTCCACTGCATATATATATATATATATATATATATATATAATATTTACTGGAGGTAGAGAATAATGATTAGAAATGAAAAGAAAAAATAGCCTTAAATTCTACCCTTAAATGAATAGAAATGAAACCCTTAAATGAACTTGTTTCGTAAAAATTGTGACTGAGTAAATATGAATGGTGGCCATTTGGAGTTTCGGTCATTCTTAATTCCATTTCTTATTATATTCATAATTATGTTTACACGGAAGATTGTTTCATTTCATATTTCACTGCAACTGTCTTTCAACTAAAAGAAGAAGCGAAAAAAATATTTTATGGTTGCAAAATGGTAGCTCTAGTTTAGGAACGAGGATTAAGTCGATGGTAATGATATGTAAACGTTCAAGTATTTTCAAAGAGGGAAAATCAACGAAATATGCCTTTAAAACATTATTTGTTGTGCTGGGACAAGATATGGCTTAAAATAATTAGAGAAAATTTTAAACGATCTTTATTTTACTATTTAAAATGCAATCGACTGGTTATGGAATCCATCATCAGACCTCATGCATCCCGTTCAAATGAACTACGCTATTACGTCTTCAAATTCATGATCCTCGAATTTCAAGAGGGTTTTGTGCAGAGGGAGAAAAAATTTTTTATTACATATCATAGGTAAACTTGAAGTTATTTTACTACGTTTAATAGCATTCCCAAGGAAAAAATGTAAATGAAAAGTCTTTTCCCAACAAATCTAGCTCAGTTGTTTTAACAACCAGAGTTATAAGCTGCAAACATAATTGAAATCTCCAAAAAATTAGCAACGCGGTTCTAAGTTTATGAAAAACTATTTTTAAAAAATAGTGCTAGGAAAAAAGGTTTTACCTATAATTTTACTTAATAATCAAATTGATATTTATTTTTCTAAATCGATATTATTTTTTCTAAAAGTACATAAATATTAGATGAAGACGAAATCTGATCATTAATATTTTGAAAGGAGAAATGAACAAATAATGTTAAAATTAGAAAAAAGAACACGTGTAATAAGGAGAAATACAAAGTATTGTATTTGGTATAACTGGAATAGCCCATGCGGTGGAAAAAATACTAATTAGAGTTCTTTTTTCAAACTGCAGTAAAAGACAGAAAGCTTCAAAATTTAATAAATTCGAAGTGCCTTTATTGATTTGTCTAAACATTCCAGGAATTAACATTTTGAGCCATTTTACAAAAACTGAATTGAATTTTTTTATTACTGAACTATTTTACCAAATCATGCATAATTTATATCGGTAAAGATTGAATAAATCAATAAAGACTGAAAATAATAGTAATCAAACCCCTAAATGAATTGAAATCAGATATCAGCTAAAATATCTGTTACATAACAAAACATTTTTTATGAAATAATGTTTCCCCGTTTTTTTTTTCATGATATTTATTAAATTAATTTTCTGAAATTTGGATTCATTATTTAATTATACAACAATTTTACCAGTATATTAAATAATATTTCTATAAATAACTTAAAATTTTTACTTTTAGAAATACGATACTGGAGAATCCCATTTCTCAACTTAATCACATGATCTGTAATGAACACACGTGTATGAATATATAAACACTAGCTGAAAACATGCTCTTCGCTACGGTGTACATTCAAATTAAATACAACGGTCAATGTATGCAATTAATGCCTATATATATATATATATATTTATTTATTTATTTAATTATCATAAATACGACGATCAATGTATACAATTGATGTAAAAAAAACAAAAAATTATATTCATAAAAAATCGTAAGGGATATTTTATTGACAAAATAATGTAGAAGAAAATATTCAAATTAAATGTAATAGGACATACTAAAGAATATAGTATAGTTAATATAGTACAGTTTGAGGAACATAATATCTGTTACTGTATTTTAATATTTTTTTGGATAATATCCAATCGTCTGCCGCATTAGCAAGAAAAAAAATATTTTTTTTTGTCTATTTAGTTGTCATGCACATGACGATAAATTTATTTAAAGTAACAGAAAAAGAAATCACGTGATCAGCATCTAATGAATTAAATTCTAAAAATTAATTTTAAAAAATTCACCAAAAATCAGAAAATGGGGATAAAGATTCGAAAAAGATCTCATTTTAAAGGAATTTTTATGATTTTTATCGTGATATAAATTTTTTAACCCTCAAATTATTATGCAAACTTAAAAAAAAGTTACGAAAACAGCTTAAAAATTTAATTTAAAAAAATCTAAGAAGAATTTTTCAAAAATCTTTCTTAGTGCACCCCTACACTATAAGAAGAGTCCTCAAGCAAAATTTCAACCCTTTAGGTCCAGCGGTTCGGTCTGTGCGTTGAATGTCAGTGAGTCAGTCAGTGAATGAGTCAGTTACGGAACTGTTTTATATATATAGACTAGCTGAAAACCCGCACTTCGATACGGAAAATTATTGCCAAAAAAAATAAATATATATATTTATAATAAATGCTACGATCAATGCATGCAATTGATGTAAAAAAATATATATATATTATATTTATAAAAAAATCGTGAGGGATATTTATTTTTTTTGGATAATATCCAATCGTCTGTCTCATTAGAAAGAAAAATAATATTTTTTGTCTATTTAGTTGTTATGCACGTGACGATAAATTTATTTAAAGTACGAGAAAAAGAAATCACGTTATCAGCATTTAATAAATTAAATACTAAAAATTAATCTTTAAAAGTTCTCCAAAAATCAGAAAATGGAGGTAAAGATTCGAAGGTTTCATTTTAAAGGAATTTTTATGATCTTTCTCGTGATATAAATTTTATAACCCTCGGATTATTATTTTAAATGAAAACTTTAAAGAATATTACAAAAACAGATTAAAAATTTAATTTTAAAAAATCTAAGAAGAATTTTTCAAAAATCTTTCTTAGTGCACCCCTACACCATAAGAAGAATCGCCATGCAAAATTTCAGCCCTCTAGGTCCAGCGGTTTCGTCTGTGCGTTGTATGGCAGTCAGTGAGTCAGTCAGTTACGGAACTGTTTTATACTATACTAGCTGAAAACCCGCGCTTCGCTACGGAGTACATTCAAATTAAATACAACGGTCAATGTATGCAATTGATGCCAGAAAATATATATATATATATATATATATATATATATATATATATATATATGTATTTATAGTAAATATGACGATCAATGTATACAATTGATGTAGAAAAAAATATATATTTATAAATAAATCGTAAGGGATATTTTTAAAGACAAATTAATGTCCAATCGTCTGCCGCATTAGCAAGAAATTTTTTTTTTGTCTATTTAGTTGTTAAGCACGTGACGATAATTTTATTTAAAGTACCAGAAAAAGAAATCACGTGATCGGCATTTAATAAATTAAATTCTAAAAATGAATCTTTAAAAATTCACCAAAAATCAGAAAATGGAGGTAAAGATTCGAAAAAGATGTCATTTCAAAGGAATTTTTATGATCTTTCTCTTGATATAAATTTTATAACCCTCAATGTATTATTTTAAATGCAAACGTAAAAAAAGTTTAAAAAACAGCTTAAAAATTTAATTTAAAAAAATCTAAGAAGAATTTTTGAAAAATCTTTCTTAGTGCACCCCTACACTATTAGAAGAATCGCCCTGCAAAATTTCAGCCCTTTAGGTCCAGCGGTTTGGTCTGTGCGTTGTATGTCAGTCAGTCAGTGAATGAATGAATGAATGAGTCAGTTACGGAACTGTTTTATATATATAGACTATATAGATGACAAACACACACATAAATTGATCGCTTGTTTTAATACAGACTTTAGATAGCTTTCGGATTCTCTGCTCATTCTATTCCACGTGTGTATTATCCCATGATTTCATTATATTTAAAAGAATTGTAGCTCATAAGTGATTAAAATGCTGTCCAAAAATATTACCCTGCATTTACCCTAATTGCTCTGAAAAGACCTTCAATGCAGCTCTGTTATAGCGAGTAGGAAATTAATCATCACATTCCCCCTTCGTTTTGCTGCTGAAACCATTGGAATATTGCATAATTTTTCTTACAAACATTGTTTTAGAAAGAAAAATTGCAAATTTCCTTGTTCACAGTCTGTGTCTCTCTGAATAATTTTTGAATAACAACGGTTAATTGCAAATAAACTTTCTGGAACTTTTCCATCTGAAAAGATTAGCGAGTGAACGTAATGAACTAGATTGTTATCTACAGGGTAAAAAACGTTGTACATTAATTTCAAAATCATCTAAAAGTGTTTGAAAATTGCTGAAAAAATTTGAACGCATATAAGGAATGGCCTGTTGTCAATGTCACTAAAATTTGAATTTTATATTTTAAACTTAAGTTCTACAGCTTGTAGATAAGAGTCTTTTGAATTGTCGTTTTGATAAAAATGCTTCTTCAAGTTTATTTTTACAGTTTAGGAAACTGAACGATATGTAAACATGCAATCAAAACAGAAATGGCACCTTAATAAAATATTAGAGACTATTCTGTTTAAACTGCCGTGAAATTAATAATATGAGAAAAAAAATCTCAAAAATTTACTGGTGTCTTGCAATATTTTTTATCACATCAAATCTCCATTCAAAATAAGACAGTAATTGAAATAAAAATAATAATATTAATTTACCCAATAATGTTAATTTTTTAATATCATACTTTACAGCGAAATCATTCAAAATAAAAAAAAATTGTTATGAAAAATAATTATTTGTTCTTAAGCGAATTTTATTTTGAAAATTCATATTTAAAATTTAAAATTTGTCTTTTTAGTACTTGCATGTAAAAGTACTTGTATATCACTGGCCAACAACAGAAGTTGTCACTTTGACCTTTCCCCATGGTTATCTGTCAATTATTCAAAGAAAAATTTATACTTTTGAATAAAAATTAAATGAAACTGTTGAATTAAAGGAATTGGTTGCTTTTACGCGAGGATTTAGAACATTTTAGATCCCCCAACCTGAATTCAAAGATTTAACGTCATATGTAAATTATATTAAAAATACCGAAGACGTTTAAATGTTAAATTACTGCTGAACCTAAATTCAAAGGTTTATCGTGATATGTAATACCTATATATACCCATCTATATATTATATATATATATATATATATATATATATATATATATATATATATATATATATATATATATATATATATATATATATATATGTGTGTGTGTGTGTGTGTGTGTATGTGTGTGTAAGTGTAAGTGAAGATAGTTTCGAAATTATTGTACGAAGTTTGTAGAAGAATACAAAATTCCACACTTAATGATTATTTATTTATTTACACGTGAAAACAGCTGTGATTGCCTTTTATGAGTTTGCAATTGATTTATTATGAAATTTCTTTATTTTACATCGATAGCAATACGAAATTATTGTCTTTTTATATCTTTATTTTCTTCAGTCTCATGAATATTTAATTTTATACATAACGTAACAGTTGAGCTTCTGTCCCTTGTTATTAATTGGAATTATTACCTACATACATACGGAAATCTGTCCAATCAGTGTTTAATAACTATTTAAGTGCCGGTGCACACTTGCGGCAAAAGTACTCGGGACGCTGCGTTATTTTCAATCCGATAAGAAAAAATGCTGAGCAACTGCTGTTGAGATTCACACGTGCCGCCGGCGCCACTACCAGGTCGCCGCAGGTTCCTGTGGAACGCGCGGCACATTGCTGTAACCCGATAGCTGGTAGTACTCATTCGTCTACTGGGCAGTGCACATTTGCCGCGCGTTTTATATATCGAGCTCATGAAGTCTCTTTACACGATGTCTGATGAAAATGTGGATGTCGAACTTTTCATCGACGAAGTAAAATCTCGCCCGATAATTTGGGATGTTAGTCATGAGGACTATAAAGACCGAATAAAGAAACAGTCTGCTTGGGAAAATATTTGTGAAACCATTATTGAGAACTTAAGCCAAAAAACAGAGAATGAAAAAAAAATACAACCAGTAAGTATGATTTTTTACAACTTTTATTAAAATAAGTACATTAGACAACAAAACTTTTAGATGTTCAAGTATTTAAGTTTATTTTAAGTGGGTCGTCCGAAAATAATTAAAAAACTTTTCACTATCTTCCCCGAGATCCATCAAGCATACATTAAACGTTCCCTTCAAATACCTCTCGCCACGGCCCGGTTTAGAAAATTCTTGACTATATCTCGGGATGGGGCCCCCTAACTGATATGGGCGTAAAGTTTCCAAAATTGACACCCAGAAAAAATAATCATGAATCATTATGAAAGTACCATTTTACCAAGAATAAGCTATTTGAAGCGTAGAAGCCTAGAACATTATCAAATAACAAAAAGTAATACAACATATTAACTTCATCATTAAAACACCAATACAATGCAATCAGAAAAACTTATTAATTCCTTATATACACTATAACATACGTATGATGAACTATACATATAACTATACATATATTGAACCAATCAATCAAATTTGAAAGGATGTATAAAAAAATTGCTATTAAGAAAGGTAAAATAGAAAAAAAATTTGAATTGGGAATTTTTTTTCTTTTCTTTTAAAATAAGAATTTTGGGGGCCCCTCAACATTCGGGGGCCCCTAGGCCTAATGGAAAATCAGCTCCTGCCTCTCGCTGTTGTATGGATGGATCCAGTGCTTCCTTTTTCTAATTCTATTTTCACGATTAACATGCTTGTAGACTAAGTAAGAAAAAACAACTTTTTTCTTAAATAATTGGGCTCGCGTACGATCCATCTCGGTTGGTGGCAAACGAGTGACTGCCGCTGACGCCTATTACCGCGAAAGTATGCACTGGAACAGCGTTCCACGCAGATTGAAAATAACGCAGCGTTCCGAGTACTTTTGCCGCACGTGTGCACCGGCACTTAAGCGTCGCCTTGGTAAGTACATGGAGATGAAGATATTGACTTATTTCACTGCAGAACTATTTTCTTGGAAATTTCAACTGACGTATCATATTTCTAGCTGGTGGATTTGAACAAAAAGATAAATTTGCTTTTAACTAATGTGTCTGAAGGATGTTTAAAAGAAAGAAGATATAAAAGGGTAATTAAATAATTCGCAGAAGTATATGTTGAGAAAAATGCTGATAACTTCGTAATTAGACAGGATAAACAGAATATAATTGTTAAAGCATTTGGAAATTTTCCTTCCCTGAAGGTGTATTTAGAAATACTGGACTGGTGTTATCTTAAGTGTTGTAGATAGTTGCCCTTTTTATCTATAATGCCTTTTTAGTCTTTAATTAATGGATTTTTGCGTTGAAAATGTTTGTGTCTTTGTAGAGAAGAATAGCTTGGTTCACCTCCCCGTTTTGAAAAAGAAAATTTCTAATATAACATTTTCTGAATTTATTTATGACTTAGAAAGTTAACATTTTTTATCATCCAAGATTGGGTTCATAATAGTTTTATGAAATATGGTTTTATCCAATCGCATGTTTTATTTACTCTTATCTCTCTCGGATGACATATATATTATTCGAAATTACTGTAATATTTTCCTATATCTGTACTATTTTAAGATTATATCCTTAAGATAATATCCTCCCCAAACTTTACAGAATAGGTTGTATATATTCTTATTGTTGAAATTTCCATATACTTCGCATATTCCACAGCATATTTCCGACTGTATGGAATAAGTTTAAAAAAATCTCCTTAACAGCATCCCCCAATATATATATATATATATATATATATACATATATATATATACATATATATATATATATATATATATATATATATATATATATATATATATATATATACACACACACATATGATTTGCACTAGAATGCAGTAATTTTTTTATGACGACATTGCACTGGATAACAGAGTTAAAATTCTGATAATTTGAAGCATATTAAAATGAAACCACGATCTGTAGTCAAAATAGAATGAATATAAATGTATTAACCATATACTACAATTCAATATGCTGCAAACGTTTCTATATGATTGATACACTTATTGCTGGGTGCATTCTATTATTTCTTGAATAGCTAAGGACAGCTAAAGGATTTTCACTTATAAAAGCTTTTTTTGACTGAGATGAAGTTTAATTATAGAAATCACATTGAGATGATCCCGAAATAATTTGTACGCCGTTTCTGGTTTGCAGATCGAATGGCTGGTAAAGCAGTTGCATTCGATGGATTTTTTATATATGAACTCTTGTGATATTAAGTAATGCTTGATTAGCACGACCTTTCACCTGCTTGCTAATTTAACAAATAAACATAGATTTAAAATGTCATGTATAGGAGAAGAAGGATTTGGACGAGGCGAAAACATTTATAAATCGATCTACACCAGAGGTGGAATATTTAAAAGAAATAATTTAAAGACAAAAGCGCACGGTCAGAGATATTATTTTATCCAATTGGTAAACACATAACAACAGGTCGATGGGTCCGTCTAGACAGAAATTCGTTATACAGCCCCTCCAGTAAACAACTAACAATATTTTGCATAAAAGACTGCTGTAAACCATACTTATTAAGTTTAAAATTGTAAAGAAAATTCTCCCTAGATGAAGACTTAGATATAGACCATGGTAAGACCTAAAATTTGGACTGCAGAAGGGATCTGTAGATATATCAACTTTAATTAAGTAGGGAAATTTAACAGAATTACGGCTAAAAGGCTTTATACTCACAATCTGAATATTTTTAAAAACTTCACCTAAAAAGACATTGTAGGTATTAACTACATTCATTCAGAAGAAAATGCTAACACAAATGGAGATTATAGTTATTAACAATAATCCGTAGGGATTAATCGTGTGTTTAACACTGATATTGAAAAGCGGTTTAATGAGCAAAAACCTATTTTCTTGGGAATAATATGTTTCCTCTGAGATATATAAAGTATTTGTTGCACACAAAATTCATCTCTTATGATCCCTTTCGCACGATGAAAAATCCCTAGATTCCTCTAGGGCGTTTTCTTTTGTCGGTCCATTCATTACAGGACACCAGAATGATCGAGGCCACACCTCGTTTTATTGTGAGCCGATGAATATTTTAGGGGCGTATCTTCCAAAATCTCACTTGTACTCTAAACTAAGGAAGCCTTAATTAGAGCTCTCTCCCTCCCCCCCTCTCCTCTCTCCCTCTCTTTCCGCCTTCTAAAAATAGAGGGACAAAGTAAACCTCTGTACGGACATCAAGCGATAGGCTTATGTGATAAATAAAGCTCCCAGCACTCGCTTCTCCTAACTATGAAAGCATTAGCCCGAAAATAATGTGGGAAAGTGCGCGAATTTGGATGATGAATGAGATCATTAGGATAAAAGGGGCTATTAGATGTTTATTTATTAATAAATAATGAAGAAGGGCAGAGAAATTTCATGCTATAAAGTAACATTTACAGCCTGAAATTGGGTCTTTTTGGGGTGCAATATGAAGTTTTGTTTGATTAACTTTTCAGGTGATAAAAAGAGCGTCAAATAATATGACGCAAATAAATATAACTTTTAATTTAAGAAACTTCGTAACCTGTCCACTAATTAGCTGGTCGTTAATTAAGGGATTGGAGGGGTTCCTTCGATAAGGCTCCGGGTTCAAATTATTTACAAATGTCAACAACTTTTGCAGTGTTATAAATTTTCAAAAGATCATTCTTTAGCTTTCATACAAATTTCTTCGCATGCCAAGAAAACTTAACGGTGTTTCTTAAAATGACTTCCCTTGGTATGGTGAATAAATAAGCCGAAATCGTCTCATGATGATGATGATCTTTAAAGCAAGTGAAACCAAATCAAGAGATTTTTCGCTGATAAAATCCTGGCTTGGATGTTTTTTTTCAATAGCCTGAGTAATTAATTTTCTTTTTTTATTATTATTTTTACATCATTATTTCAAAAATATACTTCAAGACTCTGTATCTAAATAACTACGAGTACTTGCAGGTTAAAAAAAATAAATTTCTGATGTGAAATTTTCCGTATTAAAATACTTGAGGCAAAATTCTTTCATAATCCATATATGTAAAACCAAAAAAGAACCTCTGATTTGTGTTGCTAAAGCAAACCGTATATCCGTATATGTAAAACCAAAAAAGAACCTCTGATTTGTGTTGCTAAAGCAAACCGTATATCCGAAGCCTCAACCACGTAATAAAATGTCTCGCTCATAATCGCAAAGCACTTGAGGAAATTTGTGGGGGTCATGCCTCACAGAGTAAGAACTATTTTCGAGGTGCAAAGAAGACAAACACCTGGTTCTTTCTAATGTTTATTTTTTAATCCCCAGGTATAGAAGTGAAATCTAGCTTATAATATTAACAGAAGATACTAGCTTTCTGTTGTGTAAACAAGATTTTGGTAGCAAACATATGGAAACGCAAAACATGCAAAAGATTTTTTAACGTAGGATTACGTTCCTCCGGAAAGCAAAATTTCAGATGTCCTGTGTCGCGAGTTATAATTTTGGCAGCGGGCCAAACCCAGTGTGTATCGCTTGGGTAAGCAGTAAACAGTTAAACAGAAAAGAACCAAAATGCTTCAAATCTTTGACATATATATATATATATATATATATATATATATATATATATATATATATATATATATATATATATATATATATATATATATATACATATTTATATATATATATATATATATATATATATATATATATATATATATATATATATATATATAATATATACTTACATACATAACACATACATTCATATATACATACAAAAGAGGTTAGCAACGATAAGTAATCCTACGTTAATAACTCGCGGTAGTTTCGTTAGAAGAGACTACCTGAAAATTTTTTTCTTCCTTAATTCATTGATGTATGCATGACCTTCTAGTTTGATAATGCGAAATTATTTTTCTATTTCTTGTGTGTTTGCATTTGTGTAGAACTGGAATTAAAAAGAATATGTTTGACGAGCGAAAAAAAATTGAGATAATTATGAACTAATATTGCTTTATTTGCTACCATTAATCTATTTCCAACCATGATCCTACCGTATTTTTTACATTTAGCACTTTTTTTCAAATAATCACTGACTTTCCTTTGTCAGGGTTTAACTTCCAACCGAAGGGATAATAAATTATAACGACAAGATAACGAACGCATTCAGTTTCAATCAAAATACGATGACTTTCAGAGGTAAAGCATTGCATTACTCGGTTAAGTGGCCCTAAAATTCTAAATTTTGACAATTTGAAAGGAAATGAATAGTTTATTGCCGTTAATTAGTTCTCGAGAGAAACGCACGGGGTATTGGTTACGGTAATTATCCTTGAAAGCTGGTGTAATAAATTTGAGGATCAAATAAATCGAGATAAAAGTTCAGATAGATAAGATAGGTGAAGTTAGTAATATTTTGATTTATATATGTTTGGGAAAAGTGCATTAAACTGTTATGTTGTGAAATGGAATTGGAGCGAGAGCACCTTTTACAGTTTATAGGATAGTTAATTATATTCTGACCATTTTTCCTCGCTGCTAATAATATACCGGATTTATATTGAAGGGTGAATTTTCTTTGAGGTTAATTGTATGTTAGAATACTCTGTTATTTTAATTGAAAGTATTGAGTTATTAGAAATAAATTTGAGTAGCATACTTACTGAAAAATCAACTGTTTCACTTGCACGTTGTCTAAATAATTCTCTAATTCAATGATTATTTGAAAAGAATAATTGATATAACATCATCATCATATTTGGCACGACAGCCCGGGGTATGCCAGGGCCTTCTGTTGAAGATTCCTCCAGGACAACCTATTTCTAGACCTGGTCCTCACTCCAATCACTCTGAAATCCAACTTCCAATTATCAAGTCCATGGTACGTTTTCTAGATCGTTTCCATAAGGCAGTCCGGCTAGTTTCATCATCAGATTTCGGGACAAATTATTTTTTTACAGGGTGGGGTAGGCAGCGGCTCGCCTAACCCCCAACATAGAGGACCAGTCCCCTTATATCCCCAGGGGCAGGGTGTCCGGCTATATCCCCAGACGCTGGGTATCCAGTTTAGTCGCCTCTTACGACATGCATGAAATGCATTGAGAATATCGTTTAACACCTGGTCACCACACGGGTGTTGTTGTTGTTGCGTTTGCTACTTGACCGATAGCAACATCAGATCAAGTCCCGAAGGCTATGGGCGATGAAGGTGAGGTTCCTGTTTTGACTGGCACCACAAGGGTCGGAGCACCACACGGGTGAATTCATATATCACCAAGTTAAAAAACTAAGTACTGACTAACCTTTCCACTAAGTAATAATCCGATTTTGAAGCTCATGGACTAAATCTCTTGCTGAATTACAACTTTAATGATTTCCAGAGCTCTTACTCTCAAACTAGATGTCCTACTCTACATAGGCTTGAGGATGGTCGAATGACTAAGGCGCAAGCGCTCGAAACTACAGCGTGGGAATTCTCATCCCGTGGTAGGCAAGTTAGTATGCAACTGTTCTGAATTGACAATTAGTTACAAATCACCGTTATATTAACCATCGTTTTACAGAAAAAGGTGATCATAGATCTCCAGACCAACTAATTAACCTATTCTAAAAAGTAAAGCAAGTCCCGAGTTAGTTTTTGACTAACTCATTTGCTTGATATCTGTTCGATTATTTGAATGCTGCTGAATAAACCTCTTATTGATGTCTGAAAAATGCGACGATTTTCCAACCTCCGTACGGCTAGTGAAGCCATAAAAAGATCCACGGATAGGATAAGAGGGCCGTAGCACTCCACAAATGAGAAATATAACCAACGTTTATGAATATATAATTAGCCCTTGAATATAGTATAAGCTTTTTAAATTAAAACACTTATACTACATTCAAAGGCTGTTAGATTGACTAAGAAGGATTTTTAGATTGACTGATTAAGAGTTAAGTAATGACTTAACGTAGGTGGTAAAGATTTGACCACAACCATCCTGATTCGTTAATCGGTCTCAAAAAGAAAAATATCTTTTGGATTGTTATTCAGCTGTAACTCGCAATGTATCTCCAAATGTAAGTTCTCATTTCGCTCGGAATAGCTAGGTAATACACTGAATTTTCGAGCGACATATTTAACAAACTGCAGTTTTGATTCTTTGACGGATTGGCAAGGATAATCTCGAAAACTTCTGGGATGTGTGCTATAAGAAAAATTGAGTCACCATGGAAATTTACATCAAATATTTCCAACGAACACTGATGCCGGTTATAAATATGACTTCGTTACCATAAGTAAAAATTTTCACACGCGCCAAGAATTATGGACACCCCAAGTGTCCCGAATTTCTCATTAGATAGCTAAGTACCTCACACATTGGATTTCTAATTACTAAGAGGTAAGTCCCGGCTTCCATATACTTGAAATTTGCGTTATTGTTTGGTGTCTTATACGAGGGTAGATTTATATGGAAATTTTCCTTTCCTGTGCTTCCATAACTGTCGTACTAACGGTCTCAGGGGAAGACAGGGACAACTCTAAAATTATAAAACTATTATAGTGACGTTAATGCTCTTTTAACTTCCCCCGGTAAATTTATCCTGAGGCTTATATAAGGAAACTATTTCTAGGCCCATTATATTTGAAACAACATTCTCAAAGTGTTTGAATTATCTATTTGAGAGTATATCTGAGAGACTTGTTTATTTAAAGAAGTCCAGCTTCCAGAGTTTCTGAGTGACGTTTAAACATGGGTGTTAGAAATATGGTAGTATACTAGTTGAATACCCATTCTTCGCTAAGGAGTACATTCAAATTAAATTCAAAGGTCGATGTAAGCAATTAATGCCTATATATATATATATATATATATATATATATATATATATATAATACAACGGTCAATGCATGCAATTAACTTGTATGTTTAATATCCATAAAACATACTAATTTGAATTAAATTCTTAAAAAACTTCTATCTCAATTAGTCTAATGGTTAAATTTTAACCTTTACCGTATTTTAATATTTTTTTGTCAATTTATTTCGTTGTTGTGCACGTGACGCAAAATTAATTTAAAGTATCACAAGAAGAAAAGAAACCACGTAATCAACATTTAATAAATTAAATTCTAAAAATTAATATTTAAAAATTCACCAAAAATCAGAAAATTGAGGTAAACATTCGAAAAAGATTTCATTGTAAAGGAATTTTTAGGATATTTCTTTTGATGTAAATTTTATAACCGTCAGATTATTATTTTAAATGTAAATTTAAAAAAAAAGTTACAAAAACAGCTTAAAAATTTAATTGAAAAAATCTAAAATTAATAGAAGAGTTTTTCAAAATTCTTTCTTAGTGCACCCTTACACTGTAAGAAGAATCACCATGCAAAATTTGAGCCCTTTAAGTCCAGCGGTTAGATTTGTGCGTTATCTGTCAGTGAGTCAGTCAGTCAGTTACGGAACTGATTTATATATATAGATTGGTTATTCAGTTCACGGCTTCTAATTCCTTCTGGGGGTCAATGAAAATTAGAAAAAGTTAGTGATTACTTTACATGTGCCAATGGCTGACCTTAATCTGTTCTAAATGTTGCTTTGTGTTAAACATATTCCTCTCGACGTTAGAAAAGAACATTACACTCAAACGCATCCAAACGCTGTTTTTTATAATATTCTGAATTCCATCTCATATAACTATCCAGTATTCCAGTTCATTTTAAGTAACAACACAAATAAATTGCATGAATTTATTTACATCTCACCTGGAAACGTTCAAAATAACCAATAAAGCATTAGTCACACCGATATAAGAGAAAAACGTCTTCTAAGTATATTAACGTCTTTTACAGTGTATTTACAATAGACATAAAAACCTTGTCTTTTCTTCCCTTATAAGCTATTCCTAATATCAGGTTTAAAAAATTATAGTCTTTCTCCATATTGGGTTGCCAAATGAGGAAATGGCCGTGTTCATATGTGAAGTTTGTTATTTAGATAAAACTAGAATAATATTGTTTGCTATTGAGGTTTGCTATTAAGATATAAATAGTATCTTATGTCTGTATTCTGATGTTGAATAAGCTGGAGAATCACGAAAATTTATCTTATTTTTACATTTCTAGCCTACATAATTGTTAATGTTTCGCCACATAAAATTTCAGGGGAATTAGATCAGATCATGATAGACCTTGTATTTGGTTGATAGCTAAGTAATTTGCAATATTAAACCGTCCACAGTGTGTAGATTATACGGTATTATGAACCTGAAGACGAGCCGCTGCATAGTATAACCTGCATACTCAGCCGTGGGGTGAATTTCACCTGTTCGAGTTATTATTATGGATCTGGCCACCGGACGGACAGTACAGTACAGATCTGCCGACCAAATAAGACAAACCCGGACCCCTTGATAGCTAAGTAAACAAAGCGATTTGGTTTTATTTGCCTTGAGCCATGATGAAATCTCCATTTTTTTAGTATTAACTTGCTTGTCAGGTTTTAAGTGCACGTTAAATTTTCTGCTCTATGTGTGAATTGTTTTTGATTTTGGGAAAATGCACGTTTACTCAAAATATAATAAAGAATACATACAGTCAGCATTTACTACGAAAGTAATTGGAAGTCCTCTCAAAAGTGAAGCGTCAATGGCAGTTACAGATATTGATTGCTACAGTTGTCTGTGAGGGAAAATTTAAGGGTTTCAAGAATGCTTGTGATTTTGTATTGCTTGTGATTCTGGGTGCTGAAGACTCTTTATCACTGTCTACTAAAACAAAAAGATTACACGAATGAAAGGAGGGGAAACTTCCTGTATAATTTATAAATATTTTGTTGAAAATTATAAAATGCTACTACAAGGATGTTACGAGAGCTTCTTACACTGACGTTTGAACAGTACTGCGTAGGATTCTTAATGAATAGATGTAAGCTAATTAGGTCTAAAAGAGAAATAGATTTTGATATGCATGCAGAAAAATAAGATTTTTCAAGGAGTAAATCATATGTATTTCTAACCGCTGAATATCGAGAAAAATCAATTATCAGTAGCAAACAACATTTTGATTCTTTCTAATATCGAGCAAATTCTGTGTAAAAGATTTGGGAACCCAAACTACGTATATTTATGAGACCTAAACATTTCAAATTGAGATGTTTTTAACTTTGTTTTCAGCTATAGCTCGAGAGATTAGCTTTAGCTGATGGTACAGTTATGGTTAAATACCGTTAAATTGTAGATAGGAAAGTTTAAAGATCTAATCAGTTTAAATAAAAAAAGTCTCGGTAAAATGGAAGATTAAAAAAAATGCACTTGATATCAAACTTAATAAAAAGGTCCTTGCACAAACGCGTCCAGAAGTTCCTGTTAGCAAAAGGCAGGGGCATATTTGCCAGTATAAAATTATAAATGTTAAAAAAAAATCTCATTTGAGATATTTTGTACCTTCTTTTATTTTTTTTTATCGACTTGCATGTTTGTATGTATGATTAGCAAGGTATGTGTGTTTCGTTATCTAAATGAATGTTATCTTTTCTAATATATTTCTCCGAGTCTGTAGCTACCTAAATTTGTGCTAGCTGTTACTTTGAGTTAAACATACCCTGCTTGTCGTTGCGAAACAACACTACAGGAAAACCACATACAAACAGACATGGAAAAAAAATCTACAGCAGAAAAGGAATTCCTACACCTTGACGGAAATTTAGCGTTGCTGCGTGAATTCAACCTCTGAAAACCTGCACAAAGAGGAGTTGGTGATAAACCATTTGATGGCTTTGTTTGGCCTTTTAAATGCAAATACTGAGTGAATTAATCATCCTTTATGGCTAAAGCGGAAAGAGCTCGGCGATGTTTAGAAGCTGTTTCCAAAAGTAAATGCACTTTTGTCGGAGATGGGGGCATGTGGAAGTTCTGGAAATTAAATTTGTATATGTTGCAGAGGAAAAAGCTCGACTTACAGCGAAATAAATTACATTTTTATCTCAAATTTCATTCGTTCTGAAAAGAGAAGGGCAGATAAAAGGAAATTATGGGATTCTTTTTCATCTCTCTAATATTATGTTAGTAATGTTTTTTTATTGTTTTAAATCTCGGCATTGAATTTTCAATCTCTAACAAAGCTGTTTCAGTCTAAAAAGCTATTTCTGAATCATAACGGTTTCCAACGTTAGGACAACTGATTGTACTTTAGTAAGATGTTCTCTGAAACAAATTAAAAAGTAAGATCTTAGAAAAAAAACACTTTTTTATTATTGGCTATTTAATCTTGGTCTTTTGTTAGGATCGTCGGTGGAAATAATTACTTGTCTCTAGCGGCATAATGATAAAACAGGGTTGTACTGAGAACAAGAGGCCTCAGATGTGATGCCCTAGAAGTTTGTACTATATACAAGGTGCGCCATTAATCAACCGGACAATTTTTTATAAATAAGAAAAATATTACTCACCTTCAAATAAATTTATCTCCTTCAAAATAATCGCCAAAGGAGTCTATACAATTTTTCCAACGTTTCTTTGAGTCATCGAAACACTGTTTATAGGCGTCGGAACTAACCGTTCTCAAAATACGCGTAACATTTGATTTTATATCCGAGACGTTTTCAAATCTCTGTCCTTTCATGGCCCTCTTAAGCTTCGGAAAAAGGAAAAAAATCAGTTGGCGATAAGTCGAGAAAATATGGTAGGTGATTTATCACTGTAATTGTATGCTTAGGAAGAAATTGTTGTAAAGAAATTGCTGTATGGGGCCTAGCATTATCGTGTAAAAGAAACCATTGCCCAGAATCGGACAGAATCTAACTCGCCTTAACCTGTTTCTTAATCGAAATGCACCTCCTTGTAAAAATACTGATTAATTGTTTGATTTTCAGGAACAAATTTGTGGTTAATAAGTCCTTTGTAAACAAAAAATGCAAAATCCATGAAAGGACAGAGATTTCAAAACGTCTCGGATATTAAATCAAATGTTACGCGTATTTTGCGAACGGTTAATTCAAACGCCTATAAACTGTATTTCGATGACTTGAAGAAACGTTGGAAAAATTGTATAGACTCCTTTGGCGATCATTTTGAAGGAGATAAATTAATTTGAAGGTGAATAATATTTTTCTTATTTATAAAAAAATTGTCCGGTTACTTTATGGGTGCACCTTGTAGTTTCTAAACGTTAAAAAAATGAGAAAATATGGCAGTGTGTCTGTACATTCAATATACTGTCATACAGAGAAAAAGGGATTTTTATTTGAGGTTAGGGGGTCTCTTTATTCTCTGTAAGGTGGAGGAAAATGAGAAAGTCATTAGATAATTATGGTCTGTTTGGCGTATTGATACAGCACAATTGACTGGCCCGATCTTGAGCCAAGAAAATTTTCTTTGGTAATGAAGGGAAAATGTAATTGATAATGATCAGCCGAGCGTTCGTCTTTCAAACTTGGGACATTAATTGTAGAATCGAAGTTAAAATTTTATGTGTTGTACCAGGTAGATTTAATAAGATGCATAGTCACAAATTAAAAGGGTTCTATGCATGAAGTATCTATTTTAAAGTTTCTTGAGAACTTAAAATTTGAGTTGTTGGTAGAAGTGGGACACAGAATAACTGGTTCGTTTTCAAATGACAGAAAACTCAAAATCTCTTAACAATATTGCAAAGAATTTCCGTTATTGTACAATTTCCTTCAACAACTTTCACTAAAGTAAAACATACATACTTTTTAAAGTTGCAGTTGGCCCATCGTGCTAGATTTACTAGAAGCCATGTTAATCTATGAATACAGATTCTCAATAGTTGTTATGATGTCTTTTATCACCCCCCCCCCCCAGCCAAAAAAATATGTAATTTTGCATATCTATATATTGTTAACATTTTATCAATAATTATAAATATATATAATTATTCTAAAGTGTTCTTATACTAATTTCAAATAGAAATGTCTACTGTTTAAAATTAAATCTTAGAGACGTGGAAAGAATTTTCCCCTACAACTGAGTACGTATAGACACAATATTAGGGTCCAATCATAAACATTACCAAACTAATTATACAGAAGCTTTTCCGCATAAGTTTAGGTGTTTGTGTAAACTTCAGAACGTCTATTCCAGTAAAGACACTAATTTTTCTTTTCTAGATTGTATTAGTCCATTTCTTCACTATCCTAAGAGTCCTAAAATTATTTTCTTTCTGTTTGCTAATACTTTAGAATATTTTACAACTTATTTTAGATGAAAGCTTCCTAAAATTTGCAACTGTGACCAAATCTTACAGCCGTTTTCGGGTAATTGACGTACTCCTTTGATATTGTGTAGTCTTAATGAAAACAATTGTTTTTTATCGTACTTATAGTGGTACTACCTGAATACCCGTGCTTAACTATGGAATACATTCAAATTAATACAACGGTCAATGTATGCAATTTATGCCCCCCAAAAATATATATTTATAAAAAAATCGTAACGAATATTTTTATAGACAAAATAATGCAGAGGAAAATATTCAAATTAAATACAGCAGTCAATGTATGAATATTTAATATTTTTTTTTGCCAATTTATTTCGTTGTCATGCGCGTGACGCAAAATTAATTTAAAGTATCACAAAAAGAAAAGAAACCCCGTGATCAGCATTTAATAAATTAAATTCTAAAAATTAATCTCTAAAAATTCATGAAAAATCAGAAAATAGAGGTAAAGATTCAAAAAAGGTTTCATTTTAAAGGACTTTTTATGATCTTTTTCATGATGTAATTTTTATAACCCTCAGATTATTATTTTAAATGCAAACTCTAAAGAAAGTTACAAAAACAGCTTAAAAATTTAATTTAAAAAAATCTATGAAGAATTTTTCAAAACTCTTTCTTAACGCACCCCTACACTATAAGAAGAATCGACATGCAAAATTTCAGCCCTTTAGGTCCAGCGATTGGTCTGTGCGTTATCTGTCAGTCAGTCAGTCAGTCAATTACGGAACTGTTTTACATAATATAGATTATGGGTATTAATGTGCTTTTTGGTATGGCTATTTAGGACGCTGGAAGATACATATAACTTCAGATGGAAAAAAATATTGCTGCAAGAAATCTTATCTGTGTTTTACCTAAACTAAAATAAGCAAAACCTAGCTTTAAAAGAGTTTCACGCTACAATAATTCTAAGGCAGTTTTTAGTAAATATTTTACGAAGGTAATACCATTGTCTGCCCTATATAATGCATGTTTCTCGACTCGTTATAAAAAATTCCCTCATCAAAAATAAATGCATTTTAAAAAAATAATGCTCAACAAGTATATTCAGATACTCCCTTAATGTTCTGCTCTTAAATACAGACGTGATCTTCACCCGTCCGCATTTTTTCCTACTCTTAATGGAAGAACTTGGAAAAAAAAAAGAGAAGTGAAACGGAATTCTGTGCCAAAATTCTAGAATGTCTCAGTTTATATTTTTCGATGAAAATTACGTGCTAGGAAAAGTGTTTTTTTTATGTTTTATTGTTTGTAAACATAATCTTTTAAATGCAGGTAGAAGTAATTAATCTGCAGTTAAATCCAGAAATTATTTTTTTAATTTCCCGATTCTTGATAAAAACAAATAATTTTTGTAAACGCGCTCTAAAAGATGCTGAATATATTGTAAATAATTACAAGATAAAAAGAACTTTTTATACCACGTATTTACCACGTTTTTAAATTTTCTGTTCAATCATATAAACTAATTGCACAAACCTTCACTTAATTATTCTTTTTTCACTTTCTTTTATTTAATTTTAATCACTTTTTTAGTCATTTCCACTATCCACAGACTTTATAAACGGCTAACTTTTATAGTTTTAATTTTTCGCTCAATATTTTTGTAAACAAACTAAATTCACATGTATTCTGTTTCCTAAAACCATCAAACTCCGTTACGCAAAAGTGCAAGCATTGAATTCGATCGAAGCGCCACCTTGCGGATTTTTTACGAACTAACTTTCCATTGAAAACCAAAATTAACTGAAAATGCATTCAATTCTGCTTAAAGATGGCTAAAAGTGTTAAAATAATGCATTGCCATCGTGTTGTGTTCTAAAAGTTTCAAATGTCTAAGCTAGTTGGGAAGTTAGTTAAAAATCGATTGCAAGATTTGTACTGGACAAACAAGAAGTCGAGTTAATAAAAACGTGGTAAAAATCATTATGTTTTATTATACAGTGGCGTCCCGATAATCCGAAATGACTGGGACCAGAACCTTTCGGAATAACGAATTTTTCGGATTAAGCGAAATCCCTCTTAAAATAAACTTAAATTATATAATAACCTGTGATTACGTGAATATTACATACTACGTGGGATTACAGAGTTTATTTTGTAAGGTTTGTCTAAACGTAACAAATTCTTTCGACGAAATTGTTGATAAGAGAGCGGAATTTTCTTTTTATCCTACAATGCTACC
>OU015498.1:26517959-26604206 GCA_907164885.2 Dolomedes plantarius | reverse complement strand
TTTGAATATTGGTGTACTTATGTCATATTTTTTCTTTCTTTTTTTTAATTCGCTCAAGCTTCGGGTAAAACAATTTTTTCCCAACGTGGCTAGTTCTTTGTCTTGAGGATATAAATCCATCCATACCACGAATTTGTTGGACTTTGTTGTCCCCGAAACTGTTGGCTTGAGAGCACCATATAAGGGATCAAAACTCTGTTCCATAAGAAGGAAATCTCATTAAAGTTCATGCCTTAACCGCGATTGAACCCGTGTCCACTTTGTGGAAGTCCGCTATGCAATCTTAACCTTTAGCTTAAGGGGTCCATTTTTCCAATTCCCTCTTTAGAACGGGAAATTTCATACCCCCTTCGTAAAATGGCAATTAAGGATTATATATATTTATATATATATATATATTATATATATATATATATATATATATATATCTATATATATATATATATGAAAAGGGTTGACAGAAGTTGGCGAGGTAGGATATTGTTGTCAAGGGGGTAAAGGATAGAAAGGTTTACATAGAGGGAGATAGCTCGGATTACAGTGATTAAAGATTAGAGGTGGTCAAAATTTATTACATATATATATATAATATATATATATATACACGAGTGGGCGGTTAATAAGATGTGAAACCTGCCCAGGTTTATTAGTCGAAAGAAATTGTTGAGCAGATATAGCTACGTCTAATCTTGTAAGTTGGTGAATATGTCGCGTGACCAAGATTGCGCTAAGGCCGGGCGCAAGTTGAGACGCAGCTTGGTGAGGTGAGGCGACGCTGGGTGAAACAGGGAAGCAAGATTCATGAACTGCGCGCAGGGAGAGCGAAAGTTGGGAGGCAGTTCCGTCTCAGCTGCGTGCCAGTGAGGGTGTTTAACAAAATGTGCGCGATGGCAATGTATATACAATCATTACTAAGTTCGGAATCTGATTCCGATGAACTCAAAGACCAAGTAATTTTAACATCACTTCGTGAAAAGCTTCCAAAAAGCAATTATCTGAAGAAAAGAAAGACGTTTTCGTGTTTTCGTTCACTTTTGAATGTAAAGTAAGCACTGTTGTGAAAATTGTAAAAGCATCTTGCGTACTGCACAACTATTTGAGAAATTCTGCAGAGTGCAAACTGGAGGTGATATCCCCGAACAGGATTTGCCACAGTTCCAATTACGTCCACTGCATCAACCAATGCACGAAGTGGATCTCAAGCGTTTTGGATTCGTAAAAGTTCACGGAGTACTTTAATTCACCCGGAGGTTCAGTTCCTTGGCAGAGAGATTGCGTGTTAAATGGAAAGTACTGAGAATGTATTGTAATTAGATATAAAAAATTAATCTTTAAAGCATAATACATTTATAATTTTTAATAAATAATACTTTTAAGCTTATTTTTTAATGTTGTAACACCTTTTCTTCTCAATCATTTATATTTAAATTAAAGTTACTTTTCAAATTCTGGTTAGATACTAAGTTTATTTCGGAAAAATTTTAATACCTACCTCCGAACGGAAAAGCATGTTAAAGGGGAACGTAACTAATTGGTAGTTCCTCGTAAATAAAATCATTCCGACAAAATGGCACACATCTGTATAGAAAATATACAAATATACCTACAAAGCAGTTTTGTTTTCGCCGAAAATCTGCTGTACATAAAATGTTATCTAAAACAAATGAAGGGTGCAGCGGAAATCGGCAATAGTCCAAAAAAATAAATTTACACGAAAATAAATTGAATACATTGTAAGTAAACTAATTCAAGAAACACTTTTGATTGAAAAAAACAACCGTTTTCCCATGTACCCTTCAAATAAATTTATCTTAATTAATTAAAAAATTATAAAAACTTAACACATTTTATTCCAATTTCTTGGGCTATTTCTTCCCAAAGCAGCAATTTTAATTTGACTTTTAAATAGTCAGCATGTGACGTGGTATAATATTTTTCTCCCTCGAACTGCCTCAATTAATTGTTCCTCCATCGTAGACTTCGATTTCAGCACAAATTTTCACTCGCAGGTCGTAGTCACTAGTGACAATGCGGCACGACCACAAACCTCCGCAGCTCACGGGCGTTCTCAAGCTGTGTCACCGGACCCTGCGTTCCAACATCCGGTGTAGTATTCACTTCTTTGTTTCACAGAATCTCACGGTGAGTCACCCCACCCCACTCACCCAGCTGCGTCTCAACTTGCGCTCGGCCTAACTGTCTACGAACTCTGCAGTTCTGGAAGCCGAAGCAAGGTTGAAAGTTGTTTTAGTAAAGCTTGTGCTTTTCTCTATTTATAGCTATAGCTTGTGTCGAGTGCAGAGTTCAAGCTTGTGTCGAAGTTAGTTAGATCTAATTCTAGACTAGAGTAAAATGACGTATGAACTTGTTAAACAGCACATTCGTTGTACTTGAGGTTACTGACCAATAACAAAAGCCATGAGGTAATATTGATTAAACCGCAATACACCTTCAAGAATGTAGAACACCTTCAAGAAGGGTCTTATCCAAAAGTCATGATTCGGCATCGTTTTAATCCTATTTTCCAGCAAATAATATAATAACCTATTAATTTGTTTATATCCGTTCATACCGTAGACACCATGTCGTTAAACTACGTACGAAATATCGACATGTACATTATTTGCGGTCCGATTATCTTTTGAGGTTAGTCAGTGCATCGCCAAAGAAAAGTTACAGAGCGACAAAGTTACTAGTAACCCTTTTCTTTTGTAAAAAAGTGTCTTAAATGGAATTTCATATAAAATATACTCTCATTCAATGATTTTTTTATGTATTACTCTTTTTGGTAGATACATTTTGCTAGTGAATCTAATTCTGAAGCACAAAATTTCAATATGCTTTGAAGATCTCCGACAGAATTTTCGACTGTCAGCACAAAAAATCGTCATCTATACGCTTCACTGGACAGCTAAATATTAATAATTTAAAAGGCATCATTTTATGTATAGCTGCATTACTGAAGTTCCATTTGCTGTTATTGGATACATATCTACTGTATTGGTTTTTTTTAACGCGGAGGCACTATCCACTGCATTTTTTTTTTATATTCTAGACATATAATAAAGTGAAAATGCTTTTCAATAAAAGCACTTTATGAATAATTTTAATTCAGAGCATGATTTCAGCTGCGTAAAATGCAGATAAGAAGCAACATGAAATATTTCATTTTATTCAAGTTTTTTTTTTGTGCGATGTCAGAAATGATTATTGCTGAGCATAAATTTACAGGATGAATAGAAAACATGATTATTTTAATATTTTTAACTCAAGTATTCTGCAGCATTGAATCATTTTTCTTCAATTTTGGCGTCAACCAAAACAAGTTAAGCTGTATATTTTCCCTCAGAGTCATAAATGACGTTTCAGCTAGTTTACTATGGCATAAGATAAATACGGTTATTTTGTATGTATGTTTTACAAAACAAAGTTTGTAAGACTGATCACTCTTCTAGTGGATGTGAAATCGGTAATATTAAGGAAAAAAAGTACGAAAATGTAATTTTGCATAATTGTAATGTCTATGAGCATCACTTGATAAAATGCAGTGAGAGCACATACTTCTATAAGTAGCACCCGTTCGATGATAAATGAGATAGCACGGAACGAGTTTATTTTCTTTAAAGACTTAAACGAGCCACACATATTACAAACATTATTTAGGACTACAACGAGCTTCAGCAAAATACATTATATTTTAAATAATTACAAGATAAAAAGAACTTTTTATATACCATGTTTTTAAATTTTCTGTTGAGTCATATAAACTTGACTATTCTATGTATTAATAAATATTTTTTAAAGTTTTTTTGATGAATAATTCCATCAACTTGAAAGAAATGAAGTTAATTGGAAGTTAACTTGCGTTTAACTTTTCGTTCCCTTCCCGTACGACAGATGGCTGCACCAGTCTACAAAACAAAATTAAATGAAAATAATAAAAACATGGTAAAAATATGCTTAAATATGCTAAAAGTATTAAAAAAATGCATTGTCATCGTGTTCTGAGCTATTCTAAAAGTTTCAAATGTGTAGCTAGTCGGGAAGTTAGTTAAAATCGATTGCAAGATTTCTACTGGCAAACACACAAACACACACACAAACACACACATAAACAAAAAAGGCAATTTAATAAAAACATGGTAAAAAATACGCACATGCACAACAACGGATATACAATTCACACAGAGAAGTCGCGCGTCAAATGAGAAATGCAACAACAACAGCATATATATGAGTGTGTGTGTGTCAGTCATAGTTAATACCTTCAGTTCCCTTGTTAATTTCCTCTGTAGACTATCCTTCTAAATATTTCAATTCCTTGATTATTTTTTGAAATTAATATATCATTCCGAACAGACTTGATCAAAATCTCCCGTAAGTATTTTTACCATTTTTTATTAACTCGCTTTTTGTTTGCTTGTGTGTGTGTGTGGTGTTTGTGTGTTGTCCAGTACAAATCTTGCAATCGATTTTTAACTAACTTCCCGACTAGCTAAACATTTGAAAATTTTAGAATAGCTCAGAACACGATGACAATGCATTCTTTTAATACTTTTAGCCGAAAAAATTCGAAAGGTGGCGCTTCGATCGAATTTAATGCTTGCACTTTTGCGTAACGGCGTTTGGCGATTTTGAAAACAGAATACATATGAATTTAGTCTGTTTACAAAATATTGGCAAAAAATTTAAAAAATTATAAAAGTTAAAGTGTATAAGTCTGTGGATAGTGGAAACGACAAAAAGTGATTAAAATTAAATAAAAGAAAGTGAAAAAGAATAATTAATTGAAGGTTTGTGCAATTAAGATAGTATTGTCAAGGTTATATGATTCAACAGAAAATTTAAATCGTGGTATATAAAAAGTTTTTTTATCTTGTATTATTGTTATTCCTTTCTCTTAACGAAATTTAGCCTATTCTTGCATGTAGTAGAAAATCTCTTGAACAAAGTATTTGGACTGTGATTCATGTATGCGGGGTTTTTTTCTTTGGAGGCGCTTTCAAACGGTTTTCTTTCTGTTTAGTTTTCTCAGCGCTCAGATCATGCTTCTATCTCTCGTGTAAAGGATATTCAAGACAGAGTTTTAAGCTATTTTACTAATTGAATTAGTAATGCAGTAACTCTCTTGAGATTCTTCGCCAGAGACGTAAAGCGAGGGATTTTTCTAAACTTTTCTTTTTTTTTTTTATCAGAAAAGTTTTATATTATTATTCTGCCACTAGCACTTTAGCGTTAATACATTTTTCATAGTGTCTTGCTTCAGATTTTGTATTAGATATATTATCAGCTATATCATTTTTAAAATTTTTTCCAACAAAAATGAACTTTTTCTGGTGTTTATCTTTTACTGTCCTGATTACTTCACTTTCGTGAACGACATTATTTTCCGAGAGGTTTTCAGCTTGACATACACACTCTCTCTCTCTTTCACACACACACGCAACACCACACACCACACACATATATATATATGTGTGTGTACATATGTATATATATATATGTGTGATGTGTGTATGTATATGTATATGTATATATATGTATATCTATATATATCTATGTATATATATATAAGTATATCTATATACAGGGTGTTCATAAAGAAATTTGCCGAATATGGACCACTAGCGGCCAGGGAGAGCGAGGCGGCCAGGGAAGCAATTCATATGGCGATTGACGAAGAAGCGTTGGACAATGCGTGCCACGTGTGGTCGCGCATTATCCTGTTGAAATATAGCTGTGGGAAGCCCTGAAGGTAACGGAAGAAACTGGCTCCAACACCTCGGAGATGTAGCGCTGGCTGTTTAAAGTACCGGCATGCGTACTAGAGTGTGTGCGAGAGTGATATCCAATACCGCCCCATACCAAATACCCGTGCAGGACCAGTGTGGCGGGTCATAACGCAGCTGTTCAGCATCCTCTCTTCACGGTGTCTCCAGACTCGAATGCGACCATCGTGGTGTTGCAGACAGAAGCGTGACTCGTCAGTAAGACAATTTCATTCCATTCTGCCGTCCACATCCTTCTGTCATCGCACCATTGGCGGCGGCGACGTCTGTGGTTCTGCGTCAAGGGTAGACAAAGCAATGGACGTCTTGCGGTCAGACCACTCTGCTGTAAACGACGTCGAATGGTACGCGCAGACCACTGGATGATGCGTTACAGACTGCATGTGCTGTGCTATGGTTCGTGATGTGACTGAGCGATCCTTCACTGCCATGCGCACAATTTGCCTGTCATCACGTGAAGTAGTGCGCTGAGGTGGATGCGATCGAACACGCCGGTCCGTCGTACCCTCCTGCATCCAACGATCACATATCCGCATTACAGTTTGTTTGGTTTCGTCCAACACGACTACCGATTTCCCTGAAAGATAATCCACAATCTCGGTAGCCCACTATCCTTCCTCTGTCGAACTCGGATACTTGATCAAAAGATGATCGCTGTTTTCGACGAGGCATAATTGATCGTTTTTTGAAAAAACCACAAGAAAAACACAATTGCCGACTTGAAATCGTCGAAATCTCCAGCCTTAAATAGCGCTTTGAAGCGGCTCCACAGGCGCGCGTGATGTGCGTCTGCGCTGAAATTCTAATCATTTGCATATCTCACCTCCGCTAATGCATTGTAAATGTCATGTTATTTGCATTTCCTTCAGGTGTTGCATTTACAGTGGCCAGCAGTGTACATTCCTCCGTGCGGCCCCGATCGTGCCTTTGTTGGCTGTTCGCAGAGCTGTTTTTGTGCGTGCATAACGCGTCCGTTTTTTTTTATACACGTACCGTTCCAACGCTCTCTAGGGTTTTCGCATGCGCTGAGCAATGCTGAGAGGGAAAAAAAAGGGGGGCTGCCATTTGAAAATTTCGAGTTTCTGTACCTATAACCGTAACCGTCAGCGCCACTTCGTTGCCATTCACAGAATCCCGAGTTCATACCTCTGAATAATTATATCTGAAATCTCATCTCGATCGGTTTTCAACGGAACAGCCGCTAGAGGTCTATATGTCGGCAAAGTTTCTTTATGACCTCCTCGTATATATATATATATATATAATATATATATATATATATATATACACGCATGTATATTGTGTCCTTTAACTAAACCTATTGTTTACATGCCTAATCAGGTGTGGTAATCGTCAAGTTCCGGCAGCCTTTTCAATCTGGCAATCCTTTCATATATACAGGGAACGGAAATGACAAATCTATCTTTGTCTTCTGCTTGGACCGTTTCAGCAAGCTGTATGCCGTCGCTGTTCTACATCGCATTGTCACCAGACTGCATCCAATAAGGATTGTTTTTGCTCTGGGATCAAAAGCAGTTTGTTTGAAAGCATCAATATCAAATTTGATTATGGATTTATTTAAACACCCAAACCTGAGAAAATTACAGCAGTAATTTTGCTCGATCGTCTTACCATCTTACAACATGTGGCTCAAAGCTTTTTTTATAGACAATGGAAACAGTTTATTTAATTTATACAAGAGGTGCTTTAATTTTGGTTGATCAGGACATATTTAAAAGAAAAAAGTTCCCTTCCCAATCATTCCGTTTAGAGGCAAAAATGTATTTTATTTCTGAATAAACAATTGATATGATAAACAAATTTAACCCTTTAGCAGGCTCGCCCGTGTACAGAGTGCAACAGTTTCGTATTTTGAATGGTTTGTTTTTACATGTAAGGTTTGATAGTTCTAATCAGTTTGTATTATAGCTACACCCTTTCTAATGCAGGTCTGATTTTCTGACACTTGTATTCCTTTCCAGTCATTGGTTGTCGTGATTTAACCGTGTAAACCAGTGATTATACTGGATTACAATACAACGAAAGCAAGAGTCGATGTACTCGATCAAATGTGCAGCTATTACACGGTATCTCGCATATCCGAAGATGGACAATCTCATTATTTTTTTAGGATTTATACATAATAGGAATCCATTGCAAGCTGTCCTTAGATCCATAAACCGGACAGATTTGAATAAGGCTATTGTATCTGCATTCTTTGGCCTGTAATTATAAATGTATTTTAACATTCTTGTCCATTATTATCTCGGTTTTTTTAAACTTTAGAATAAAGTGAAGACCACATACTAAGAATGCTAAAATTAACATTTAAACACACGAACTTTATTTATAGGACAACCATAGAACGCTCTACTGCTGATACAAAGAGTAACGAATTATCACACGCACGAACAACGGAAAAAATATAGTCAGTGAGATAGCAGGTGCTGAAGAGAAGAGTCTATTTGTGTGGGGGAGGAGAAAACAGTCCGTTACAATATCTCAATATTATAGACATTTTTATGTTGTCATAAAGCGCAGAATTATTATTTTCAATTTGAAAACAAAAGTTTATTTCAAAAGGAACAATCAAGGTTGAAAGAGACGTTGTACTTTGTGCCACTCGCGCCTGCTGTGTTCCAAAAATTGGCGCGCCCGCTGAAGGGTTAATTAAAACTGACAAAGAAACTTAATGAGAATAACAAATTTAACGGAATGGAACTTAAATACCAAACATAAAAGCCTACGAAACTTAAAAATGAACGAGTTTTTTTTTCCAGCTTGCATTTGCTTCTCTAGATGTAAATTTGCTGTTATGCTGCAAAATAGCTGTGACGGTGCGATTAAATGTCACAAAAAAATATTAAAAATTTTTTAAGAAGAACAAATTTTTTTCGTACTACAAATAGGTTAGATATGGGAATAAATACATAAATTTTTAGAATTTGAACAATATATCGAAACTACAAATTTTTTGTATGGCGCAGTTGGCAAGTATAGTGGACCAGTGATCTGAACGTCTCGATGCCCGTCGCTGCAAATCCATCGCCGTGTATACTAATGGCGGCTAGTGCACGAGAAATCTGTCGGGGTTGCAAAGTCCTTCAAGTTCTCAAATTTACCTCTGGATGTGCGGGGTTAAGTGTTCCGGTCTCGGCACTTGACGCAAATCTAAATTACGGGATCGGTTTGGAGGGGTTAATGCTGGCCACCTATACGGTGCCCCTTTAAATAAATGGCCAGCAGTCACGGCTGCAAGTGTAATGCATAAAGTTCCCAAATTGCCATAATTAATAACAGCAACAACGAATTTTTTGTTCCCAGTTTCCAAAAAATTGTTAAAATTCGCGGTCGTTTTGAAACGAGGAAACCAATTTATAGAGATATCTGACATCTACTCTTTCTAGGATATATGCATATCGAAGTCACCCTATAATAAAGTAAAAATGACACTTTTTGCACTAGATAAATAACAAATTTATTATCCCCTTGACACATATAACGTGCAGTGTAAAAACAATACTGAGTAAAGACTAGTACCAAATGTTATAAACACTATACAAGGAAATGAAGTTCAAGTACTCACAATATATATAAAGTCAGACCAGTGATGTTGCACGGTAATCCACTATTACTAACACTACAAACTCTTTATGCCAGAGTGACAAAAAATCGCTTAGGCTTAGAAGCGATCAGCTATGAGCCACTGAAGGCAACTCACATAGACAGCACCAAACAAACCAGTCTCTTTCGAAATCAGGCTACGCGGTATTTATAGTAATGAAACCAACTGGTTTAAACAGGGCATCATTACGTAAAATCTCTCATATGTGTAGCCCCACAAACTGTGTACCATCACTATTCCCAAAAACTCTAATGGTCCTAACACGTAAAGCGGCCTTGAAAACAGCCGCCGAGATCGTAAGGAGCAATCCCTAAAACTCTCTCTGACTCCGCGGACGGAAACAACCACTAGCATTCGTGCCGACGTGCCGACACCCTCTGATCTTTGCTGAGAAACGATGTTTAGCAGTCGATCCAATGTTTCAGATCTGATAGCAGCATATTTTCGTGTGTACCTGTATTGATAAAATTGTGTAATTCTGTAAATAATTGTTATATTTCATTAAATTAGTTAAAGTGTCACCTAGGGTTTCATTTTTTTACTGTCGGATAAAGTTTACTATCTCCCTGAAGTTAACAGGTCTCGGTTTTTATGTGACTGTTCCGGCGAATGGCCACAGTAATGGTTTATGCTGAATTTAGTATTTTTTTTTGCTTCTTTGGATTTATGAAAATACAATGATCGATTATTGTTAATCGATCATTCAGTAGACCTTACAATTTTTTTTATCCCTACTGATGTCACGGACCTCTTCTTGGTTTCTCTAGGACCACCAGCTAGGAACCCCTGATTTACACGAACCCAAATCGCCATTGACATAAATGGCATAAACTTCTCTCTCCGTAATTCATTTGCAATTTATTATCTCAGTATTTAAAAAAAATTACTGCATATTTCCAAATTAAACTATTTGCGATTGTCAACTGCAGGCACCTTTTCTCTATTTGTTACCTCGTGCAACTCATTTCCAGCGCAGATTATTTAAATTTTCAGGGCCACCAAGCGAACGTGACAATACACGGACTTCGGATTTCGCAAAAGCAACGTGCGTCATTAGCACGTTTCATGCATATTAGAGCGACACGGCGTGCCGGCGTAAAATCGATTCCGAATTATTCCATTTCGAAAGTATTTGTTTTATGCATTTCGCCACGCATTCGCAAAGACAGACAAAAGCGTTTTCTGGCATTCGCTCTTTTTTATTTCGGTTTTGATTTCTTCTCTGGATTTGCATTGAGGCATTTTGGATGCGCGGTCTCGCCATAAAGTCTTTCGAGGTACCTTCATGCGACCCTTTTCTTCCCTGATCGCGTGTGATTGGTGGGAGAAATGAGTTGTTTCAAATATTTTTTTCCTCATTTTTATCATGGGGCGAAATGTATTGAGAAAATATGGTGATTTTTTTCCACAAGATAATCAAGCGTGGTAATGAAGTGATTGAATTATTGCAACAAAAATAAATAAATAAAAGTAAATTCTCGAAATTGTTCAAGCAACATATTTTAGTAGATTTAAATGTTATCTCAGGTAATTTACTAACATGCGACAGCTAAACTTTTACTTAAAATTATTAGTTTAAAAAAAATCTCATTTTAGGGATAGAAAAAAAAATCTAGTAAGAAAATTGCGTTGATGATGAGTTAATATTTCTTTTGTCGTGATTTTTCTTTGTCCTCGTATATTCAAATGTTTGATTATGAGGTTACTGGATTCTAGCAAAAATCTTATTAAACTATGTCATGTTAAAACTGTTCCACAAATGTTTACACAAGCTTAACTGTATTATAACAGCTGAAGTTTGACATACTGGTAAGCAAAATGGTAATTTACTACTATCTCAGGTAATTTACTAGCATGCAACAGCTAGAATTTTCCTACAAGTTTTCTTTTATGTATATTTTTCATTTTGGGGGTGGTAAAAAAATCTAGTAAGAAAATATATTTTGGTGATGAGTTAATATTTCTTTTGCCGTGATTTTTTTCTGTTCTCAGATATTCAAATCTTTAATCATAAGGTGACTGAATTTTAGCAAAATATCTTGTTAAACTCTGTCATGTTAAAACTGTTCCAGCAATATTTACACGAAGCTTAAGGGGATGGTGGACCTTTCAAAGCGATTTTTGGAAATTTTTGCACAGAGATATGAAACTTTGCTTATATATTCATTAAAGTCTAACAATATTAAACACCTTATAAAATTTATAGATACTTTTTAAAAAAATATTTTATAATTAAAAAATTGAAATTAAAATTAGCCTTCTTTAAAATGCTCCTTGCGACTCAATTTTAAACTTTTCCCCTTAATTTGCATTTATATTGTCTTATACATTACCTTCTGAACAGAGTTATGTATTTTTTTGTACTTTCGTGAATAGTTAATTTTCAGGAAATATTTTTATGCTTGTACTCTGAATTTTCTTGAAATTTTGTACTTTGTACACTTAAAGTTAAACTTTGATAACCTTAATGACCTCAATCCTAAAATGGATACAAGCAACTTATTTCATGTATTACAGAGTCTTTAATTTTATAAATTTCATAAACTTTCGTCAAAAATTATGACGCAAGGAGCATTTTAAAGACTTGCAAATCTGAAAATTTACTCATTTGAGAAAAATACATTTAAAACATGTTTTTTTCACCTACTTTTAATACTAACTTTTGTAAAGCCACCAAGTTTTCATTTTACTTTTCACTACATAATTTAAATGCATTTCATTCCAATATTTACATGCTTTTTAAAATATTAATACATCCCCCCAAAAAATTCCAATTTTTGCTCGATTTTTGGTAATTTGAAAGTCCAACATCCCCTTAACTATATTATGACAGATAAAGTTTGACATACTGGCAAGCAAATGGTAATTTACTAGCATGCAACAGCTATACTTTTTCCTACAAGTTTTTTTTATGTATATTTTTCATTTTGGGGGTAGTAAAAAAATCTAGTAAGAAAATAGATTTTGGTGATGAGTTAATATTTCTTTTGCCGTTATTTTTTTTTGTCCTCAGATATTCAAATGTTTAATCATGAGGTGACTGAATTTTAGCAAAATATCTTGTTAAACTCTGTCATGTTAAAACTGTTTCAGCAATATTTAAGCAATATTATACAGTAAATGAAGCTTAACTGTATTATAACAGATGAAGTTTGACATGCTGGCAAGCAAAATGGTAATTTACTACTATTGCAGGTAATTTACTAGCATGTAACAGCTAAACATTTTCCTAAAAGTTTTCTTTTATATATTTTTTTTAATTTTGGGGATGGTAAAAAAAAAAAAACTAGGAAAATATACTTTGGTAATGAGTTAATATTTCTTTTGTGATTGTTTTTTTTGTCCTCAGATATTCAAATGTTTAATGACAGAATTTTAGTAAAATAGCTTGTAAAACTCTGTTATCTTAAAACTGTTCCAGCAATATTTACACTAAGCTTAACTGTATTATAACACGGCTAAATTTTGACTTACTGGCAAGCAAAATGGTAATTTACTACTATGATACAGCTAAAACTTTACATAAAATTGTTGTAATATACATGATACGTGGACTCCAAGGTATACTGGATTTTGAGTATATTGCACGGAGGTAATCACCAAGTTTATCAGCGAAACGCAGATCTCAATTTAGACCAGTATGAAGGATTGTTTTAAAATGTTTAATTAGAAATTTTTTGTGTCGTACGAAGATAAAGAAACTTCATTTATCACCATCAGAACTGAATTCAATAATCATAAAGTCAGGAAAAAGTTTGCAACTAAATTGATTATTTTCTCAGCACAAGACACAGAAAACAAAACTTTGTTCTCGCAGCAGCAAAAGGTTGTAGCAATATTTGAATGGAGTTGATGATTATTACGTGACCGTAGATCAATAATTAGCTTCTACCTGAGTAAGTTGCTAATTGCAGTCGTAAGGGATTTTTTATGTTAGCTTTCTAACCACCATAGCTTTTCAAGGGGCATAAGCGGTGTGTGATGTAGGTAAATATTATTATCATATGTTATTGACTATGTATGAATGTATTTCTTTGGTTTTGAGTACAGATGTTTTCGAAAGGGTTGTAACTACTTTTCAAAAAACAAGTTCAATATTTTTGGAAAACACGTGCATTGTGTTTTTACGGTCGGAAAGCAAATAGGTTTATTGAATAACTAATGAAAATGAGAAGTTTCGCTTGACGAGGTGGCAATATCACCTAACATTTTATCGACTTTCAATATCAACCAAAATTAGAATACTTTATCGGTATCCTGAATATATTTTGAAGCACTATTATCTTTTGAAAACGTAGAAAGGTTTGTGACGTAATTTACCAGTTCTATGCAGACAGGGGCGTCAACCACATATTGAGGTCAGATTTCAACTTTCCTAGTTTGTCGCGCTTCCTGTGTGAGTTAAATGGTTGGGTTGGTTGAGGGGCCCCATGTCATTTTTTTGGCACACAAGGTTTCCGTGGTAATTATTATCTAGCTAGTTTTAGTTTATGGGCGAAATTTCTTGGCCGAGTAACGTATTAGTATTTTAAATATAGCCCAATGTGAAATATTGTAGAGAAAATCCTGCACATCTGGACTTAATTATGCATTCTTTCGCAGGTAAATAAGAATTTTAATGACAGAAAAAAATATTAATTTGTAAATAATGGGGGAGTTGGAATAGTTATAAACTTTGAAAATGCAGCTAAATTGTAATTTCTCTTCTAACTTCTTATCAGTTGTTATTACATTTCGGTATATGTCGCTCTGTGTATTGATAATGAAGATATTAATAAACTGCCTGTGAAATGATTGCAACTCGTCTCATTTGATGTTAAGGGAACATGGGACCTTCATATCGTTCTTCTTTAATTTTCAATATTTTACTCTATACACCACATGAGTATAATTAATATTCTTTCTACTACATTGAAAATACTCAGGATTCGAAAATAAGTATTTTGTGGGAGAATTTAGACCTATTTATCAAAATATTCTTCAAAAATGCTAGAATTTTCAAAAGTCTCCATGCGTATTCATTTTCTTTTGATATCTTCCAAATTTCCCAGAATTGTTAATTGAAGGTGTTTGTCACAAAACCGTGCATAATTATTTGAAATTACAAATATTTTTCAAATTTATAGACCATAAAATAAAGTAAAAACATAAAAAAAAATTAACAGACAGAATAGAAATAAAAAATTTAAGACTTTAGATTTCTATTAAAAAATTTAAATGCACATTTGTTTTTATATACATATAGTAAACTCATAATAAAAAATTTAAAGACTTTAATTAATATAGAATGCGTACAGAGCATTTTGAATAACGTTAGCATTTTTGAAAATTTTTGAAATACAGTCATTATTCTGCAAAAAAATCCTTATTTTGAATTCTAAGGGTTTTCAATGCAGTAAAAAAGAAAATTAATTTTTCTCATTTTTTATATAGAGTTAAAAAAATTCAAAATTAAGAAATTCTAGTTTGAAGGTGACTTGTCCCCTTAAAAGAAAGATGCAAACTTTTGAGTTCCAGCGAGGGCAGTTGCAAAGAGAAAATCTGTGCTCAGATGGCAAATGTTGTAGAAACTTTTCTTAAAAAATTTGAATTTTTCACATTCCGGATTCCTGTTAGCCGATATTTTCTATTTACTGTAACTACTGTAAGTAATAGCCAACTATTTTTCTGAATATTGGTGCCACGTTTGCTCATGTAAAACAAACTACTAATTTCCATGACATCTTGAATCTAGAATTGCTGTCACGTAAATTTCTTATAACATTTTGCTATCTCAGCAGAGAAATAATCTTTAGATTGCAATTGCTGATCGTACATTAACCATGCTTTTAATTAACATATTTGCATATAAACCGAGAAAATAAAGGAAAAAAAAATGTGACATCATAATGATTTAGCTATTATCCTTTAAGTTCGTTAGAATTTTCCTACACATTAATCCAGCTAGTTTTGATGAATAAACTTCTATGAGCCAATTTTAAATTAGTTTAGTACAAGCTAATACTTCATTTCAGAGGAGGACCCAAAAGGCGAGATTTGTAATTGGGTCATACAGAGGAGTTGATTTCTTAGAGCTAAATCTAATTTGTTCGCATTCGGTTTGATTCCACTAAACCCATATTACCATAACAATTCCGAAATCAAGCAACCATCCTATCGAATTATGTGCTGTTTGAAATTGGAAAACGCAGTTAAGCGTGAATTCGGACAAATTCCTAGTGTTGATAAAATTTTTGGAATAATAACGATTAAAATTATTACGGTTGCTTCCTACGTAAATATTAATACGTAAGTATTAATATTTACGTAATAATACGTTATTAATACGCAAGTATACGTTATTAATACGTAAGTATTACAACAGTTCGTTATTAAGAATAAATTACAATGGATTATTAAATTCACATTCAAATAATCAAATAAAACTTAATGCATAAGAACGTTAAAAATTCTTATGGTCAAAGAAGACACTTTGCTTAGAAATAGGAATATATGCTCCAAGAAAAAGCTTAAAGTATAATGTATCTCATAAGTTCGGTTTGAATTTACAAATTAATTGAGCCCTGCTTTCGTTGGTGATAGATGATACAATCTTCTTGAAGAAAAAACTCAATTATGAGGTTTTTAAATATATATTATTTACGTTGCCATATACAACATTTTTGTGCTGTTTTGTCTATGCATACCGTAATGTCCGTTCCTACTTTCTATTATATTGCCATGTACAATAGAATTGTGATGTTTTGTCTATGCATAGCGTATTTTCTATTCATACTTTCTATTGCATGCTAATATGCCATGCTAATGAAGCTTCTATTTTATTGCAATGTAATTCATGACGAGTGCACTGTTGTATTATTATTGCTTCACCCTCTCATATCGGAGCACACACACACACACACACACACACACACACACACACACACACACACACACATATATATATATATATATATATATATATATATCAGTGGAATCTCGATGGATCGTTCCCCGAATGATCATTTTCCCGTATGAATCGTTTATTTCATTCAGTCCCGAATATATTCCATAGAAAACAAGCAAAAACAGACCGCATGGATCGTTCCTCGATCCATCGTTTTCCCGCAATATTCGTTCAGAATATCGCAGCTTTATATTAATTTATCGGATCGACCGTTTTTTCATAATAACTGAACCTGAAATATAAACATCTGGATTGAGCTAGAATGACTCTCTAACTAAACAATCAGCAGAACATTTGAGATGCACGCTCTTGTAATTTTGTTCTCTCCTGTTTAGCCTGATTCGCGTTATCGTGCCACTCCCATTATTTGTCCGTCGTTGGTGTTCCTTAATTCTTTAGCCTCTGGAGTATCCTAATTCCAAATTCTCAGTCTATTCAACATTATTTCTTTTCTTATGAGTAATGGCTGACAGTCAGCCTACCTGGGCGGTTCCTGCTGCCCCCTGGCTTTTCTGTTGGCATTGGGATGGAAGCGCCCTGGTCTTTTGTCTATGGTGTGAAAAGATTCTGATTGCTGCAGTCTACACTGCCCGATGGGGGGTTTCAACCGGAAGTAGAACTTCCTGGTGGTCTTATGTCGAACCCCATCTAGTACAATGGAATGGTTCTAGTTACAAATGATTCTCGGTTGCCGCTTCCCCTACTGTAGATATTTTTTAAACTTTCAAATGAATCGTTCGGCGAAAAAAGTACGTACTCTTCAAGAAAGATTAAAAATGCAGGGCGTTTTGAAAAATTGAAAAGTTTTTTAATACTCTCACACAATAACCGATACCGAAATGAATGAATTTGAAATGCAGAAAAAATATTGTTTACTTGTGGAGAGAAAACCGCCAAAAAACAAACGAAGATTAAAGACTATTCTAAGTGAATCAAAATTCCTATCTACGTGTATTTCTTTATTATTATTATTATTATCGTGGACTATTATTATTATTATCAGTACAACTTCGTAATTTTATCTTCAATTACTCAACATGCATTTATGTATGGGATTGCATGCATTTATGTATGTGAGTAAATATATTTTAGGGATATAAAATTTTTAGGTGTGTTAATACTTTTTTGTATGTTCCCACATTTATCGTTTAGTTCAGTCTGTCCCTTCGAAAACGATAGATCGAGATTCCACTATATATATATAATATCAATGCGAATGCACTTGTCGGGAAGACATTCGCCTATAATACACCGCAATTTTGCTGGCCATTTTATTATGGGGGCACCATATAGGCGGATAAGCATTACCCCCTATGAAGGGACGACAACAAAAGGAGGTATTTTAGTGGTGCGACGCCGGGATTCGATCCGAGCACCACCATCACCAAGAACCAGCGAGCTGTACCACAAGGCCGCCACAGGCATATATCGGGGCATATAAAATTTATATATTTTTGAAACTCAGAAACGTTAGATTATTAAGAATTATAATCAACAGCAAAATTTATAATAATAATGATACTAAAAACAGTAAATAAGAATTTAATCTCACACATTTTAACTGGAGTATTAAGACATAAAAAAAGGACAGATTATATATCTCATAAACTGTTCATGCCGTGATGGGGTGAAAATCCAATTTTTAGGTTTGTGATATCCTCTGCCGGTTTCTTGTAGACTTTATTATCTTTCGGAAGCAATTGGTGACCCACGGATTCACATGTCGCATACACACGACCTTTGTCAAGTGACTGCTCTACACGAAGGAATCGAACCAGTGACATTCGGCACCACGAGACTTCGTTGACTACACCTACGTCTATCGCAAAGACAGAACCTTTTACTTTCCCCCTCCAAAATGCGATGGTTCATACTGTAGCGTACTGGAAATATGGTCTTATTTTTTCCCGAGACCCCACAAGAGCTTGAAACACAGCTGCGTATTTTTCAAGGAATGTGTTGCTCGGTTCCACCAGTTCGGAACACGTGGGGGGATTAAAAAAAGTTTCCGCCACAGAGGCAGCCAGTAAAGCTGTCATCTTAACGTTTCTGCAATGTAATCAAGTTCGGCGTCTAAGAAGAGCTGTCAGCCGATAATCTGCCGGCCCCTCCACCCCGTCTGAAAATCCATACATTGAAGGGAGAGACGCTAGAGAACGCTGGCCTGTGCGATGTGTGTTTTAGGTCCGTACGTTGTGAATTGCACGGGATTTGTTTAATTGAATATGTTGCACTGTTTAAATGTTAATTTGTTGTTAATAAATTGTTGAGTTTTGTTTTAAAAATTTGCCCTTCGTTTGTTAATTAGACTCTGTCTTCTTTGTTATGGATCCCATGGTAGACATTTTTAGCAACGCCTCAGAGAATAGCCTTACCTACTTGTCGTGACGCTACAATACATTTGATATTTAGCTGGCATAATATCCACGAGTACGGTACGGACATTAGAGTAAACCTTCGAAAATAGAAACAAGGCTTTTCTCTCAAGCTAAGCAGTTACATAAAGATACGTTCCAATGGGATTGTCCGGAGAGAGGGATGCTCTGAAACCTTTAATGCTCGCCCGGAGAATACATCCTTGGATAACGTTTAATGGCCCACGGATAGAACGGAGAATTTAATCTCAAAACCATAAAACGGTGCAGGCTCGTAAATGCCGCGCAGGGCCCGGGGGCCTTCTCCTCCTCCTTGTCTTACACGAATTATTATCCTGCAATGAAATTCTCAAGATAATCGAATCATGGTCGTAAAACTGTGGAGGAGTGCAGTAACGCGCAATCATCGCTCATTCTCAAGATATGAATCTTTATGCTCGGGGATTCTCGCGTGTGCCCGAACACATGGAGCGCGACGAGGTATGAGACGCTAAATAAAAGCATATGTGAGACTCACGCATGCACGTGGGAGCTAGGGGGCATTGCGGTATTCAAGTATCGCTCTTGCATATACATACAGCAGTCTACCTCTTTATAAGACATGTCAGCTGATGAATATATGCTAAAAGCGACCAATTTTTATTCGGAAAATTTATGTTTATTTATTAAATTCTTTGGATTAAAAAAAAGATGCATATTCATACTTAGCACATTTTTACAACAGCCGTTTACAAAAAGCCCATCGTAGCCCCTAGGTAGCCCATCGGTAGCGTGACGGCTTTTGGTACGGAGGGTGCTCGAATCGAATCCCTACAAGCGTCGTTAACCCTTTGAGGGGCGCCGTTTGCACAGTGCAAACGCTTAAATCCAGTCTTTTTTTTCGCTTGCATTCAATGTATTCCAGTTAAATGAGCAGAAAAATGGCTAATACTGCCATCTGTTATCAGTTTAAAGAATTAAAAACATTTTGCAGCCTTTAATTGGAAAAAAATTTCAAGATTCTTTAAGTTAAAAAAAAATCCGGAAAACATCTGCACCGTGCAAACGGGGAAGGTTGTTACCCTGAAAGGGTTAAATACCATTGTGTCTAGAGCGTATATGGGAACGTTAAATCCGTACACCGGAAAGTCCTTCTATGAAGACAGTGGGTGAGGATGGTACGCTCCCTCAATGTCACCCCTGGGAGTACTCGGTCAAAATTGTGGTGGCAACTAGCTAAGACCGACTCCGACCCTTGTGGTGCTGTTTATAAACCGGAGCAGCACTACTCAAGACAAATTTTTATTGCATATATCCCGCACTAACTGTTGTAATATTTTTTATATGGAGAAGATAAATATAGGGGGATAATATGGGAGATAATATATGGGATAAATATATAGATAAATATATGGGAGAAGATAAATATTTATATGGAGAAGATACAGCGTATATGGGAACGTTAAATCCGTAGACCGGAAAGTCCTTCTATGAAGACAGTAGGGAGTATGGTACGCTCCCTCAATGTCACCCCTGGGAGTGCTCGGTCAAAATTGTGGTGGCAACTAGCTAAGACCGACTCCGACCTTTGTGGTGCTGTTATAAACCAGAGCAGCACTACTCAAGACAAATTTTTATTGCATATATCCCGCACTAACTGTTGTAATATTTTTTTATTGATCACTGAAAAGAAGTAGCATTAGACAACAGTTAGTAATATCATAAAAACTCGTCGAAACATCCATTGCTAAAGAATCATAAAATCAAAATTGAACAAAATTTGCTTTGTGATGAAGCGGGCTCACGGCATTTGTAGATTTGGACACTTTTACGTCCCCGTTTCCATCCTTAAAAATAAACCCACTTCGAGACTCCTATCAAACGTGAACCGATAATTTTTTATGACCAAATTGGGACGCCAAGATGCTAAAATATCTTGCCATTCATACGCTTTCATTTCACTTCTAGAAAACCAACATCCAGCGAATTCGTGTCATTTTTAAATAGTTCTTTTTCTGCATCGCTTACACCCATTCAAAATTTTTTAGCAGTCATTGTAAAAATACTCAATTGCAGTCGCATTTAGCATAACATGGAATACAAAGATAATAGTTATCGTATTAAAGGTCTGAAGCGTAGTTTCTAAATTATAACATAATGAACAACAAAAATGTACTATAGAAGAAACAAACATTCCGTGATTCTCATTATCTTTTTAAAACGTTACAGAAAAAAATTTCAGGTAGTATCTTCTAACGAAACTACCGCGGGTTATTAGGGAAACATTCCTTATCGTTGCTTACCTCTTTTGTATGTACATACGATATATATATATATATATATATATATATATATATATATATATATATATATATATATATATATATATATATATATATATATATATATATATATATATATATATATACATACGTACATATATAGAAGACATATATACATATAAAAGAGGTATGTATGTCAATGTATGTCAAAATTTTGACCCATCTTGGTATTTTTCTGTTTAACTTGTGTAAGTGATAGACTGGGTTTGGTGTGCTGCCAAAATTATAACTCGCGAGGACGGATGGACGGACAGTTTTAGCGACTGAATTTTCCTTTCCGCAGGACCGTTATGTACCCCAGTCAAAATAGACTCGATTTTGACGAATGGCCAACAAAAATATGAAAGTTTTGAAAATTGGGAGGAGATGTTTGTTTGGGCATACTGTTGAACATACTAAAAGTCCCCACCGATCAGACTTGAGCTTTCGCCGCCATCTTGGAAAATGTGCAGACTTTTTTGGTTTTATGCAAGTAACTTCAGAAATATTGATTTTATGTAAAAAAATTGAGTACAAAAATTGAAGAGCATTAAATTATGAACAAAGACGTCATTTACATTTTTTGTATAAGTCTAACTCGAACAAAGATAATTGACTTTAAAAAATAGCGAACAATCACGCGTAGGACGCGGATGCGCGGGTCAGCCCCATCGCGATGGGAGAATGGCCCGTGTATGTGCCCCAAATGGCTTGCACACGCACGCTTGTCAAACCTCTGCATATCAAAGCTCGAGATAAAGTTGCAGCAACATCCAATCCATTGCTATCAGGTTGTATTGTGGGGTTTTGGTGGATTCTTTCTTTTTATGTCATACTTAGGCTGCATTGGGTACATAATGGCTGGAAGTGGGTAAAAATAAATACTAAATTTGATGTATGCATCTCCGTCAGTAGAAAAACCGTTGCCTGGCCATGCATACGCTAGAAAAATCGTAGCTTATTTATTTATCCAAACAGCTTTAGCAAAAATAAATTTTGATGCCATGGATATATCTGATTTCAAAAGCAATAATCTCTATGAGTTGTTTAGAGATTTTGCTACTGAACTACTATCACTAGAAACCATATACGGACATACTCATATACGGGACATCGAGATTGAAATGAGGAAGACTTTGAAGCAGTTGAAAGATAAATGCCCAAATGCATCCCTCTGGGTTCAGTACTTTGAAATGGTAAAGCTTATGGAAGCTTGATCACCGTCAATTGTGCGGTGAAAGTAAACGGTTTCAATACATTACTAAACTCGTTGTTGCTTTTCCAGAGGATAGAGATTCTTAAACAAAACGACGAAGAGACGAGTAGCATTTTATTTAGAATATGAGTTAGCTCCTTTTAAATTTGCTCTGTTTAATGAAGCTGGTATGCGAGAGACAACGACATTGGCTAGGTACGTCGTTTTTGAAGTTCCAAACAAAGACCTTAACCTCCTGAACTGCCTCAACATTGTGGACAGTGGTTTTTTCCTACACCGTGTCAAATGGGGAACACAATTAACTTTTTCGGATGTTTGCAAAAATTAAGTTAACCATGTAAAAAAAGCATTTTGGGACCAGCTGTATAGTCGTTTTTAATGGCTGATCCAACACCAATAACAGTACAAAAAAATGGAAGAAAATCTACGGTCTATTATGATGAAACCTGTAGACATAAGATTTGATGGAAACATGCGAGTTACTGTTCAACAATAACAGTTCCTTTCAAATGAAAACAACAAGAGAAAACTGATCAGCATGCTATCAGCTGAGCTGGAAAACAGTGGGATTCGATTCCGACAATGTAAGACGAAGCCGACATTCTCATTGTAAATACTGCAATTAATGAAGCATGTTCTGGTAACACATCGTTGTAATCATCGGTGAAGATGTTGACTACCTGGTTCCATTAACAGCTCTCCCTCCTACAGAAAAGACATTTTCTTTGTCAAAACATACAAAGGGAAAGCAAAGAAAAAATACATTCGTCAAATAAAATACAATCATCGGGACATACCAAAAGTATCCTTTTTCTCCATGCGTTCAGTGGATGCGACACTACTCCTGCAGCATTCAACAAAGGAAAGAAAAATTGTGTAAAAATGTTCCAAAGTAAAGGTATGTTGGGGTTGCGACAAAATGTATTTAATATTTTTTGTACGCAATTTAATGTCCTTTAATTGTTGTATAAAACTTTTTTTTTTACATAATGTTAATATTTCCCAAGTTATTTGCAAAACCACAAAAAAGGCCATCAAAATCTTTAAACAACTCATGGAGATTACTGCTTTAGAAATCAGTTGTCCATGGCGTCAGAAATTATTTTTCCTAAAGCTGTTTGGGTAAATGAATTAGCTAGGATTTTTCTAGAGTATGCATGGCCAGGAATTTTTACTGACGTAGTTGCATAAATAAAATTTAGTATTTATTTTTACCAACTTCCAGCCATTATGTACCCAATGCAGCCTAAGTATGACATAAAAAAGATAGAATCCACCAAACCCCACAATACAACCTGATAACAATGTATTGGATGTTGCTGCAACTTTATCTCGAGCTTTGATATGCAGAGGTTTGACAAACGTGAGTGTGCAAGACTTTTGGGGCACATATGAGGGTCATTCCCCCATCGCGATAGGGATGACTTGCGCACCCGCGTCGTACGCGTGATTGTTCGCTATTTTTAAAGTCAACTATCTTTGTTCGTGTTAGACTTATAAAAAAAATGTAAATGATGTTTTTGTTCATAATTTAATGCTCTTCAATTTTTGTATTAATTTTTTTTTTTTACATAAAATCAATATTTCTGAAGTTACTTGCAAAAAACCAAAAAAGTCTACACATTTTTCAAGATGGCGGCGAAAGCTCAAGTCTGATCGGTGGGGACTTTTAGTATGTTCAACAGTATGCCCAAGCAAACAAACATCTCCTCCCATTTTTCAAAACTTTTATTTTTTTTTAGCCATAAAACCTATTTTGACTGGGCTAATGGAGGAATGTAATCCTACGTTAAAATAAAACTTAAACTTAAGGGGAGACAAGGGACCTTCAACCTCGAATTTTTTAATTTTCAATTTTTAACTCTATAATCAGAAATGGAAAAATTAATATTATCTTTTGCTAAAATTAAGACCTTATAATTCAAAATAAGGAATTTATGGCAGAAAAATGCCTTTTTTTCAGAAAAACCTTTCAAAAATGCTGTCTCCTTTTCAAAATGCTCCATGCGCATCCCATATAATTTAAAAACCTTCGATTTTTTAATATAGGTTTACCATATATATATAAACACAATCGTGCATTGAATTTGTTTTTGAGTAAATCAAAAGTCAAAATGTTCCTGTTATTTTTTTATGTTTTTGCATATCTCTACTTTATTTCATGGTCTTTAAATTTGGAAAAAATATGTTTTCAAAGGATAATACACAATTTTGTGAAAAACACTGTAATAAAAAATCGTGAGTAATTCGGAAGAAATCAGGAGAAAATTGAGGCGCATGGAGCTTTTTGAAAAATTCTAGTTATTTTGAAGAATTATTTGATTAGTAGGTCTTATTCTTCCAAAATATACTTATTTGTGAATTCTAATTGCATTCATTGTAGTACAAAAAATATTAAGCATTCTCATTTTGTTATATATAGTAAAATATAGAAAATTAAAAAAAAACGGGGTTCAATGTTCCTCGTGCCCTTAAATGTACTCAAATGTTTATTTAGAAATGAGTGTGATTTTTTATGTTGAGATAAACTGTTGACTATTCTAGACAAATCAGGCTTATGCTTTCTACATGCGTTATACTCCATCCTGATGGGAATCATATAATTCACATAGACACGTTAATGCGAACAAACACGAGCAGCAGGTGGTACATACTAGTAAAATTTCTTACAATCCAGGTCCAAATAAAAAAAATTATGTTTATAAAAGAACCTGCCAGATAATAAGTGAGAGTATTCCAGGACACACATAAAAGCTTGGTAGGTCGAATGAGCCCCGCGGACTGGAGTTTGAAGTTTGAGTATCCCTTAAGGCTGCTATGTACAAATCCTATTGGATTCGCTCACCTCAATGTTAACCTATGGAGAAAATTTGTCCACGGATTGCCGACTTGGAATCAAAGATTTTTTTTTAAAAAATTGTACTCCGTCATATAGAAAGAAATTTTACATTTGTGTACCTTTTTCGTTTTTTTTTTTAAAATGCAATTAATATTTTAAAATTTAAATTATTCGGGAAAAAATCTGGTATAGCGTGTTTTAAACGCTCATAAATTCCTTCGGTGGACGAAATTTGTAAAATGAAACCGGTAGCGCTTTGCAGAAAAGTTCGGGCTATCTGACAATACCAATTTTATTGGATTATCGGCATTTATGTACCTTTAAATAGGTGACAAAAATATATTTTAAATAAAAAATTGGGGGGCAGCGCTTAACCCCCCTATAGAGAGAGAACCATTACAATCCCTCAAATTGTCAATCCTAAGGGGGGTGGAATTCTCGAACTGTCAACTGGACTCCTCCCATCACAAGAATCTGCAAGAAGAGGAAAAGGGAAAGTCGATTTTTTTCTTAGTACATAGCAGCCTTAAAGACAGTCTCTTTTTAGATACTCGAAACTTTACGTGAGTTTCTCCTCTTGACAACTTCCATTCTCACTTACCCTCCTGGCAAACGCTGTCATCTAGAACTCGTTAATTCCCGATTCCAAATCGAATCAAATTAATTAAGTATAATCTTTATGCTTCTAACACCTCCATTTGCATTGCCTAAAATTTACTTCTTTTGTTAAATACATACTGTAAATTTCTGTACTTGAAAATAACGACAGTCGCTCCGAATTCACCACTTATACATCCTTACGCACTAAGTTAATTAATAATGTTTTATTCAAAATAGTTGCAAACACATATTCAAATCTCTAATTCTTTCCTGATGTGTCTGGAAATTTAAAATCTTCAACTTGTTCATTTGGCGACGGAAATACAAATGGGGGGGGGAATCTAATTTGAAACTATAAATATCCCATTCGTGAGTGCTGAATCGTAAAATTTCTTATTGCGTCAGTCCCTCCTGTTCTCCCTGTTTTACGCTAATGATTGCTTGGAATGAAATTCTGGAGAAAATTGAATTATGGTCATAAAACTGTGGGAACTAAATTCATCATGCCAGAATCAAGTGTCGTTAAACGTGCGATCTCATGCATTTTTGCTTCGAATGCATTGAGTATCTAGTAGACCATAAGAAAAATTAAAACCACAGTTTTAGAGATTTCAGAATTTTTTTTAATTACCACCGTAAAAATTTATTATAAAGTTATTATTATTAATGTTCAAACACGATATCCGTGATGTTAAAATGAAAGAATATATGAAGGACTAGCTGAAAACCCGTACTTTGCTACGGAGTACATTCAAATTAAATACATCGGTCAATGTATGGAATTAATGCTAAATATATATATATATATATATATATACATATATATATATATATATATATATATATATATATATATATATATATATATATATATATAATATATATATATATTTATAATAAATACAACGATCAATGTATACAATTGATGTAAAAAAAACGAAAAAATATGTTTATGAAAAATCGTAACGGTTATTTTTATAGACAAAATAATGTAGAAGAAAATATTCAAATTAAATCTAATAAAACATACTAAAGAATATAGTACAGTTAACATACTACAGTTTGAGGAACATTTCTTTTAGTGTATTTTAATACTTTTTTGGATAACGTCCAATGTCGTCTGCTGCATTAGCAAGAAAAAAATATTTTTTTTTTGTCTATTTCGTTGTTATGCACGTGACACAAAATTAGTTTGAAGTTTCACAAAAAGAAAAGAAACCACGTGATCAGCTTTTAATAAATTAAATTCTAAAAATTAATCTTTAAAAATTCACCGAAAATCAGAAAATGGAGGTAAAGATTTGAAAAAGATTTCATTTTAAAGAAACTTTTAGGATTTTTCTCGTCATATAAAATTTATAACCCTCATATTATTATTTTAAATGCAAACTTAAAAAAAACAGTTACAAAAAGAGCTTAAAAATTTAATTTAAAAAAATCTAAGAATTTTTCATAAATCTCTCTTAGTGCACCCCCTACACTATAAGAAGAATCACCATGCAAAATTTCAGCCCTTTAGGTCCAGCGGTTTGGTCTGTGCGTTATATGTCAGTCAGTCAGTCAGTCAATCAGTCAGTTACGGAACTGTTATATTTATATATATAGAGATTATATCTTTTATGATGTCATCAAAATAATTATGCGAAATAAGAGTTTTATCGGTGATTTTGTAGATTTGGTGAATCCAAATTGGGAAATTCAAATGTATAGTGGGAATGGGGAACGGAATTTCATAAGTTATTTTAACACTCGAAAGACGGCTGCCGTCATTTGACGGTTTCGGACATACTATTGAACGCTATGCTTGTATTTATGTCCTCAGGTTTCTGAAATTTTATGACTTTTTATAAATTTACGCGAAATATGCACACACATATACAAAATTATATTCGATAGCAAAGAGGGGGAGAAAATGTGTTTACCTAAGTTGTATAGTAAGATTACGTTGCATACCAAGACTGAAAGCCGTCGATTTGACGACAATATAGAAAACAGGCAGAAATATTTAAAATAATACCGGAAAAAAATGTTAGTTACTTTTCGTCTTTTCCCCCTTTTGCAAATAACAGCAATATTGGCTCTTTGGAAATATTGGTGTTGATAAATAAGGACGCCACAAATCGTGTATATATTTTTACGGATAAATCAAACCAGGTGGACAGTTCGGCATACCTGCATATAAATATATCTAAATATATACTAATTTATTATATATTGGAATGAAATAGTTCAAAATTTAAAATATTTAACAATTTTTAAAATACATTAAATATTTTAAATTCTTGATTTTGTTTTTAACGGCGTTCAGTCTTTAAAAAAAATTCTCGTCTTTCTTGTGTTAAGCGTTTTGGTGGCAATGTAATTTTGCAGGATAAAAACAACTACTATTTTCATGCAATTTATTTCAAATGCATTGAGTATCAAGGCCATATGAAAAATTAAATCACAGTTTTAGAGATTTCAGAGTATTTTTTTTCAAATTACCTCCTAGAATTTTATCATAAATGTATTATTATTAATGTTCTAACTCGGTATCTGTGATGATAATTTGAACGAATATAAGAAGGATCGTGTCATTTTATGCTGTCATCAAAATAATGATACGAAATAAGAGTTTTATCAGTGATTTTGTAGCGTTAGGGAATCCAAATTAGGAAATTTAAATGTATAGTGGGGATGGAGAAGGGAATTTCATAAGTGCTTTATTTAAAATGCATTGAGTATCTAGGCCATATAAAAAATCAAATTCGCAGTTTTAGAGATTTCAGAGTATTTTTTCAAATTACCTCCTAGAGTTTTATTATAAATTTACTATTATTAATGTTCAAACGCGGTATCTCTGATGTTAAAATGTACGAATTTAATACGGATTATATCGTTTTATGCTGTCATTAAAATAATGATACGAAATAAGAGTTTTATCGGTGATTTTGTATTTTTGAGAATACAAATTACGAAATTCAAATGGACAAGGGAATTTCATTAGTGCTTTTCAGCGTTTTGGTGGCAATGCAATTTTGCAGGATAGAAACAACTACTATTTCACGCAATTTTATTTCAAATGCATTGAGTATCTAGGCCATATTAAAAATTAAAATCACCGTTTTAGAGATTTCAGAGTATTTTTTCAAATTACCTCCTAGAATTTTATTATAAATTTAATATTATTAATTTTCAAACCCGGTATCTGTGATGTTAAAATGAACGAATGTAAGAGGGATTATATCATTTTATGATGTCATCAAAATAATTATACGAAATAATAGTTTTATCAGTGATTATGTATTTTGGGGAATACAAATTAGGAAATTCAAATGGACAAGGGAAGTTCATTAGTGCTTTTCAGCGTTTTGGTGGCAATGTAATTTTACCGGATAGAAACAGCTACTAAGTTTTAAAAAAAAAAAAACCACATTTCGATACTATAATAAATCAAAAAAGGAGAGCGTCGTTTTAAATACTAAAAGGGAAAATAAAACATTTATCTTTAATCAGAAAGTAAAATGACATACATTATTTCGCAAGCATTGTCTTGATTAGATCGTCTTTAGGGATGCTAAAATTTATGTGCGATTACTTGTTACGCTTCTGAACGACGGGTTTTTCTGTGACAGATTTTAAATAATGTTTGAAATATAAAATCCCTCGAAGATGTTAAAAATTATTTATTAAGTCGTTTTTTTTACATTGAAATTATGTACAGGATCACAGAATTTGTGAACTTTAGAAAAGAGCACCTTTGTTATAAATTCCCAATAAACGAAATGTAACAGCTATAGAGTTTCTAAGCTCACTTCTACCCAGACTTGGGTGTATATAGTTTGAAGTGGCACTCTATTTGAATTTAATACAAACACAGTTTATACATGAAACAATGTTTATTGAGTTCGTTGCACATATAGAATTTGCTTTTACAGCAATAAGCATACGTACTACTTGTACGGAATATATAAATGCAGCTTTCAAGAACAATATATTTTCAATACTCACAACCCAGCAGAGAGTCAAACCAGCAGTACTGCCACGTAAACTTTGGGCCTGCTAAGCACTAGCGCAGGATAACACCTTTTCAACCTTAACAACTTTTTTTTCATTAATGACGCTGCATGGTATTTATACTAAGCGCGTATACCGAAATTAGCATATCCCAAGCAGCTTCTTTAATTCATTCATTCAAAAGTTCGATTCTTGGGAATTGAATCTTGTGTATACCTTACACAGCTTATGATTGAATATAAAGAGAACAAATGACTCCCAATTTGGGGAGACAGTATCACCGTTTGATTTCCAGGCTTCCAATTGTTTTTATTAAAATATTTATTCGTGTTTTTTCCCATTCACCTCGTTAACATTTCTTTTTTTATATTATGGTACCGTAAGTTTTCTCTTTCGATCTGGAGTTAAGGATTTCACATTTACTTTTTTTATGATGTCTTTCTTGGACTTTCTAATTTGTTATCTCTTACAAGTATTGTCTGTAATTTTATTTTCTTCATAATGGAATCGAAGAACATAGAGAAAAAAAATAGCTTCTGTTCTTTTTCGAAATGGGAAAATGGAAGAAAAGAGAACAGGAAATCCGGAATTCAACAAATTGTTTCTATTTTGGAAGTCGGTTTCGTTATTTTCTTTCCTAGATATTTCTTAAGATGCGGCAGAGTATTTTATGACAACCTAAATAATACTTAATAAAATAAGTGGTACAAAATGTGTCTTATTTCCGATATTGAAAAATATTTGCAGTTTACGAGAATTTAACTAAACTTTTGCCCCCTTTAAAATTTTTGGCATAATAAACCTATATAGAAACGCTAAGGATATTTAATAAAATTTAGGTTTTTCTCTGTAGGGTGTAGAATCTTAAAATTAAAATCTGTGACATAGTATGCTGAAAATTAATACAGGGTATCCGGGATAAAAGTTTCCAAAAGTTATGGCTTATTTTAACGGAACTACGCATTAAAATTAAAATATATATATACAGTGGAATCTCGATCGATCGTTTTCGGATCCATTGTTTTTCCGTATGTGTCGTTCATTTTATCCAGTCCCAACGATCCAATTGCTTTGTTATGTTTCCGCATTTATCGTTTTCCCGCATTTATCGTTCATTTCAATCGGTCCCTTGATAAACGATAGATCGAGATTCCACTGTATAAATAGAAAGAACATCTCACCAAGTTTTAATACCAATCATAGATTTTGATCATAGTATCATAGATTTCGATCCGGGTACCTTTTGTAGCACGACAAACGTCTAAATTGTAATCCAGTTCTCACCAAGTGTTTCGTAGCGTATCAGGAGTTATTACACGAATTGCCTGAATAATACGCTTCTTCAGCTCATCCACAGTTTCAATTTTTTGTTTATACATAACGGATTTAATTAATCCCCAAGCAAAAAAGTCTAATAACTCCTGCTATGCTACGAATCACTTGGAGAGAACTGGATTACTATTTAGACGTTTGTCGTGCTACAAAATGTGCCCGGATCGAAATCTATGATACTATGATCGAAATCTATGATTGGTATTAAAACTTGGTGAGATGTTCTATCTATTCAAATAAATATTTTTTAATTCTAATGGGTAGTTCTGCAAAAATAAGTCATAACTTTTGGATACCTTAAGACCGGACACCCTGTATAAAAAATATGCAGAAAATGAGTTTACTTAAGTCATATATTCATAAACGAAGAGGAAAAGTAATAACCACTATTTTCTAAACAAATTTTCTATTTATATATTTTAACAAAGCATGGTTTATTGTTTGTGTTGCAGTTTATATTTACAGTTTCGTTCCGTGCACTTTGAATATAGTAACAAAAGAGTTTTCTCAAGAGTTAATGCCTGTGTTGCACACATCTCCCGCTAATTGTTTTAACAGTCGTATGTACGTGTTCTTGTAAAGGAATATTTAAATTAGAAGCTAACTCAAAGGGGTGTCTGTAACATAACAAAAGTAATCGGAGAAGAACGTGCCACTTTCTTTTTGATATTTAATTCATACTAATGAATTATAAATTCAAATATTCCGAAAAGTAAAAACCGAAAAGTAATTCCTGATCCAGTTATAAAAAATATCCATTTTGAGAAAAAAAAACTTCATGTAGTATTTCGTTTCCAGAATAAAAATATTCATCATCTTCAAGACCTCTAAAAATGCAACAAGATTAATTTAATCCTTTTTGATTTTTTTTTTTTTGAAAGCTAAGATACCTTTCTTTATGGTTTACTTTGAGTGGCTCATTGGATTGGTATTATTTGATTTATACTTTCATGAAGTTAAATTTCAAAAAAATCTTTTCTACAAGGTTTATATTCTAAATCTGAAATCATATTTGTTACTTTGATCTGCGGTGGAGTTTGATGTAAGGTTTATATTCTTATGTAAAAAATTTTTAGATGACCGATGTAAATTAGGTATAAACTCTTAATAATTATTGAATGTTAATATAAACTGGGATTTGTCTCCGTTCGTCTAACAAATTCTTTTCCAGAGACCTTCGGTTGAGGACGCTTTTAGAAGGAGACGTGCTAGCTCGTCTCATAAGTTCTCTATGGGATTAGAATCGGTACTTTGAGTTGCCTAATCTAGTTTTTGTATCTTTTGATCACCAAACTAGGCCTTGAAACAGCTTGAAATATGGCATGGGGCCAGGTCAGACCTGAAAAAACAATAGTCTATTAAGAAAAATTTCCCGATTGAATGAATAGTACAAAATTGTTTTTGTTAATTTAAGGGTTGATAGCTAAAAGCAAAACAACCAGGTAACTCAACCTGTTCCAGCTGAAACAGCCAAAACCATCACAGATACCCCCCAGAATTTATCAGCAAGGATAATGCATCCGGAAAGGAAACGCTTCCCAGACAGACTAGTCTATCCAACTGGAAAAGTCTGAAGCGTGTTTTATGACTCCACAAATCCTTTTCCCACTATTCTAATCCCCATTAACGACGTGCTAGGCACCACTACGATATCTTTATGACGTTAGTCTGAGTAAACATGGGGCTTGTGGACAGCCGAACTGCCGTGTTATTCGGTTGGAAGCAGTTTGAGACGAATTGTACATGTGCTGCTCTGAGATCCAGGGCCCGATTTAGAAAATTCTTGACTACAGGCCCAACTCGGGACTGGGGCCCCCTAACACTGATGTGGGCGTAACATTTCAAAAATTGACACAAAAAAAAATAATCTTGAATCATTGTGAAAGTACCATTTTACCAAGAATTGGCTATTTGAAGCGTAGAAGACTAGGACATTATCAAATAACAAAGAACAATACAACATATTAACTTCATCATTAAAACACCAATACAATGCAACCAGAAAAACTTATTAATCCCTTACATACACTATAACATACATATGATGAACTATACATATAACTATAGATATGATGAACCAATCAATCAACCAAATATGAAAGGATCTATAAAAAAATTGCTATTAAAAAGGGTAAAATAATAAAAAAATTTAATTCGTATTTTTTTCTTTTTTTCCTTTTAAAATTAAAATTTTTGGGGGCCCCCAACATTCGGGGGCCCCTAGGTCCGGGCCTACCGGACCTAATGGAAAATCAGCGCCTGATGAGATATAAGGCTTGATGAAATTTGTGAAACCGAGGCTGCTGTAGTCGAAGAGCAACTCTTCTTTTGAGTCCTCTCTAAATCCATCTAATCCTCCTCTAAGGCCGTCCGCACACGGAACAACTCAAAAGAAACTGATAACCGACTCCAATCCCAAACCAGTTCGTGATGAGTCGTAACCTATGTAATTGAATGGAGCCACGCACATGGAGCAACTGGTTACAAACCCGTCAGCAACGCGTTTGTAATCAGTCGCAGGCAACTCAACGTGTCGAGTCGCTAGCAACTTCAGTCGCCAGTTTCTCTTGCGTTGTGCGTGCTATTACACAATCTATGTTATAGCCGCTCTTTTGGCAAGCTGCTAAATGACGTACACGAGTCACGTGACTTCTGCCTAGCGATGAAATGAAATTCTAACCCTTTTTGTTGTATGGAATATGTGCACCCATATATACAGTCCATTTTTAAACGATTGATAAAAGACAATCTATTGTGACGATTTTTTAAAATAAATTAATTTCTGATAATAATTTAACTAAAAATAATGCCCGGAATAATGATGTTCTTCCTTCCATGGCAGGTCGCAAACTATTGATTTCAATCACTTTTGAGTCGTCCGTGTGCGGAGCCGCATCACTAACGAGTTTGCAACCGATAAGTAATTTCAGTCGCTAACCAGTTCAGTTTCCTTTGAGTCGCTCCATGTGTGGACGGCCTAAATCTCATCGTCAGATTTATGCGGCTACGTTGATAGGGGTTTCGTGCCCCAAGATCTCTACTTTCAGCGTCTGCTACTGATATTTCGGGATACCAAGAAAATGAAAAATTGCTCGTTTAGACTGCTTGCTTAGGTACCATGTAAAGATCATATCTATTTCGATATTCGTGAATTCAGCGTTTCATGCCGTAGCAGATTCTTATCAAATTAAAGTTTATCTGTGACCATGTCTATAGATACTATCGAATGCGCAGTGCGAATCTTCATTTACACATTGGGATCTGTCTAAATTTGTACTCGCAGAGGTATCTGATTACGTTTGGCAATACACTTGTTGTTGTTGTTGCTGTTGGTTAAAGACTCTTGGCCTCATGGTTTCAGACCAGGTCCATATAGGCTTGCTCGCAGAGAGGTACGGCTCCGGTTTACAATTCGGATTGACAGTATAATGAATAAGTGTATATATACATCCCTAAATTATTTCTTACATCTAATATTTAGTCTTAATACCTCGACCTATCGCTACTTTTCATTCTCGTGTTTTCCTGTTTTATTACATTATTATTTTTCATTGCTCAGCTTTTAAAAGTCAATTTCCTAGAATACTGACACGTATATAAAATAACTCTGAGAAATAAAACTGCAAACTTCCATGGTCCTAAATCTGAGTGCGGACGATGGCCGAATAGCTAGGGTGCTGGCATTTAGTACCAGAGTCCGTGGCGTCGAATCGAACTCTTGGCATGGACGTTTGTAGCCTTTCCGAATCAGCTATTAGCTGTAGGTCCCCTGGTGTAATTCAAAATTGACCTTAACGCCCTAAACCAAACATAAATCTGAGTTAATATTTGCGTCTGCTGTTCTACAGGTTTTAACAAATGAAATTTTGTGTTCAGATTATATCTTAACAAACGCGAAATACAAGTATTGTACACCCGTCATAAATTTGAGAGTGATAAAGAAGTTATGATGATTATATCTCGGAAGTAAACCTCCCCTGATAATTTCTAGTGTCTTAATGGCTGTCTGAACTGGTGGATAAATCTTTTAGTGAAATGAAACCCAAAGTATGTGTATTTCATTAAAGAAGTCTTAAGACAACAAAGCCCATCATCAGAGATCAACAAAATGAAATGCATAAGTTACATTTACCGATTAAATGCATTTAGTTTTCACTGCATTAGCTAGTGAAACAAGAATATGAAATTTCTACAAATAAGAGGCGACAAGCAAGTAATAATTTTCTAATCCAAATATTTTGTGAGAGGAAAGCATGTGTATGAGTTGTTGAAAGATGGGTAAATGAGGCTATTAGGCTTCACTCGTCAAGCCTAGCAGATTATATTAAATTTGACTACAAACTTGCAAGGTCCTGTACTCAATTTTAGTAAAATCCATTTCACTTACATAACAACTGCTTTGGCAAGAAGTGAACCTATTGAAATTAATACAGTCAAAATATCTATTTTAGTATCACATGTATAATAAATAATTCATTTAACGTTCTCAAGTATATTTTTATATTTAACCAATTGTCATATTTTTGCAATCACAATGTAAAATATGTACTTCGTGATGGAGACGAGAGAAGAAATGCAAAGAACGGAGATCTGCGTGCGGACTTATTTATGAAGCTTAAGACTTTTCCTCTGCAGTGCATATAAATTTAGAATTTCTTAACCCCTTATGTGCTTTAAAAATAAGACCTGGACCTCTGAAATTATTCCGGAAGATAAAATGAAAAGGAATTTCCTTTCGCAAGAGGGGTGACCTTTAGGAGATTACTACACTGTTTTCTGTTGAAGATTGCTTTTAGAGCGAGCAAAAAGCGGTTTCTTCGGAGAATTTTCAATAAATAGAGTAGGAAATATATATAAAATTTTAGATGGGAGGGAGAGCACCAACAAATGTACTTTTGATGGATGTTTAATATGATTGCGGCTTAAGTTATATTGAGAAAATGGATGATGGTACGAAATGAAACGTCCCGAACAAAATCTCTTAAAATCCTCCACTACATTGAAGTTCCAGAAGTAAAGTAATTGACCGATATTTGAAAAACCCATATCAACCTTGGGGAAATTGATACTATACTTTATAATATCTTCGAGATTTAATCCGTAATTCTCGTCTTAATCTACGTTCACGAGATTACGTTACGAGAAAGTTCTCAAAATTTTTTAGGCTAGCGCAAAACAAAAAAGGGGTCGAAAATTTTAATTCTAACATTTTTTACGTAACTTTGAAAATTTGGAATTTTGCTACCTACATTTTTTACTATTCATTTTTTTAAAACTTTATGTAGAATATATACCTAAATTAGTAGCATAGAGGCCAAAAAATGTGATGATTTTGGCGAGTTCCACCGAGTAGTGCTGGAAGCACTGACGTCCTACCTGAAGGACCTGTGAAAACAAAACGGACGTCCTGTAGGCAGGACACAGTGATCAAAAGAGGCCCATGTACAAAAGTGTTTCTGGAAGGTCCTTCCAGCAGGACTTTTGCCTGTACGTTCTATGGTAAAAATGATGCGTTAAAGACTGAAATGCCAGAGCGGTATTAACAAAGACACAATAATACGCATCTGGCATTATATTTAATAAAAGGTTTAGTCTTGTAAATGAGCTTTTCAGCTTAATATATCATGTAAAAGCATACGATAGAGTGCAATGCCTGACGCAGAGTTCCTCTACGCCTTTATTGATGAAATCGTTAACAAAGCAACAGTGGAATGAACCGATTCTTTGACATCGAGTAAAATCGCTTTGTATTTCCATCAACAGCAATGTGTCATCAGAAGTGAAATATAAATGATGGTTGTTGGATATGCTGGCGATGTAAATTAATTTTTCTGTTAGTGGTTATTTTAAATGTAGCCGTGGTTAAATATTTATTGAATTCCCATGAGATTTTCTATTTTTTCAAAACATTTTCTAAACGTCTCTTATTAATATTGCCCTGTCTGCGTGTTCTAGTTAACAGCATTAATACCGTTCACATTCAGGCTCCATGGCAACCCCAATGTTGGATTACGGAGTTATGAAATCTTTGTTAAAAGAAAGCGAAAAGTTAACTTATCAGACTCTCTTTTCTCTAAGACGATCTCCTCTATTATTCTAACATCATTAACACCCTGTATTCTAACACCCTGTCTTCTAACACCCTGTATTTTGATCATAACATTCAATGGCGTTATGATTAAAATACAGGGTGACCGGGCTAAAGGTATCAAAAAGTCCTGACTTATTTTTACGGAACTGCCCATTAGAATTTTAAAAAAATTATTTAAATAGAAAGAACATCTCATCAAGTTTTAATATCAATCATATACTTTGATCGTAGTATCCTAGATTTCGATATGTGCACCTTTTGTAGCACGACAAACGTCTAAATGGAAATCCAGTTCTCTCCAAGTGTTTCATAGCCTATCGGGAGTTATTGCACGAACTGCTTGAATGATACGCTTCTTTAACTCATCCATAGTTTCAATTTTTTGTTCATACACAACGGATTTAATGAACCCCAAGCAAGAAATTCTAATAACGTCTGATATGCTATGAAACACTTGAAGAGAACTGGATTACCATTTAGACGTTAATCGTGCTACAAAAGGTGCACACATTGAAATATATGATAGTATGACAGAAATCTATGATTAATATTAAAACTTGGTGAGATGTTCTTTCTATTTAAATATTGTTTTTAATTCTAATGGGTAGTTAAGCAAAAATAAGTCATGACTTTTGGGTTTCTTTAGCTCGGACACCCTGTATATAAAATCCTTTGAAATAGGAAAACGATTCATACATAACTTGAAAAATTCATTCTTCGATAACAAACTGATTTGATTGAAAACACGCCAAAAGCACACAGTTATAAATATATCCATGATTATTTTCAATTTTGTGTTGCAAGTTTGAATTCATCAAGTATATAAATCTATCTCGGTTAATGCGTTTTCCTCCCTTATGATTTTCTATGAAGCCCGGAAATGTAGATCTTTAAATTACTCAGGAAAGAAAACTTTTATTATGATAAAAGATCGTGCTGTTTCTTACTACTCGCTCCTTCTTCTCCTAAATGCATTACGCACGCATGCTTCCTACAGAAGGAAATTACAAGATCTTTTTATTATTTCTAAGCTCACTTCTAAATATTAGGAGAGAGAATGTTTCATTCACGAGTTTTACTCCTCTTTCATGACGCTTTTTAGAGATAAGCGTTGCACTGCAAAAATTCTTTCCTGTTAAACTCGCATCAAAAAATTTATATTGCCTGATATTATTCTACATGTTTGCTTTGAAGGAGGGAGAGTTTTTGTAGATATCAACAGGTTTTGTTGTAAAGTAACACTGATTACTCCTGTTCTCTAGTTCTTAAAACGTTGAAACTGTCTTTTACTTAATTCAGAGTTGCTGGATATTAAACTGTTGTTGAAGTATATTTATATGAAATATTTTATTTTGAAAATGTCAAGCATTGCACTCAAGAAATAATTATATCATTATGAAAAAAAATTCTCTGGACGAAATACTTCTTAGCATAAAAAATACACGTATCTTCTTAAAATCATCAATCTATATATATAAAACAGTTCCGTAACTGACTCATTCATTCACTGCCTGACTGCCTGACTGACATACAACGCACAGACCAAACCGCTGGACCTAAAGGGCTGAAATTTTGTATGGCGATTCTTCTAATAGTGTAGGGGTGCACTAAGAAAGATTTTTGAAAAATTCTTCTTAGATTTTTTTAAATTAAATTTTTAAGCTGTTTTTTAAACTTTTTTTACGTTTGCATTTAAAATAATACATTGAGGGTTATAAATTTATATCACGAGAAAGATCATAAAAATTCCTTCAAAATGAAATTATTTTCGAATTTTTACCTCCATTTTCTGATTTTTGGTGAATTTTTAAAGATTGATTTTTAGAATTTAATTTATTAAATGCTGATCACGTGATTTCTTTTTCTGGTACTTTCAATAAATTTATCGTCACGTGCGTAACAACTAAATAGACAAAAATCTCTTTCTAATTCAGCAGACGATTGGATATTATCAAAAAAAAATGCATATCCCTTACGATTTTTTTATAAATATATATATATATATATAGATAGATAGATATTTTACATCAATTGTATACATTGATCATCGCATTTATTATAAATATATATATATTTATTTTTTGGCATAAATTGCATACGTTGACCGTTGTATTTAATTTGAATGTACTCCGTAGCGAAGCGCGGGTTTTCAGCTAGTAATGCATAAAATTTGAGATTAACTTTAAGGGGACAAGGGGCTTTTAATCTCGTTCTTCTTTAATTTTCAATATTTTACTCTATATACCCCATGAGCACAATTTATATTCTTTCCTACTACATTGAAGATACTTAGAATTCACAAATAAGTATTTTGTGGAGGAATAAGACCTGTTTATCAAAAACTTCTTCAAAAATGCTAGAATATTTCAAAAGGCTCCATGCGTAATCATTTTCTTTAAATATCTTCCAAATTTCTCAGAATTGTTAATTGAAATATTTGTTCCAAAACTGTACATAATTCCTTGAAATCACAAGTATTTTTCAAATTTATAGACCATAAAATAAAGTAAAAACGTAAAAAATAACAGGCAGAAGAGAAAAAAATATTTAAGACTTTAGATTCATACACACAAAAAAATTAAATGCACATTTATATTTATATACATATGGTAGACTTATAATACAAAATTTAAGAATTTTAATTAATATAGAATGCGCATGGAGCCTTTTGAAAAACGTTAGCAGTTTTGATATTTTTTTTTTGAAAAACAGGCATTATTCTGCTAAAAATTCCTTAATTTGAATTCTAAGAGTTTTGAATGTAGTAAAATAGAAAATTAATTATTCTCATTTTGTGTACAGAGTTAAAAACTAAAAATTAAAATATTCGAATTTGAAGGGCCCTTGTTCCCTTAAACCAGTATAATCCTAGTTTTTCAGCAGGATGGAAGCATTAAGAGTTATTGACTTATGGATAATTCCCAGATTCCATTATCATTATTCTCTTAGAAATAAAAGAATATCAACAGAATTTTCTAGTGCAATTCCGTGCTTTAAATGAAAATGGAGATCCTTTGTTAGATGGACAGAGGACTTAAAACTTTACACCCCACCCTTCTAATAGACTAACCCCTTTTAATTCCCAGCTTCCATTTGACACACATGAATTTCTTTCTGAAAACTATAATCGGTTCCCGATTTATATCCAATACCGTAAGACTGTACTTTGTGACTGCATGGGTAACTTTGTGACACATAGTAGTTTTTTCGTATTTCGGATCTTGCGCCGCGCCCGTGATACCGGGAAGGCAATGAACAGCGCCAACAGCTTGTCCGACATACAGAGATATCTAGTGGCCAGTGTCCGAAGCTTCTGCAGCATTTGTCTTCGCTGGCCAAGGTATTATTCAATCCTGTTGTCAAGCTATCTATATATATAAAACGCGTAGGTATGCGGCACAAAAATCGACGATATTTCTACACTCCGAATGGCAACGGCTGCAACTACCGGATGTAAACATTAGCGGCTGTCCGCAATTTAAAACCGCGTGTGTATAGTGGCGGAATATGTTACAACCGCTGATCTTTTGACAAAATATATTTAGACCTATGAAATCCAGTGTTTAGTCATGGACACTTGTATGTAGGTTTATCTAGAGTCCGTCCTTTTGATTCTGTCACTGTAGTATCTCCTACTTCTGAAATACTCAACTGTGTACATCAAGAAGTTTTATGAATATCATATATCAAGAAGTTTTATGAATATCATAGTTGTAATCCACACTATATTTTAGTACTTGCTGAATTTTTACTCCATTTTAAAAGTGAAGATATTTTCCCAAATGTAATTCACACTATATGTTAGTACTTGCTGAATTCTTACTCCATTTTTTAAGTGAAAAAATTTTCCCCAACAATTTCTTATTTGATATAATGATAAAGTGTAGATATCTTAATTCTGAAAATTGTACATACATAGAGGGATATAATTTTTAAAATCATTGTTGGGTTTCTCAATCTTATCTTTAACACTGTTCTGAAGTAAAATGGAAATTAACATCTTTTAATCATGATTTTTTAGAATCAGCGTTATAGTGAATTTAGCAATGATTATAATTTGTTTTGGCTGAGCTCCCACTATCCCTTAACAACGTATATTTATGATTACAGGTAATGATAACATTCCTTACATAGGTTACTTTCAGTTGAGTTGTTTTTCAAAAGAAAATATAAAACTAAAAGCGACCATGCTGGTCGCGCAGCGGCTAGTTGACTCAAAATTAAGGAAAGGATGTACCAATGTTTTGAAATTGTTCATTTTTGGCTGCTTTTAAAACTGATCGAATGGCACAGGAAAAAACTTTAAAACCGCCACAAGGCAATCCCATCTTACGGTAGTTTAATAAACTTCGCATCTGGGAATAGTCTTCCATGGCAGTTAAACCTCATGTTTCCTGTCACCATAATGATAATTTTTAGTTCCTTACTAGTAGCTCTTTAGAAAATATTGTGTTGCTCTTGTTTCATATGCCTCCTGGTCGGAACACTCCAGGCTAAGTCCATGGAAGGCTTGTGGGACTAAGAATGGCTCCGGTTTTATGGCAACACAAATATCGGCACCCGACTTAGCATGGTGGCATCACAACTTTGACCATGCAACACCCACCTCCACCCTCTCCTAAGGATGACATCTGGTGGGTTCCCACTCTCCTCAAAAAACCGCACCACTTCTGAAATTTCGAACCAGGTCATGTGGACAGCTGAATTTCTTCTCTTTGATTATGCGTCTTTATGTTTCGTTTAGCGCAGTGTTTGTCAACCACTGTGCCTCGGCACTTTTCTTGAAGCGTGCCATGACTGCGAATACTCATACATAAGCGACGTCATACAAGTAGTTCAATCAGTTCTACCTTCCTAGCGGGGACTGGATGAACCAATGCGCATGCCTATTACAGTTCTGAACTTTTAAATCTGGCTCACGAAATGAGAGTAGCATTATAATTTTTACTCCCAAATCTGTGTTTGCTGTGAAAAGGGTGTTAAGTCCAAAAAGGGTTAAAATGAGTTATCAAACCAAGCATATTTGAAAAATCAAGGGCTACTGCAAGGTACAGAGTGCTAAGTCCAATTCCACTCTTAAATATTTTTATTCATCACTGAAAATTTGGGATATGTGAAACAAAACACGAACACGTTAGGGTTAAAGGGCTTATGCCCCAATCAAGGAGTTAAAACTTTTTACTCAACAAAAATGAAATTGGAAAAATTTTCTTTTTAAAAAAAATTAAAAATTAAAAAAACTGACTTTACAAAAGCCATGTTTTTTTTCAAAACTACGATTTTGGACTTGACACTCTTTGCACTGCAAACACAGAAATATAAATGAAGTTATCAAAAAAAACAAGCTCAAATTTCGCATAAAATGTAATTTGTAGTTAAATAAACATTTTGTTTATTTGTAATGAAATGTCATTTTATATTTCAATAAAAATTATTCCGTATGCTATTTTTACAAAATATATTATAGGTACATCATTCAATTATCCAAGTAAAATTCCTTTAAATTTATCTTATTGTTAGTATGATGCCAAATTTTTAGATTATTAAAAGTGTACCTTGACGAAAAAAATGTTGAGAATCAAATCACACGTACTGCTGTGATGACACGTATGAGGACTTCTCTACACTATAGTTTGAATTTAATCTATGAGAGGAATGTATTATAAGGATCTAAACAATCTAGTTCACATATCGTAATATGTACATTACAGTATATAGCTTTATATTATGGATCGGTGTATTAGCTAATATCCATAGTAATTTAGAACTTCATAGTCTGTGTGATTATTTTGTGAGAGATTATACTAGCTAATATCCAAATCAATACCTTTAAAATACATAGGATTTAGATATCATATTGATGATTCCTGCCAGTTTAAAGTGGTAATGTGATTTTACATTTTATGCTCGTTTTATTGATGTCTTGTTGTGAATATAATTTACATGCAAAGCTATATGAGATTAATTGCATAAAACGTGTCATTTTATGCATTCCTAAAATTAAGTTCATTGGAATTTTCCCTAAGATGATTATTTTCTGTTGGTTTATTGTTAATGTTGTTGTTGTTGTTTCTAATGACCCCTGGCGGAATTTATACCAGACCAGGTGCATATAGGCTAGATGGCTGAGGTCTGCGGCTTTGGTTTATAATGACACCACAAGGGTCGGAATCCGATTTAGCCAAGTGCCACAGCAATTTAGACTGAGCACTCCCAAGGGCAGCATCTTTAGGGATCGTACCCTCTTCCACCTTCTCTGACAACATAGGGTCCGCTGTTGGTTTCACTGCAGTATATACCCTTCGTTGGGGATCACACAATTACAACTGCATGTCCGAGCGACCCGGCTCGAAGACTGTTCCATCCGAGATCTTGGGCTTTGCAACCGCTAAGGAAAAGCCCCTTGTCAGGGGGACTTTCTCCAAAGTTCGATCCCGGCTCGTTAAGGCATTCTGTACCAGAATCTGCGGGATCGAGTCCCAAATTTGGTACAAATACTTCTAGTTATTTGAAATAGGCTTTAAACTGCAGGTTCCGGTTTGTTTGAATTTTAGTTGCAAAGATGACCGAAAAATGCTCTGAACCATTCTAGTATTAAGTACATACTGATTGTAGTTAAGCTGTAAGCTTATCGAGAATGTCTGAAGAAAAATTGCTGCAGTATTATTGAATTTTTGCTTTAAACTTTTCCCATACTGCAGAATAAAATATCTTATGTTAAATAAAGGATAGAATAACATTAAACTTAGACGAATGTTTGGCATAACCTATTCACTGGTGGTCATTTAACCCTTTGAGGGGCGCCATTTGCATGGTGCAAACGCCTAAATCTAGTCTTTTTTTCACTTGCATTCAATGTATTCCAGTTAAATGAGCAGAAAAATTGCTAGTACTTCCATCTTTTATCAGTTTAGAAAAGTAAAAACTTTTGCAACCTTTAATTGGAAAAATTTTCAAGATTCTTTATGTTACAAAATAAATAAATAATTTTAAAAAAAAGTGGGAAAAAATCTGCATGGTGAAAACGGTGGAAATTGTTGTCCCTGAAAGAGTTATAATCAAGTGAGCATGTAAATCGGAAATATATACCATACTGTAGTATGTTATATCGGAAATATATAACATACTACAGTATTAGTATTTACTAACATACTAATACTGTAGTATGCTAGTAAACTGTAATTATGTTTAACTTATGGCATGGAAGCATCATATCAGAATAAACCGACTGTTACATTATTAAAATCTTTATGCAATACATTCATAGTTATACGTCCTAGCTTCAGGTATATGCACGTTCATAAAGGACTGCAGTCGGTTTTGATTTTAAAAGATTAAACTCTTTATTTTAATGCGTCGTCTCAATGACATGAAACAGTACATCAGATTACGCCAAAGTTGCATTATAATACGTGGCTGTCGAAGAATCTGTCTAAAACGACGATGATTTGCGTTATGGAGGACTAACGGCGTCTCCAGGATGTCCAATGGAAATTGATTGATTGTTGATTGCGACCTGGGGCACTTCTGTCTGCGTTTTCGTCTGGGGAAAATGTAAGGTTCATCAGAAACATCGAAAATTGCATGTTTAGAATATCAACATGGGGTTCCGATAATAGGGGAGTCAAATCGTAAACGTGCATATTTCGTTTATAACAATAATATGAACGAATAATATGAACGAATACGTTGTATGGGAGAGGAAATATTGGTATTATGGAATACATGCAATACATCTTTCAAAATATGTAGTTCATTTTAATTTAAACCCGATCTCTAAAACTTAACTTACAGAGGATAGGATTTTCCATCTGGATGATTTTTTTTAAAACTACGCAGTTAAGATACACTTTTTAAAGTGTATATATCTATATATATAAAAGAGCTCGTCTGTTTGTTTGTCCGCTATAGAATCATAGACTGTTTCACCCACCGGGACCAAATTCGGCACAGTTAATGTTTAGGACCCGAGAAACTTAAATCAGGAAAAACGAAATTTGGGGCTCAATACGTTTTTTTAAAATTAATTTTTTAATGATTTTTGTGCCTCTAAGAGGTGCACGACCACTTGTGTAGCCCCTTCACCACAACCAACTGCGTTAAGAGAGATGGTTTGGGGGGGGGCGGGGGGGGGGTAAAATTCCAATGCGGGGGAGGAAGAGGGTTGGTAATGACCTTTGGCCCTGGCTCCCCAAATAAACACAACTGGCCAGATGAACATGAAGAGCGGGGGTGCAGCCCAGTATTTTTTTTGATGGAATGCATGAAAAATTTTATATCTATATATCTACCCGGGCAACGCCGGGCAATAATGCTAGTAATTTATAAATTTCGATTCCTTACTTGCTTTGGTTGCTTTCATATTCCTTTTCCTGCATGCAATGCGTCGAATCGCCGTGTCTCACTGACTGTTAGGATAATTTTGTTGACAGATGCTTCAAAATGAAAAGATTCCTACGGGTGATGCACTTAATTTTTGGAAGAACAGTAACGAAGTTGCATTATTTTGATAATTGTTTATAATATTACGCATATAAGAAGACAAATTGTGTAAAATATAATATTTAAACCCAATATTTAAAATTTTTGGATTTTATATCAATACAGCGAGCGAACAGACATGTATATCAATTTGCAGTTTGGTGTTAGTATATTGCTATTGAAAATGGAAACCATTTAGCACAATAAATCGGATTTATTGGCTGTTAAATTGACAATATGGAATAACGGGCTGATCATCCTTTGAGAAGGATTTACTTGTAAATTTTCAAATTTACAGGTTTTCAACGTGATTTGAATTACTCAAGACTTGGTGTTTTAGATGAAGGAATAGATTAGTTCCAACTGAGAGAGATAGCCTGGCCTTATAGTGATTTAACCCTTGTTAGAGTATCTGAAAGACGCCCGTTGGCTCAGTGGTTAAAAGCGTCATGCTGCCATGCCACAAGTCCAGGGTTTGATCCTACGACTGGGCAATATCGACTCAGCCTTTCATCCCTTGTGTGGGTCGATAAGATGAGGGCCAAGCATGCTTGGGAACTAAACTCTGGGGGTCCAACGTCTGGTTGACCGCTTGACTGAGACATATGCTGTATGGCACCCCAAGCCCACGGTTACGAAAACGGAAATGGGCACCACCCGCCCTGGTCCACAGCGGACTGTTGAGCCAAGAGTTTAGTTTTTTTAGAGTATCTAGGTGACAAACATATAAATTTACTCGTTAATGCATAATAAACTGTAACTGTTGTCTTGGAGACCCCGCTTTTTTAGTTCTTGATATTTTGAAAGCCATATTGGGAGAATGGGGAAGGGCTAAATCTGAGCAGAATAGTGAGATGATTGGAGTCCCTTGACCATGAGGTTTTATCTCCAGTTCGCAAGATGTTAAGTAATCAATGATAATGTGCTCAATAGTTAAAGTTTAAAGGCTAGCTACATAATTAGGAATGAGATTACAGTCGATTAACAAAAATTAAAGTTTAACACCTTCAAAGTTGAAGGGTGGGGGAAATTTAAGATTAATTAGTTAACAGGTAGTAAGAGAAAGAGAGTAATTTATTATGGTTAATTTTAAGATACGAAGGGCTAAATAGATCTTCTAAGTGCACCTTATAACCAAAGGCTACTTCCCATCACAAAGGTAGTTCTTTAGGCAAGAAAGTATGATTTTCTTGTCTTAAGGTGACTGCCTACGTTGAAAATGCCATTTTTAACTATTTTGATCAATTTAATTTTTTGCAAGAATCTTGTAAATCAATCTTTTCTCTTTTCAAAACAGTTTTGACTTTCATTCTACGTCAATTAGAAGCAGAGTTATAGCTATTTTAAAAAACATCGTCTAATACAAAATTTAAGTGACAAACAACTTTAAATGCGACCATTTTTTGACCATTTTGGTCAATTTTATTTTTTTCAAGAATCTTGTAATTCAATCTTTTCTCTTTTCAAAACCGCTTAGATTTTCATTCTACATCAATTAGAAACAGAGTTATAGCTATTTTAAAAAACATCGTCTAATACAAAATTGAAGTGACAAACAACTTTAAAGGCGTTTTTCTCAGAATTATGTTTTTTAGCAAAAATCTCTACCGTTATCATGATATTTCAGATAATAATGCATATAATTTGATAAAATTTTCAGGAAATGTTATAGATGCTATTGTTAATGAAATGACGTACAATAATTGATGTATAATAAATAGTTTTTTGTTTGGGGCTGTTTTTGTAAGGAAAGGAATGACGAATTGGGGAAAATTTTCATATTGGAACATAAAATTGTCTGTATTATTTTTGCATTTCAAAATTTCTCTTAGATTGTAGGTCATTTTGAAGATAACTATTATAGGTATCATTTGTGCGAAGGAAATTAAAATAGTAGCATTAGAATTTTGTTCAGAGTGATAAGCGTTTTAGCTAAATTTCATTAAAAATTACTTCAAATTGACCAATTTATAAAAAAGTATGGTGTTTACAGGAAAGTTTTTTTTTTATTTTTTATTTTTAAATGCTGTTTTACCATATGAGACCAAAAAATCCTTAAAAAAACAATTTTTTAAAAAAATTGGCTCCGAACGTAGGCAGTCACCTTAAAATAATAGTTTTATTGTAGAGTACTGCAGGAAATGAGCCATGAAAAATTTAGGACAAGGTCACGGTCAAAAAGGGAGATTGGCTGGAAAGAAGGAAGATAAAATATATGTGTTCAACCAACATCCTTCGCTTTTGTCATAAAGATACGAGATGTAAAATGTGGGGATACAGATGAAAAATAACACTTTCTAGGGTAACAAACTGCTGGGGTATCTGGGAAACTGCTGGGGTAATTGGCAAAACATTCGGGAAATCTAATGCCTAAAGATTTGAGTCGCGGACTTGGGACCAGTTGTTTTACCCTCTGATTTCACAGTGTGTTTTCGAAGAGTTTTATTCCTTAGGAAAATAACCGATCACGGTATAACAAAGTTTAATCCCAGCAAATAAAATTCAAAGTTTATACACATTTCGACCTGTAAAGCGGAAAAAAAAAACTCTCGAAAGGATACTATTAGAAGTCGCCAGGATTTATTGGGTGAATGAATTATTTTGTCTGAAATTCAGTCTAGACTAAAATAAAATATTAAAGTTAAGGAATTTGTGAATAATGTCCTGTTAAATCACCCCGTGATGTATTCAGAGACTGAGAATTGATAGGCGAGTAATATTTGTTTGCGAGGAATTTCCTTTCCTATCTCGGAAATAATTAGGACACAATAGCGCCCTTTACACGTACGCTCTTTCGCGAGTGCTTGGAGCGTACGGGATTGCGCGCGGGAAAACTTCCAGCACGCTCCAAAGCAGCTTTCCCTTCCTCTCCAACGCCTTCACACGTGCACTCAATCGCGCGGGATTGTGGTTTCACGCCGTAAAGAGCGTACGTGTAAAGGGCGCTAATCTTGAAGAAATTATCTGTAAGCAATCATTTGCATTCTTATTTAAGATTTTTCGAAAGTGTTAAAAACAGCCTTTTCTTTCATGACTCTCTCTGCAGTGGCCACATGACTTGGCCTGACGGGGCGCGGATTATATTACAAGACAGAAGCGGACCGCAGGTCCGACAGCAAAGAGAGTTAGACACCAAGAGACAGAAATCTTCTGTTCACGCAAATAGTAAATAAGTGCTTTGCGATATTGACGCCAGAGGGCCTAAACTACTTAATATTTTAATTGGGCGACTTTAGATTCGTGGAGTTCACATGTCCACTTAAGTTTATCGGGGACTGTACTGCTAGATCCCGCGCTTGTTAGAACGGTGAACTAATGACCTGAGTGCAGGATAAGTGGCCATAAAGTTCATATAAAGTGTGGTTTTTGACGTTACAGAACCCACAAATTCAGAATGGTTCTAGGGCTCTTCAAGAATTTTGGCATTACACTGACATTCGAAATCTCATAAACTTCCTACACTCGATTCTGGGGATGTTATTGAGTTCAGCTACTTCACATGCTTGTATCATGATCAGCAGGGCTACGATAAATTATCTTATTTCACTTTTAGGTTGCAATTTTAGAAAAGGGGTCGTGCTTTATTAACAGGATAATTTTAAATACGCTTTAGATATATAATGGTGGGTCGTTATTATCACACACACACACACACACACACACATATATATATATATATATATATATATATATATATATATATATATATATATATATATATATATATATATATGTCTGTGTAGGTTTGCGGCTCTAGACATCAGTCTATGTCGGTTCATACTCAAGTAACAGTAGTGACTCCAGATGTAGGACTTTGATTTCTATAATTCTCTATAAATTTAGATAAAATATTTCACGAAATTTTTTATGAAGGATTTTAAAGACATTTACATTACACTAAATCTTAATAGTCGTTTTTTTTTATTATTTTTCGCTTCGTTGCTGTTTTCCCAAACACTTCACGGATTTCACATTAGAAATGAAATCCGTGAAAGATGAAAAAAAAAAATATATATATGTATGAAAGAGACGTAAGAATATTTAGAGTGTGGCATGTGAAACCGAATCATAAAATGATAACCAGGCGAAGTTAATTTGTTTTCGAGGTGCTCTTCCGATGTTATGGCACGTGTAATGAGGGCTCTCTCTGTGTGCCGGTCGAATGTCGCCATTTTTACGAGAAATCTGTCGCCTCGAGTCATGCTATAACATTTGCGGCAATTACACAAGGGTCGAGTTATTGGCGGTGATGCGAGATTGACTTTTTTCATCCCCCTCCGGAATTAAAGGGGATGTGTCATCGTTCAAGTTGTCATTTGCCGAAGAAAAGGGACACTTATTTTGGTAGTTATTGGTTATGTCTCCGGTTCTCGGGATGGTAACTGTTGAGCTGTGATAGTTATGCTATATATCACGACTCGTAAATAGCATATTTAAAGCAAACACGGACCTGAATCAAATGGATCCTGATTAAAATGTATCTTTAAATTTCAAATATCTGTAAGACTAGCTGAAAACCCGCACTTCGCTACGGAGTACATTCAAATTAAATACAACGGTCAATGTATGCAATTAATGCCAATAAAAATAAATATATATATATATTTATAATAAATGGGACGATCAATATATACAATTAATGTACAAAAAAAATATATCTATAAAAAAATCGTAAGGGATATTTTTATAGACAAAATAATGTCCAATCGTCTGCCGCATTAGCAAGAAAAAAAATATTTTTTTGTCTATTTAGTTGTTATGCACGTGACGATAAATTTATTTAAAGTACCAGAAAACGAAATCACGTGATCAGCATTTAATAAATTAAATTCTAAAAATTAATCTTAAAAAATTCAACAAATATCAGAAAATGGAGATAAAGATTTGAAATAGATCTCATTTTAAAGGAATTTTTATGATCTTTCTCGTGATATAAATTTTATAACCCTCAATGTATTATTTTAAATGCAAACGTAAAAAAAATTTAAAAAACAGCTTAAAAATTTAATTTAAAAAAATCTAAGAAGAATTTTTGAAAAATCTTTCTTAGTGCACCCCTACACTATTAGAAGAATCGCCATGCAAAATTTCAGCCCTTTAGGTCCAGCGGTTTGGTCTGTGCGTTGTATGTCAGTCAGTCAGTCAGTGAATGAATGAGTCAGTTACGGAACTGTTTTATATATATAGATGAAGTTGACTGCCAAAATTATATGTGTATTCGTGTGTGAAAGAAAGAAAAATCCCTCGCGTTTCTCTGTTATTTGGTTTATGAACTTTTAAGTGTAAAATTATTATTGTTCTGATTAACCCTTCAGCGGGCGCGCCTGTATACAGAGTGCAACATTTTCGTAATTTTGAATGGTTTGTTTTTACATGTAAGTTTTAAATGTTCTAAGCAGTTTCTATTGATAGCTACACCCTTTCTAATGCAGGTCTGATTTTCTGACCATTGTGCTCCTTTCCATTCATTGGTAGTCGTGATTTAACCGTGGCAAACTGACGATTATACTGGATTGCAATACGACAAAAGCAGGAGTTGATGTACTTGATCAAATGTGCAGCTATTACACGTTATCTCGCATATCACGAAGATGGACAATCTCATTGTTTTTTAGGTTTTTAGACATAATAGGAATCCATTCGCAAGTTGTCCTTAGATCCAATAAACCGGACAGTTTTGAAAAAAGGCGATTGTATCTGAATTCTTTGGTTTTTGATTATAAATATATCTCAATATTATACACATTTTATATCTTGTCATAAAACGCAGAATTATTATTTTCAATTTGAAAAAAAAAGTTAATTACAAAAGGAATAATCAAGGTTGAAAGACATGTTGCACTTTGTGCCACGCGCGACTGCTGGTGTTCCAAAAATTAGAACGCCCACAGAAGGATTAATTCTATTGTTGCGTTACGTATCAATAATTCATCTGTGGCCTTGATTTTAAGACCTCGTTTAAATATTTCAACCTTAGATTCAAAGCTAAATGTAACCAGGGTACATAATCGGTGAAATATAAATGATGCTCATACATATTTATTGCACTACACGTAACCCTTCGTTAAACACAACTAATAATAATGCATACCATTTAATAACATCTAAAACCCTAATAGTGCACTAATTGAATGGAACATAAATTTATAAAATTGCTTGATTCAAAGCACAGCTTATCAAATAAACGTCCTGAGAAATGATGTGATGTTATGTTGTTTCCAATCCCTTTGGTGTAGGAAAGCCTACACCAAGTCCAAAGGACCTAGGTCCTCAAATCCTAGGTCCTTGCAAAGGGTAGTAACCAGCTTCACTTTAAGGCGAGGTACCACTAAGGCTGAAGTCTGACTTGACCTCGAAGAACATCGGTCCCGTAATTTTGAACCGAGTCAATTAACGAGACTGGAACACCTGACCCCGCACCTCCAGAGGTAAAATTGAGAATTTGGAGGACATTGTAGCCACGACCTATTTTACGTGCCCCGGCCACCGTTAGTGAACACGGCGGGGGATTTGCAGCGACGAGCATTGAACCAGGGACGTTCAGATCACTGGCCTGCTGCTCTTGCTAACTGGATCATCGCGCCCCCAATGTGATTTTATGAATATGTAAATCAACAGTCTATTATTAATCTAACTAAACCTCACACTGAACGCGAATGAGTAATCATTATATGCGGTCTCAATGTTTAAACTCCTTTGAAATATTGCACTGTTAGAAGCCTGGACTATAATTCAAGGCAAACGATATAAGATTAATAGGCAAAAGATATAATTTTAACCAAAACATACGTTTATAAATATATGTTCTATAAAATTCAAGACAAATTTTGATTATAATTAAAAAAGTGGATTTTCCTTGCTATATATTCTCGATAATAATTAAATGAATGAATCATTCTTGAACTCATTTCCAAAAAATAATGTACATTTTCAGATGAAGGATTGGCCCGAAAGTGTGTATCTATGGCAGTATAATTTAGTAACTTCATTTTAGTGAGTTTGCGACCAAATTTAGCGAAATGAATCTTTTGAGATTTTCTAGAACCTATAAGGTTCAAGAAAGAATCTGTTTTCAAAAGTGGTATTACCCAAACTTACGAATTTTGGCAGGGGCTCTGCATATCACAGCTTCAGATGTTATGTGTTACGCAAAAATAACTCCTTTATTAATAAAATCATTGTCTACTCTAAAGGCATGACTAAACTTTAAATATAATATGAAACCTTATTTCTTTTGTCCTAAATATTCCCGGTAAGTGAAATATACGAATAGAAATATTCAACAATAAACTAGTTGAAAAATACTGTTGTTATATTGTTTAAATAATGTTGGAAATTTTTGGTAATGTTTTCCAATTACATATTGTTTAAAATAGCATTTAATCAGTATAACTCGGCGAGTCTCTGTTGTGTTACAAAATTAGAACACTCCTAAATAACCCCTTTATTAATATAATTATTGTCTACTCTAAAGACGTGATTAAACTATAAGATACTATGAAAACATATTTTTCTTTTTTCCCAAATAGTCCCGGTTAGTGAAATATACGAATAGAAATATTCAAAAATAAACTAACTAGTTGGAAAATATTGTTGGTATATTGTTTAAATATTGTTGGAAATTTTTGGTAATGTATTGACTTCCAATTATATATTGTTTAAAATAGCATTTAATCAGTATAACTTGACGAGTCTCACTTGTGTTACAAAATTAGAACACTCCTAAATAACTCCTTTATTAATATAATTATTATCTACTCTAAAGACGTCATTAAATTATAAGATATTGTATAAAAACATATTTCTTTTGTCCCAAATATTCCCGGTAGGTGAACTATACTAATAAAAATATTCAACAGTAAACTATTTGAAAAATATTGTTGGCATAATGTTTAAATATTGTTGGAAAATGTTGCTAATGTATTTTCTTTTCAATTGCATATTATTTAAAATATCATTTCATGAGTATATCTCGGCGATTCTCAGTTGTGTTACAAAATTAGAACATGCCAAAATAATTCCTTTATGAATATAATTATTATCTACTCCAAAGGCATGATTAAATTATAATATATAGTATGAAACCATATTTATTTTGTCCAAAATATTCCCGGTAACTGAAATATGCGAATAGAAATATTGAACAATAAAAACTAGTTGGAAAATATTGCTGGTATATTGTTTAAATATTGCTGGAAAATGTTTCTAATGTATTAACATTTCAATTACATATTATTTAAAATGGCATTTAATGAGCATAACTCGGCGATTCTCAGTTGTGTTACAAAATTAGAACATGCCAAAATAATTCCTTTATGAATATAATTATTATCTACTCTAAAGGCATGATTGAATTATAAGATATAGTATGAAACCATATTTATTTTGTCCTAAATATTCCCGGTAACTGAAATATGCGAATAGAAATATTCAACAATAAAAACTAGTTGGAAAATATTGTTGGTATATTGTTTAAATATTGTTGGAAAATGTGTCTAATGTATTAACATTTCAATTACATGTTATTTAAAATGGGATTTAATGAGCATAACTCGGCGATTCTCAGTTGTGTTACAAAATTAGAACATGCCAAAATAATTCCTTTATGAATATAATTATTATCTATTCTAAAGGTAAGCTTAAGTTACAAGATTTAATATGATACCATATTTCTTTTGTCTTAAATATTCCCGGTAAGTGAAATATGCGAATGTAAATATTCAACAATAAACTAGTTGGAAAATATTGTTGGTATATTATTTAAATATTGTTGGAAACTGTTGCTAATGTTTGAATTTTCAATTACATATTATTTAAAATGGCATTCAATGAGTATAAATCGGCGAGTCTCATTTGTGTTACAAAATTAGAACACGCCAAAATAATTCCTTTATGAATATAATTATTGTCTATTCTAAATATGTGAATAGAAATATTCAACAATATAAACTAGTTGGAAAATATTGTTGAAAAATGTTGCTATTGTATTAAAATTTCAATAACATGTTATTTAAAGTATCATTTAATGAGTATGACTCGGCGATTCTCAGTTGTGTTACAAAATTAAAACACGCCAAAATAATTCCATTATGAATATAATTATTATATATTCTAAAGGTAAGCTTAAATTGCAAGATTTAATAGGAGGCCATATTTCTTTTGTCTTAAATATTCCCGGTAAGTGAAATATGCGAATGTAAATATTCAACAATAAACTAGTTGGAAAATATTGTTGGTATATTATTTAAATATTGTTGGAAACTGTTGCTAATGTTTGAATTTTCAATTACATATTATTTAAAATGGCATTCAATGAGTATAAATCGGCGAGTCTCATTTGTGTTACAAAATTAGAACACGCCAAAAGAATTCCTTTATGAATATAATTATTGTGTACTCTAAAGGCATGATTATATTATAAGATATAATATGAAACCATTCTTGTTTTGTTCTAAATATTCCCGGTAAGTGAAATATACGAATAGAAGTATTAAAGAATAAACAATAATGAGATAATGAACTAATAGCAGATATACCAGTGCCTTCTCGCCCGTATTTGTGTAAAGTATTATTATACTTTTCTGATGTCAACCCTACGAAAAGGACTTTTCCACCAAGTTTATGCCCCGAACTGCAGAACAATACCCAATTTTTCTGACGAAAAATTCGCTAATGGCAAAAGCACTTCAGAAAGGGGAGAAATTGTGTTTATATCACCGTGTAATTTTATTAACTTCTCAATAATAGTGTTGGTTAATTCTTTAAACGAAATGACACATAATAAAAGTATTTGGGAAGTCTCTGAGGAGAAAATTAATGAACTGCGTAAAAACGGAACACATTTCTGGATCATTAATTACCGTTTCAGATTTTTAATTAGCGATACAAGAAATGTAGCATGACTTTCCATTATTTATCTTCATTTAAAGACTATAGCGAGCACATATTAGCTCTCTTTTTCAATGGGAGACCATTTTTCGTAATTAAGAATGCATTTCGAATTTACTGAAAATATATTTTCTTGCGCATTTTATTTGCAGCTGAATGTATAGTATATTATGCTTTGGATTATCATAGTTTTCAGTGTATAACTCTAAATCATTTCATTTAAGATCGTACCTCTCTGGTATGTATTTTTGCACTACATTCCCGGATTCTAAATTTAAGGGAATTGCGCTGAGAAATTCCTTTATGGATCGCAATAAAATTGGAAATTTTAAGTGAGATTTATGACGAAAATTTCCGGTTTCATTATTCAAGTCTTATGCAGTTACGGCATTAAAGTGGATTTAAACGTTCAGTTAGTCGACGAAATTTAAAACTGATTATTCCCGCATTTCAAATCTACAAGACGAAAGAAAAGTCAGTATTTAGTGTTTTTAGCCTTAAAATAGTATTTCTTTTCTTTTAAATCTTTTTTAAACCTTAAATTAAAAGATATAAACTTTCGAAGACAAAAAAACTAATCTGTGCAGAAGACTAACTAATAGATAGCGAAAACTTTGACAATAGTGGGAGGGAGATGCTACAAAACTAAATGAAAAATTTCTGTCTGAAGTCATTATTCAAGTCTTCTCCAATAAATTTACAAAAAGTAGATTTTTACGTCAGATATCAAGCTCAATTTAAAGTTGGTCGTAAGAAGGTCTTAACTATATACATAAAAATAAAACACAGGGCCAGAGGTAACCCAGTGGCAGCGTGCTAGTTTCCGGTATTGAGGATTCTCGTATAGAATCCCGACAAGCGCCATTGGCTAAGATTCCGTATACGCAAACGTTGTCGCCAAGATGATTTCGCGCCAATCCTCGCGGCTCGGCTTGTTCTTCATCATATCATGATGAGGGGATCATGATCACGATATGATGCTATTTAGTCCCCCCCCCCCCCCGATCATGATATGATGCTATTTAGACATTTTGAGATGCAAAGGGCTGTTTTAAACAAAAACGGTGCCAAAGTTGGAGGGCTTGGCGAGAAAATGAGCATATAAGGAAGCTATTCCGTGCCATTAAATATCTTCGTGTCTAGGCCGGATAGACACACGATAAATCCGTAGACCGAAAAGTCATTCTTTGAGGTCAGTGGTTGGAGAAGGTATGATCCCCCCAGATGTCACCCCTGGGGGGGGTGGGCGCTCGGTCAAAATTGAGGGGTAGTACCTGGCTAAGTCGGACTCGTGGTGCCATTATAATCTGGAGACGCACCCCTCAGCCCGCAAGCCTATATGAACCTGGTCTGGAACACAATTCGCGCAGGGGGCATAAGAAACCACAACAATAACAAATAAAAAAACATAAATATCTGCATCTCTTTAAATTTCAAAACTTTGGATTCAAATTACGTGAGTGTATTTTAAAGTTAGTTATCAAAAGTAATGTATAAAATATCATTCTTTGCACTGAAATATATTAATGAAAGAAATATTAAATATCTCAAAATTTAAGAGGTTTCAAAGTTCAAGACTTTATGTGAATATATCTAAATTTCTGTTAGACAATATAGTTCCGTCTTTGCTTATAATTTTTAGCGATATTTGTATTTTAGATTTTAGCAGTATACCGAACCTTGTTAATGTATCTCGTTCACGTACAATCGCCAATTTACATATTTGGAGGGTTTGGGGGGTCACAGAAAACTCGCGTAAGAAGAAAATTCCCGAATCTAAGCCCCATCTGCAGCGTTAACTTTTAATTCTGCGGTCCATATTTAGTACAATCAATAAAAGTATAACAGGGTTCTATACTGATACAGTACAGAGTAAAAGAAAGTTATATATTAAATATATGAAACATAAATTGAAGGTCTTATTTGAATACTGAAACAGCTCCATTCTTGCTCATTTCCAGGTACAGTGCCTTTAAATCTAATGAGTGCTGAGAAATGATTGCTGAAGTCTGATTTGTAATGCCCTCTGTTGGCAGCAGAAATAACATGGAATTGTACCAGTTTAAAAATAAGATTGAATAACTTGTATGAACATGAAAGTGAGGCTAACTCCATTGTTTTAAAAAAGGGGAGTTGGGCCACTATTCAAATAAGGCCTTCAATTTAAAATCTTATTATCAACAGTGTAGACTTACACACACAGAAAGGGATGTTTTCTGTGAGATGCGTCTAATTCTCTTCTGTTATTACATGTAAAATATTAAGAGTGATGTTTTCAAAACATACTTATGTACTGTATAAAACTATAAAACAGTACAGTGCGCGTGCGCTTCGGCAAATATTAATCATCACGTCAATATCATCTACGAAGAGAAGTTATAAATTGTGCTGAAATACGACTACCAGTTATCATGCAGTTGCTGGAAATTCGAAGTCGAGTTAGCTGTTATCAATTTAGATACTATTTCAGTAATAACAATTCGGCGGAAGCTGAATAATTCTGGTACTTATAGTCGTGCTACTATACATCTTCCTATGGTTCAGAATTTATTCCATACCAAACTTCGAGTTTACTTACACTTACACACACACACACACACACACACACACACATATATATTATATATATATATATATATATATATATATATATATATTTATATATATATATATATATATATATATATATATATATATATATTATATATATATATATATATATATATATATATATATATATACAGTAACCACCGCTTATAGTGATCAGTGGTTATAAGAATCAACCGTTTATAAGAATCAATATCGCAAAAACAAAAACAAATGTATTATTTCCATGTTAAAATTTCCGCTTTAAAGAATCAATCCACCGGTTATAAGAATCAGTTTGCAATCTTCGCCTTCCTTTCATTTTTCCAAAAAAATGCCACTTGAACTCTCAAAAGGTACGAAATTCTTTCTTAAGTTTTTGAAAAGAAAGATTGATAAAACTTTGGGGTGGAAAACAGTCGTAAAATAACATAACATAAGAGACATAACATAACACCTTTAGACATAACATAAGAGTTTCTCCTTATACGTTTTTGCTAAACACTGTCTTATTAGCTTTACTCAGGGGCATCTAACCCGCCCGGGTCCGATTTCGCTTTTCTCCGGACAGGCACTCCTTTTTTCCCACCACTTACTTCCTGGTTGCGGATTTCTGGACCCTGAAACACATAAATCTTCCGCGAAATGTCCACCATCACTTACGCAAACGGGACAGTGGATTCAGCACTTCAAACCGTGAAACGTAAACGGATTCATTTTGTTGAATCAGATGAACCAGATGCTGAATCAAACGTTTACGGGTTTGATTCAGAATCAAACCGTGAAACGTAAGCTATAAAGTGAATCTTCGTCTGAGACTGTAATAAGCATACGTCGCTAGTATTCACTTTAGTTTTCTAACAAAATTGCCAGTTAGTGTTAGAACTTTTTGATAGTTGAATTCAAATATGATAAAAACAAGGAAAACTCTTAGTTTTTCTGAAAAACAGAACTTGTTAATTAGATATGATGCTCTTCCAAAGTGAAGTCAAAGAGAAGCTGCCTCTTGTTGATTTTATAATCATGTGTTGTTACTTATAGGTCTAGAAATTGAGTTATAGTATTTTGTTTAGAAATTGAGTATTTTTAAAATTATAAAAAATAATTTTAATAAATGATAAATAACGTAAATTAAAGAGTATTTAATGGTAAATTATGTATATATGTGCCTGTGTGTTTATATATATGTACAAGTATATATTTGTGTGTGTGTGCCTGTCCAAAGGGAAGTTTCGGTTATAAGAATCAACCGCTTATAAGAATCAAAAACAGTAATAACAAACGTGATTCTTATAAGCGGAAATCACTGTATATATATATAATATATATATATATATATATATATATATATATATATATATATATATATATATATTTATATATATATATATATATATTTATATATATATATATATATATATATATATATATATATATATATATATATATATATATATATTTATATATATATATATATATATATATATATATATATATATATATATATATATATATATATATATATTATATATATATATATTATATATATATCCGCGAGTGGATGATCCGCGAGTGCCGAGAAAACATTTTTAAATTTCGATTCTCAAAAAAAGGTGAGAATGTTAAGGAAAATACAATTTAGAATAAAAAAAGGTGTTTCCAAAGCAAGAATCAAAAACGAGTGACTGATTCTTTTAAAAAGGTGTAACTGAACACTTTTTGTACATACAGTACGTATGTATTGTTTTTTTGTTTACCGTTCTTTATTTCAGTGATTTAGCCGTAGATCAAAGGTTTCGGCTGCACTGTACATATGTATGTATTTTAAAAGTTTTATTATTTTTTTTTACAGTAATACATAGTTTTTATGTTGAAATTTCTTTTTCGTGTTTGCACCACATTTTTAGTCTTTTTTCGGTTTATCCGCGATTTTTGCTATCCGCGGTGCCCTTGCCACCCATTTCCGTGAATAATCGGGACTTTACTGTATTTACTGTATATATATATATATATATATATATATATATATCCGAGAAATGTCGCCCGCGTACGGGTTTTTCGCCCGCGTACGGGTCTATTAAACTCCTAAATGGTTAGAAACGGACACGTGATTATGTTGCGTCATGTCGGGTGATGATCTCGCCAGGCTTCTAGAACATATCCGTTGTATAATGCTTATATAAGGCTATCCGCACGTGGCGTTAGGCGCCACGTGCGGATAGCCTTACTACTTGATTACTACTTACTTACCTTACTACTTACTTACCTTAACTACTTGATTTTCTTGGTTGGGTTTAGGACGAAACCTGATAAAAGGGACGGCGTTCTGTTGAGTTAAGATAAAAGAATTTGGAAAAGGCGTGTTAATAATAAAGGGGTTTGAAATTTATTTCATATATACACGCGCGCGCACACACACACACACGCATATATATATATATATATATATATATATATATATATATATATATATATATATATATATATATATATATATATATGTATATATATATCATCCATTCATTCATATGTTTCTAAGTACCATTAATCTTCAATTTTAGCAGAACAATAAAAAACTTCTTTGATCATTAGTCAAATTTTCGTAGGAAGATTTGATTATTTATTCACAAAAATGAGACGTTATTAGATTATTCGAAGGAGAAATGCTAAGAGCAGAATAATTCACTAGCGAAAATCTGTTGCTTTAGATAACAGCGAGGATGTTTTCGCCATCTCTGCGTTATCAATCATTTCTTTAAATGCTTAAACTTCATGCACAAATTGTTTGTTTGCCATCAAATAAACTTAAATCAGTTTTATACGAGATGTTCCTTCTAATGACAAATTTGCCATTGATAACTGTTTGTTTAATTTCTCCAAATACTGATATTTACTGACACAGGTGTGATTATGCCATGTTAAATTGCCACCTAAGAATAAATTTACAGCGTTTTTAATTTCGGTTTATTGAATTCCTTTTAAATCTAGATTTTATGTCCTGACGGTTTGTACGTATTCGTCCGTTTTTTTTAAAATTGTACTTAGCTATGTATGCATACATATATATTATATATGTGGGAAATTTATTACCACGGTTGAAATATCAAAATGCAATAACACGTATTCTTGACTAATATTTAATTAAACACAAACCAATTATAACTTATGGTCAGAACAGATTATCACAATAAGAAAACATGGAGTGTCAGTGCCCGTCTGATACGACATTAACGCTCGTCTAGCGTGAGCAAGATAATACAGCGTGCAGTCTGCACTCACTAAAAGTAAAAACACAGCGTGCCGTTTGCACACCGTAAACATAGCGGGCGTTCCATTGTCTCCGCCCACTCAGCACCAGCGGTTGAGTTGCAACTCGCTCAAGTGGCGCCTCATCCGTGTTGCCACAAGAGAAGAATTCCCACATATATATTTTTTAAGTTTAGAAATTTAAATGCATATTGTTATTTATTAATTTATGATATCCAAAAATAGAGTTAGTATGTCCCCAATTGAAAAAACGCCTTTAAAATATGAAAAATATTGAAACATAGAAAACTTTTTCCTCGGCTGATAGTTGACCGACAGGACAACTATCAGACGAGACTAGTATAGAGGTTGATACTAGCCGAGGTTGATATCAACCGATAATTAGTATAGAGGGCAAGTATCTTTTCTGGTTCTTTATCGGTCGATTGACACGTTTCTCGTTTTAAGGAAAGTTTGCGTTTTAATTTGGGAAGCTGCAGTTACGGTTATTGTAAATCTTTCCGTTAAGATAGAAGAACGTTGCTTTCTATTTTTCACTTTTATCTTTCCCGGGGACTTCTTTACTATTCTAAAAGGGCCAACAGAAATTGAGATCAAAATCGTTGAATGGCGAGTTCCGTTTTCCGAAACGTATGTTCTCAAACAATTTCTAATAAGCCAGGTAGCAGAGAATGACGCATTGTCCTGCAAATAGGAGTAGAGGCCATTTCTAATTTAATGTTTTAATATTTTAAAAATATAATCCAACAAGAACTACTTTGCGTATTCACGGATTTCGAAACTGTAACAAATGAGTCGAAAGGATGGCAGAAAAATAAGCCCCATACCAACTTAACTTTCGTGTTACTACTAATTCTTTGAACGAAATGGTATCAACCTTCCGCTACCTATAAAATTAATAGTTTAAACTACACAGAATATGGAATTACTAAATTTTACATTCATCACTATCAGGTTAATTAACATATCATTAGACCTTAATGATAATAGCATGATTGAAACTGCTTACAGCATGAATGGTACTTTTTATTGCATAGGCGGTGCTAATAAATGTCTTACAACTCCCACATGAAATTTCTGTGGACTTCGATTATAGTCAGTAACGGTTCGCTTGCACAAAGAACTTTGTCTGCTACTTCTAATTTAGGAGATTGTATAACACGTTTCTTAACAGATGCCGGTCCATCCCTTCTTCATTGGCATAAAACCGACGTTAATGGTTGACTCAAACTTTTTCAGGGCGATCGAGGTGGGTGTAGAGATGCGACATCGACAACAAAACTTCGATGTTTTGGAACATCGATATTCAATATTAAAACATCGATGCTAATAAAACATCGCCTAAAAACCAACGATGTTTTAAAACATCGATAGTTTGGGGGCGATCGATGTTTTTTAATTATTTGATTTTGATGTTTCATCGATGTTTTTAAACATTTGTTTTTGAACATGCATTTTTTAAAACCGGTTTTAGTAACCTCTAACATTAATGTTATTTCTGTTAGTCGTGGGGGGGGGATTTAATTTTACTGTCTTATTGGGCTGACATAAATGACAAAAACTTGGTTACTAGAGTCGGGGCATATCACAGAATTTCCATGATACATTTTATTACTTTTACCAGAAAATTGAGGAAGAAATTATTGCTATAAAAACAATTGATAGAACCAAAGCCGCAATGAAAAATCCGGGATGTCTGTAACCAGAACAGAACAAAAACTTAAATGGCCGCTTTCGTGTTTATACTGTTCATCAATGGTAATGTTCTGGAGTGTCAAGAATATGCTAAGCCCTCTGATTGGTTCATTGATTGTTGTGAAGTTTCTTGGTTGTGGTGATTGCCATTTGTCTCGTTACTAGGGAATCGTTCCCCCTTTTGTATTCGTCCTTTTCAGAATTCAGACTTGCATTTACTGAGATGAAAAATTAAGGTACTTGATTAATTTTTTTATTATGGTACTTTTTCATTAAAAAAATCCATCAAGACAACTCAAAACATCGGGCACAAAATATCGATGCTTAAAAAAATCGGCTTCAAAAAATCGATGTTTAGAACATCGATGTTTTGAAAACATCGACATCGATATCGCATCCCTAGGTGGGTGTACGGCTTTGTTAATTCAACTGAATGTGATAGCTTGCCTAATCAGCGCTGTGATCGTCAGTTCAAAGTCCAGCATGCGTATTTAAAGCAGATTTAGAATGGCTCACCATTTGGAAATGGTGAGCAGGAGCTAAGATACGAATAGTCGATCGGTCAATATATTACTTGCATTGTTATGTTTGTTAAAATTTTCAGTGAAAATGCCTATGCATGTATGTTATTTGAGATGCCAAACATTCATCAAGCTGAATGTATTTCTGATCAAAGTCCAGCATGCGTATTTAAAGCAGATTTTGAATGGCTCACCATTTGGAAATGGTGAGCAGGAGCTAAGATACGAATAGTCGATCGGTCAATATATTACTTGCATTGTTATGTTTTTTAAAATTTTTAGTGAAAATGCCTATGCATGTATGTTATTTGAGATGCCAAACATTTATCAAGCTGAATATATTTCCGATCAAAGTCCAGCATGCGTATTTAAAGCAGATTTTGAATGGCTCACCATTTGGAAATGGTGAGCAGGAGCTAAGATACGAATAGTCGATCCGTCAATATATTACTTGCATTGTTATGTTTGTTAAAATTTTTTAGTGAAAATGCCTATGCATGTATGTTATTTGAGATGCCAAACATTTATCAAGCTGAATATATTTCTGATCAAAGTCCAGCATGCGTATTTAAAGCAGATTTTGAATGGCTCACCATTTGGAAATGGTGAGCAGGAGCTAAGATACGAATAGTCGATCGGTCAACATATTACTTGCATTGTTATGTTTGTTAAAATTTTCAGTGAAAATGCCTATGCACGTATGTTATTTGAGATGCCAAACATTTATCAAGCTGAATATATTTCTGATCAAACTATCTTACTCCATTTGTGAATCTACCTGCTACTGTCAGTTTTTCTTTAGAAAGTATGCCCTTTTTTTCCCCAGTTTCACTCCTTCGAAAACCAACAGCCTCTTAGTATGCTAATCATATCTTCCCTTTGGAGAAAAGTTTAATTGAAGTCGAGAGTTTCTTTCGCGTAAGAAAGAACGGAAAAAGAGATTGAACTGTAAATATGATAATCACACGAGGGGGGGGGGGAAGAAAACTTCCCGCAGCATTCTTCTCATGGCGATGTCTAAAGAATTACTTTCTTGTTCCTTGAACAAAGCAATTTCTTGAATACGGAGCACAGGAGAAACGGAATGAAGTTCTTCCTTTCAAAAGGCTAAATTATTTGGCTCCCTAAATGCATAAACTTGTGGGCACGTGTTCTATTCTGTTAATAGAGGAACTGAAGACGCTAGAGTTAGTGACACGGGCATTAGTTCAACATTATACGGAAGCAGGGAGTTTGCTTTGACTCGTTTGATTTGTTTTGATTTTGGTGGTGCAACGGGAGGGAAGAAGTTCTATGAATAATTTTGGTATTTCGGTGTTTTCGGATTCTGTGGTTTCTTAGAAGGTTTTTCCTTTTTTATTTGTATTGAACATGAATAAATTTAACGTTATTTTATACTTCTTCTTTCATACAACACGTAGTAATCAAAATTTTGATCAAATATTTTCTATTTAAATCATACATGCTAGTAAAGGATATTTGAAATATTACGATTTTCATCTCTCCGTGGAAAGACAGTGGAAACATCGAAGTCTTTACGTACCCATTTCGTCCTACAGGATGATGGTCATTCAACAAGGGAACTAACCATCTTTTGGCACCCATGTACCAATTGCAAGGGTTTGAGTTCCTCCAATGTAGATATCATAGTCGTCTTCAAAAGGCTTTAAACAATCTATCCCAGACTACCAAGTCCTTGCGTATGAAAGGATTCTTGTAAACCATCCCCCAAACAACCCAAATAGCGCACTTACGTACGTCTATAATGATGATTAATTTATTTTACTTTAAATCTCAAGAAAACTGATCTTATTTTATGTTTAACAATGGGTAAAATTTAGTAATGAATCTTATATGCATAACATCTTTTAATTAGAACACACTGTCCATTAATGACAGTATACGCAATTTCGATAAAAGTGTGTAAGTCCAACATATCGGAACAATTGTCGTATCGGCTTAGTTTTCGGCTTTTTGAGCTGCCACTAAGTTCTTTGCACTGATGAAGAAGCTCCTTTGCAGCTTCGAAACGGCTGTATGCAAAATTGCACCTTACTGCTATTTGTGCTTTATTTACGTTAGATTTCCTGACAAAGATTTTGTCTTTTCTTTTCAATTGTCGTATATCGAGATTACATCTTTGAGAGACTTTGCATCATATAAACACGAAATAGTTCGCGTACAATCCAATTTTTAGTATGGACAAATACATATCCTAAAAATGTTGGCACAGTTCATCCCAGCCAGACCAAAACCTCAGTAGAAAAAAAATGGAACTCAATCTCATATAACATCAGGACTGATACCGAATCATTTGGACTAGTTAAACATGGTACTGTTGCATCTTTTCCAGAATACTAGTTGGTTATGCCATGAAAAAAAAGCCACAATGAGCTCAAAACTTAAAGGCACTACTAATAGGAAAATGATGGATATGCATATGTTTTCAGCTGAAACTCTCGCAAATTGTATCGTAAATGCACAATAATTTACATTAATGTTAATTTAAAGATAAGGCTCGTTGCTGAAGTTACAAAAGAGTATTAAAGTATTAGCTATTATCTTTGGATAAATAATCCAAAAGAGATAGATAAAAATAATACGAATATAGACAAAAGACAAACAGAAATCAAGCACTCTGGGCATCCACGCACCAACGGCAAGATTCTGTATAAGTGCTGGAACTGAACCATAAAACAACATAGAGGTAACCGACAGGTCTAGTCATCAGAGAGCCTAACCATATCAGTTGCCTTAAGGGGAACTTTCTGAATAGGATGCAGGTAAGCCCAAAAGACATCCCAAGGCCCCGAGTACCCCAAGGAAGCAATAAGCTATTATCTTCGGAGTACATAAAAGTCAATTTAAGTTTGGTTCTTTTTTTCTCTTTCTATCAGTTGTCTTTTCTAGAATTGTTTCTTCCGTTTCATCGTTGGGATGTATGAATGTTGCTGTTGTGGTTGTTACGTATGGCTGACTATAACTTAATCCATAAAAGTCTGGCCACTCGCCCAAAATATAAAAACACAGAACAGCAAAAAGAAACCACTAGATACGATAAAAAAAACGACCAAAAGTCCTTAAAACCAGTTAAAAACATTAAAGTTCTAGAATAAAAAGTTAAAAAGCCAGAATTGTAATAATTGAAGACCATGAGATCAGGTCACTAAGTTCTCTGGTCCTCCAATAGGGAGCACACAAATCACCTCCATTCTGCCTAAGTTAATGTCTAGTTTCGAACAAACAAGTAGGTGAGCTTTATTCATATTTAAGGGATGTATAAATTGTTTTTAATTATTCGGCTCTAACACAAACAATACACTTTTCCTGTTGCTTTTAATACTTAATTCCGTTTACTAAAGAAATAAGGGGGGGGGGGGGGGGGTTAACTAGAATATCCTTCATCTCAGCTGTGTGTTTTTATCTCAACTTACAAAAGAGCCACTTGCACTGCTCCCTCGAAGGTCATGCTAAAAGGGAGTTCCACGAACCTCAACAGGTAATGTTATTATATTAAGTTCCTTAGTATAAAAGCTGCTGTTATCAGTCAGTCTGCAGAATCTTCACTTAGCAGTATCAAACGTAATATCGTGAAATCCCCACCACACTGCAACTTATCTAGTTATTTTTTTTTAATAATTTAATGGGACAGTGGACTTTCAAAATTGTGAAATTTGTCGAAAAATTCGATTTTTTTTTAATTTTATTTAATTTTGAAACTACGCACGAGTAGGAATGTGTTGCAAAAAATAATTTTTTATTTCTGTGATTACTTTCCTAGTTATAGGCATTTGTATTTAATTTAGATATTATGTGGTTACTAAAAGCAATAACTTTAAATGTGTTTTTCTCAAAATAAAAATTTTCATGTCATACGAAGATTCAAACTGCTCCAGGCGCATTTCTAATTATCGTATTGCTTTGAAATTAAAGTTTTATATACTTGACTGTATATCAAATAAATCTTATTGTTAAAAAATATGCTTCGTAGCTCAGAATTTCTAAATTTTGTACTTGAAAAGATGATTCATAGGTATTTTGAGTAATAAAAAGGGTGTTTTCCCTATTATTATTTTTTCTCTTTATATTTTTAATGAATGCTTAAAATAAACAATAAGTTTCACTGTCAGTTCTATAAGGTATCCTGTAAATAAAAATTGCCATATGATATGCAAAAGAAATGCGCATGGGAAATTTTTAATTAGGACATTTTATGATATAATTAGTAATTCTTAATTGATAAATTATTAATATTTCATCTTTAAATTTTAACTACTTTTACATATCTATGGTACAAATGGCATATTCAAATTTCAAGCAAATCCATTCAAAACAAAAAAAAGTTAGGTTTGAAGGTCCACTGTCCCCTTAAGAAGTAAAACTTCATACTGTAGTAGACGTTTTTATCGATAGAAGTAAACATCATCATACGAACAGGCGTGGTCTTATCTATCTTGAAGGGATCATATCTTCTTATGAAGACAAGGTTGTCTCTTATATTTAAAGAAATAGCTAGAGTTTGAAATTCTCCAACGGTAGATTTTGATGTTAATTATTGTAATTTTCTTAAAATTCAAGTTATGTAACCGTTGGTGCCAATGTCTATGTTGGCGACAGCCAATCGCGCCTTCAACCTCTTCCTTCTCGTTCCCGTCAAAATTACGGGATGAAGTTTCGCCTTCTATTTCTCGTGCGCGTGATATTTCCAGGATTGAGTGTTTAAAAGTAACGCACCAAAAAGATTAAAACAATCCATTTCATTTACCCTGAAATTTTTTTATTTCTTATTTTACATACCAGATGGCAGCACCAGACAATTTATAATGTAATTTGGGAAGGTTTTTTTTTAAACTAAATGTGGCAGATCAAGAAATAAATGGAATCCTCCAGAAAAAATAGGTACTTTAATTACCGCTTTCTTGAAAATTATGCGATCGTTAAGGGGTTAAGCGTTCCCCAGTGTTAGAAAATTTGATTTCTCCCCGTAAATCTTATGAACGTTTTATGTATGACTTTGGCTCCTACATTAGTATTGTAGATAATGTTTTCAAGTAAATACAATCTATACTTATAAAGAGAGAGCGATTTTGTACGTGGAGGGTAATCTCCAGAACCACTGCACCTATTTGAAAAATTCTTTCACTGTTTGAAAGGTACATTATTCCAGATGGACATAGGCTATATATTATGTATATCTGATCAGTAGAAATAAAGTTAGGGGATTATCCTAACAATCTCCATTGTTAGGATATATATATATATATATATGACATTACCGCTACTGTCCTCTACCGCTTTTTGTGCCGAAGATTTCAACGGTCCTTAGCGTGGTGCAATCGCGGTGGGCTTCTGTTCTGACGGTAGCGGTTCGGACCTAGCCGTTCTCCGGCACGCCTTTTTCTTTTAAAAAATTAACTTTAATTATTAACTAACGCAATATTAATTTAAGGTATTATTAAAGTTATTATTAAGGTAAAAAAATATTTACAATTTATTGGCTATCAACTGGAAATTTATTGGTATAATATTTTGTTCAACCCGGACAAAGTCGGGACGGGCCTCTAGTTATTATATAAATGTGTATGTTCGACAACAGAATTTTGATAAGATCGAATAATATACAATCTATTTTAATCAAACGAATTTGGGATCAGTTTCCCGTTTAACATTTGGCTCATACAGTAACATTAAACCTACCCTCGATCCTCTCGGTATAACAACAGGATCTCTCACATTTATAACTCCGAACACTCCCCCCCCCCCTTCTAAACTGATAAAAAAAAGAAAGTAAAAAAGGCAAAAATGCTACATCAGAGGAATATCAAACGCAACTGACGACATTTACACCCCATTCCTTCAAAGCAAAAAGCTCTGACTCCACAACTGGTGTCGAATTTTGCCACGACTGCGAAACTCGGGTAACTCACGGAGGTCAAGCTTAAAAGGAAAAATATAAAACGGGATGTGTACTTCCTTATAAAACAAACGGTCGTTTCTCGTCGCGCACACTTTTCTTCGACCAAGACAAACAGAGAGGAAAATAATTGCCTCCATTCGGTTGTATGCGGAGGAATCCCCCCCCTCTCCCTTTTCTCCCCACCCCCCGAGCAATCACTGTTTGCAGATCGCGTATTGATCGGAAACGGGATACATACCCTTTTAACACGTGGATGCGGGGTTAATGCTGATCTTCCTCGTCCACCCGCACACTTTTGCGGCTTCAAATTCCGACGTTTGTGCGGCGGCTCCATATTTTGCTTTTTGCTTTTTGTGTCTCGGCTCGCACATGGGTCTATTCGCCTTTAAATATGTGTAATGGTTGTATGGTGAAAAGCATTATTGGGATACGTTCGAAGTATCGTGCGAATTGAAGTTGTCTGCTGAACATGAAAATGCTTGATTACAGTCGAACCCCGTTATAGCGAACTTCAAGGGACTAAAGGTTTCGTTTGCTCTATCCGGTGGTTCGCTTTATCCGAACCGTTAAAAAAATGTTAGAGTTCACAAAATGCATAATTCATTAGTTGCTATGTGTATTCAGTAATAATGTATTAAAAAATGATAAAATCTATTAAAAATAATCATTAATGAAATAAACTGACTGAAAACGATTACATTAAACTGACACAATACTAATTAAATTAACTAATAATTACAAGATAAAAACTGTGCATTGTGTTGCTGGCGATAAAACAAGACAAAGTAAATTTTTTTTCTTAAATATTTTCATTTTAAATTACAGAAATGTTCATCCCTCAAAAAATACCAAAGTAAATAAATTTTATCGTTTCCATATAGCATACCCTGTAGAATGAGTGATAAATCCTATTTTTTTTAATTAACTTTGTGAATTTTATCCTTCCCAAGATGTGCAATGTCATTCTTTTACTCAAACTTGCCACAAAACTCCCAAATCATTTCATTATATCGTCAATTTCAGAGAGATATTTTTATGAATAGTATCGCGGGGCTCTCATGTTCTCGCAAATTTGCATTGGAAACACGATATGCGGATATTATACCGAGCATGTGACAGAAAGTTTGGGAAACAGTTGACGACAACTTAACTACCGCATGGATTAATTGTCCCCCTGGGTATATCAAGATTAAATAATCCATTCCAGACCAAACTGTTGTGATAGAGGTTTGGAAATAAAAAGCAATGGGGCTTTTAAGGAAGCTAGAGAATTGATACTTTTAATTTCCTTTTAAAGAGAAGAGTTAGATTTTCAGTTTATCTAATTTATTGGCGCAGAGGGGTTTTTATTTGGGGAATAAACTCCTTTATTTAATTTACCTGAAAAAGACGTATTTGTTCTGCCATGTTATAATATTTGATAACATTTGGTGGCATATCTAATTAATTTTTGCAAGTACACTGATTAATTTAAACAAGTACATAAATAAAGCTTTTTATATTATCGACGTATAAAAATAAAGAACTTGATGAAAAAATTTTAACTTGGAAGCAATGAAGTTGAAAAAAAAACTCACATTTGTAAAGAATTCGCTCACTGAAATTTTAGTTCCAATTTCTTTATTATACTACCTATACTTTTCCATTGGGGTTATCTCGGCCATATAATACAGTTAAAGATCATATTTTAGTTTTTGCTTACAAAAAGCATTTCTCCGCGAATTCTTACATTTTATGAGGTTACCGACAAACCCTTGAACCATCTCCATTGCAAGAATTTTCCACCAGAGGCATTCGAAAAACACAGGTGAGAGAGTTGCAGTGATTTTTTACCATGTTTTATTAACTTGCTTTCTTGTTTGTGTGTGTGTTTGTGTGTTTGTCCAGTAGAAATCTTGCAATCGATTTTTAACTCACTTGCCGACTAGCTAGACATTTGAAACTTTTAAAATAGCTCAGAACACGATGACAATGCGTTTTTTAAATACTTTTAGCCATCTTTAAGGAGATTTTTACCATGTTTTTATAATTTTCAGTTAATTTTGTTTTGTAGATTAGTGCAGCCATCTGTCAGCCGGGACGGGAACGAAAAGTTAAACACAAATTAACTTCCAATTAACTTCATTTTCTTTCAAGTTGATGGGATAATTCCTCAAAAAAAAATTTTATAAGTATTTATTAATACATAGAATTGTCAAGTTTATATGATTTAACAGAAAATTTAAAAACGTGGTATATAAAAAGTTCTTTTAATCTTGTAATTATTTAGGTGATATGTCAAGGAGGACTGAGGGTTAAAAACGTTTGCGGTAAATGAAGGGACTTGAAGACTTTTTTAGCATGCGTTAAAGCTTCTGATGGCCTAAGAGATAGTGAGAAAGTTGACGATGTTTTCTATCTTTTTGGTTGCTATTGTCAGGAAGCAGAGATGGAACTGCATGGCGATTTTGCTGAATGGGATGACGCTTAAAATCTGCTCGCGTTATTAAGTAGCTCCGTATTAACAGTATTGAATCTTCTATGAACAGCCGGGCATAATTTTAAAGTTAAATAATTACAAGATAAAAAGAATTTTTTATATACCATGTTTTTAAATTCTCTGTTGAATCATATAAACTTGACAGTTCTATGTATTAATAAATACTTTAAAAATTTTTTTTGATGAATTATCCCATCAACTTGAAAGAAAATGAAGTTAATTGGAAGTTAACTTGCGTTTAACTTTTCGTTCCCGTCCCGGTCGATAGATGGCTGCACCAGTCTACAAAACAAAATTAACTGATAATGAATTCAAAACTGCTTAAAGATGGCTAAAAGTATTAAAATAATGCATTGTCATCGTGTTCTGAGATATTCTAAAAGTTTCAAATGTCTAGCTAGTCGGGAAGTTAGTTAAAAATCGATTGCAAGATTTGTGCTGGACAAACACACATACAAACAAGAAAGCGAATTAATAGAAACATGGTAAAAAATGAAGTGAAATGAAAAGCACACCTCTGTGAATGATCAATTTATTTAGAGGTTCACCCATGAATGCTCGAAATATAAGAATTTTCTGTATCTTGCTAGGATTTTACTTGTGTATTGTGAAAAAATTTTTTATTTATTTTTATCGTGGAACACTTATGAAGGGCCTTCTTTTTCGGGAAAAAATTAGGATTAATTTCGATATAGAAATGTGAGTCTGCATCGTAAACATCGGCTATATAGCTCCGAGGAGCCCAGTTTCAGAGTGAAACCCATGTCGCTGACCAGTGCTAAGCTTATCGAAAAAGGGAATCATTCATATAGATTCTACTTATTTTAAATTGGATCTCGTATGCCAAAGACCTAATCACAGCAGTTTTGGGTTCTTTTTTCTTCTAATAACTATTGTTCCCCAAACATCTTAATATGTGGCGAATTCATTTTGGTCTCAAAGATTTAATGTGCCAATCCTCGGTATAGACAAAGTTATTATTTCTGATTGGTTTTTGCACGTACTGTCAAACTTTCGGCCCCCAATGATAGCTTTCAAATCATCTATCCAAAATCCCCTATGTCCACTCCCCTGTTGATCAAATTTTACAGAACATTCAGTGGGTTAGGTGATTGATGAATTAATATTAATGACATGGCTAAGAATTGAATTTCAGACACACTTTCATCGAGATGGCCATTAAATTCAATACAGCATCAAATTTCATTCATTAGCCATATCCACTCTCTCTGATAGTATAGAGAAAAATCTCATTGAAGGATTTGGAGGAAATTTGTAATATCTCGAATGCACTTCGTTATTATGTAATGCTTTGCCTTTCTCTTCGATAAATTAAAATATTTTAATCGTATACAAGCCTCTTTCCTTATATTTGCTTTACCCACAACTACATTCGAATTTGGTTGTAAGATGTGAAGTCTTGATGGCTCTGTCATCATATAAAAAGGATGACAGCAGTTTTTAAAGCGCTATACAACAAAGCACATATATGCAAGATAGAAAAATGATATCAGTTAATCCATCAACTTATGGCTGGCTATCCAATACTGCTCCCGTAAAGAAACGGAAGGTAGAGCAGGACAAAAAGCAAGTTGAGGCAAGGTGAAACGCTGACCAGTGCTACGCTTATCGAAAAAGGGAATCATTCATATAAATATAGAGAAAATAGCTCACTTCTACCCAGACTTGGGTGTATATAATTTGAAGTGGCACTCTAAATGAATTTGATGCAAACACAGTTTATACATGAAACAATGTTTATTGAATTCGTTGCACATATAGAATTTGCTTTTACAGCAATAAGCATGTGTACTACTTGTACGGAATATATATATATTAACATTCAATAGAAATACACATTGCCAATACTCACAAACCAGCAGAGAGTCAAACCAGCAGTACTGCCACCTAAACTTTGGGCCCCCTAAGCACTAGCGCAGGATAACACCTGGAGCTACTTACCCCGTAGCTCCCTCTCGCTTATCTATCAACCTTAACAACCTTTCTTCAACCTTAACAACCTTTTACAATTAATGACGCTGCATGGTATTTATACTAAGCACGTATGCCGAAATTAGCATATCTCAAGCAGCTTCTTTAATTCATTCACTCAAAAGTTCGACTCTTGTGAATCGAATCTTGTGTATACCTCACATAAATTATACTTATATTAAATTGAACCATGTATGCCAAAGACCGAATCACAGCCGTTTTGGGTCCTTTTTCTTCTAATAACTATTGTTCCCCAAGCATCTTAATATGTGATGAATTCATTTTGTTCCCAAAGATTTAATGTGCCAATACTCCGTCTAGACAAAGCTATTTCTGACTGGCTTTTGCACATACGGTGAACAAAGAAGTCGTACTGGCAGTTCTACAATGGTGGGTTGATCCTTTTTCTTTAGAAAGGCGGCAGGACTAGTTTTCCTATGACTTTTTTTCTGATGACGAAGGTAGGACCTCCAGAGAACCAAAAAGGAGATAAATAATGTACTAGGGGTTCGCAATTTCGTATCTATGATTTAATGGTGTACTATTAGTTAATGTCTGTCTAAATACCAAGTTTAATAAGTTTTTAAACTTGGCTGATTTTTTAAAACTTATTATTTATTCTATAACTTATAATTTTGTAACAATATGAAACACCAGTGAAAGTCATTTAAACATAAAGTAACATATGCGAAAATCAAAATGGTCTGTTCTTTATAAAGGACGTGGTATCTTTGATCAAATTCAAATTCCCTCTCTGATCCCGGATGTACTCGGCTGATTTTCTTGCCAATCTAGAAACAATTGAACAATATATTCTCTTGGTATATTTACGTCTTGATTCCTGTTTCCTGCCTTTTGAAATATTTAGATCATAAATAATTTTTACAGCACCAGTTTATGAAATCAAGTTTTGGAAAGTTTCTGAACGGTAATTGGATTGTTCTTTTCTGTCGCCCTTAATCTTTTTACAAATTCTCTTGTCTACCTTTGAAAATCTCAGCGATAGCTTATAAAAAACCTTCAACAGAATGAAAAATATCAAGTTTTAAGGGGGTCCGGAACACATTTAAAAAATTTTTTTATTTATCGAGTTAAAATTTTCAATTTTTTTCTGATGGTCAACCATATAATTTTTAAACAAAAATTTCTCAAAAAGTTTTTAAAAAATTTTAAAATTTAAAATTTTTAATAAAAGTGGGGCAATTTAAAATCTTTATAATTCGAAATATTATTTGTCGAATTTCAAAACTTTTTCATTTAATTAAACAGAAATATATATGTTTTAATTTCGATTCAGCATTTTTTGAAATATTAATTTTTAAAGAAATTAAAAATATTTAGATTAAAAATTACAAAAAAAAAAATTATGTAAGTTATTTTTAAAAAATCATATTTTCAAAAGTAAATATTTTTTTCAAATTTGCTGGATCAAAATTAAAGTAAAATAGTTGAAAAAGACATGTTCCAAGTTTCAACCATCTATCTTTAACGGTTCTTGACTTATAACAATTTAAAGACGAGAAATGGGGAAAAAACCCATCATGCAGAAAAACGCACTTACATGTTTAAACAACGGTTGGCTACTATTAGAATGTTGCAAAAAAAATAAATAATTTATCATGTTCTAATTAAGATAGAAGCATGATTTAAACGTCATTTTAAGCGTAAAAGAACAAAAAAATTTTTAATGCAATAAAATTTTTTTCGAAAATTCGAACAATTTTGTGTCCTGGACCCCCTTAATGGTGAGGTATAAAGATTTAATTCATAACAAATTCTTAGATTATTTTTTTAGATAAGTGATTCGTAATTGGTTGCCTTTTTGAATAAATTTGTCTCAAAAATTATTTTCGTTATGTATTAACCCTCGTTGTGATCTTTATTAAAATAACTTAGTTATAATGGCCATTAATTTTTATTATCATAAACATTATTTGTATCTGTAAAATATTTCTTTATAGTATTTGCATTTATTTGCCTGATTTTTTGTTGCCTATTCCAATTTTAAAGGACTTCGAAGAATGCTCCGAAATTATTTATGCTATTTTTATATGAGGTTAATCCGATATACATATAGTTTCTGCCGCTTTGGTGTTGCACAGATTGGCACATCTTTCCAGAAAGTTGATCTCTGACCACTCACGTTGTGTTACAAGATTATTCTAAATTATTTTAATATAACCTCGTCTTCACGAACTTCTGTTTAGAGGCTAATCGATCGAAAGTACTGTTTTATAAGAAATCAAAAGTGGAATCTTTTCAACATATATTATATAGACATATGTTATCTTATACAACATATCTGACACTTATTTGAAAATGGCGTGGACGAGGTTCAGTCATCTTGCGCACTAAAACTGATCATAGTTAATCATGTCTATGTATTGTCACGTTAAATGGGTGGACGTATAAATCATTCCTTGGTGTTACTTTGTTGGGTAGGGGAAATGAGTTCTGTATTCTGGAGTAGGACAGTAGACCGAAAGAGAAAGAACAAACTTCCGGTGTTTAAATAGTGGGTTTCTGCAATAAATAAATAAACAAATCATTGGTACAATTCTGTCTTTGGAAGTTTCAATGTTATTTCTGTAGTATAGCTTTTTAGACTTAAAGATCTCTAGCAACTGTTTACGAGTGTCTATTCATCTTTTGGCTTAACGAATTCATGTTTTTTTTTCAAGTTTTGTATTGAAATAGTATCATCTGTATGTCAAAATCATAGAACTTATTTTTTCTACTTACATGGGAAATATTCTGTATTTCCCATGCAAAAGAGTAAGTGTACAACAGTAAAGTGTAAGTGTTTACCTTAAAATAAAATAATATATTTCTATGAGCAGAATTACGTCATAAATTATTTTATTTGTGCTTAATATTTTTCCTTAATAATGTTCTTTTTTCATTTTCAGGTAAGTTCAAGTGAAGACATTTTCTATTAGAGTGTCGCAATGTAAGGCAATTTTAACTTTTCTTCTTTTATTCGTATTGTCATGGTTGTTACATGTAAAACAATTTTAATTTTAATTTGTGCATGCAAAATTTTAAAAAATAAACTAGATTGCAGAAGTTCAAGGCATACGTAACTGATTATGATCAAGCACTTCGTAAATCATTTGCTTGCTAGTTCTGACATTGTTTTAAACAGTCTCTCGGAAAATAATGTTTTATGCCAGAGCTAAACTCTAGACATTTTTTCTTAGGCTTTCTTCAACTATGCGCTGATAACCTGCACAAGGTTTTTGTTTTACGGTTCTCCCATACTTTGGTGTGAGGGAAATCAGCATTAATCTTCCTGTACTTTCTCCAGGTTATATATAAGAATTCTTAGTTAACATAGAGACATATTTCTGCGTCTTAAACTTCTTCAACTGGATCACATCGTTACCACCATGCCAAAGACTCGAATCTGTAAAATCAGAGTTTTGAGAAAAATGCATTCAAAATTGTGATGGTTCGGGAAAAATCTAAATATTTTCAGTTTATGATTACTATCTTAGCGACCCCCTTCAATTGATACGTGTCTTTCGCATGGTGTAGAGCATCCATTCGTGATATGAAAAAGGTAGGAGGAAATGGACAAAAATGCAGATTCGTGTCTTTGGTGGTAACGATATAGTAAGGTAAATGCAAAATAACTACACAACCTCTCACCGGGATATTTGGATCCTGACTGACGGCCGCAGTGCCATTCAGCACTTGCGCAGCTGGACAAGAGTCGCGGATAAAACTTCACTGTCGATAGTGGAGATCCTCAAAGACCTTTCTAAACAACAAGAGGTATATTTACAATGGGTTGAGTCTCATATAGGACTTTTTGGAAACGAGACTGCTGATATTCTTGCTAAGGATGGAGCCTCACTTCCTATTTCCTCGCGAGATACTTTAACTTACCTTGAAATTTACACAAGAAGAAAACTTATTAATCGGCATTTACGGAAGACCCCTCCGACACACCACTGGTATGACCGAAAATCTCCTGGTGGTGCCCTTAATGTCAAGGGCAACAGAAGGATGCAGACCACCATTAGCAGATTTGCTAGTGGACACCTAAGGTGTCTTGTTTACAATCAGGGGCAAAAATCTTTCCCTTTTTGCTCTAAATGCAATACTCCTGAAGCCTCTCCTGGCCATATTCTAAACTGCCTGGGGCTTGCCAAGGAGGATATTTATAGAGACCCTTTGCTTGATTTTGCTTGATTTAACGATTTAATAGTAACTTTTGGCCGCATGGACCTGGTCTAGCCTACGGCTAGAGCGGGTGGAATAAGTCACACACACTATACAAACGAAGACCTCAACTTCGACTTTACTAAATTAGTTTAGACAAATACCGGTTCAAAACCGTAATTTGATGACTCTACAAACTCTTCAAACTCTGCATGAGTAGTTCCAAATCTAACATTATCTCCAGAAGTCAGTACTGAAGTAAACATTGGCGAGTGGCATAAAGAAAGCACCGTTGCAAACTTCGTATTTTCCTTTACAGAGTGTCCATCAGCTACAGCCACGTCATAATTCGAACATTTTTTAAGGGGGTCCAGGACACAAAATTGTTCGAATTTTCGAAAAAAAATTTATTGCATTAAAAATTCTTTTGTTCTTTTACGCTTAAAATGACGTTTAAATCATGTTTCTATCTTAATTAGAACATGATAAATTATTTTTTTTTTTTTGCAACATTCTAATAGTAGCCAACCGTTGTTTAAACATGTGCGTTTTTCTGCATGATGGGGTTTTTCCCCATTTCTCGTCTTTAAATTGTTATAAGTCAAGAACCGTTAAAGATAACTTGTTGAAACTTGGAACATGTCTTTTTCAACTATTTTACTTTAATTTTGATTCATCAAATTTGAAAAAAATATTTGCTTTTCAAAATATGATTTTTTAAATATAAGTTACATAATTTTTTTTTGTAATTTTTAATCTAAATATTTTTAATTTCTTTAAAAATTAATATTTCAAAAAATGCTGAAACGAAATTAAAACTTATATATTTCTGTTTAATTATATGAAAAAATTTTGAAATTCGACAAATAATATTTCGAGTTATAAAGATTTTAAATTACCCCCCTTTTATTAAAAATTTTAAATTTCAAAATTTGTTTTTTAACTTTTTGAGAAATTTTATGATGTGATTTTGTTTACAAATTATATGGTTGACCATCACAAAAAAATTCAAAATTTTAACTCAATAAATAATTTTTTTAAATGTTTCCCGGACCTTTTTAAACAATTCGCTGTCAGATACACTGACGAAATAACCTCCTAAACTAGTTACTTGTTCAGGTGACAAATGAGAAAACTGGCCATTCTCTTGCTGTCTTTTTTTATACCAATGTTACGTCATTATGATCGAGATTACACCGGAATAGAAAGCTAGGAAAGAATAGGTACAAAATTTTATCACGGAATAAATCAGGGTGTAAATGCAGTATACCTTCAAGTGGTGGTGTCACTGATGCACATACGCATCACTAATGTGGAGGTAAATGGATCAGTTTATTTTTCTTTTCTTTGACTATTTCAGTTGTAACTTTTTCCTGTATAGAGGTTTTGCTATATTGAGGTTTTTCTATATAGATATTTTAGTAAGCCCCTAAAGAAAGCTAGCCAAAAGCTCCTTTGATATGTCTAACATTTGTAAGGTATACATAAGACTCGATTCACAAGAATCGAACTTTTGAGTAAATGAATTAGAGTAGCTGCTTGAGATATGCTAATTTCGGCATACGCGCTTGGTATAAATACCATGCAGCTTGATTTCTAGAGAGGAAGGTTTTGTTAAGGTTGATAGATAAGCGAGAGGGCACGAGGAAGCTACGAGGTAAGCAGTTCTATGTGCTATCCTGCGCTAGTGCTTAGGGGGCCCAAAGTTTACGTGGCAGTACTGCTGGTTTGACTCTCTGCTGGTTTGTGAGTATGGCAAAGTGTATTTCTATTGAATGCATATATATATATATATATATATATATATATATATATATATTCCTTAAAAGTAGTACGTATGCGTATTGCTGTAAAAGCAAATTCTATATGTGCAACGAATTCAATAAACATTGTTTCACGTATAAACTGTGCTTGTATCAAATTCATTTAGAGTGCCACTTCAAATTATATACACCCAAGTCTGGGTAGAAGTGAGCTATATATACTCTACACATTCTTAATACAACTGATACATTTGCTGTCTCTCTATGACATATATTGCTCTATAATCTAGGATTTTAGTTTGGATAGCCGTTGAATTCATAAGTGAGAGTTCTGTTCTACATGTTTAGTTACAGTTTTTATGCTTTTATTGGTGGTGTAAAGTAATTTCACATTTAGGTTTTATATATGTCTTTTAAAAAACCCTGAAAGCAAAATTTTCACGGTAGCCTTGTTTCCTTTACGTCTATGTAACCATATCACATTATAGTTCTGAATAAGTTGTTTTAGATTAGTTATGTCCAGAATGAATTATGTAAGAGAATATGGCCTTACATCTCAGAATCGAAATATATTATGTTATATAATTTATTTTTCCCCATTTTTTCATTTTTCAACTAGTTATGACTTACAGACTAAGCTCTCAGGCAGAGATATCATGAAATAAACGTAAATACTTGAAACTGAGAAAGTAGCGTAGCCAGGAAAATATCTTCATTAGGAAGTCATGGGTTCTCTTTTAATTAGTAAAAAAATAATATACAAAAGACCCAAGTCCTGTAGTTGAGCATAAGGTGTTTTTCGTCAACTTAAAACTGGGTACGTTAGAGTTTCTTGCTTTACCAATCAAAAGCAAAAACAACATTCTTACAAGCAATTCAGAATTGAAATCAAAAGGAAGTGTAAGAAGCCAAGATATTCATTCATATTTTCTTTAATTTTTATTAATAAATAAAGAAATGTTAAAATGCATTGCCTTATAATTCAGTTTTCCTTTTTACCACGTTTTTATTAACTCGTATTCTTGTTTGTCCAGTACAAATCTTGCAATCGATTTTTAACTAACTTCCCGACTAGCTAGACATTTGAAACTTTTAGAATAGCCCAGAACACGATGACAATGCATTCTTTTAATACTTTTAGCCATCTTTAAGCAGGTTTGAATTCCTTTTCAGTTTATTTTGTTTTGTATCGAAAGTTAGTTCGGAAAAAATCCGCACGGTGGCGCTTTGGTCGAATTCAATGCTTGCACTTTTGCGTAAAGGCGTTTGACGATTTTGAAAACAGAATATATGTGAATTTAGTTTGTTTACAAAAATATTGTGTGAAAAATTTTAAAAAAATTATAAAAGTTAGCAGTTTATAAAGACTGTGGATAGTGGGAACGACTAAAAAGTGATTAAAATTAAATAAAAGAAAGTAAAAAAGAATGATTAAGTGAAGGTTTGCGAAATTTGTTTATACGATTCAACAGAAAATTTAAAAACGTGGTATATAAAAAGTTCTTATTGTAAATATTAAATTTTCATTTTACCAAAGTTCTGCATGATATCAATCCTTTTGTTCTTTCTAAAACTTACTTTACTTTTAGTTACAAGCTATTAACTCTCTAAACTAACTGCAGCAATTTCAACTTATGCGGAACTGCTATTTTTTAAAAATCTCTATAAATTGTAACATCATACTTATCAAGCAAGCTGGTATTTTTAGACCTCTCTTGCAAGACTGTGTCTTCAGAAGAGTAGAGAAATACATGGGATAAGTTTTAAGTTCATAATGAAATTTCCTGTCCCATATTTATTACCCAATTTGCATCACTTGGCGGTCACAAAAACCTAGAAACTAATTTTCTGAGCAAAAATTCAATTAGCAAAGTAATGCAATTATGTCCTTTGAGGTTGCAAAACTTGATTATAAATGATTTTTTACGCTGCGCTGGCCGTTAATAAAACCTTTGGATGAAAAAAAAAAAGTATTTGAACCTCTTTTATTAGCCTCGTAATTTCTCTTATTCAGTGTTTGATAAAGTTTTGATGATACTTTAATGGAATAGAATTTCGAAAAATTCAATCAACGTGGATGTTCAACAATAGGAATGTTTAAATATCACTTAAAAGGTAGTCTCCAATTTTTTTCTGGTTAAGATACAATGAACAGCAATTTCAAAAGAGACATTTTGTATAGTTGCACAGTAAGCAGGATGCTACGGAATTAATTTCAAATCTAAAGGCGACAACGGACCTTCAGATTGACAAAAATGTGTCCCTAAAACGATTTTTTTTTTCAGAAAATGATTCTGCAACTCACCAGCTTTAAATTTTAAAAAAAGCACGTAAATCCGATCATTATTAACAGAGTTATAAGAATTTTTTCAAACGTAAACAATGGAAATGTTACTTTAAATTAAAACTTTAAATGCTATTTTCTCAAAACAAGTTTACATGTCGTTTCGGTAAGTTAAAAATGCTCCATGCGTCCTAATTTTTCTTGAATTTTCATAAAATTTCATAAAATGATTATTTATATATGTTAGAATAAAACTTAGTAATAAATTCATTATACTATTTTAAAACACCTTAAAATTTTTACAATCAAAATACATTTTTTGATAAAATTTTGCATAAAATAACCTATTTTTATCGATTTATTTTTTAGTTTTTATAAATATGACTGTAAATGAAATACTGCTATTAACTTTTATTATAACTATATAAAGATAGCTTAAGAAAAATAATTAGATATCTGAGACAAAAATTGATGCGCATGGAGCATTTTTAAATAGAGTAATTAACAAACTGATTTTAATTAATATATTAATTAATTACATTCTGATTTTCTTTAATTTAGCATTTTCATCTCTAATCAACACTGTATAAGTATACAAAATTTCATAGCAATTGGTGGATAAATAAAAAAAAAGTTTTTCATGGTCCATTGTCGCCTTAACGCAACGAAAAATTATGTTTGTTAATTGCTGCCAAATGCTTATAAAATGGAAGTAATACGTTTATAAATAAAATAGGCTTTTGTACAGAGGAATTAGTTCAGGATTTATACTATGATAATTTTACTATCCTTATTGAGATCTTTAATACCCAAAAAAAAGGGGGAGGGGATAGATGACTATAAAAAAAGCTGAGACAGCTGTTGTTCTTGCTTATGCCCCTTGACCGACATGTAACATCAGGTCAAGTCCCGAAGGCTAATGGGCGAAGAAAGGGCGGCTCCGTTTAGGGATGCGACATCGATGTCGATGTTTTCAAAACATCGATGTTTTGATAAAAACATCGATGTTCTAAACATCGATTTATTGAAGTCGATGATTTTTAACATCGATGTTTTGTGCTCGATGTTTTACGTTGTCTCGATGTTTTTAAAAAGGGGATGGTGGACTTTCAAATTACCAAAAATCGAGCAAAAATTGGAATTTTTTTGGGGGGTGTATTAATATTTTAAAAACATGTAAATATTGGAATGAAATGCATTTAAAATGTGTAGTGAAAAGAAAAATGAAAAATCCGTGGCTTTAGAGTGGTAAGTATTAAAGGTAGATAAAAAATTATCTTTTAAATGACTTTTTCTCAAAATGAGAAATTTCCAGATTTGCAAGTCTTTAAAATGCTCCTCGCGTCATACTTTTTGACGAAATTTTATGAAATTTATAATAAAGATTCCTGTGATACATCAAAATAAAGTTATGTATCCATTTTAGGATTCGAGGTCATTTAGGTTATAAAAGTTTAACTTTAGTGTAGAAAAGTACAAAAATTTCGCGAAAATTCAGAGTACAAGCATAAAAATATTTTCTAAAAATTAACTAATCAACGAAAGTACAAAAAAATACATAACTTTGTTCAGAAAGTATTTATAAGCAATATAAATGCAAAATTAAGGGGAAAAGTTTAAAATTGAGTCGCAAGGAGCATTTTAAAGAAGGGTAATTTAATTTAAATTTTTTAATTATAAAATATTTTTTTTAAAATATTTATAAAATTTTATAAGGTGTTTAATATTGTTATACTTTAAAGAATATATATACAAAATTTCATATCTCTGTGGTAAAAATTTCAAAAATCGTTTTGAAAGGTCCACCATCCCCTTTATGAAAAAGTACCATAATAAAAAAATTTACCACGTAGCATAATTTTCACACTCAATAAATGTAAGTCTGAATTCTGAAAAGGACGAATACAAACGGGGGAACGATTCCTTAGCAAACAGACAAATGACAACCAACAACCAATGAACCAATCAGAGCGATTGAAATGTTCCTGACACTCCAGAACCTTCCATGGAGTTTTATTTTATAAATAGTATATACACCAGAGCAGCCATTTAAGTTTTTGTTTTGTTCTGGTTCTATATAAGGTGGCGTTAATATTATTAGTAAGATGCCTTCCAAAAGTACCGTTTGGAAATATTTTTGCAAAACCTCTGACAAATTGGCAAAATGAAATATTTGCCTTAAGTCCCTCAAAACTTCTGACAATACCACGAATTTATCTGGGCATTTGAAGGCAAAACATGGTGATATTTACAACGAGAATTTTGAGTCATAAATGTAGCCCAAGGCCAAAAAAAACCACGATTTCGTCATTTGTGTCAGCCAATTAGAGAGTAAAATTAAATCATCCCCCCCCCACACGTCTAACCGAAGTAACATTAATGTTAGAGGTTACTAAACCAGTATTAAAAAATGGATGTTCTAAAACATCGATGGTTTTTGGGCGATGTTTTAATATTGAATATCGATGTTTCAAAACATCGATGTTTTGTTATCGATGTCGCATCCCTAGCTCCGGTTTTTTTATAGCCCCGCAAGTTTCGGAGTCCGACTTGGCTAAATGACCGGTCCCTAATTTTGAAGCGAGTCAAGTGACGAGACCGGAACACTTGACCCCGCACCTCCAGAGGTAAATTTGAGAACTTGGAGGACATTGTAGCCACGCACTCTTTAACGTGCCCCGGCCACCATTAGTGAACACGGTGGTACATTTTCAGCGACGAGCATCGAACCTGGGACGTTCAGATCACTGGCCCTCTGCTCTTGCCAACCGGGACCATAACCATAACCTTGCCCATGACCATAAATCGCTATTTGTTCATAGCTCTTGCTTTTCATACTACGCAAGGCTGTTAAGTAAAAGCCAATGAAGTACAACATTAGGATGATATCACAAAAAGGAAAGGTATGGCAGTACCTTATTCATGTAGCAAAAACCAAGTGAGGTTTACCACATGCAATATATATGCTATAATTGTATCACGCTCTCTTAATTGCAGACTTAAGGCTGCTATGTACTAAGAAAAAAAAATCGTATTTTCCTTTTCCTATTCTTGCAGACTCTTGTGGTGGGAGGAGTCAAGTTGACAGTTCGAGAATTCCACTCCCCTTAGGATTGACATTTTGAGGGATTGTAATGGCTCTCTCTCTATGAGGGGTTAAGTGCTGCCCCAAAATTTTTTATTTAAAACATATTTTTGTCAACTATTTACAGGTACATAAATGCTGATAATCCAATAAAATTGGCATTGTCAGATAGCCTGACATTTTCTGCAAAGTGCTAAAGGATTCATTTTATAAATTTCGTCCATCGAAGGAATTTATGAGCGTTTAAAACACACTATACCAGATTTTTCCCCGAATAATTTAAATTTTAAAATATTAATTGCATTTTTAAAAAAAACGAAAAATGTAAACAAATGTAAAACTTCTTTCTCTATGACGGAGTACAATTTTTAAAAAAAAATCTTTGAATCTAAGTCGGCAATCCGTGGACAAATTTTTTCCATAGGTTAACATTGAGGTGAGCGAATCCAATGGGGTTAGTACATAGCAGCCTTAAGAATCGCAACTTAGCAGCTCATATGAATACGTTCATACATGCATATACACACACGTGTATATATGAATATGTGTGTGTGTGTCAGTAAGTAAGTAATTAATAATAACGCCTCACTAGTTATCAAATCTGTTCCATTAATTGTCTACTTTTAATGTTGTCTTTCTCCTTATGGAACTAACTTCTGTTTAGCTTCGTGCGGCGGCGAGCTGTCGCTGAGCATATTGCATCTTAGTTGGTCACGAGGGAAAACGAAACTAATTTTCCTTTGTACTCGTCGGAAGATTTGTAGGCTCTTTGTAAATATGTAAATATCTTCAAGTCTTTTAATTTCTTATAATATGGTAACGAAATTTATTGCTATAATGTGTACAAGTGAAAAGATGAATTATTCCTATCAACTGGATTGTTTCACTGGATTTGATGTTGCTCAAGCCCGGCTACAACTTTTTAAACCAAGAAGCATTCGAAAGCCGTAAATTCCCATTCTTCCGTTTCCGAATATGGTTATAAGGTACTGACAGAGGAAGTCCTTATACAC
>OU015498.1:26507959-26515459 GCA_907164885.2 Dolomedes plantarius | reverse complement strand
CCAATAAATGAATTAATATAAAAGATTTATTGATTACTACATATCTTTAAAAAAACAATAATGCAGACAGTGGTTACAATGATCACAGTTACATTCTTTAAAAAAAAAAAAAAACTACGAACATCTTGCTGAACAGTTAGTTTTACGGAAAGTTCAAAGAAATGTTCGTATTTATTCAGTCCACTAAAAACTTTATCAAGGACATTTTCCGCGAATTGAAGTCCACGACGTATTGTTTCAAATGCCAAAAATTAGGAGATTTTATTCTAAAGTGGAATAAAATCTCCCAATTTGTCTTGGAAAAAATTTCGATATATAGAGATTTTTTCGATATATAGAAACAATTTTTCTGTGTAATGAACATGGAGATTTGCTAAGAGCTCGATATATAGGAAATTTCGATATAGGGAAGTTCGATATATGGAGGTTCGACTGTATATATATATATATATATATATATATATATATATATATATATATATATATATATAAACATAAATATAAACGAGATAATCTTTTGAGAAATCAGATTCTTACCGTTTGAAAATCTAATTGTTGTATAACGAAGGTTGCTCAGTTGTTCTGCAGTTCAGCTAAAATTTCATAATATTACAAATTATATGAAAAAAGGCTTATAGTGATTACGAAAAAGGACTTAAAATATGTATATGCTGATGATTCAATCGATGTACTTTAGCGGGGAATCCGATACGGCTTGGATTTGTTGTTTTTATTCCTTGATCCCCAGTAGACAAGTTCCTAAGTCCATATGACGGGAGAGAAGACAATAATCAAAAATAAATACACAGACATTGAAATAATTTGTTTTTACACAGATGATGACTCCGGCGATGGACAGCCGATGGTATTTTCACAGCTTCAGGGCGGGGTTCCTATTTCAGGTGGGAGACTGACTTACCCCTAGATGACAACTATGCTTAACTCCGGAATTTGACTGAAGCCGACGGCGTGAAAGAAATCTTTTAAATTCAGGAGGTAACAGCTAAACGTAAATTTAAAAAATCTGAAAAAATGAGACAAAGCATACATCGATTTTCTGATTTTTGGTGAATTTTTAAAGATTATTTTTTAGAATTTAATTTATTAAATGCTGATTACGTGATTTCCATTTCTGGTACTTTAAATAAATTTATCGTCACGTGCATAACAACTAGATAGACAAAAAAAGCTTTCTTTCTAATACAGCAGACGATTGGATATTATCCAAAAAATTATCCCTTACGATTTTTTTCTAAATATATATATTTTTTTTACATCAATTGTATACATTGATTGTCGCATTTATTATAAATATATATATATTTATTTTTTTGGCATTAATTCCATACATTGACCGTTGTATTTAATTTGAATGTACTCCGTAGCGAAGCGCGGGTTTTCAGCTAGTTATAATATAATTCCAAAATGTGAAAATCTACGACATCAAAATTTCTGAAAACGATAGGTGAAATAAATTTTGACATAACTTTGGAAATGTCCCTTTTATACAAAGATGATGAAATTTACTCTCCTTTCATTTTCAATTTAATAATACAGAAGGCCGTTCACACTTTATGGAAACGATTTTGATTGTTAAGTCTTATGTGTAAATGCCTATTTTTTGCGGCGATTTGCTTTTATTTGTTAGCCGTGGTTCTTGACAATAGTTCTACATCGAATATTGCATGAAAGTAAACTTTATCTTAGTACTTTCGTGTCAATTTTACCCCATTCCTCTTGGACCGTTTTCCAAAGTCCGTTCAGTGTTCTTGGATGCCATTTTCAAAATTTTCGTTTTAATAAACCGAAAGCGCAAAATGTCCATTGGAGAAGCGTCACGTGATTTTACAGGTATTTCTTTAAATGGGATACACTTTATTCCTGTTTCTGATTTTCTTTGTTAAATAAGCGGCAGTTGATTTAGACGAGTGACTAGAGGCTTTGTCCATATGAAGCTCAACTTAATTAATGTGCTTTCCATATAAGGCTGGAATTTCTTCTTCAAAATTTGGTTCTAAAATATTCTGCTGATAGTAGAGGCAATTAATTGTGGCTTTACTTGAGACTTTTTTGATTTTTAATTTGCCGTTGTAACAAAATCCTGGAACTATCATGAATCCCTTTGGGAACTTTTCTGTACACTGGCGAAGCCATTTCGTAAGGTCATTCCCGTCAGTTGAGCAATAGAAAATTGATCTTTTTTCTTTACAGTCACTTAAATACACCATGCCTCATCGAATGTTACCACAAATTTCCATTTTTCAGCAGCCAGGTGTTTTTCATATAATTTTCTACAATTTGTTCTTCTTTCAGCAATAGGCTTTGGCAAGATCAGATGAACTTTCTGTTTAAACATCTTTTTTAACGTCAAATCTTTATGAATGATTTTACTTACAGTGCCATAAGACATTCCTAGTTTCGATGCAATGGATCTTTGAGTCGGCGGATTTTCTTTTAGGATCAGAGACTTCACTTTCTTGATATTTACTTACGTTCGAACAGTCTTAGGATGAGGTTTCGCGGTCATGTTTTCCTTTTTACTTCCAGTTAGACTTTTCTTTTAGTTTTCGTTCAGTTAGACGTTCTCTTATTTAATATATTATGAATACCTTTCTTTGAAATGCCATAACCGCGATTTTTAAACTGCTTTATAACTTGTTGATACGAATATTTCTCCTAGGAAAGTGCAGTTACGTAACCTTCGAGCCATCTATCAATTTTAGGAGCCATTTGCAAAATAAATCTTTTATTTTACATTCCAATCAAAACAGAACAGTAGCAGACGATTATTCTGAAGTTGCGAAATTTTGATCTCAAAATGCAAGCGTCAAATAGAAATTGCAAAATCGTTTCCATAAAGTGCGAACAACCTTCTGTATTCTAAGGATTTATTGTCATAGACCGCATTTTTTGGGTTTATTCGTACTTACAATATTGCTATAAAAATACACAAGTAACCTTTTTTCACATGTGTGAAAAATGATAAAAGAGACCCCGTCCCCTCCTCCCTAAAATAAAGAGTGGGAGAGAGAGTATTGCATTCATATTCCGTTTAAGAAGTTTTTAAGTTGAAAGAATTACTTTCAGAAACTTTTTATCAGAGCAGTCGAATGGAGCTTTGAAACACAAAGTTCATGCCTGTTGTTATAAATTTATTTTACGCAGAAACCTTGTGGGGAAACGCAGAAAAACGATGCTTCCGATGGGATAGGATCCCAGTAGAAAACAATAAATACAAAATCTATCGCTCTTGGGGCAGAACCTGGTTTTGCTTCCTTCGTGATACGCCCTTGTGATGTACTACAGATGTAGCCTTCCGAGGACAAGCCGTAAGCCATGTGGGTCACATAAAACGCAGTTATGCTGATTCATTGATGATGAATATAAATGAGGTCTGATGCGTCCTTGATTAGTTAGTTACATTATGCCGTGTAGATGCGAAAGGGGATATAATTTCCAAATGAGAAAGAAAAACTTTGAGCATTTGAATATTACAGGAAGAATTCCTCGTATAACCAGGCCCAGATTTCCGCATGGGCAATTGGGGCACTTGTCCAGGGCCCCCAAAATTATGGAGCCCCCTAATTTAGTATTAAGTTGTACATATTTTTGAAAATTTAGGTTTTGATTAAGGGGATGGTGGACCTTTCAAAACGATTTTTGAAATTTTTACCACAGAGATATGAAATTTTGTATATATATTCATTAAAGTATAACAATATTAAACACCTTATAAAATTTTATAAATATTTTTAAAAAAATATTTTATAATTAAAAAATTTTAATTTAATTGCCCTTCTTTAAAATGCTCCTTGCGACTCAATTTTAAACTTTTCCCCTTAATTTTGCATTTATATTGCTTATAAATACTTTCTGAACAAAGTTATGTATTTTTTTGTACTTTCGTTGAATAGTTAATTTTTAGAAAATATTTTTATGCTTGTACTCTGAATTTTCGCGAAATTTTTGTACTTTTCTACACTAAAGTTAAACTTTTATAACCTAAATGACCTCGAATCCTAAAATGGATACATAACTTTATTTTGATGTATTACAGGAATCTTTATAATAAATTTCATAAAATTTTGTCAAAAATTATGACGCGAGGAGCATTTTAAAGACTTGCAAATCTGGAAATTTCTCATTTTGAAAAAAAGTCATTTAAAAGATAATTTTTTATCTACCTTTAATACTTACTACTCTAAAGCCACCAATTTTTCATTTTTCTTTTCACTACACATTTTAAATGCATTTCATTCCAATATCTACATGTTTTTAAAATATTTATACACCCCCCAAAAAAATTCCAATTTTTGCTCGATTTTTGGTAATTTGAAAGTCCACCATCCCCTTAATACAGTAAATAGGGGTAGTGGTGTATACAGAAAAAAATCCTGGGTGGGGTACAGTGCATCCACTGTAGTGAAAGCATACTTACATTTGTAAGCGTTTATGGTTTTTGTTTTTTGTTTTTTCTTGGGGGGGGGGGGTGTAATAACTTCAGACTGTGATGTGTTTCGAATTTCCAAAGAAAATTACATGAATTTATTTATTAATACTGAAAAGTAAATTAATAAATTAACACTTATTATTATTATTATTATTATTATTATTATTATTATTATTATTATTATTATTATTTTTCAAATTTTTCACTTGGTCGAAATTTTTTGAATTTTCAGACCCAATTTATGGGGGGACCTGGGTGAGTATCCCATATGTTCATGGGGAAATCTGGTACTGGGGGGCTCGTGCCCCCCCTTTGGATCTGTCCTTGGAGGGGGCCCCCCCAAAGTCTGCTTTACTCAGGGCCTCATTGGGTCAAAGTCGGGCCCTGCGTATACCTGCAATAATATTACTTGAAAAGAAGTAAAAAAGTTAAAACATTGATACTAAACAATTTATGCTGATTATTTAATAAAACTTTATAGCAACTGACTAAATACTTTATGCATGAAATTTTTTTTAAAATAACAGTATATATTAAGATAGATCTGTGCCATGGCACAGCCAGTCAGAATTTAGAATGCAGCACGCTGATATCTAAGATGGTGCAATGAGTTATTGCCAAAGCAAAAATCTACTATTAATAGCTTAAAAATGATTTTATGCAAATTTTGATGCTTAATCTTTATCACTGCGCTAACAGAAATTGAGAAATTTTAGACACAGGTTAAAAGCTCTTGGGTCTTTCTTTTGGTGGAGGAGAATATAAGGCTGACTAAGATGAAACTTGACAGTTCAGTTAGAATATCGATGGTGTTTTCAAGCCTGATTTCTGCCTCGGACGTATATCTATTATTTTAGGAGAGAAAACTGAATTTTTATGTTTAGAGACATGGTGTTTAAATATGATACTTTAAAATGAACAAAAATTTAATCTTATTCATAATATCTCTACAACTTCTCTAGTCTTCTTTATAACTTCTCTAGCATTATTCTTTTTTTTAATTAATAGATAGTGTTACTGTCTATCACGCCCGGTGGCGTAGTGGTTAAAAGCGTCAAGCTGCCCCACCACAGGTCCAGGGTTGGATCCTGCGACTGGGCAAGGTCGACTCAGCCTTTCATCCCTTGAGTGGGTCGATAAAATGAGGACCAAGCATGCTTGGGAACTAAACTCTGGGGGTCCCGCGTCAGGTTGACCACCTGACCGAGACATATGCTGTATGGCACCCTACGCTCCCGGTCAGGAAAGCGGAGATGGGCACCCCCGGCCTTGGTCCACATTCGGACTGTTGCTCCGTGGGTTTAGTTTAGTTTAGTTTTTAGTTACTATCTATAAATTGAAAAATGGAAAATTAATCTGCCTGTCAGTCACTCCTGATAAACTTTCTTGAGCAAAATGACGGTTCCCGAGCCCAGTCCCCAAAAATCTTGAAATGCATCTAATTGCTTCAAACTTTCCCTTTAATCGGTGTCTTTACAAGTGTTTAGAGGTAAGCTTAAAAATTAATGCATTCTGTTTTTAAGCATTCAGTTAGTTTTGAAATTCATAGATCACTGCACAACAACCAGAAAATATGTTATTATTGAGATATTCTGAGAAACGGCTTCAGGCCATCGTCAGATGTTCTCTGTTGCCAGAATAGCTAACGCAAAAGGCTTGCGAGCAAAAAGCCATCATGTTCAAAATAAGGCCCTTTTAAATAAGTTCCACGATTTTTTATTGATATTTAATCACTATTACATATAAACAAACAGCGGAAAAATTTATGGGCTAACCGAGCCACTGTAAAGGGAAAAGTGGCACAAATATTTTTGTCTGACTTCATCTCTGCAACTACGTACTTAGTTGCTCTTCCCCTCAAAGCGCTGTTTTTATGAAACAGTTATATGAATTTTCAGGTGATTTTGACAATTTATGCCAGAATATCCGTGCCAGAAATATCCGTGTTGAAAACGCTGAATAAGTCAACTTTTAGAGTTTACTGTGAGGATTATCCCATATGCGCCTTAGAATTCCAACCTAAAAGAAGGGGGCCCTAAACACAATGGTCTGTTTTCGGATTCCTTGTCCTTCCGAGAAGGGTTACAAGCCCTCTCCCTTCCTCTTGTTTCCTTGATATACTGTACATAGGGGAAAACTCAAGTCCTGGGGTGTAACCTAAATTCTTTAAATAACAAGACGAAGGTTGTCTTATCCAGTCTAGCGATATGCTTAATTTGCGAAAAATATAGGCTCTTTCATATTTAGTTCTCATACATTTGGAACAAAAACAGCTAGCTATGCAATTCGAGGAAAACTGACATCCATTACTTGCTGGGCCATTAACAACATTATGATAAATTCAAGCAATGATCAATTTTTGTCGAGGAAAATGGCGAAAAGGTGTTAAGGACTTAAAATTTCAATAGAAGAAATATATTATAAACTCTGAAATAAGTTATATTAAATGCAATTACAGATCACATTTTTCTGCAGGAATTTCCAAATACGACTGGATAAGTTTTGTCCAGTGCACTGTAAAACTGAAATACTGTTTCAGGGTGAAATGTTTCTGGTTAGTGAATTTACCTGTTTGGGCATCCCATATTTGTATCTTAAATACGCTTTCGTAACCTTCTAATTATACTTCCATTTTTGTAATATGGCCAAAACAGCATGCATATGTGTTGTGGTTAGCTGGGTACAAATCTGTTTAAACAGTTCAGAGAAATTACCGTCTTGTTTATCGCAAACAACCAACGATTGAACTTTCTCCTGAACGGTCGTCATTGCTCCGACGGAAAGCCGAACGAAGATCTCTTCCGCCTCGTATCGCTTCTGCGCAACTTTCAACGTCACGGTTGCCTACCAGTTACATTTAGAAATCTTGGACACTTGCAAAGTTGTTTGTAATGAATATTACTGCGTTTGCTCAATTTATTTTAGAATTATGAGCTTTCGAAATGTGTCCAAACTTTTTCGATGACCCTGTATATATATATATATATGTGTGTGTGTGTGTGTGTGTGTGTGATAAATTAAATATTAGGCCCTCCATTCTATCATTTAAA
>OU015498.1:26417959-26500459 GCA_907164885.2 Dolomedes plantarius | reverse complement strand
TCCTGTTATCGGGTGTAAAGATTTCTTCGTTTAATCATTTACGCCTGTACTTAGTTTTAAAGTTAACCATTTAGCACTTAAGCTCAAATATATGTATGGAAAAGCGATATCGCCCATACTGAATGAATTCGGGTAGCGCTTTGCTTTTGAGAAGACTTTTGGGCATATCACAAGCATTCACAAAAATACACTTCGATATTAAGTTTCCCCCTTTCTTTATCAAAAGATTTGTAGCATAAGGGCAGACTAATTCGTCAAATAGAACCCGACCCTGTTCAAAATGCTGGAGAGCTAGTCCTCGGAACCAAACTCTGTGAGTTCGAATCCCCCTGTTGGTAGAGATTTTTATAGCCGTTCGGGATCACCTTTTAACTCTAGGCTTCTGTTGGTTTAGACCTCGTGTTGCAAAAGATGGACATAGCAGTCTATACCAACTAGCGAACCATGTACAAACAGGGCAATATACTGCAGGAGCGGTCACATTGATTCGCAGAAATGGTGGTGATAAGTTTTACAATTGCTCGTGCGTTTCAGACCTTATTTATAGTTTGTTAGGTCTATTATCAACTTACATTGTTTTAAAAACAAACGTGGCTTGTGAAGTTAATAGAATATCCGTATTTATTGGCTCGTGGGTATAGGTTATAATAGAACCTTAATAAATTGATGCATACATGTGTTGGGGCAAGCAAGGAAACATAGAGAATTGGCCTTTCTCATACATTTATTCAACAATACTAAAATTCTTTTAAAGTAAAATTAATAATAGAATAATAAGTTTCCCCTTCTATTATCACTTAATACATGAGAAATCAGAAGCAGAGACAAAATATTCAGTCAAAGCAATTATTTCTAGGATCTTTCGGGAGGCACTTACGACTGTTGAAAATTACAGCGATGAAGGCTTTCGTTGACAGGTGCCCACATCAGGTCATACTCATCATCATCATGTGAGACTACAGGAACTTCCGCTAGTCTCCGTGACAGTGCAATCGGCTCTCTATATGGTCAGAGCTCGGGGATCAGCAAGCGAAATCTGTTGACCTTCTCTCGTTTTAATTCTTGGAGGGGCTGTTGCCCGTTTACCGGGGCCACTTTGGCCCGCCCCTTTTTCTCTCATTGGACAGTGGGCTGCCTATCTCTTAGCAATTCCTGCCCCAATTGGTCCCTTATTTCACTGCTCATGTTCACAGTCTACCAAGTAACTCCTCACCATAATTTTCGTTTGGGATACCACTTTGACAATTATCTGAAGGTTTTATTGTGGGCCATAAAATAACGTCACCATCTATCTTGCAACATTTATAGTCCTTTCATCGCTATCAATGGCCACGCAGACAGTTTTTCTTTTACGTCACCTTAGTGTTCCTCAAGTCTTAATTTATTTTTTGCCTCTGGAGTTGTTATAAGAGTTTTATTAATGACAGTCTCTCGACCACACACCGCGGTGAGTTGTAACAACCAACGATTCTACATGGGGTAAATGTTTAGTTTGATAAAAACTGAAAAATTAATTGTTATACCAGATAATCATTTCATTAAGCATGTTATATTTAACAAGAACACATTTATGTGTATAACAGATTAGTTCAGTATAATGGGAATAGTATGCTACAATTAAAATAGTAAGTTTAGCTCTAAAATGCATAAAAATATTGCTGTTCTTTTTTAATTGAAACAGCATACTGACTCTTCTGCCTGCACTCAAAAAATCCCACCGTAAAGTAACCGCATTAATGGGGATACGACTCGAACGCACTGAAAATATTGAAGACAAAGAAACTGCATATATAATGTTAATAAATATACCGCTTATGGAATTTATTCCATGCAATGAATCTAGTTTTATCGAAAATAATAGGAATTTTGCACATGAGGTTGTTTTTCCTTCTATGATGTTAGAAAGGATGGGAGAAGGTACAACCCCTCCCCCGCGCCCGCAGATGTCGCCCTTGAGAGTCAAAATTGAGGCAGCACCAGAGGGTGGTATTAGGCCACCTATACGTTATCCCCATTGAAAACAACCAACGATTCTCGTGGATTATGTGCGAATGTCTTAATTACAAGTATCCATATTGGGAAAAAAAGTTTATTTGAAAAACTTTGTTTTATCACTTAAAAAAAGTATGCATATTGTCACGTAGACAACTAAATTTCCTTAACGCTGCTGTGTACTAACCCTATTGGATTCGCTCACCTCAATGTAACCCTATAGAGAAAATGTGTCTACTATTTATAGACACATAAATGCTGATAATCAGTTTTATGTGAATCAGTTTAAACCACACGATATTCAAATTTGCGATGCTAAGTGTAAATATCATGCGTAAGTACAAAACAGGAATATTTTTAACTGTACGATCACTCGAGGTGCTGAAAAGAGGAAAATGTAAACTAATATTTAAGACAATCAGTTTAAACCACACAATATTGAAATTTGCGATCCTTAATGAAAATATCATGCGTATGTACAAAAGAGGAATATTTTTAACTGTACGATCACTCGAGCTGCTAAAAAGATGAAAATGTAAACTAATATTTATATTAATCAGTTTAAACCACACGATATTCAAATTTGCGATCCTAAGTGTAAATATGATGCGTATGTACAAAAGAGGAATATTTTGAACTGTTCGATCACTCGAGCTGCTGAAAAGATGAAAGTGTAAACTAATATTTAAGTCAATGAGTTTAAACCACACAATATTCAAATTTGCGATTCCAAATGTAAATATCATGTGTAGATACAAACCAGGAATATTTGTAACTGTACGATCACTCGAGCTGCTAAAAAAGATGAAAATGTAAACTAATATTTAACTTTTTTTCTGATTAGAGAGCTTGTAATTTAAAGAAGAAATGGAATTGATTCAAATGAAAAAAAAAAATCCTTTTAATACCGTCACTAAACAAACTGTTCGAAATATATTTCCTCTGTCCGAAAGCGTACTTCAAATTCGAAAGTCCATTAGCGTCGTCCGTTGGGAGCTATTAGACTGCATTATGTCTCTTTTAATGCAATGTTTGCGTCTTACGTGCAATTAAACACGGTTTTTTATAACAGTTCGTTTTATTGATATCGCTTTGAAATTACCCTGGGATCACTATCTATAACAGACACTTAATAAGTAACTTAATCAATTGCTGCCTTTTATTAGTGGATAACTCTCAAGGCAAATGGCGGTGGGAAGTTAAGGAGAATTACGCTTCAACCAGGGAAAAAAATTACACCTGTTTTTATCTTTTATTTTTTAGATTTCAGAACATAGGCACTTTTTATGGAACAAATCTTTCAATTAGATTCATGTATATATATATATATATATGTATGTATGTATGTATGTATGTATATGTATGTATGTGTATATATACACTGCTGACCACTGTAAATGCAACACCCTGAAGGGAACATGCAAATAACATGAAATTTACAACATGCATTAGCGGAGGTGAGATATGCAAATGATTAGAATTTCAGCGCAGACGCACATCACGCGCGCCTGTGGCGCCTCTTCAAAGCGCTATTTAAGGCTTGGAGATTTCGACGATTTCAAGTTCGGCAATTGTGTTTTTCTTGTGGTTTTTTCAAAAAAACGATCAATTATGCCCCGTCGAAAACAGCGATCATCTTTTGATCAAGTATCCGAGTTCGACAGAGGAAGGATAGTGGCCTACCGAGATTGTGGATTATCTTTCAGGGAAACCGGTAGTCGTGTTGGACGAAACCAAACAACTGGAATGCGGATATGTGATCGTTGGATGCAGGAGGGTACGATGGACCGGCGTGTTCGATCGCATCCACCTCAGCGCACCACTTCACGTGGTGACAGGCAAATTGTGCGCATGGCAGTGACGGATCGCTCAGTCACATCACGAACCATAGCACAGCACATGCAGTCTGTAACGCATCATCCAGTGTCTGCGCGTACCATTCGACACCGTTTACAGCAGAGTGGTCTGTCCGCAAGACGTCCATTGCTTTGTCTACCCTTGACGCAGAACCACAGACGTCTCCGCCGCCAATGGTGCGATGACAGAAGGATGTGGACGGCAGAATGGAATGAAATTGTCTTTACTGACGAGTCACGCTTCTGTCTGCAACACCACGATGGTCGCATTCGAGTCTGGAGACACCGTGAAGAGAGGATGCTGAACAGCTGCGTTATGCCCCGCCACACTGGTCCTGCACCGGGTATTATGGTATGGGGCGGTATTGGATATCACTCTCGCACACCTCTAGTACGCATTGCCGGTACTTTAAACAGCCAGCGCTACATCTCCGAGGTGTTAGAGCCAGATGTCCTTCCTCACCTTCAGGGCTTGCCCACAGCCATATTTCAACAGGATAATGCGCGACCACACGTGGCACGCATTGTCCAACGGTTCTTCGTCAATCGCCAGATTGAATTGCTTCCCTGGCCGCCTCGCTCTCCGGATCTTTCGCCGATAGAAAACATGTGGTCCATGGTTGCTCTACGATTGACCCAGATTCCATCCCCAGCTGCCACAGCAGATGAACTTTGGCAACGTGGGGAAGCTGCTTGGTCTGCTGTACCCCAAGAACTCATCCAAAGTCTCTTTGAATCAGTGCCGAGGCGTGTGGCAGCAGTGATTTCCAACAATGGCGGCTACTCTGGCTACTGATTTTGGCAGGAGCCACACTTCACAGAAGTCTATAAATTTAATCATTTGATACTTGGTCAACATGTTATCTAAAAAATAAATTTTGTTGTGATATCTCTTGTCTTTCTTGGTGTTGCAATTTGGGTGGCCAGCAGTGTATATATATATATATATATATATATATATATATATATATATATATATATATATATATATATATATATATATATATATACATACATACATACATTTATATATATATATATATATATATATATATATATATATATATATATATATATATATTTATATATATATATATATACATACATACATACATTTATATATATATATATATATATATATATATATATATATATATATATATATATATATATATATATATATATATATATATATATATATGTAGGAACTCGGTTTCGTGCGAGTCTCCACTTATACTAGAAACTGTGGTCGGTGTCTAGGGGTTGTTGTTCTCAGTCTTATAGAAACCTTTCCGCTTACTGCACGGCGGAACTAGACTCTCTTACACTCAGAGTAATACAGTACTCAATTAAAGACAGAGTCACTGCTTCAACACACAAACTATATATTGACACATATAAACTATTTACATATCTAGAGATACGTTACATATAAAATTACACGTCAAGGCGCACCAGGCCTCCACAATCTAAATGGGTTAAAGCATTCGGCCGTCTGCCGAGATAGGATTGACTAAGCCGCCGTCTGCTGCTTGTCCGGAGCTAACGTCATGCCCCCTTCGAGACTGTCTCTCCCTTCGCAGCCGTCTGCTGCTTTCAGCACATCTTACCAGGTCGGGACCCAATCTCAGTCTGTCCTCTTAAATACTTTTCTCCCCGTTCATCTCTCGAAAACCTAATAGCGCTGTCGTCGCATAGCGTACACGGCGACATATGGCTCAAAGCTGGAGCCCTGGGATAACACAATTCCCATAACTCGGCTGTCCTGACTATGCTGACGTCCTCGGCAGCGTTATGCCTTATCATAATCAGTTTTAGCACATATAATAGCACAAACGAAACAAAACAATGAAATAAAAAGAAAGTAATGATTTGTCTACAGTCGGTCATGGCTCTTTTCTGAAAGTCTAGTCGGAGCCAGTGGACTACAGTTCACCATAATACTTATACAAAAAACACAGGTACACCACGTTTAAATTACGATGCACAATTAGTCTCTAACCATAACACTTAACTTGTTCAAAACACCAATGAAACACTCTGTCACACCAAGTTTGTGTTTAAATGCGTACCTTGTCACTTGAATCATAGCACTATTAAACATGCACTCACAAACAAAACACTTCGTCTTTCGTATATCGGTAACACTTAGGGCTACCATTAGGGCCAAACAAAACACTTGAATGCCATATCTTCCTTTACGACACTTAATTGGCGTACACTTGGACTTGACTATCACTAAACACACTTGACATCCAACACTTGATACCAAACACATTTGATCACCAAACACAACTGATGGCACTTTCTTCCCACATACTTCACGATCACAAGCTGAACACTCCTTTACAGGTGGGTTACCGAAATCTGAAGAAGTTTGAAGTATGATAACGATGAAAATTTTGTACTGTTGAGTATATCGGTTCAACACTTTCGAGTCTGGGACGGATTTTGCAGACTCAGAGCAAAATTTCACTACCATTTCCGAAGATCCGTCACTCAAAGTTCCTTGCATTTCTAATACTGCAGCTTTTTCACTACGGCGTTTCCATTCTTTACGAATTACTCTTCCACTAAAATTTAGTGCCAATTCAAAATCTTTTGCCATTGCGCTACGGTCACATCGTGGCTCACAAGAATCACTTTTTTCTTCCTTCTCAGTTTTCAAAACATAGGGACTATCGTTTACCCCTAAAGAAATCTTTTCCGCTCCCTGGGACACTCGGGGCTGTGTCGCAAGTTCGATGACCTCTGTCATACACAGTGGTCGAAACTGTGCAAGCCTCTTCTGTGTCTCAATGCTCTCTTCTCCCTCAACTTTCGGGGGGGTAACGGAATAATTTTCTCCCTCGCTCGTAAATTCGGACATGGTTCTCTCGGTGTCACATTTCAGCAGGGCATCGCCGTTTTCGCTGGGAGTGGGTGTCGAAAGTTCACTGAACTTTGAAGAAAGCAATTCTCCGTTCTCTCTAAAGTGAGATAAGGCTATGGGATTCACATATTCCCGCTGCTGGCTTGGGCGAATTTCGGGCTCACTTTCTTGAATCACACTCGTGAAAACAACATCAGATACACGAAAATATATCTCTTGGCTGCACAAATAATTATCTGCACCTTTGTCCATACTGAGTACAGACACACTATTCGAGTTTCTTTTTGGCGCTAACTGTCGTCCTACTCTTAGTATTTGCAGTTCGCGTTCAATCTCAGCCATCTTTCGTTGAAACTCCATCTCTTCGGCTGCCATTTTGTCTCGCTCTTTCCTCTCTTCCACAACCGAAATAAGCAGATTCTCCATGTAAACATCGTCACAATCCGATGTTTTAACCAGGGCGATTAATTGCTCAACTTCTGGTTTATCCGGGACCTCTAGGCCCAGCTCGTAGACTAGAGTCACCAGGTCTACCATTCTGGCATGCTCCAGATACGCCATCTCAGAATTTTTTTTCCACTTACGTCAGATTCTATGTTTTATCCGTTCAATCCGGGGCACAATTTCAACCCTGTTTTGCAATCTTAAATTACGCAAATGTCACAATTATCCCACTTAACAGTTCATACCGCTCGAAGGCACTTCACTTTCACGAGTTTGTCACTCGCGTTCACAACACTTTAAACTTACACAACGTCGCTTCCATGGGTGTCACTCACCGCACTTGGTCGTCACTTATCCTTCTTCATACTTTTAGTAGAATCTTTATCCGATCCCGATCTTTCACTTTTGTAGAATTTTGATCCGATCCGGGCCTTTCACTTTTGTACAATTTTGATCCGATCCCGGGCCGGGCGCCCACTATTTGTAGGAACTCGGTTTCGTGCGAGTCCCCACTTATACTAGAAACTGTGGTCGGTGTCTAGGGGTTGTTGTTCTCAGTCTTATAGAAACCTTTCCGCTTACTGCACGGCGGAACTAGACTCTCTTACACTCAGAGTAATACAGTACTCAATTAAAGATAGAGTCACTGCTTCAACACACAAACTATATATTGACACATATAAACTATTTACATATCTAGAGATACGTTACATATAAAATTACACGTCAAGGCGCACCAGGCCTCCACAATCTAAATGGGTTAAAGCATTCGGCCGTCTGCCGAGATAGGATTGACTAAGCCGCCGTCTGCTGCTTGTCCGGAGCTAACGTCATGCCCCCTTCGAGACTGTCTCTCCCTTCGCAGCCGTCTGCTGCTTTCAGCACATCTTACCAGGTCGGGACCCAATCTCAGTCTGTCCTCTCAAATACTTTTCTCCCCGTTCATCTCTCGAAAACCTAATAGCGCTGTCGTCGCATAGCGTACACGGCGACATATGGCTCAAAGCTGGAGCCCTGGGATAACACAATTCCCATATATATATATATATATATATATATATATATATATATATATATATATATATATATATATATTTATATATATATATATATATACATACATACATACATTTATATATATATATATATATATATATATATATATATATATATATATTAATTAATGAGGTACTGGATTACGCTGTTTGCAGGAAATGTAAAGTCTGTGTATTGCAATAAGAATTTTAATTCCAATAGCACGAAACTTTGCAAATAAGGGTGTTTAGAAATTTGACACAAGAGAAGTTTTTTTAGATGTCACATTTTACATACATATTTTTAATAAAATAATAATATAATGATACCTAGACTAAACAAATTAAATGGATTATTCATTGTAATAGTTTGTTCTTCAATGCCTTAAAAATAATTTGTTACGGTTACAGTATACAGTTACAGTTCAGGAGAATTATGCTTTCATCAGGAAAAAATTTGTGACTATTCTGTTTGTTTCAATTTATTTAATTTTTGGCGAATTGTAAAGTCAAGTTCTTTTGGTGACATAAACTCATCCAACTGGGAACATAAGAAGTATATGTGCGAGTAGTTTGGATAAGTTTGTGGGTAGATTTTCCAAACTACAGCAGGGTCCGGTTTAGAAAATTCTTGACTATAGGCACAACTCGGGATGGGGACCCTCTAAAACTAATGAGGACTTAAAATTTCCAAAATTGACACACAAAAATAATCATGAATCATTGTGAAAGTACCATTTTACCAAGAATTGGCTATTTGAAATGTAGAAGCCTAGAACATTATCAAATAGCAAAAACCAATACCACGTTTTAATTTCATTAAAACACCAATACAATGCAACCAGAAAAACTTATTAATCCCTTATATACACTATAAGCATACATATGATGAACTATACATTTAACTTACATATGATGAACCAATCAATCAAATTTGAAAGGTTATATAGAAAAAATTACTATTAAAAAAGGTAAAATAAAAAATAAAAAATTTTTGAATTAGGAATTTTTTCCTTTTTTCTTTTAAAATAAAAATTTTTTGCGACCCCCCCAACATTCAAGGGCCCATAGGCCCGTGTCTACTGAGACTAATGGAAAATCAGGGACTGAACTACAGTATGAATTTTTGTTCCAGTTACATGGTACTTCATGAGAAATCAAACACATGTTACAGGACAAATTTTACTTATCAAAATATCCATACTGTGAAACCTTATCTAAAAGAAGCACTAGCAGAAACATCATTAGATCAAGGTCGATTCTTTTTCATCTGAAAGAAACTGGCAACTGCTTTTAGAGATATAATATCATGTTCTAATATTCGAAGACAAATTTATAGTTTTCGCTATTTGATAAAGAATATTACAAATTTCCAATTAAATCAAAAACATTATTACCTACGGAGTATTCTTTAACCCTTTAATCTCCTGCGTCACATATGGTCTGAAATGCTTTAAAATAGTCACAGCTGTCATGCCACCAATGTCATAACAAAAAACTTATATTCAAAGGTTAACAACTAAAAAAATGTGTAGAGTTTCTAACATACGTTATTGTGTGATATGTTAGCTATGTTTGGTCACAAATCATTGGCCTACTGGTTGTTGCATTACAAGACAATGCAGGCCCCATCGATTGCTCGTTTTACATTACAGCGTCTTGTTACAAGTGAGTCGCCGCCTTAAGATCTGGTCATCGTGCTCAACAGTAAAAACACATTGTCAAGCTATTAAGACCATGCTTGAACCAAAAGAATCTCGCGGTTAATGTCATTGTTATGCTGATAAAGGCTAACCTCGACTGGACGCTATGGACCTTCAGGGAAGGAGGTGGAAACATAATTTTAATCTCTTTTATATTGGCTGTCCAGAAGAATCTCTTTAGCTACGTCTGGAAGGCAATTTTTGAATAAACAAGAGCCAGTCATATATTACGATGTGTTCAGTCTTCATAAAAGACATATTATTTTAATTTTATTTTTTATGTGTTAATAATTCATTATAATTTTTTATTCACTTATCGTTTGAATTTTGTATTTTATTTAAGTTACTACTCACTAGAGGGCGTCACTATGTTTGTTTATTTTTTGTTGTTTGATTCGACCATGAATTCGACTTTAAGTAGTGTAAAAAAAAAAATGGCTAATCGCTATGTTCGATGCGATTCCATTCCTATTTTTTTGTTAAGAATGGACAGTTTGAAGTCCAAAAATTCATGTGATACACTCTGATTCAGAATATTTATTCTTTAAGTAAAAAAATTCAAGTTATGTGCAAAACTGAAAGTCATTTATTAAGTTTTTCGTTTGGATACTTGCTTTAAAGTCTTATTTTGTATTGACTTATTCAACTATTATTCCGATGATGGTAAAAAGGTAATCCATTCCAATACTATTTTTATTAAAAGAATTAAGAAGATTAATTAACTGCATATTTAAATTAAGTCCATTAAATATTTTCTTTTGGAAATGGAAAATAATACAGCCCACTAAACGATGAAATTATATTAATAGCTTCATTGACCCTCCACGATGTAATGAGACCGGTTAAGTTTATAAGTTCGAACATTCTTTCAATAGGGTGGCTTTGGTAAAGGTTAATTTGGCCTCTGGGGGACGCTGCTACTTAAAAGAATGCTCAGTCTTGTAGTTGATAGACCAGTCGTACTTATGTTAATTTAACGAAATCTAAAGGAACAACATTGTTTTAGCAAAGGTAAGAATTGTAGATATCGCATCGAAAACACTCTTTACTAACAAAATACTGCAACACATTTTCTTTTGCAGTTTTGCGTTATTACAAACTGACGAAGCTTTTTTTTGCCTCACCAAACTTACCATTCCGGTTAAACATCATGTGGATTATTTAGAATCTAAACCACCTGCATCCGAAAAACTTATTTAGGAGATGTCCGGAATTTAGAACTAATTGCATACCTTTATAATATAATTTGGGAAAGTTTAAATAAAAATAATTAAACATAACATTTAAAACAACTGGTTTTTGATACACAGTTGTTAAATAAACTAAATTTATATCAGTAAATGAAGTTTTATTTTTATCCCTTCATAAGGAAACAAAATTTAATTCGGTGTTCCCCTTGGGTCTTATTCGGAATGGATTACATGTGACCTTTGTTTACTCAGGGTATATCTGTAGAGAGCATTCGCAAACTTAATTACACCGAATTGGAATAAATCCTCTTTGTGAATGATTTATATGTCTGGGATAAAATTTCCTTCGGCCGTTATGTCATGTCAGTGGTAATGGGGCGTGGCGCAGTCCTTCTTCTTTTCCGGATAAACTTAGTGCTGCCAATCAGTCGAGCTCTTGAGCACGCCCACAGACAATTCTTAGTGTTTTCCGTAGTGATAAAGTACTTGTTACAAATGACATATTTAATCCGGGAAGCAGTTTGCTTAATAGTACGATATAAAATGGAGAGGAAAAGAGATATCAGTCCTAAACTTGCCTAACCACATCTCTTGGGGGTGGGAAACGAAATTAGGTTAAATATTTATTTAGAGTTTCCGGGGAAGAATTTCATGCCGTAAAAGTCATATTTACGGGGGGGGATTCTATTTTAATAAGTAGTATGGTGGATCCGCATTATCATTTCAGGATTAAAAATTTGAAAAATAAAATTTAAGAAAATTATGTCCACATTCTGCTCGTTACGTGTAATCTATATTAATAAAGTAACAACGGGGTTTGTCGAGATCACGTGAGCGTAACGCAATGGCCGACAATCGGTGTATTTTTTTTTTTTCATGAAAGTACATAAATGTTACATATTTGGAAAGAGCTATGAAAAATGATAATTTTTTCTGCGTACACTTATTCTGTTAATTCAATAGTTTTAGATATATTTTAATTCTAAAATCACTCACTGCTGAGAAATCAAATCATCTGGTGCAGTGGTGCAGCCATCTGTCGGCAGCGACGGGAATGAAGATTGATGGGAATTTATTCACTTGAATTTAATACATTTGTAGGCCCTTTTTTTCTTTTGTGGGGCCCGAAGTACATAAATATGTTACACGGATGGCTTGAGCGTAGCTAGGAGAAGCCCGGCTAGTAAGGCCTAAGGTTAAAGCTTGCCTTCACGCTAAATAGGTCGCATAACGCATCTGCATACGCAGAATCAGACGTAATAAGTAAGTGAGTTGGAGGCACTGCAGCGTAACAGCTTAATTTGTGTTGTTGTTCTTGTTGTTCCTAATCCTTTCTGGTGTAGCTAGGTCCATGAGCCCCAAATTCCTCAGGAGGTCCGTTTATAGACGTGGATAGGTAAGAAAGTCCTCCCTATACAAATCTGTGTGCAGCAAGGCACTACTGAAATATTTTACATGGCAGCGTAAACTACGTGAAACAATTTGTGTCAAGTGCAGCTCTAGCCTAAAGAACTTAATTGGAGGACGTTAATTGGAGTTAATTGGAGTTACGTTAATTGGAGGATTTTCTAGCTGACAGGATAAGAGAATCGTTACGAATAGAAGATCTGATACTCCCCGGCGTTTATAAGGCTGAAGGCATAGGCGTAGCGTGCTTCTAACTTTTGGGGAAGGCACGAATTGAATTCAGTTACGGACATCCTCAGCGCATTGACTGCTGGACGGTCCTTAAAATATGAATTGCAAGGTGTCCATAATTAAACTTCCCTACTTTAAAGTTGTCTACAGTCGAAACTATTGTTCAGAAAGTTATGAAATTTTGTGTAGGACATATTAAAGGGATGGGAATTTATTTGAGCAAATAAAAAATTAGTTAGAAAAATATAATATAAATAAAATGAGAAAAAAAAATAGCATCGAATTTTTGTTATGGATCATATCATTGTTAAAAACTATGTTAAGGCTAAAGATCTAATTGGAATCTTCAGTTTCACAGCGGAAAAAGCGAAAAAAAAACGACTTTCTTAAACGTTTTCTACAATTTTCCGATTTTAACTGAACTTCTAATAACGTTTTTATTTCAAGTTAAGTTGGGGGCACCCCCCCCCCGACGTTACGCTTATGGCTGAGGGAGGGGGGGGGGGGCATAAGATTCATTCAAGGAGAGTGTGATAAATCCTCTTTTTAAAATGACTAAAATGCGCTGTGCATACTGCATTTCTAAATTCTCCTTTGCAATCAGTTGACGTAATGACGTAATGAGTATTTCATGGCAAATTGGAATCGGGTTTAAACAATAGGTCCCGGTCTAATCAGCCCTTGTGTAGGGAAAAAGTGACCGTAACGCTCTCAACTAACCAACCATAGACATGCCACTTAATGCAAAGAGGAGCAAAACAAAAAATTATAATTTATTCAATAACAATGAAGAGGCTTATTAAGGGCTATTTAGAATGAATATCCTCTAAATAGACTCTCGACAACGTTATGCAGTGCGTGCTAATTGATCGAAGCTATTAACGGAGCTTTTTCTCCTCCTTAACAATCTCACAATAAAATATTTCAATACTCTCCAACAATTGGGTAAAAAGAGGCATAGTTAAGGATGGCAAAAATACATACGTTACGATCGTTATCAGAGTGAATTGATCGTAGTGGACATTCCACGGAATGTGGAGTAAATTAGAATTGGAACGAGATAATAAAATTCTCAAGGTAGGCTGTTGTTTATTTCTGTTAAAATGAAAATTGTAATAAACAGCGCATATGTATGTAATGCACCTTTTCAGTACTTCAAAGATATCCAAATATATATTTTTCTTCATATTGGATGTGATCACTCCGATTCGTTGTGGTTACAGTACGCCCAAGTAACACAAGACCGTTGAGAAATTGTTGGGCAACCGTATTTAGCATAGTTGGGATTTAGCAGTTGGGGTTATGTTGAAACAGCCGTTTTCATTTCATTCACCCAACGCTTGTCTGTTTGTTGGCCCAACCGTTTGGAGAGCAGTTCATCTATCATTTGTAGTTGGGTCAAAAAACCATTGTTTAATTATTGTCCAAACAACACTTATTTGAACTTGGGACAACAACATTTTATAATTGCTGACACGGCTTGAACATTTTTCAGTTGGCCCCTATCTGTTTCTGGAAGTTTTGACAGTTTTCTGGAAGTCATTGACAAAACGCTTGCCTGTTTGTTGGTCCAACCGTTTGGAGAGCAGTTCAAACATCATTGGTAGTTGGGTCAACAACATTTTTTAATTGTTGTCCCAACAGCACTTATTTGTACTTGGGACAACAACATTTTATAATTGTTGGCACAGCTTAAACATTTTGCAGTCGGCCCCTATCTGTTTCTGGAAGTTCTGACAGTTTTCTGGAAGTCATTGACAAAACGCTTGTCTGTTTCTTGGTCCAATCGTTTGGAAATCAGTTCAAACATCATTGGTAGTTGGGTCAACAACATTTTTTAATTGTTGTCCCAACAGCACTTATTTGTACTTGGGACAACAACATTTTAAAATTGTTGGCACGGCTTAAACATTTTGCAGTCGGCCCCTATCTGTTTCTGGAAGTTCTGACAGTTTTCTGGAAGTCATTGACAAAACGCTTGTCTGTTTGTTGGTCCAACCGTTTGGAGAACAGTTCATCTATCATTTGTAGTTGGGTCAACAACATTTTTTAATTGTTGTCCAAACAGCACTTATTTGCACTTGGGACAACAACATTTTATAATTGTTGGCACGGCTTAAACAATTTTGCAGTTGGCCCCTATTTGTTTCTGGAAGTTCTGACGACGGCAACCATTTCCCCAACGATGTAACGAAAATTTGCTTTTGGGCCAACGACGTGTTTTAATTTTGTGTGTTCTCATATGCTCATGATAAGGGTAAAATCTAAGTTCAACAGTGTTGTTCAAGACCACTGAGAAGCATTTTTTCTTTCGCTTTTCATACGAACTCTGAATGCTGAGACACGAGTGAATCGATATTAGAAGTTATCCCCTTAGAGTAGTTGCAAAATTAATTTTTATACAATTTTCGTGATTTTTGTTTAAAAAACTAAAGTAGATCTTAAACCACATTTGATTCCTGTATTACAATATGATATAGTATACAAAGGTACTTAGAAGGCAGATTTCATTCGTTTTATTTATTTGTTCTTACGTTATGAAGTTTTTCGAGACTTACATCGTAAATAAAGAAAGTGACATTCTACCGTACATAATAGGCTGAGTTCCGGATGCATTTCTTTTGTTTTTCATATTTAAGGAATAAGAAAAAATTTTCCATTGAAATCATTTTGATTCCCATTCGGAACATTTGATTCCATTATGAAAGGAATGAAATAATGGGCAATGCATTCAGAAGAGCATGCACTGGAAAGTCTGTTGAGAGGAAACATTTTATTTTGAAAAGAGATTGCTGAAGGCTTTTATGGCTAACTAAAAAAAAAGGTAAATTATGAACAGTTGAATTAATTGTCGTTTTTAATATAAAAATTCCCATTCAAAATCACGTACATTCGAACTCCGTTATAATGAACATCAATGGACCAAATGTTTTGTTCGCTTTATCCGGAGATTCGCTATATCCGAACCGTTAAGAAAAAGGCTAGAGTTCACAAAATGTGTAACTCATTAGTTGCAATGTGTATTCAATATTGATGTATTAAAAAATGATAAAATCTAGTAAAAAATTATCATTAATGAGTTAAATCGACTAAAATCGATTACATTAACCTTTAGCTTACGGGGCACATTTTTCCGATTCCCTCTTTAGATCGGGAAGTTTCATATCCCCCTTTGTAAGAACGGCCATTAAGAGGGTTATACATACATACACACATATATATATATATATATATATATAAATATATATATATATATATATATATATATATGTATGTATGTATGTATGTGTATGTATGTGTATATGTATATATATATATATATATATATATATATATATATATATATATATATATATATATATATATATATATATATAGAGAGAGAGAGAGAGAGAGAGAGAGAGAGAGATTGATTCATTCTTGGGCCCGTATTCTTGGGATACACGCTATCCCACCCCGTAAGGAAAAGGTTAAACTGACACAATACTAATTAAATTACGTACAATAGGAAAATGGCGGGACCAAAATTTTCGTTCCTTATATCCGTGAGTTCGCTATATACCGGGTTCGCTATAACAGGATTCGACTGTATTGGCCATATGATCGCATATACTCTAGTCCTATGCGTATATTTTGTATTTAGGTAACTGTATAGTGAATGCTTGTGAGGTTAATAGTCGTGAACAGCCTGACCCAAGTGATATAAGTTACATTAGCATGCATGTGTCAGCAAAGCAAAATGCAGTATTTGTTTTCATCATATAAAATTAAGATATACAAGTATGAAAGTCTGTAGGTATATTTTTTCCACCTTTGCTGATGACCTAGGGTAAATAGAAAACAAACTTTATTGATGATATTACCGGAATATAATTTGGAATAATCTTCATTTATGTCTTTTTTGCCCCTTTGCGTGATACATTTACCATGACATTGTGAAAATACGGAAAGGATATTCAGAGGTACGAGCTTTGTGCGAAGAAGGAAATGTGCAGACTGATGAATAAGGACAGAGGAGATCATTAATGGTCTTAACAGATTGTAGAGCAAGATGTTTAATGCTACTTCCCTTACTCTTGAATTTTCTGACTTCTCGTTTTCTACTCTATTTTTCTGTTTCTCTGTCTGGCAATCTCCACACTTTGCAGATTCTCTGATGGGAATTGGCTACATCCTCTTAGGTCACCCTTTTATTACTGACATAGTTTCTAAGATGTGCAATTAGTTACTCGACCTATGAAGAAGAAAGAAGTTTCGGCGTTTGATTTTTATTACCGTATTACAGTAAGCCTGTTAATGCGTTTTCTAACCTAAATAAGTATAATTACCAAATATATACATATATACTAGCTGAAAACCCGCACTTCGCTACGGAATACATTAAAATTAAATACAACGGTCAGTGTATGCAATTAATACCAATGTATATATGTACATATATATATATATATATATATATATATATATATATATATATATTTATAATAAATACGATGATCAATGTATACAATTGATATAAAAAAATAGATTTAGAAAAAAATCGTAAGGGATATTTTATAGACAAAATAATGTAGAAGAAAATATTCAAATTAAATGTAATAGCACATACTAAAGAATATAGTACAGTTTGAGGAACATATCTCTTACTGTATTTTAATATATTTTTAGATAATGTCCAATCGTCTGCCACATTCACAAGAAAAGAAAAATATTTTTTGTCTATTTCATTGTTATGACGTGACGATAAATTTATTTAAAGTACCAGAAAAAGAAATCACGTGATCAGCATTTAATAAATTAAATTCTAAAATTTAGTCTTTAAAAATTCACCAAAAATCAAAAAATGGAGGTAAAGATTCCAAAAATATTTCATTTTAGAGGAATTTTCATGATCTTTCTCGTGATATAAATTTTATAATCCCCAAATTATTATTTTACATGAAAACTTAAAAAAATTTACTAAAACAGCTTAAAAATTTAATTTTTAAAAATCTAAGAACTACTTCCAAAAATCTTTCTTAGTGCACCCCTACACTATGAGATTAATCGCCATGCAAAATTTCAGCCCTTTAGGTCCAGCGGTTTGGTCTGTGCGTTGTATGTCAGTCAGTCAGTCAGTTACGGAACTGTTATATATATATATATATATATATATATATATATATATATATAACACCAAATGACAGCGAAATGAAATTACACCTTTTTTGTACTATATTTGTTAGTGAAGAGGCACTTGTCCTGAGACATTCGTTCGCTTAATCGCAGTAATTTATGACTACTTTTGATCACGAAGCACTATACTTGTGAGTCAAAATTGACACTTGCTGCCACCCAAATTTTAAACTATCTCCCCTAAGGACGACATTTGGTAGAATCCTACCATCCTCCCATCTACATACCACGTTAAAGAATTCCCGACCTACGGATTCAACTTTCCCATACCCAGCGTAGTCCTAAAGATATTCCGGGGTGCTCGTCAGGATTCTAATAGAGCTCCCTCTGTCCGAATTACAATGCGCTAATCACTATTCTGTATTGGATGCGTGTTTTATAGTATAAATTTTTTTTAAAATCCATGTTGAGTTACATTTCTGATAACAGTACATTTAAAATACATGTTAATACCAACGCGAAATAACTTTAAAAAGTGAGATAATTTTAGCCCTCAAATTTCCTTCTACATTTGATAAGAAATTTCGAAAAATTGTTATCAATGTGCTCCCCTGGGTTAGTGTTATTAAAGGGCCAATCGCCTTTTAAAACGCGAATCGTTATAGAGCTATGTAATAATTACTTGTATTAATATATACACAAATGAAGAGCAGTTTTATATGTTCATTGTATTGTACCGAATAAGTTATACAGGATGTCTGAAAAACCTTGACACATTTTAAAAAATTATATAAAAAAAAGTATACAAGGTAGGAACTGTAAATTCACAGATGTGTTACCGCATATATTAGAGTTTTTCTGTGTCACAAAAGTTCAACAGAGGGCGCTAGTTGTTCCGGGAAAGCGAAAGTTGTAAAATGGCTCTAAAAATTTTAACATTTTTGCTGTACCCCAAATTTCTTATTTACATCCTAAAATCATTTGGCAACAAGATGGTGCACCGCCTCATTGGGGTATGATTGTAAGAGACTTTTTAAATGAGGAATTTCGAAACAGGTGGATTGGACGAGATGGTTCCATCCAATGGCCACCTCAATCCCCAGACATTACACCTCTTGACTTTTTTCTTTGGGGATCTTTCAAAGACAAAGTTTATTAAAAAAAAGTGGACAGTCTTAAAGAACTCAAAAAACGCACAATTGTTGCAATTTCATGTGTTACAGAATCTATTTTGTAATGCACATGGACTGAAATGGATTACCGACTGGATCTTCTCCATGCCACAAAAGGAGAACATATTGAAATATATCGACTATACTAAACAAAAACTCTAATATATAAGGTAACACTTATGTGAATTTCTAGTTTTTACCATGAGTACTTTTTTTATATAAATTTTTAAAACGTGTTCAGGTTTTTTGAGACACCCTGTATATTTGAACATAATTTTATATTTTAAGGTTAATTTTATCAATTTTGAAAATTACATGCATTTCATACGTTTGAAAAATTTTCATGCTCATTGCTAAATACGATCTTTATTTCAAATTGATGTATAGTAAAATGGTAACAATCTATATATATATAACAGTTCCGTAACTGACTGACTGACTGACTGACATACAACGCACAGACCAAACCTCTGAACCTAAAGGGCTGAAATTTTGCATGGCGATTCTTCTTATAGTGTAGGTGTGCACTAAGAGAGATTTTTGAAAAAATTCTTATATTTTTTTAAAATTAAATTTTTAAGCTGTTTTAGTAACTTTTTAAAGTTTTAATTTAAAATAATAATTTGAAAGTTATACAATTTATAGCACACAAAAGGGCATAAAAATTGCTTTAAAATAAAATCTTTTTCGAATCTTTACCTCCGTTTTCTGATTTTTGAGGAATTTTTAAAGATTAATTTTTAGAATTTAATTTATTAAATGCTGATCACGTGATTTCTTTTTCTGGTACTTTAAATAAATTTATCGTCACGTGCATAACAACTAAATAGACAAAAAAATATATTTTTTCTTTCTAATGCTGCAGACGATTGGACATTATTTTGTCTATAAAAATATCCCTTACGATTTTTTTATAAATATATATTTTTTTTTCTACATCAATTGTATATATTGATCGTCGTATTTATTATATATATATATATATATATATATATTTATTTTTTTTGGCATTAATTGCATACATTGACCATTGTATTTAATTTGAATGTACTCCGTAGCGAAGTGCGGGTTTTCGGCTAGTATTAAATAAGCATCATCATATATAATTGAAATAAAAATTTAAATTGTTTCAAATGTTAAACACACTTAGATGGCTTTTGCCTTTTTTAATGAAAAAAAAATGCACCACTTAGATTTCAAAAAAAATTCTTTCATAAAAGCATTACATTTTTATGATAAATGCTGAAATTAATTTTTTAATGTAAGACGTATCTTATAAATAAAAATCCCTGATTTGCACGGAAAAAAGAAATTGCGTGGAAGATTTTGTATTATGTTAATATAATGTGATTTTGAAATGTTAAAACTTTTATAACTGAAAATTAATTTTCCCCGTAATTTATGATCAAGGTTATTTGTAAATTTAAGTCAAGAATACAAAACTATACTTAAAGGAAAATTTTGAAAAATAGAAGCAATAAGGGGACAGTCTCCTTAAAAGTAAGGGGAAAAAAGCTATTTCGAACAACTACTAATAGCTGCATGTCTATATATCTGTTACCGTTCAAGTATGAAATCCGTTATTTTATAGAATACCTAGTTATTCCATGAAATAACTGATCGTGTCCGTTAAAGTGTAAAACTCTCTTGTATTTCATGATTTAACTAGTTACTTCATAGAATAACGATCTGCAGCCCGTTAAAGTGTAAAATAATCTATATCATATACAAAATTAACAAAAATTAATTAAAATCGAAGAAGTACCGGATGTAGAAATATCGCTCCGGTCGGTTTCTACAGCTCAAAGTTTAGGTACTGGTCAGGGATTTCAAAAATGTTCGTGTAAAACCCAGTGTGTCAACAAAAAATGTTTTTGTTTTAGAAATAATATTCTTTGTAATTCCAAGTATCATTTTAGTAATCCTTGTTGTAACAAATGATTTTATGGTACGTTTCCATAAATACCATTTATACGCTGCATAAATTAGATAAATTGCTTCTTTTTCATTTTAATTGTCTATCATTAGTTTAATTTCATTTTAGATAAATTGTTTATTTTACACTTTAACTGTCTCTCATAAGTTAATTTATAGAATACCTAGTTATTTCATAGAATAACTAGTTAAAGTGTCAAATTAATATCATATTACACACTTTAACGGACACGATCAGTTATTTTATACAATAACTTATGAAATAACTGCATTATATACTTTAACGGTAACATATCAACAAATAAACTGTTTCAAAATTAGTGAGATACGCTTTCTTCTAAACTCAAAAATTAGACCTTCCGTGTAGATTTACATGGATGAAAACTGGCTGAAATATTTCTCTGAAATAATGAAAATTATCAAACATATTAATTTAAACGTTTTTAGTTGCAAAAAGAAAAAGAAAACTTCTATGAAAATTAATTAATCTATACCTGCTTTTTCCTCAACGTTCATAAATGAAAGGATCTTAACGATCGATATTTAGAAGTATATTACTCCCATCAACAAGAAAGATGAAGTTGATAATGTACTTATAGTAATAAATTGCAACTCTATTTGTTGTATAAAGCTCAAACTCCTCTGGTTATGAATTTTTTGTTTGTGATTAATAAGACCTTTATATTAAAAGAATGATAACATCAATGTGTTTTTACGCTTCAGAAAGAACATCGATTTCGAACAAAGCATTTAAATTTGCTTTCCTTAGATGGGTTCATTTCTTTTTTAGTGAAGTGTTTTGTTTTTAGCAGAAAGTTTATTGGAAAAATTCATTTATCTTAAAACATCTGATTTATCATCAGAATAGTTCAATTTATATTTAACGATTCGACTCCCACGAGGAGCGTAAAAAAAGTCCTTGCTAGACCTTGTGTCATGGCTTCTAAATCAGACAAAATTTTTACATCGGATCTACACATTCAATATGTGTTTACTTGTAAAACACCTTAGCTATTTAATATACGAGTAGATAGGGCTGCTAAATATATAATTCTCCATAGCGACATGATTAAATTGTGACTTGTAATATATATATATATATATATATATATATAGAGAGAGAGAGAGAGAGAGAGAGAGAGAGAGGAGAAGGTGGGATTATGGATCCTGCATGTATTATGGACCCCTTAATATCTGCCCTATGCACAGGTGCAGCTGCTAATTATAGCTTTGATCTAGAGCCCCTAGGTGGCTGCAATGGTCAAGGATGCAATGGTCAATAGTCAAGGTCATTGACCCCAGTTCACTCGCGAATGACGTCCTGTGGCCATTTGTTTGTTTTTCGAGTTTTCAAACTTTTTCTGGGTAAAGTAAAAGTGAATATTTTACATATCTAGTACTATGTTTTGTAAAAACTGATTCCTGTGTCTTAATCTACACAACATGAAGTTCCTTTTGAGCTAGTTCGAAATTAAATTCGATGTAACTCATGTGAAAAAAGGGTTTGTTTCCAAGATGGCGTTGTTTGAAATATGGTCCCCATGGGTGCTGGTATTATGGACCCGGGTCCATATTACCAACAGCCGGTTTCGATGATGTAATAATAATGTTTCCATGAGAAAATGCGATTCCACGGATGATTTCATTGTGACACATTTTATTTTCATGTTTTGTAATCCTTTTCAGTTATTCTGGAAGGTAAGAATGCAAGTTGAGAAGAAATCTCCGTCTAGCAAGGACGCTATAGTGCGCAGAAGAAGTTGGGATAGGGTAAAGATGGTTGAGGCCACTCTGTGCTTTGTTCGTTTTCGCGCGCAGCAATGACGCGGGTGAAGCATCGTGAGTTAGACTAGCGTGATTTCGAACATTCGATGATTGTTTTGGTCCGAGCGCGTGCTAGGCAATTAATCATTGAAGACCTCATTGTCTTGTGAATTCTCCGCTGCATTAATAAACAACGCTACTTCCTGAATTGGAAAACCACTAAAAACTCTAATAGTAAATTACCATTTAACGCTAATTTGCCTAATTTTCACCCAATTAAATTATATATATATATATATATATATATATATATATATATATATATATATATATATATATATATATATATATATATATATATATATATTTACATTTATATATATTGCGGAGGGATGTATGTTATTCGCAAAAGAAAGTCTATTATAATTTAGAAAGACCTTTAAAAATTAAAAAAAATTGAAATGTTTGTTATATGCATAATTTCTCACTATGTGTTTTCCTTTACAATTCTTGCAGTTTTTTACAACTTCCCTATCAAAGTTTTAATTTGTTCATTTCTTATTGTTATTTTCTGCACAATTAAACTTCTGATTTCACATTAGTCAGTAATTTAAAAATAACAAGTGTCGAGTCATGCTATCATTGTGAGACTAGAGATTGTTTCAAGGGCAGACATGCGATGCTATTTGACAAGGAGCAAGGAAAAGAAGAGAAGAAAATTATATGACGTCAGATACAAGATCGTACATATAATAGAATCGAAGTTCCAGATTCTTTTGTGCTAGTGGATGCAGTCGTTTTTGACATTTCGTAATATTGATCTCTGTTTTAATTGCTTCTTGCATCAAGAATTTCAAGATCGTAATTGGGACGTCATCTTTATGCAAATAAAAGCCCAATGCACACAACCATCTGATGCTCAGCCGTATTACGTCTTCTTATGTATTGCATAAGACTTTTCTCAAAGTTGTCATAATTAAAATTTTAACTAAGAATTACGACCTTATTCTAAATAAATATAGAGGAGAAATGGAAAAAATGTATATAGGTATTTATACTACTGAACCAAAAACCTGATGTCTTTCTTTATGGGATCATCAGGATCGTTTTTAAACAACATGGAAAAGTTTTAAATCTTAAAAACTAATTTCGTTTATATTTGTATAATAAATTTGTAAAATGTTTTCGTTTGACTTGCAGTAAGTTTTGGTAATATTTTCTGTACATGCATCTTAGATTAGATATTAAATGTATTATTTTCATTAATAATCACAGCAGTTTAATACAAACCACTTATAGGTAGGAAATTTACAACGAACAGTCTTCTTAACGTACTTTATTGATTTGTATATTCAAACAATATAACGTTACAATAGAAAAAGTTAGCACGTAAGAAAACAAGTTTGCAAATATATGAAGCTTCCTTTTCTATTTCATTTAGTTTATAATAAAGTCAGTCAATAAAATTTATCGTAGTCGTTTCGCTCATGTAAAATTTTACTTTAACTGTACCATTCATTTTGTATTATTAACTAAATTTACCCACATATAGTTAATTCAAAACACATATAAAATTATTTATTCTTGCGGGCAGTCAATATGTAAGTATTAAATTTTATCATATAAGTGCTAATCTGTAATTGCTTTTGGTTTATCTTCATAACAATAATAAATTAATAAATGATGTGAAAGATTGTTTATATTATCCATGAATGTATGAATTTATTCATTAAAGAAAAACTTTCCTTCGTTATTTCTTCTTTCCCAAAGTAATGAGTGTCAAGTACTGACAATTGACTTATCTCTTCATGCCCGTCAAAATTAGTGAGGTGTAAAATTTTTTTTTTATACAATATCGAATATATTTTTAGATGTGTTTTCATAAATACAACTGAATAGTTAACATTTTTAACACTTTTCATAGAAATTTTTTGTTCTAATAACGGAATGTATAAGTAAGTAAATAAAAGTAAAATTTCTTCATAAATGTTTTTTTATAAATTAAACCAGTGTGATAAAAACTACCTTATGAAATTGTATTAGTATTTTTTAAGGCGACAATGGACCTTCAGATTGACCAAAATGTGTCCCCAAAACGATTTTTTTTCTTTCAGAAAATGATTCTGAAACTCATCAGCTTTAAATTTTAAAAAAAGTATGTTGATCCGATCATTATTGACCGAGTTATAAGTATTTTTTTCAAACGTAAACAATTGAAATGTTAGTCAGATTAAAACTTTAAATGCCATTTTCTCAAAACAAGTTTTCGTGTCGTTTCGATAAGTTCAAAATGTTCCGTGCGTCATCATTTTTCTCGAATTTTCATAAAATTTCATAAAATGATTATTTATGTATGTTAGAATAAAACTTAGTAATCAATTCATTATACTATTTTAAAACAACTTAAAATTTTTACAATAAAAAAATTTTTTTGGACAAAATTTTGCATAAAATGACCTATTTTTTATCAATTTCTTTTCTAGTTTTTATAAATATGACTGTAAATCAAATATTGCTACTAACTTTTATTACAACTATATAAAGCTAGCTTAAGAGAGAAAATGAAATATCTGAGACAAAAATGAATGCGCATGGAGCATTTTTAAATTGAGTCATTAACAAACTGATTTTAATTAATATCTTAATTAATAACATTCTGATTTTTTTTTTTAAAATTTAGAATTTCCATCTCTAGAAAACACTGTATAAGTATACAAAATTTCATAGCAATTAGTTAATAAATAAAAAAAATAGTTTTTTATGGTCCATTGTCCCCTTAAACTAAAACATTTTTAATTTATAAAAATTGAAATCCTGGGAGAGTAAAAATAATAGAAAATTCTCTTTCTGATAGGTTTTGAAATTTATAACTTTTACCACGCTATTTTATCCCATTAAGAGAATGTTTTACAAAAGGTGAGAGTGTGTGTGTGTGTAGGATAGTTAGCCGTACGATGATTATTTACGAGATAACAATACGTAAAGTATGATACTAGCATTTAAATAACCTATAGGCAAAAATGTATGCACAAAGCTTAGTGCCTTGGAGTTACAACGACCGATCATATCCTGGCTGGTTTAATGCATACAGGCACTACGGAGACCATCTCGCAACTGTAACGAAAACGGTGTAGTAGTGTTCGAATTTTAAAATGTTCTGTGCACTTCTTCGTCATTGGCCACAGATAAGACGTAGCGTCATCTCACGCTACTTTCTGATATCCTTGCTGTTTCTGTCCATGATGTGTACCTCGATTACCACAGGCGGCCGGACTAACATATCGACGACCTCGGCGATGGTAGAAAATTTTTCCACAAATTGCTATAACCAATAATTACAAGATAAAAAGAACTTTTTATGTACCATGTTTTTAATTTTTCTGTTGAATCCTATAAACTTGACAATTCTATGTATTAATAAATACTTTTTTAAAATTTTTTTTGATGAATTATCCCATCAACTTGAAAGAAAATTAAGTTAATTTAATTAGTGAAGTTAGTTTAATTAGTTAACTTGCATTTAACTTTTCGTTCCAGTTCCCGACGATAGATGGCGGCAACAGTCTACAAAACAAAATTAACTGAAAATAACTGAAAATTAGTTGAATTCTGCTTAAAGAAGGCTAAAAGTATTAAAAAATGCATTGTCATCGTGTTCTGAGCTATTCTAAAAGTTTCAAATGTATAGCTAGTCAAGAAGTTAGTTAAAAATCGATTGCAAGATTTGTAAGGGACAAACAAACAAATAAACAAGAAGCAAGTTAATACAAACATGGTAAAAAGATATATAAGTACATGGTTATTAACAGTGAAAAACAAGTATATTCAGATGACGACATTGCTAATTGACAGCTAATTCCACGGCTTCATGTGATCATTTACTGTGGAACTATGGTTTGGGCCTTAGTGATCACCTACATTTTGAACGTCTTATCGTTCGTTTTGTTTCTCATTTACAATGCGATAGGGTCCATGATATTTAGGACGAAGTCCACATCCAAATTGATTTCTTTGAATGGCAACTAAGTCGCCTAGCTGGTATTAGGTTGCGGGTTTTCTCTTCTTATTGTAAGTACGCTGGTTCTTGGTCTGGATTTGTAGGATGTTTTTCCTTGAGTCTGTGTGGTATGGTTCACGTTTGTTTATGATCGCATTTGCATGTACTTCCTTGAATAATTTTAAAGTTCTTTTGTCAGTTATATTTCACTAGTCAGTTATATATATATAGTTCCTAGTTCTAGCTTATCTAATTTTTCAGTAAACTTTGCTCTCTACTCTGCGAATTCGAGGAAACAGTATCCTAGGTGCAAATTAGCTAGGATGGCATAAGCTGAATTTGAAGTATCTAATATACGTGAAAGTGAAGAGCTCAGTTATGTGTGAGTTTTGCTTAACCAGTGAAAGAAGAAGATGAAATCAAGACAATATTAAGTCGTTGACAACTTTCTCAGTTATCTCATTTTACGAAGCCAACGAGAAAATAGAGTCAATGAAAAGGCTTATGAAATGTGTAGGAAGTAACTACAGGAAGTTATGTCTTTGACTGAAGGACTAACATTTATCACAGGGGCGTTTAGTGCTGAGAACTCCGAGTAGATTTTTCCTTTGTTTTCGGTACCTTTTCTTCTTCATTTTATGTTGTATGCAGCAGTCGTATATCAGTAAATGCATTCTGCTTTTTTCATTGTAGATACACAGGGCGCGGCAGAAAGAACGTTCCGATTTGGAACGTCAATAACAAAAATACAAAGCAAAATAGAGAAAGAAATCTTTTACAACTAAGAGGTACATGGTATTCCATTGTCATCCATTAAGTTTTAAACATTACATCAGCTAAATGGCGACCGTCATTTTCGATGCAGTTTTGAAGTCTTTTTCGGAAATTTTGCATGGATCTGTGGATCATGTACAGTGGAATCGCCGTGATTTCTTGCGTAATTGCTGCCTTGAGTGCTTGCAAATTTGTTGGTCGATGTTGGTACACCTTTGATTTGAGATTGCCCCACAGAAAAAAAAATTTGAAATTAAGCAAGAAATCACGGCGATTCCTCGGGACATGATCCGCAGATCCATGCAAAATTTCCGAAAGAGACTTTCGGAAATTTCGATGCATTGAAAACTGCATCGGAAGTGACGGTCGCCATTAAACTGATGTAATCTTTAAAACTTAATGAATGACAATGGCATAATGTGTACTTCTCAGGTGTAAAAGATTTCTTTCTCAATCTTGCTTTGTAGTTTTGTTAATGACGTTCCAAACCGGAACGTTCTTTATACCGCACCCTGTATATACTAATATTCTCGATCTTATCTACCTTCCAATTTAAACTAAGTAAGGCTCAGAGATTTTATCGATAATCAATGGTGTTCTAACACCATTGACGTTAAATCTTTAGATGTACCTTAATGTTGCCTCTCACTGATACAAGGAGACCATATGATCGATAGATAACGATGCAATAAAATGACTCTTTTTAGCTTTTCAATGATTGATAAGAGTGACTGCAGATATAACATTTATATGCCTAATTGCCCTTCAAAACTAGGTCGAAAAAAAGTCTCAAATTTGGCACAAATTTCCATGCATTTATAAAAATTTTATCCATTGGACTATTAAAACTGTTAGCAAAAACTCCAATTATTGTGAAAAATGCAAATTCACTTCAGCTCCAGTCCTTGAAAAGGCAAAGCTTTGTATCCGAAGTAAAAGTGCAAGATTTCTCACTGCTGCGTAAAGTATCACGAAAATTGCCAGAAGTAAGTATTAAACTGAATCATACTGTGTGTTTACCTTCAAACATAAATTTGAACAAGTATGGTTGCTAAGATAAATTAACTATGGATGTTTAATATTTCAATCAATATAGTAACACCACGCGCACGGAAATTCCTTCGAGACTCAAAGCAACTTGTCAACAGTTTATTTCGTGTTTGTGGAAGATTCTGGCATTCAGCCCAAAAACTCTTCACCCAACTGTGGACATGAATAAGACGTATGAAGTGCTGCTCTTCAAGAAGGAAAAAAAAAGAGGAAAGAAAATAATTTTAGCAGTAGCACCTCTCTTCAAAATATCAGAACTCATTTTTCAAAAACGTTAACCAGATAACAAGAACGATACGCGCCGAAAGTGTTAAAGAGATACTTTTTGTTTCTCGCTACCGAACTTCAGTTGGCTAATGAGAGGCGACGTGCCATTACTCGCGTGCGCAGAGTGTTGGAGCCTAACTCATACAAGTGTTATGACTATAGATCAAACACTCAGTCTTTTTAACTACTTATTGCTCGGAAACCTACACAGGCATAATACGTACAACACGAGCGAAAGGTAAACGGAAACTATGCTTTCAGCTCAAAATTAGATGTAAACAGATTAGCCAAAGTTGCCATTCGCAACCAGCTAAATTATACCAAATGTATAAATGATAGAATGTGGCTTCATTTCCAACACCAGTATTCTGAGATGCGGATGATTTTCCCTCCTCTTAGTGAAGTTAATTTTGATACCAATGGTCAATGAAAAATTTCAGGTAGTCTCTTCTAACGAAACTACCGCGGGTTATTAACGTAGGATTACTTAACGTCGCCTCTCTTATATATATGTACGATATATATATATACATATATGTATGTCAAAATTTTGAAGCCTTTTGGTACTGTTTTGTTTAATTGTTTACTGCCTGTCCAAGCAATACAGACTGGGTTCGGCGCGCTAGCAAAATTATAACTCGTGAGGTACGGACGGACGGTTTTTGTGTCTGAATTTTTGCTTTGAGGAGAACCGTTATGGAGGAACGTAATCCTACGTTAAAACCGAGAATGGGAGTCAAATTAATTTTCAAATGCGACTTGCAAAGTTAAAACAAAAATAACGTAGATTGAGTTCATAATGTTTAAGGCTTCGATTTTTCTATGCACTTTAGTCATGAGAATAATCTAGAGGATTTCGAATTGCAAGGACCTTTTCTACGAAAAAGGTGTTTTGTGGAATCCGTTTATTCTGAACTGGTAGTTTCCTGCCAGTCTACAGTGAGCTGAATAATGATAAACTACAATTTTCAAACACTATTTTCAGTGCATCTCCTACAGGAAATGTTTAATTGTGTCAAGTGTCATTGCTGCCATCTGTCGGCTGAATTAGAAATCGTTTATTGACGTCAGCAATCTTTAATTTACACCAGATATGTGACACTAATGGCTTTAAGCCGAGGATAAAGAAGTATTTTTGAGAAGGTAAATCCACCAAATATCTCATGAAAAGTGATTCAGTCTGAACTCAACTATTGGTTGAGCGCAAGTAAAAAAGCATTATAAATATGGAGAAAAATAAGAAAGTGTAATTTATTCTGTATCTTGAATTACCTGTAGCACGATTGGAATCATAGGCGTAGCGTTGGGGGGCACGTGCCCCCCCCCCCAACTTAACTTGAAATAAAGTAAAACGTTAATAGAAGTTCAGTTAATATCGGTAAATTGTAGGAAACTTTTATGAAAGTTGGTTTTTTCCCGCTTTTTCAAACTGCGAAACTGAAGATTCCGATTATGTCTTTAGACTTAACATAGTTTTTAACAATAATATGATCCATAACAAAAATTCGATGCTATTATTTTTTTCTCGTTTAATTTATATTATATTTATTTTTCTCATTGTATAACTTTTGAATACTACTGAAACAACAGTTCAATTTTTATTCAATTTAAAAAAATCATAATATTTCATATTTTAAGGACTGTCTAACTGAATTCCTTAACTGAATTCAATTCGAGCACTCCAAATGTTAGAAGCAGGCTACGCTTATGATTGGAATGGAATACTTAGTAAAGTTATCTAGACATAAGCCGTCATTTCATTGCGATATCGAAAGTAACTTTATTTTTTAACGTAGGATTACGTTCCTCCATAATGGTCCTTCGGTAAGCAAAATTTCCGACCCTAAAACCGTCCGTCCATCTGTCCGCGCGAGTTATAATTTTGGGAGCGTGCGAAACCCAGTCTGTATCGCTTCCACAAGTAGTAAACTGTTAAACAGAAAAGTACCAAAATGAGTTAAAGTTTTGACACATATATATGTACATATATATACCTATGTAAATATATATAGATACATATATACATAACACATACATACATATACACGTACAAAAGAGGTAAACAACGATAAGTAATCCTACGTTAATACGCCGCGGTAGTTTCGTTAGAAGAGACTACAATTTTTTTTAGAACTTACCCGTATTGCAACAATTACTGATCGTGCAAATTTTTTAATATAAATGAAGAAAATGTCCGTTCACAGAGCTAACATGTAGTAAACTGTTTTTTCTGATTTTTTCCGAAAATGGAAAGCTCTTTCCACTTTTTTTTTTCAAAGTAACCCTAAGAAGCTATCACCTCATAGTTGTATTAGTTTACCTTGGTCGGAAATTGCCATTTTTCGTTTCGCTAGTAAATGAGTCCTCAGGTTTGATTTTGAAATACTAAATTATAGGAGACCCCCTAACTGACATACGCTGTTAAGAGGCTCACGAAAGGAAAATTACGAAACCAATGAGAAATAAACCATAGGTTTAAATTTGTAACCCATCTATACTGAATACGTAAGACTATGGCTAGCAAAGCCATGAATATTTAAGTAAGCGTTTGCAGCGTGGGCGTAGTAGAATGCTTTCCATGTTTCTTTTTCACAGAATGAGATACAAAGTATTTCTAAGGTTTTTTCTTTTACAACGATTACTACATCTATGTCAGAAAGTGGGTGGAAGCCATCCCTTATTGTGATAAATCACCTGTCTTTGTATTTGCTTTTTACAAGTCTTCGAGATTTCGCTTTGTTAGTCCCCGGTCTGTTAAGCTCTCGTGTAGCTTAAGATGCACTTCCCACTAAGAAAGTAAATATGACCAACTGAATTTTCCTCGTATTGAGTATTAAGGCTGCTATGTACTAAGAATAAAAATCATATTTTCCTTTTCCTCTTCTTGCACTCTTGCGGTGGGAGGAATCAAGTTGACAGTTCGAGAATTCCACCCCCCTTAGGATTGAAATTTTGAGGAATTGTAATGGCTCTCTCTCTATAGGGGGGTTAAGCGCTGCCCCCAAATTTTTTATTTAAAATATATTTTTGTCAACTATTTACAGGTACATAGATGCTGATAATCAAATAAAATTGGTATTGTCAGATAGCGTGAACTTTTCTGCAAAGCGCTGCAGGATTCATTTTATAAATTTCGCCCACCGAAGGAATTTATGAGCGGTAAAACACACTATACCAAAATTTTCCCCCAATAATTTAAATTTTAAAATATTAATTGCTTTTATTAAAAAAACGAAAAATGTATATAAATGTAAAATTTTTTTCTCTATGACGGAGTACAATTTAAAAAATAAATCTTTGAATCCAAGTCGGCAATCCGTGGACAAATTTTCTCCATAGGTTAACATTGTGGTGAGAGAATCCAATGGGGTTAGTACATAGCAGCCTTAACAGGCATATATAGTAGTATAGGAAATAAAAGATGTAATGTAGCAACACCTATCACAACGTGGTGGTTTGTTTTTTGTGAGCGGTAAGTCATCTTTTACTGCACGAGGGATTATCAAACCGGGATCTACAGTTCAAATCCAATTCCGAACGTCTACAAACAGTCATATTGAAAGCTAGACTCGGAACTCAATTAATGGTACAGATAGCTCCGGCTCCAGCAATTCGGGTATCGCCAAGACTATATCATAAGCTGCTTGCGAATAGTTAATACCTTCAGCACCATGGATCCCTGGTTGTTTGGATCAAAACTTCCTCGACCACAATCAGGGCCCGATTTAGAAAATTCTTCACTATAGGCACAACTCGTTATGGGGGCCCCCTAAGACTGATGTGGGCGCAAAATTTCCAAAATTGACACAGAAAAAATAATCTTGAATCATTATGAAAGTGCCTATAGTCAAAATTCTTCACTATAGGCACAACTCGGGATTGGGGGCCCCCCCCCTAACACTGATATGGACGCAAAATTTCCAAAATTGACACAACAAAAAAAAAATCTTGAATCATTGTGAAAGTACCATTTTACCAAGAATTGGCTATTTGATGCCTAGAACATTATCAAATAACAAAAAGGAATACAACATATTAACTTCATCATTAAAACACCATTACAATGCAACCTGAAAAACCTATAAATCCCTTATATACACTATAACAGACATAAGATGAACTATACATACAGCTATACATATGATGAACCAATCAATCAAATTTGAAAGGATATATAAAAAAAATTGCTATAAAAAAATAAAATAAAAAAATTTGAATTGGTAATTTTTTCTTTTAAAATAAAAATTTGGTGAGGGGGGGGGGCTAACATTCGGGGGCCTCTAGGCCCGCGCCTACCAGGCCTAATAGAAAATCAGGACCTGCCCACAATGATCTGAGGAGGGTTATGTTAGAATTAGTTAAGTCAATGTAACTGGAAATGAAACAGGATTTCTTAAACTTTAAACGAATTCCCAAGACGTATCCCCTTAGCTTAGAATTACCTTGTATGTAACAATCGATTATTTTTACAGTTCTGTGTATGTTATCGAATACAATTTCATGAATATGCTACTTAAAAATTATATTTATAGCTAAAAGAAAATACTGCAATACATAACACTGACTAAACAAAGAGTACTTAAATCAGCTCAAAGCCATTAAAGTGAATGTTATAATTTAAATGTTGCTGACATTTAAAGAAAACGATATTGCTTATAAAGCATTATTGATAAAAATGTATAAGAATCTTTTGATCAGCTAAGTGTAGCACTTTTTCTATTTATAACTTTTAAAAAATAATATTATAAACGAAACACGCTAAAATACGTGTTTCATTTATTTTCAAGAGGATGATTTAGCTTTCAAAGAATTTTGAGGTAGTTCGAAACAAAGTATACATTATTTCTTGTCTTTCATCGAAGATAATAAATCTGAGTATAAAGACATAAAAACAAATTGGCAAGAACAAAACGTTTTCTTGTATTCCAGGTTCTGTAGCTTCCCTTTGTTATCTTTGAGAGCTTTTCCTTTTATCTCAAGTAGTACATTATAGGGAGATCTTGGAATTTGCATCCGTCGAAGTAAGTAAAGAAGCTGAACAATATTGTTCGATATTTCACAAATTTTCATTTGATACCCAGTTAGCTTTGCTTTTTTTGTGTAACACAGGTATTCACAACCTTTTTGTGTTTGCGGCACCTTTGAGAATGAGATTACAAAATTGGGGCACCCTTGTTAGAAATTTCTTTCAATTAAGAATATGTTAAGATGAAATAAATGCTTACTCTATTGTTGATTTCATTCATTTATTGAAAGACTAGCTGAAAACCCGTACATCGCTACGGAGTACATTCAATTTAAATACAACGGTCCATGTATGCAATTAATGCCAAAATATGTAGAAATATATTTATAATAAATACATCTATCGATGTATGTAATTGATGTAAAAAAGAACGAAAAAATATATTTATTAAAAAATCGTAACGGATATTTTTATAGAGAAAATAATGTAGAAGAAAATATTCAAATTAAATCTAATAGAACATACTAAAGAATATAATACAGTTAATATAGTACAGTTTGAGGAACATTTCTTTTACTGTATTTTAATATTTTTTGAATAATGTCCAATCGTCTGCCGAATTAGCAAGAAATTTATTTTGTGTGTGTAGTTCGTTATTATGCACGTGACGCAAAATTGAAAGAAAAGAAACCAAGTGATCAGCATTATATTTTTTTGGATAATTTCCAATCGTCTGCCGCATTAGCATTAAAAAATATTTTTTGTCTATTTCGCTGTTATGCACGTGAAGATAAATTAATTGAAAGTACCAGAATAAGAAATTACGTGATTAGCATTTAGTAAATTAAATTCTAAAAATTAATCTTTAAAAATTCACCAAATCTGAAAATGGAGATAAAGATTCGAAAAAGATTTCATTTTAAAGGAATTTTTATGATCTTTCTCGTGATATAAATTTTATAACCCTCAAATTATTATTTTAAATGCAAACTTAAAAAAAGTTGCTAAAAGAGCTTAAAAATTAAATTTTAAAAAATCTAAGAAGAATTTTTCAAAAATCTCTCTTAGTGACCCCTTCACTATAAGAAGATTCGCCATGCAAAATTTCAGCCCTATAGGTTCAGCGGTTTGGTCTGTGCGTTGTCTGTCAGTCAGTCAGTCAGTCAGTTACGGAACTTTTTTATATATATACAGTAACCACCACTTATAGTGATCAGTGGTTATAAGAATCAATATCCGTTTATAAGAATCAATATCGTAAAAACAAAAACAAATGTATTATTTCCATGTTAAAATTTTCGCTTTAAAGAATCAATCCACCGGATTTAAGAATCAGCTTACACTCTTCGCTTTCCTTTCATTTTTCCAAAAAAGCAACTTAAACCCTCAAATGGCACGAAGTTCTTTCTTTATGTTTTTTAAAGAAAGAGTGATAAGATGGGATAGAATACAGTCGTAAAGTACGTTCCTTTCTTTGTTAGACATAACATAATAGTTTCCCCTTAAACGCTTTAGCACACCACTGTCCTATTAGCTTGACCTCGGTACATTTTTACCCGTCCGAGTCCGATTTCACATTTCTCCACTGTCAAACAAAGACTGGAACTCTTTTTTCCCACATCCTGGTTGCGGCTTCCTGGACCCTGAAACACATAAATCTTCATCGAAGTGTCCACTATGACTTAGGAAAACGTAACATTAGTAGACTCAGCACGTTATGAAACCGTGAAACGTAAGCTAGAAGGTGAATCTTCATCCGAGACTATTGGTATTGAAAGATGTATACACAGCCTCCTGAAAACTTCATTGCGTCAAACTTCCATAGAAAACTTTTACTTGCTCCCTTCCTGTAGTTGAAATGTTAAAACTGTTAAGCAGGTATGTTGTAACAAACATTGGATTTTTTTCTTCTCTTACTATAATTATGTGTAAGAGATTATAGTACACACATAATTATAATAAGAGAAGTCTAGAAATTAAGTTGTATTTTTAAAATTATAAAAAAATAATTTAACAAAAGATAATTAACGTAAATTAAAGAGTATTTTATGGTAAATTTTCTAATAGTATATGTATATATGGGTGTGTGTGTGTGCCTGTCCAAAAACCTAAATTTCGGCCATAAGAATCAACCGCTTATAAGAATCAAAAACAGTAATAACAAACGTGATTCTTATAAGCGGAAATCACTGTATATATATATAGAGAGATATAAGTAATAAACACTAGAATAGGATATAATAATACAGTTTCAAAAATAGTCATGGTATTCAGTATAGTAGTACACTATAGGATTGCAATGGATATCACTAAAAATAGTTTTGTTTTATTAATGTGAGATTTACGATAGATGCTTAGAGCATAAATGCTTGATATCAAACCTAACCGATGTGGGCGTGAGGTTAGCTAATATGTCCTCAGGAACGAGTGCATCGGTTTATGTCACAATGTGTCGGGGGTGAGACAAATTAATTATACTTACTATTAACTTTAAGTTGGGCTTACTAATATTTTTTCGTTTATGTCCAAAGAAATCTCGGGGCACTCCTGGCCGATCTAACGGCACTCTAAAGTGCATCAGCATGTCGGTTGAGAATCACTGGTCTAACATTTAATTTACTTAACTCATTCGTAACATACTTACTCAAGTACTCTGCCTTTTCCTCTTGCAAACGAAAGAAAGTAGTTCGATGACGCTGCAGTTAAAAAAAAGGTAATGCAGTTACATGTTAGGGAATCAAGAAAAAAGTTTCTTAGAGTAGTTTTGAGCAATCAATTGAAAGACCTATTTTATCAAGAATGATAAGTTATGGATTTTCAATAGTGCATACATTCCAGATTTTCAAAGGAAAGATTCGGTAGCAATGATCCGGCTTTTAACTGGTCATGACTGTTTGAGTAAACATCTGAGCCACTTGAAAATTGTAGAGAATACTAAACGATAAGTTAACCACAAGTTATGGACACCACAAGTTATGGTAAACCACAAGTTATGGACATTTCCAACCTCCAAACTTGTAAGACACTGTCGGCTCGAGATCTCTGCAGCCGATACTGGGAACAAGATCATTGAGCAATTGATACGTTCCTGTTTTCTTCTTAGTTTTACCTTTTTTCTTGTTGTTTTCTGTTTTCTTATACCTTTTTTTCTTGTTGTTCCTATTTAGGGCTTGTCATTGAAAAAAAATTAAAAAAAAAAGAAATTTGTAATCGGTGCAGATGGAGTTCGATTCGCAGAGCAAACTTATTACAGACTAAGCAGTGTGTGATTCATGAACTGCATCTGATCTTTGTAGCTCTAACTTGTTATTTTAGACGAAATTTTTATTTTCATCATTAGAATATTCATTATTTTAGGTAAAGGTTGCTTCTCGGCAGCAAATAAGGTTTATTTTACAACTTAACCAAATGAGTAAGAATTATCTGGCAACATAAATCAAGGAAGTGAAATAAACATAAAGGGTTTTAAATCAATCCATTATCTTCTTTGATTTAAGTACAGCTTTATCTTAATATCTGTCTATCTTATTTATTTCTTGAACTCGGACTAAACATACAGTGTGTAAGTCTACACACTGTATGAAAGCTTTTTTCTGTTATGAAAGCTTCAGCTAGGATAAAAGGGGCATGTACTCAACTTTGAATCAGTGCTGTGAAATAATTTTATCCATTTATTTTTTCTGAAGAACACTCACGAATTTGTTTACAGATGTCAGACGCTAAGGCCCAGCTCTAAGTTACCCTTTCAGTTCGTTGCATCAAAAGACTAAACGATAGAACTGAGATCGAGGTTCAGGGGCTCAGTCCTGTTTCAGAGGATTCCTATCATGAAACCAGTGAGGATATTCACTGTCAGTTGCATTGTCATGCTGGAAAAGGAATGGGTACTCATCAAACTATTGCTAAATTTTTGGAAGTACAGAATAATAAATACTTCCGACATAGGCTTTTGTTATTGAAGTTTTTTGTGAACAAAATTACAGATTCAACAAAAACATTGTTGCTGTTTCTTATGCCACTTGACCGACATCAACATCAGATCAAGTAACGAAGGCTATGGATGTTGTAGATGCGGCTCTTGTTTTGACTATCACCACAAGGGTCGGAGTCCGACTTGGTCAAAAGACCAGTCTCGTAATTTAGAACCAAGTCAAGTGACGAGACCAGAACACTTGACCCCGCACCCCCAGAGGTAAATTTGAGAACTTGAAGGACACTGCAATCTTGACAGAATGTACCCGTACCAGCCGCCACTAGTGTACACGACTGTGGATTTTTGTCAGTGACGAGCATCGTACCAGTTAATTTCAGACCACTAGTCGGCTGCCCTTGCGAACTGTACCACTGCGCCCGGTACAAAAATTTTACTTACACAATTATGTCACTTAATACAACACGTCAACTAAGCAATGTTGAGTTAGCATTTTAATGTCTCTAAACTCGTCCACTGGATTGCCTTATGGAGTAATGAGATTTGACTCTGGATTAATTACACAGCCACTGCTCAGGTGTCTACAGACAAAGAGCATTATATCATTCTAGGAAACGCTTTGCACCAGTCATGCTGTCTTATAATTAACTACTCAGTGGAGAATTAACTCCTTTAGTGTCAGATCTTGACGAATAGGCATTGTACTTATGTTACCCCTCGATTTCTGTTCATTTAGTGTTATCAGAGCGCATACGATTCTCTCTACCACCATCTTGAGCACGCAGCCTCACATTCAGGCTGTCGGTGCCGACTAACAGATCAGAATTGTTTCTGCATCTCTTACACATTTCCACATCCCATCAGTATCCTATCAGTTTATTGGTCTAATATTACAACGCATTTTACCTGACAGGAACATATCTTTTGGAAACTTAGATTGATTAACAGAATTAGTCTGAAAGGGAGTTAAAAACTCTATACCTGCACTTTTGTTTAACAAAAATAAATCTGTTGGGCCTTGCCAAATGGAAGTGCTTCGATCAAGACACATACAGAAGTTGTAGGGGATGATATTTCGGTACATGGAAAAATACATGAGAATGTTTGTGAAATCAATTGTTTCATTTTACACAAAACAGACCCTAAATGAAAACAACGTGCATATCTATTTTCATCAAAAGTTAGTTCATGCAGAATCTATTTTCTTTTCATTGTGGTTATGGAGTTAAAAAAAATTACAAGTTGTAGAAGTGAAATGGTATAATTCCCCACGGTGTGTGGCCAATAACGAATGTATTATAAAGAATGCAGAGGCAGGGGTAAATACAGGCTTGTAAACCAATAAAAAATAGAAGAATAGCTGTCGGTGTGGCCAGTGATAGCGATCTAAAGTCTAAATTTTACAAGATGGGTGGTCGTTATTTTATGGCCCATAGTAAAAACGTCAGATGAGAAGGGTCAAAGTTGTTTTGCAAAATAAAATTATGGTGGGGGAGGTACTTCATAGACTATCGACAGAGTCGACAGAGGATGTTTAATAAAGAACCAATTGGGGCAGGAACCACTGAAAGAAAAACAGCCCACTGCCCAATGAAAGTGAGGGGCGGGCCAGAATGCCCCCCCCCTGTAAACGGACAACAGCTCCGCTAAGGACAGAAGGAATTGGAGAAGAAGGAGATCGATCTCAGACTTGGTTCCTCCGAGTTAGATGATAGAGACTCTCGTCTGCCCCAGATTCTTGGAGAAGTGAGAATATCCCGTTAAGGTGTTCCTATACTGGAGATGATTCTGGGTCCCTGTCGTCGATGCTACCATCATCGCTGCATACATCAGCTATAGTAAGTGCCTCCCCAATAGACTCTAAAAATCATCTTTGACAATATAGTTTGCCTCTGCTTCTGGGTTCTCAATGTTAAAAATTTTAATATGAAAGAGATTGTTATATTAATAGCTATGACAATTTAATTGAAATTTGTGCATTATCAAATAAATGTATGTTTAAGGTCAATGCTTTGTCTTCCCTGTTTGTTCCAACCCATGCATGCATCCATTGTTTTAAGGTAATTAAATACCCTATACAAGTATTGCCACGTATTGAGCTTAAATTAATTAGCAATCTTCTATAAGTTTTTTGAGAGACAGTGTTATCATTTTTGTAAGCTAACAGTTTTGCTCTTATTTCACACATAAGCTTACGTAATCGTTAACACATTAATCTCATCAATAAAGCGACGGAACTGTCTTAAGGAAAATGATCATTCTGTCTATTATAGTGACATTAACTGATGATAATGCATTGCGTAAATTGTCAACCGATATATAGTTACGGATTTGCCATTGTTTTATATGTTTAAAAGATAACTAGTTCTAGTTTAGGAGAAAGGGGTATCATCATAGGGTTCATTTCTACCTCAGATAATGTGATAGAGAAATTTCCTGACGAATAATACTGGATAGTACTACTTCGCCACAAAGTAGTCTTATGTGCTATGTTTATTTTAAAGGATACCAAAGAAATGTGAATGTAGAGTGTAATATATTCGATAAGGCAAAATATATTCTTCCGTATATGAGAGATCAATCACAGAATGTGTATCATTATATTTTAACTAGAAGGTAACCCGTCATTTTGACGTCATAATACTAATAATGACGTAATAATGGAAAAAGTATATGTAAGTTAAAAAATATCTCGAATTATCCAACAATATTGCATTTAATCCACACCTTGTAAAAGCAAACCCTTTCATTATTTTTTATTTATTTTGTTTTTCATGCGATTGGAGTAGTAGACTGCCATCCAGTTTTTTACAGCTCACTACGCGATATGAATACTTGAGCTACTTGATTCATTCACATTCAAGTTTGTTTACTTTCAGAATTCATCGCAAAAGTAAACAGATTTTTAAAAACTGTTAAATATACAGCTAAAAGCATCCAATTTTTTGTAGTTCTGAATGTTTTATAGAAAAATAGGCTGAACAAACGTGATTTGATGGAGAAGATATTAGTTTTTAGGTAAGAAAAAATTCTCATCCACATCTGAAATTGAAATTAAGCCTAACCGGCTGTTTTCTTTACCGAGGGCTTCAATTGAAAGATGAGTACAGCCCGGAAGTGTTATACAGAGACAACGGCTATTATATATAGAATATGTTGGAGAGATTAATAACAGCTTTTTTTGACAAATCGCTTTACTTAGCTCAAAGGACATATTTAAAAGTCTTTAATATTATGCCAATAGGATGTTAATTCTTAAAGGGGACCCATTGAGGTTAAAACAATAAACTCATCGAAGTGATGGTGTTGCTTAGACCATTTTAGTTTTCAAATGCCGGCTGTTGCAGATCTGAAAAGATGAGTTGAAGTGCCTTTCATTGCAAATGAGAATACACTCTACAATGCGTGTGGTCGATTTGATGAATTCTTTAAACTTGGACGTTAGAAAACAATACTATGTCAGACAGTGTTTCTCAAGACTGCATAATTTTGTCTAAACAGGAAGATTACTAGAATCCACTTCCTTAGAAGTAGTCGCTATGGGGCGTATTTATGGACTGTAATATTATTGAAACGTAGACATATGAGTCTACATGGATCATCTCAAGTCAAACAGAAGTGTAATCGTATGGATGATTCTGTATACTTTTCAAGTACGCTGTTGAAAACCGATACTTACAAGCCAGTGATTGTGAAGTTAACTGGCTCTGTGGATGTTTAATTGTGATATGGGCACGCACCCATATATGTATTCAAAGCTACATATTCATTTATTTCATCCAGAAGAAACCTGCGTGCAAAGTGCCAGATTTAGTTCACATCTATTTGAAAATCTCTTACACTTGGGTTAGCGTTCAAAACGAGGGTGTAAAATATTCAACAAAAAACATCTCGAGAGCTTATGCGGGGATCGGGGAGTTGTCCTCATGTGTCTGAATTATGAGAAAAGGAGCGAAATAGGCTCAGAATTTTTTTTAATAAAAGAGAATACTTATATTACTATTTTCTTTTATCCAAAGTCATTTGATATTTTGACAGTTAGACTTCTCGAACTAAATATTTATGCTAGAAATGATGACCACAACGCAGACATTAAATTTCAGACTGAAGTGATTTCGAATTTGAAATGATTACGTTTTTACACTACATTTCTGATATTGGATTGCTTCATCTGACATATATTCAGTGACTATATCGTATTTTCGACCACACGTACGAGAAAGACACCTAGGACCCGGTCAGTATCGCAAGAGGTTCGTTAATTAAACCAACGTGCAAAGACTAAAAGAAGTATAAAATAAGCAAATGAATGCCTTTTTTAGTTACTTTAAAGATTATAAACTTCAAAAGAAACTTTCATTCCAAACGCAAAGTAAAATAGGCCAATTTAATAAAATAAAATAGGCCAATACAATTTAAGGCCCACTGCAACCCTTTTTTAATAGGCCATGTTTTAAGAACGTTTACTGTATTCCTTGAGAATACTTCTAGAGCCTTGTGGATTTACTTTTAGGTATAACTTTTAGAATACAAGATCATGTCTTAAATTCTGGCATCTAGAAGAATTTTATCTGCCTCTATAAGAGTGCGTTTAGTAATTTTCCATAAATTAGACAAAAGGGGTGGTGATGTAACACGAATTTTACAGACTAATATGAAATTTAGTACACCATTTTCAAGCTAATTAGTAAATGGATTTTTTTAAATTTATGAAATAGTGTAAATAATTTTATAATAATTTTTCATATTTTTAAATTTTTGAAATTTTTTTTGTTTTTATATTCATGGATTGATCCAAGTTGAAACATTCAGAAACAATAGCCTTAAAATCATAAAGAATTTGGGTATCTCAAATCGATATAGTTATTCTTATGAAGAACCAAAAGAATGTATGTTGGTGCAAGTACGTGAACCTATTTCTTATATTTGTCTTTAATCGTTCCTTTCAGGATGATTAATCTTTATTTTCCAATTTTACTAACAAATCACACTTTTAAAACAATAAATTAATTTTTAGCAGTAAGGTGCTAATTTTAACGCTTTGGAATATTTGTATTTCTTCAATTTTCAACTGTCCGAATTTTTTATAAAAACAAGTAATATAGGAAAAACTTGGCGACATTTAATAGAAGAAGGAAAAATAAGGATTTAATCAATAAACACCTTGGTGCGTATTTAAAATCAGGAACTAATTTTTTTATTGCTTGGATATTATGATGTCATTTTAATTTTCAATTGTTAAAGGGATGTTATTTACTCAGTCGAAAAACATAATTATCAATTATATTACCACAATGATAAAGCACGTAATTGTCAGAAGAGCAAATATCATTCTACCTCCCTTCCCAAACAGTGACATTTACTGATGAAAATTCTCCCCATGCGTAATACAATTTCTGAGCCGTCACCGCAATTTACTACATACGAGAGTAACTGCCCTATGACAGATATTCATTGAAGCTTACAGGCTCAGTATCATCCTCGGGAGCATGTGGTAGTAAACTGTTTCTGAAAAGCGTAACATATCGCAGAAACGACGGCAAATATCATCGATCAAGTAATGTTATTGAAATTAACTAAATGCTTTTTTGGCCGGAAAGTGAACCAATTAATATTGTGAAATTTACTTTTCTTATAGATAAGGTTATCCCCGCATACACTGGTGAATTTTTAAAGATTAATATTTAGAATTTAATTTATTAAATGCTGATCACGTGATTTTTTTCTGGTACTTTAAATTAATTTATAGTCACGTGCATAACAACGAAATAAATTGATAAAAAAATATTAAGATACAGAAAAAGATCAAATTTAACCTAACTGAGATGGAAGTTTTTTAAGAATTTAATTCAAATTAGTGACTACCATCCAGGAACTGATAGATCACAATTATCCAGGCATTGCTCAAATACAGAATAAGCCTGTAGAATGGCTTTGCGAAAGGGCCATTTTGATTTAAAAAAATTATTAAGGGGACTCATGACCCTTAAGTCGAGGAAAGAAGGCATATTTTCATACTTTTTGACTCTTTGTAACTATTCCAGTTTACTCCCAATTTTTCCAAATTTTATGTATATGATAAATTGATATATTTATTTTAATGAACAAATTTTCAACTCTCAAAATAATTTTAAATAATTTTTTTTGAAATGCTTTAGATATACCTTGTTTTTTAAGTATTTTTGTTGTACACTGGCTTGCGCGCAGAACTATGACATTAATTGTACACTTAAATGTATAATTCCTGTTTTATATTTAAAATAAATAATTCAAAATACAATAGAACATAAAACATTCAACATTAAACTATTTTTTCAATTTTTTTAAAACTGCTCAAAATATACTTAAAAATTTCCTTAAATTTTTGCATTAATTTACCCCTGAAAGAATAACAAAATGTGCAGTGATTGCAATAATTCTAGTTCAGACGCAAGAAAATGACATGATTATGCAGTGGTAAAAATTTCATGGAATTATGTTTCATAGTTTTTGAGATATCAGTTGCGGAATGATGCAAAATTACAATTTGAGAAAAATGAGTCTAAAATTTTTCTTACCATAAACTTGATCAGTAATTAAATATTTAGAATATCAATATCTCCGGAACTCAGAGGAATATTTTCATGCGGTTTGCTTTATTTTGTTCAGAAATGATTAGGCTTTAACATATATCTTTTTCAAAAAATCGAATGTTTTAAAGATTTATGGGCAGTGAGTTCCTTTTTAAGCTGCGTTCATTAATGACATGTTGTTAAAGTCCTTAGGCGGGGAAGAAATGGTCCACAAGTCGATATACACTGTCTGTAATTGAGATGATGCCGTTAACAACCCGGTAGAGTTTTTAAATTCCCTTAAACCACCGGGTCTTCCAAACCATAAGCCCTTTTGAGGAAGAGTACACCCGTAATGCTGCTTTGGAATTTAAAACCACCGACATTGTGTAATGGCAGTAGACTACGAGTCAAAGCCCTGCAAAAAAATTTAATCGAAGCCAATATTTTAACCCGGTGTGCTCAAGGTGAAAAAGTGTTCGTGCCAAGCATTCCTCTGATACCCAATGATCTCCCTTTGAATTTAACAGGCTGCAATTTCCCCTCAAGGTATGCTTCGCCATGACGATAAGTAAGTCTGAAGGCTAAACATTAAAATACGCTGGCGTAGATTTAACAGAAAATTGTTTCTCCTACTGTTAGTTTTACGTAGCTTGCTCACGAGTAAGTTTGCGCACGAGCCTGGTAATATTAATTCCGCCCAATGAAGAAACAAAAATATTGTTTATAAGGAAATCCTCTACAAAACAATTTCATTATTTTTTCTTTGCAATTATCCTTAAATGTATTCTGTAGCGAAGCACGGGTATTTAGCTAGTATATATATATATATATATATATATATATATACAGTGGAATCTGGATCTATCGTTTTTCAAGGGACCGATTGAAATGAACGATAAATGCGGGAAAACGATGGATGCGGAAACATAACAAAGCAATTTGATCGTTGGGACTGGATAAAATGAACGACACATACGGAAAAACGATGGATCCGAAAACGATCGATCGAGATTCCACTGTATATATATATATATATATATATATATATATATATATATATATATATATATATATATATATCACGAAAAACTATGAAACTTGAACTTTGAACTTTGAAATGCATGAGATTACTTCAAGAGAAATATTAGAAAGGTTTGCTGCAAATTTGGGACAAACCGAAAAGTAGTGCATACAAAGTTGTACGGGATATATGAAGTTAAATAAAAACTTTTTAAATCTCAAGAATGAGGCTAAGAGTTTACAGTTTCCTTTCGCAAAAACTTTAAAAGAATGAGTGTTAAATGGGAATCTTGGGCCGTCTATGATATATACGTTGGAAGTTAACATTGCTGATGCAAGAAAAGCAAAACTGTTCAGCATCGGGTACCATTATATTTAATATTTTTCGACGTTCCTAGGGTCTTCGTACCAACGAAGTTTTACACTACGAGGAATAATCTGAAAGGAAACTGCAGATTAAATAGGATTAAACCCATAGAAAACTTTCGAATCCTATGAGCCGTCATCCGGTGCCTATATATATATATATATATATATATATATATGAAGCGATAAACCTTTCCCTTCATAACTTTGTCTTACCGCAACAGAACATTATTTTTGATTTTGATTTTGATCTAGATATACGAAATTAAGCTATTAGTTTTCCCCCTAAAAGCCACGTTTGGACAGCAGTTATATAAGATCGAATGTCATGGAACATTCGAAAACCACCACCTCTTATGACGCGTTAAAGTCAGGTGTCAATTTTTAACCAATTAAGAGTCCAGAGCACCCGTACTCAGGGCGGGAACCTAGGGTTTTGGCGGTCTTCTGTGTTCGGCTCGAGTCCGAAAACATGCACAACTTTTAGCTCTACGTTCTTTTGTTTTATCCTGTGCTGTTCCGCTATCCCAGGATGATATTTTTCACGTATGATGGTCCTAAAATAATTATACTAAGTATGTAGTGTATAGATAATGAAGTATATGTAACCTTCGAACTACTGTGAAATAAAAATTCGTTAAGCCAGTAACCGTGATGCCTGTGTTCCTCGACTGGACTCTCTGCCTAAACTTTTCCCAGCCACTCTCCAAGATTGAATAATGATTCGAGGTCTCTTTCTGTCATCCAACATCTCCTTTTCTAATTTTCGAAAATTCTGAACTAATCACCACAAAAATTTTTAAAAATTTTCCTAATAGAAATACCAAAAGTATATCTTAGTAAAAAATTTCAGCAGTGTTAGTGACGTTTTTAGAAATATACTATGTAACATATAAAGCATCAGCCGTTTCGCTAATTATTTTCATTTACCTTATAATATAACTTTTCCATGACGGTAATATTTACCATCAGAGGAAATTCTAAAATAAAAGAAAAGCTAAAATAATCCTAACACATGACAGGATTTCAGCTCGAGTAAAATGTTTGAAGGAGGGTTAATACGGGATTAAATGTGTATTTATCTAGGGTATTTTAACATCCCTACGTATAATCTACCAGAGGTGGGATTTCACATTCTATTTACGGCTTTGCTAGCAATATCCTGCAGTACATTCTTCTCGGAGCATCGTCTGTTTGTGTGAATGGTAATGGGCATGTGCATACGTAATATATATATATATATATATATATATATATATATATATATATATATAATATTATATACAGTGCCGTAACTAGCCATTCCTGTGTCCTGGACAAGGGTTTGCATTTGGGCCCCTTAATTAATTAGGTTTGGGAAAATAATAAAACAAATGCATAATTTTGGGCCCCCTCTTCCAAGTGGGCACTGGGCTAGTGCCCCTCTTGCCCTTGCCTATTTACGGCACTGTATATATAAATAAATAAATAAATAAATAAATAAATATATATATATATATATATATATATATATATATATATATATATATATATATATATATACGTTGTTTGGTATCGTACAGAGTTTCGTATCCAGTCAAGGATACAGATCAAACTTTTTTGAGCATATGAAGTGAATAATTATGCAGTATCGAACTTGGTAAGATCTTATGACAGATAGTATTTCTCTGGGAAAGAAGTCGGCTCACAGAATGCAAAAATGCTGCAAAAAAATGATGTCTTGGAACTCTGAATTGAAAATACAATCAACGAATGAAATGAAATAACTATTTCATATTACCAGAAAAACTTTATCCGTGTGCAAGGACTGTAATTCTTGCATCACAGATTCAAGGTTTAACCCGCAACTTGCCATATAAAATCACTCTTCTCTATTTATCCTTCTTCCACGACAAGTGGTCCTTGGCTCATGTAAATCGACTCTTGATTTTTGTTTGTAATGAGGAAAACTCTTATCTATGCAGTGTCGTATATGTGTTTGATTAACACTTAGGAACAATTGGCTAACTGTGTTACCTAGGCCAACGCCTTCAAACACAGATATTTCAGAAGAATGTCAGCGGAGAGCGGAAGTACCACTGAAATGAGTATTGAAAGTTCGAAGAAGAGCATCATCCGTTCAGAAAAATGCAACACAAAAAGTGAAGAAGCGAGTCTTTTGGTGAGACTTGGTGGGTGAAAAGAAAAGTTCTCTTTGGTTGTCTCCAGGATCCTCAAGTTGATTCGTTGATGGGGGTAGAGTCAATGGATGTCTGTAAGCTGGATTTCAATTAGCAAGTTGAGAGAGAGAAGGAAGAAAAGTGAAAGGATAGAGAGATAAGGTTCAGAATCCGTGAGTTCTATAACAAAGAAAAAGAGCAAATCCAAAAGGATTTGCTCAGAGACAAAAATATATTAGATAGAAGGAAGTTTAAGGATAGTAAATAGATTTTTACTATATTTTATAAAATTTTTTAAATGTTTTTTGCCTTGGCAAAGCCAAGTATAGTTTTTTAAAATTTATTATATATATTTAAATGACGAGGACAAACAAAAATTAAGACGAAAGACTCATGATGGCACGAGGCCTTTTCCTGTTAGTGGGGTCAGCGTGATCATAATTTGCAAGATTAATTAAGAGTTCACTGTCAATAGAATTGTGAAAGTTAATAGCTTGGTTTTTGAGATAATTTCGAATAGTAGGGATACCTAACTCCCTATAAATACAAGTATTTCTGAAATACCAATCCGCGTTAACATTTTGTCGAATGGTGCTGCTCTGAGCAGATGCGAGTTTTTTAATATTGGTGTTTGCACAGTATTACCACGCTGGCCCTCCATAAGTTAAGATAGGACGAAGATTGGAGTTATATTAGCATTTTATTGGCTATGCTGAATTTGCTGTTCCCCAGAAATTAAAGGGTAAATTTGTCTTCTGGCTGCTCGGAACCTGTCCCTGACATGGAGGATATGGTGTTTCCAAGTGACATTTTTATCTAATACGACACCAAGGTATTTGACAGTATCAGACCAGTGGATTTTAGTGTTTAGTATTTGTATTTGGTGACTGTTGAATGTCTTTTTACGTTTAGATGTAAACATGACAGCACCGTATTTTTCAGAATTAATTTTAATTTTCCATTTGTCGAGCCAATTTTGAACGGTGGACATATGGGTATTGATGTATTTTACAGCATATTTAAAATTTTTGTTGGTGGCGTAAATGGCAGTGTCTTCAGCGAAAATAGCAATATTGGTGTTAATATTTTGGGGTACGTCGTTAATAAATATGTTAAACAAAATTGGGGAGATAACGCTACCTTGTGGGACTCCAGAGTTGATATTAAATTCACAAGAGAGTTGACGGTTAATTTTTACTTGAAAGGTGCGATTTTTGAGATAAGAGATAAGAAGGTGGATGATTTGGGGGTGGGAAGTTGTAGTTTATAAGTTTATGAATGAGACCGTCGATCCAAAGTTTATCAAAGGCTAGGGAGATATCGAGAAAAAGGGCTGCAGTGGAGGATTTATTTTTCTTAGCACTAGCGAGGTTTTCAGCAAGACGATAAACTTGGTGCGGGGCGGAAAGGGATTTTCTGAAGCCAAATTGTTACGGAATAATGATTTGATTATCTTCGAGGTGCTCATTAATTTTCCTGGCAATGGCTTAACACTTTTGCACCTGCTAATGGCCAGGTTGGTATTTCATGACGACGGCATAAGTTGGATCTTTCTTGTCAGTAATTGGTGGTAGTTGACGCTGCTGCCACAAAGTAAATACCTCACAGTCAATACAACCAATATCCACGTTGTGTTTGATTAACGTTCTGCCATGTGCGAACATAACTCTCTGGCAATCAACCGTATAGTATAGGTAATATATTTTTTAATTTTTGGAGAATACTATTGGTTTCTTTTATTCTAAAATTCCCCATAATGCAGAGTTTTGAACAGCGTAAGCCACTACCAAATTCCCTTCTCCCTTTCTGTGCCTGTTGTGTAGTGCACATTACATAAAACTATACCTTTGGCCTAACAGTATGAAGCGACAGATGTGCACATTTATATTTATTGCCTCCGAATTTATGGATAAGCAACGATTCAGAGTTACCTCTTTCAGAATTCATGCTGATACCTGTTGTAAGCCATAACTCGCGAGAAGTGCTTTGTTAATTAAATAGTTTTCATGACAAAAACGAACAAGGGTTCCCGTTAGGCGTGGCACCTATTAGACGCGGATTTATTTAGCTCCTATTAAACGGTAATAATAGTAGACTCTGCAAACCATATGACAGTGTCAGCTTCTAAATTATTTTATCTTAGAAATCATAGTAATCTTAATAATGCTAATCTTTCTCTTGAAAACTAAGTAATATTAGCAATTTCGATATCAGATTGATTTCCAAACCAACAGCGAAATATCTGCAATCTGTGGCAACCATGTGTAATTAAACTTTCCCTTTCTGTCCTCCGATTTCAGAGTCCTCCGAGCTTGATACTAAGCTACGACCGGGAGAACAAAATCCATATTACCTAATTAATGGTACTGTCGCTTTATCCGGGCACATAAGTGTTCCGATAGATATCGAAATCCAGTGGCATTACTTTTTTTTTCAGCATCTTGACGGTAAGAATACCCTTACAGTTATTGCTTTTTATCACTGCGCTCTGCCGTGTTACATGAGGATAACGAAGATAAAAGGAAGGTTGAATCTAATATATTACAGGATTTTCCCCCAAAAGAGGAGGGAAAAGGGCGAGATTATTTGAGATTTAAGAGAATCCATACCCACTGCGCTACTGATCATTGTTGGGTTATATACGACTGGAAATAAATATTGCCTGATATCTTGTTATGCATTACTTCTCAGGAAAGTTAAAATCTCTAGACTAGGTTAAAGTAAGAGTAATGTCATTGCTGCTTTGGTTTAGGTTGTTTAAAATTTGGTAACGTAACATTTCGCATTTTGAACTCACTTTAATTAGCTTAGCTGTTCCAGATTCCACAAAAATCAAATGCCACTCACGTTCACTGCTTTATATAGTTGCTTGGATTTATGTTCGATAACCAAACTCTGATGCTAAACATATAGAATTTTGTTATACAGAAGCTGAAATGTCTAAGTTTTAAGGTTAGCTGCGACATTGCACTGATTCCTCACTAGTCAACGGGACCTAAAACCCCATATAATATATATATATATATATATATATATATATATATATATATATATATATATATATATATATATAAAATAAAAAACCCTATACCTTTTTCAAATTCTAGTTTCTTCTAAATTTCTTTGGGCGTTTGAGTTAATTTCGTTTCCGATTTTAAAGACAATGAATCTCCGTAGCGGTACCTCCAAAATCCCAAATAATCGTGCATATTACATCAGATAACACGTCACCTCTGACACCAGAGTCATAACTAGCCAATTATTATTCCTATTCAAGATCACATGACGAGTGACCTCAAGCAGTCTATAAAAGACCCTGGGTCATGTAGAAGTACGCACTTCTGGGATTGTCGTTGTCTAATCAACATGTAGTTCTTAGGATAGAAATAAACAAGTTTGTTGTATGTTATAGCGTGTTCCTGAAATGCCAGTTTGGGGAGAATGTCTCTGTAATGTTGTGAGCCACGAAGTATAATGCGGGAATTGTGTCTACCAAGTATCTGTAGAAATAACCAGCGCTGAAGTATCACGGCCGGCCGACTTCTAACGTGTTTCCTATCTCCATCAGCTTAGCTGGTCGTGGTATTACACACACACACACACATTGGGAGCAGTACAGTAATACTTCTAATCGACCGGTACAGGAGATGCGTTCACACATATACACTTGAGTAAAGAACAGGAACACGTTAAACCGTTAAATTATTTTATTCCATGGAATTAAACTTCAAGACGACAACATGGAAGAGATGTACACAACAATAGGAATTGGCACAAGCTGACTCTGACGACATGGACACAAAAAGCTATCCACCGCCGGACTACGCCGGGGCTTGAGTATTGAACACGATTACATCCAAATATATTTGGGAGCAGTACACGGACAGCAGAGCAAGGAAGTAATAAAGCAGTGAGAACGAAAATCCTCTGTCTCAACTTTTATATTGAGTAACTTCTGATTTTGCCTCTAGGATTAGAATTCTTTTAATTGGCGGACCCCGATCATGTGGTATAAGAGTCGAAAGTCGTATGATTCTTCGAAGGGGGATCGAGATCACGGAAGTCTAAAAATAACTTTAACGCGCGTTCATTGAAGAGAATATTAGGTTATTTCGTTTTTGAAATAGGGCTGTGCTTTAGTGAGGAAAATTTAGGATACGCTTTAGATGTAGGACAATTAATATTAGTCGGACGTTATTATTACATTTGCAAGATATATACATTTAATTTAAGCCAGGACTTCACAACTTCAAATTTGATGAGGGAATATTACTTTATGGAAAGCTGCTGCATGTCGCAAGAAAATAGGGTAGATGGGAAGGCGAAAATTATTTAAACTAACGGATTATTTTAAAAGTTGAATAAATATTAATATCAATGGCTTATATATACCTTTCGTTATATTATAATCCAAAAGATAATCCGTCCTTCCCGAAGGTATACGGATGATTTTGAGAGACGACACATTTCGCAATGGCAATCAGCTTGACTAGGATTATACAATACAAATAAATACATGCAATGTTACACAATTATAAAAACCGAAGCAAACAAACAACAAAATTACCAATGACCCAAAAAAGGGTAATGAAAGTCCATAAGGTCTTTCATCACAGCCAAGATTAATTTTCTACAATAGTAGTCATTATAGAATTTATGTGGAGAGCATTCAGTAATTTCCCTCGGTAAACTCGACCGCAAATCTCTCCATGTTACACAATTGAATAAACAATGTTCTATTGTCTGGACCTCTCCGCATGCACAGATGTCACTCTTCCCAAAAAATCTTCTTTGATATGAGCCCACGCTTCCATGTTGAGTGATAGCTTGATTTATATAGAAATTCGATATTAATCTTTCTAAGGAAACATGAGGGTAGATTTTATGAACCGGCCTCCCCAATTCACTATCGGCCCACTTTTCTTGCCAGACTTTCATTCCATATGCCTTAATCTTTGCCTTTACTTGTTGCTTGGTCATTTTGTAGGTACCTTCAATTATGTCCAGTTCCGTGGCTTCTTTAGCTGCAGTGTCAACTTCCTCATTCTGTCTGATCCCGATATGTGCTTTTATCCAGTGGAAATGCACGACCACACCATTATTTTTGATCTTGTGTTTCAATTCCTCAATAATCTCACCCTTATATTCTAAGGACCCAAGAGCCTGCAAAGCACTCCTGGAATCGCTAAAGATGTCAATTTCACTTAGACCTTTTTCCCTAGCATCGTCTATTGCCATGGAAATGGCCGTAACCTCAGCACTGTATGATGTTGCGTTATCAGGGTTTCTTCTCAGTTTAGTATCGATCTCCTGACTCTCATGATACCTAATAAAGGCCGACCCAACTTTTCCGTTAATCTTGGAACCATCCGTAAAATATGTATTCTTCGCAAAGGGTTCTAGTCTATAAGACCAATTGAAGCTCATTATATCCTTTATTTTTCTGAGATTCCTGGATTTTAATTCACAAGTTTGGCTATTGAAGGATTCATTCCCCAACCAAATCTCGTCACCCTCTTTATAGATCTTATACCACATCTTATCCATTTTCTCTTTTAAATCAAGGGGTAAACATCCCGCCAATATAGCTAGAGCCTCTGTCGATACGGTGCGATAACATTTTGTTATCATTAGCAGGAACGGCCTTTGCATCTGCGTAACTTGGCATTCATCAAAGTCTTATCGTCATACCAGGCTTGAGCTCCATGTAACAAAATCTTTTCCACAACTCTTAAATATAGCTCTTTAATATTTTCGCTCTTAAGGCCCCAAGTCCTTTTATAAATTCTCTTAATGCCATAAATTAACTTCAGGGTTTTTTCTCTAGTGATGGTTATATGTTTTATAAAATTCAACTTTTCATCGATATACACACCCAGATATTTCAATGCGTCGTTGTATCTAATATTTTTATTCTTTAATTTAATAGCTGGTTTCCTCGTAACCTCACCTTTATATGGTATGATGATATAATTGGATTTTTCGACACTAAAGTCCATCATATTTATCTGTGCCCATCCTGCACATTCTTCCAAAACGTTGTTTGCCAGCTCGGTAAATCTGTAAATTACTCGACTTCTTAAAATGATGATAACATCATCAGCAAAGGCTTGAATTTTAATCCCATCTTCCCAAGTTTTTTCCAGTAGTTCGTTGATGATTAGCAGCCATAAAATTGGTCCCAACGAAGACCCCTGCGGCACGCCTATATTATAATTCCATTCAGTATTGTTTTTCATCCTTACAACTCTGTTATTTAAGTAATTCATTATCATGACTTGGAGCTGTTTGTCCACTTTAACTCTCCTCATTTCTTCCTTAATTCTACTGTGTCGCACCATATTAAACGCATTTTTTATATCAAGGGTAATCAGACAAGTATGGTACTTGTCTGCTTTATTCTTTTTAATTATTTTAATCATTTCAGTTAAGGCCTCAGTTACGCCACGATTTCTCCTGAAACCGTATTGAGTTTCCGATAGTATTTTATTGATTTCTAGGTATTCTATTAATCTGTTTGTCAAAATTTTGTCCAAAACTTTACCTATTATGGGCAATAAACAAATAGGGCGATATGAGGTAGGATATGTTAGGTCCTTGCCTTCTTTTTGGAAGAATACCACAATCGTTCTTTTCCAATGACTAGGGAATTCTCTTTTCTCCCAGCATTTGTTGTATAAATCAACAAGATACCTCTCATCGATGTTATGAATCTCTTGTACTATACTAAGGGTGATGCCATCGTACCCAGGTGCTTTACTTGGATCCATATCCTGTAGCATTTTCTTAACTTCAATTAATTCAATCTGCTGTGCGTTGTCCCCCTCTGCATAATCTTGCGTGATGACTACGTCTTCCCTCTGAAAGTGCTGAGCCGTTAATAAATAATCGACTTCGTTTTCATTATATTTTATATCTCCGTTTTGGTCTCTTATACCCTCGGCTTTTACTGACCTATCATTTCTCTCTTTTATAATAGAGTATGCCCCGCCAAAAATGTTCTTTACTGTGACCTTATCCAAAAACTCCTTAAATTTCGTTCTCTTGGCTTTTAACATTTCTTTACTATATCTAGCCCTTTCTGCTTTAAACATTCATTCGTATTCTTTCCTCTTGTCCGGGTCTCTTTCCTTCTGAAAACGCCTCCTCAACGCTCTCACCTTGCTTCTAATGACCGTGAGTTGAGGATTCCACCAATACGCGTTATTCTTCTTCCCTTTTGGTTTCCTTTTATGTTTATTACATAGCTCCTCCAGATCCTCTTCGAGTTCTTGTACACAGTCATTTACGTTTTTAAGTGTTAGACTGCTCCTCCATTTCATTATGCTATTCCTAAGATCAATGCGAAAGTCCAACCAGTTCAAGTTGTTAATATCCCACCTCTTTCTATGGTTGTAAACTCCTTGCGTTTTTTCCATCGTTAAGTTAAATATTATGGCGTTATGATCAGTTAAGGAATTTATGTCCTCCACCCTCCAATTACTAATATTACCATCTTCCAGACCGAAAGTAATCGTCAAGTCCAACCATCCCAGCCCAAATGAGCCACGATAGGTCGGTTCACTGTCGGGATCATTATGTATAGTTCCATCATGCGCCATGATCATTCCCAATATAATTAGCCCACGTGCATCCGTGGGCCGTTGGCCCCAGACAGTTGACTTCGCATTCAAATCCCCCATTAAAATGATCTTTTCCCCTCTGAACTTAGTGATAATTTCTTTTAACTGACTTATATGGGGCTCAGTCCTATCCACATTTGCATCACGTACCGGAGGAATATACATCGAAATTACAATAAATGTTGCCTTCATAACATTGCCTTTCACGGCTACTATATGTTCAGTTATATGTATTCTAACCGTTCTAATTCTTTTACTTAAAACAATTACAGCTTTTGAATTTGACTCCGAATGCACCAGTTGGAGATCACCGGTAATACCGGCCACACGATTTCGGGCCAAATAAGGCTCGTTGACTGAAGCAATATCCCAATTACAAGAAAGAAAGTCCACCGCGAACTGCGACGCGGCATTGTGCGACTTGTTAAGATTCAAATGAACGAAATTAAGAAAAATCTCGGAAGAGTTAGCCATAAAAAGTTAGAGATTTAATTCTCTCCACCTCGGTGCAGTAACTGTTGCACCTCTTATCGGTGGGTAAGTGTTTAACATCCTCTGTTGTTTTATTGAAATTTTTGTATCTAACACAATTCGCACAGCTAATTTCTGCCTCACAATTCTTCATCTCATGGCCATCTACGCCACAATTTTTGCAAGTTACTACTTTGGCACGACAATACTTAGCCGGATGCCAGAATCTCCAACAGTTAAAGCAGATACGTGGTCTTATGTATTCTCTATAGCCATGGCATTCCCAGTCCAATTTTAATTTGGTCTTTCCCTTCAGTCTTTTATAGGCTTCCCCACTTAATCCAAATATCCAGTTATATCCTCTATTCACTTTAAACTTCGTTATCACTTTTATATCGTCATTCTCTAATTCTTCATTATGTTCCTTAAGTTTCTCAACTATCTCTTCCTCTTTATATTCCCCTTGTACACTGTATAGTATTATCTGCGGTCTTCTTTTCTGTGGTGTTTCAGCTTTATATTCTGTGTTCAGGTCTTCTCTTGTTTTCACTTCCTCATTTATCTTGTTTATATCTTCTTCTCTCTCAACTCCTATGGCGATTCCCCCTTTACTGATTTTCTTACACATGGTTATACCAACTTCCAGTTTACTTGGGTTAATATTATTTCGTATAGCCTCTTCAGTAAATTCCGATTTTTGTTCCTTTTTAGGGTATATCGTTACCACATATTTTTCGTTATTAAACCTCTTTCTAGATCCAGATCTAGAGCGATCCCTCTTTTTAACTTTTTCTGCGTATGTGCTTCCCATGTTTCTTTCCATCCCTTTTATAATTCCTCTCAAGTACTGAGTATGATTTTGTTTCGTTATATTATAAATAAAAAAAATTTTATTACTATTATTTTTTTTTTCGTTATATTATAAATAAAAAATAATGTTCCGTATTTTTTATATTTTTAATAGTTTGCGTTTATACAAGAGGCTTCGCGGGCCACACAGTGAGTGCTGGCGGGCAGTATAATACTGTGCAGGCATGATTTAACCTTTTCCTTACGGGGTGGGATAGCATGTATCCCAAGAATACGGGCCCAACAATGAATATATATATATATATATATATATATATATATATATATATATATATATAAATATGTAAATAACCCCCTTAAATGCCGTTCTTACAAAGGGGGTATGAAATTTCCCGTTCTAAAGATGGAATCGGAAAAATGGGCCCCGTAAGCTAAAGGTTAAACTAATAGGGGTGGATGAATTATTCGAAATCCGACACAAAAGGGTGATGATGGTGATTAAATGCTGGACAACAGAGTTTTCGTATGTGTCACATATATCTATTGTTCGTGAAAATAGATGACAGAAAATGCTCTGATAATCACATGAATATATGAATACTACCAGACAGTTGTGACAATGCATTTTTCTCACTAATTACCATGAATTAAAATCCTATGAAAAACTAACTGCATACGGAAGTGACGCTTTGGAGGAATTTGCGTGACAAGTCAGTTTCATTTTAACCTTAATGGGGAGGGATGGGATTATTCATAATTCGACATATATGGCAAGAAAAGTTGGCTAATCCAAATCCGCTGCATTTTCATAGGTGTTAAGTATAGCTAATATCTTAAAGAAAATGAGTTTGTAAAATACGGTATACATGTAGATGTTACGGCATATTTCTACACTGACGGATCACCTGCTAATATGTAAATGCCAGTCTTCTGAAAAATTCCTTATTAATAAGCCATGGATGGACCTACGCCTATATATATATATATATATATATATACCGTAAAATCTTGAGTATAATACACACTTTTTTCACTTTTAAGTCTTCAAAAATGAAGGTGCGTATTATACTCGTGTACAAAAAAACGTAGTTTTAAACATTGAATAAACGACAAACAATAAATGAGCTGTATTCTATTGATAATGGTTAAGACTGATAATATGACAGTATTATTTGTTTTGAATTAAAAATGTAAGTTTTTTTTCTACCAAATTTTACTTTTTCGTTTTTTTCTATTACAAATTTTATTTATGTTAATAAGTATTTGTGCAATTTTTTAATAAAATATGGAAAAGTTATGGATGCGTATTATAGTCAAGATTTTACGGTATATATATATATATATATATATATATATATATATATATATATATATATAAAATCATATTATACCTAAATATTTGATAATCTTTTTTGAGTTGAGAAAACCAAACGACTATAGGTAATTGCGAAAGGTTTTTCGAGATGCCAACATTTCAGAGTAGGGAAACAGTCCAAATAGCGTTCTTTTATTTGAGTTAAATTATCGTAAAAAACGTTTATGTTTTTCAGAGAACAAATAATACCTATTAAGATATAGTGTTAAGCGAATTGACTTTCTATAAATGTGTATTATGTCTTTATGATGTTCAATTATTAAACGTTTTCTCAATTAGTAATGCACATGTAAAGATACTCCGTAATACCTACGATTCCGTATCTACTGCTTCTTCGAGAGGCAAAAAAAAGTGGCTTTGGTCAAGTCGATTTTTTTATTTTTTTATTTTTATTTTCAATGTACATGGCGTATTGGGCGAAATACTAACCACTAATATAATTAAAGGCACAGTAAAAGTTCCATAATCGAATTAAGCTTAAACAATTGTGCTTTAGAAAATAAATAAATTTTAAACTACAAAATGTCAATATCTGGCCTTTCAGTAAGGCACAATTGATACTTCTTAGAGTTATGGCAGGACAAACGCATAGGTGGTCAGGATTTGTCAATTCTACGCTACTGCTGAGCGGACATGCGGAAATGCTCCATATTCCAAGTCGATTAAAATGAGCGGCGAGGCTATCATGTCCAGTGAGTCAGAAAATGTGACTTCCAACGATGGTAGTACGTGCTTAAAACCTTAAAGCCTTCGAAACCTTATAGCCTTGTAGGGAGTAAACCTTAAAGCCTTCGAAAAACTCAATTTTTTGCTATAATTTAATTTTGAAAAATGGAATATAAGGGATCATTTGGAAAAAAATGAAGTCGATACTACAATGAGAACCACTTTTATGGCCAAATGTATAAAGCTAATTTGAATAACCTTTGATTCTTATAATTGAATAACCTTTGAATAACCTTCGAATAACCCTTGAATAACCCTTTGAATAACCCTTTGAATAACCCTTTGAGCTAATTTGAATAACCTTTATAATACCTTTAAACAATAGTAAAGAAATTCATAGAAACTTTAAATTGCTTTACCTAAAAACTGTTATTTTCAAACTTGTGCGCACTATTTCTTCAAAACTAATAGTCACAAATTGCTAAAATTTTGTATACATGTATATCTTGTATTTGTATACAATTTCTACCTAAACTTATGTAAGTACATATTACAATTTTTTTACAGAATTTTTTTTAAAATTTATTTTATGATATTTTCTGTACATTACAATCCATTTGCCTAATAAAAATATTTTCCTGTGAAAAATGGTAATTTTTTTAGATATAGATTAAAGTATAGCCTAAGGATAGAATATATATAAATAATTTAATAAATATCTCTTATAGTTTTTAAAAATATATGCGCGCAATGCATTGACCTCAGATTCAGTTTTCATATAACATTAATTATTTTTTTTACATAAAATAATTTCTAATAATCTCCCGAAAATTCTCCTTTTGTTTTCTAACAGATAAATCTTTGTACAATTCACCCTAAAAAATTGGCTTAAATTAATTACACATTAACTGTTTGACAACACATTAAGCTTGGTATTAAAATCAGTGAATTTTGAGCGTGCGAAGGTGTACTCTCCCCTCAAGGCTGCTGTTTACTAACCCTATTGGATTCACTCACCTCACTGTTAACCTATGGAGAAAATGCGTCGAAGGATGTCTGACTTCTATTTAAAGATTTTTTTTTAATTTACGCCCAAAATAGAAAGAAATTTTAAACCTTCGGGTATTTTTCGTTTAAAAATATGCAAATAATGTTTTATAATTTAAATTATTCAGGGAAAAAACTGGTATAGTGTAATTTAAATTCTCATAAACTCCTTTAGTGGACGAAATTTATATAAAATGAATCCTGCTGCAAGGTTCAGAAAAGTTCAGGCTAACTGAAAATACCATTTTTATTTGATTATCACATTTATGTAGCGGTAAATTGTAGATAAAATATTTCCCTACGTTAATACTGAGCGAATGGAATAGCACACAGCAGCCTTAAGCTGTAATTCGGTAGATTACTTAGCCGCAAAAGCGATGAACCGGGGAGGGCACTGGAGGAGACGAGTCTATTAGGACCACCTCAGTCTCTTGAAATATATAACGACCATTTCTGAAAAATTCATCATTATCTTTCGGATTTGGTCTCGATATTTTCGACAAAATCAACCTGCTTCTCCCACACATTGATATCGTGTAATTAATCTTTCGTGCGTATTTTGGCGTGAAATACGCATATTACATTAAGGGGACTCAGTACCTCTCATTTTGACGAAAAATGATAAAATTGTCGAATTGCAGATTTTTACCCCAAAATGAACCTTAACATCTGTAGAACATTCTGACTAAATTTCTTGATGATCTGATTAATAGTAAAGGAGATATGGTTAATTTCGCAAACCTCTGTTTTTAAATGTCCCTTTAAATGCCACACCTACTTCATTGTTTACAGTTGAAAAACTTACCAACTCTCTGGTTTTTACACTCTCTGGTGTTTCATGTTGGTACACCAATTAACCGGGAATATTTGCCAAAAATATTTCCTGTCTATCAAAGACTGGCATCAAATGGTCTTTTAGAAAGATGTATCAGATGCAAAACTAAAAATGCAAATGAAAGCTTGCATAGTATGATATGGGCTAGGTGTTCGAAAGACATATTTGTGTTCAAAAAGCGTGTACATAGATCAGTGGGGGAAGTGATTTGTGAATATAATAAAGGTGTCACTTCTACTCTAAGAGAAATTCATAAAACTCTAGAACTAAAATTCGGGTACCAGACTGCCAGACTTGCAAAAATGTTAGACTTGCGAAAAAATTCTTTTAGATTGCGAAGAAGCACATTTAAGTACCAACGAGCAAGAACACTTGTGAAAGATGCCATAACTAAAAGAGAACGTTTAGAAAAGAAACGAGAAGGCATTACATATAGACCTGGTTATTTTTAAATTTATAATTGGTGCCCTTTAAATAATTATGAAATTTTTTAAGTATTGGTATTTACATTTAATTTAAATATAAATATGAGCTATGATTTTATTTTATTAATAATTTATCATGATTTATTGAATAAGTATAATTATTATACACACACACACACACATATATATATATATATATATAACAAATTAAAAATGATTATAATGTCTACTTTTGCAATTGTGGGGTATTTTTCTACTGAAAATGTGCAATTTTGTTTATTTAATAACTAAGTGCTACCATATACATTAGCTTCTAATTCCATGATTTTAACATCTAACACTTTCTTCTGGTGAGGAAAACTAAAAAAATGTTCCATTATTCATTGAGAAAAAGTTTGGAGACATTTGGATAAAATTTAGTATTGTTTCTTTGTAAATGAAACGTTTAAACTCATTTTTCTCAGTTCGTAATTTTTCAGATTTCCTATATAATCAAAATGCTAAGGCTTCCAGAATATTTCAGCAAATTGTCTCAAACTTTTTTTAGTGTATCTTTAGATGCTATTAATGATAAGTAAGCATCTTATTTTTTGATATCTTTAAAAAAAAATTTTTTTTGAATGTGAATTTGAAATATATGCTATTTTCAAGGGTTTTTTTCCATAGACATCCAATTATTAATTTTTTTCTTCCGATCTAATTTTTATATAAAAAATTCTGATGCTTACTTTTGTAGAAAAGAGTACCCTGAGTATAAGATAAAAAAAATCTTGTTTCAAACACCAAAATTAAAAAAGAAGAAGAAATTTTAAAAGTGTTAAAAAATTTTTAAAAAATTAAATTTAAAAAAAAGTTACTATTGTATTATCAATTTAAGGTCTATTATTGTATGTAATGATTATGCCTTATTGAAACATCATCCAAAAACTTAAATATTATTGTTATTTACAAAAATAAAATTTTTGGTACCGAGTCCCCTTAACATACATAAGTGAGAATATGTATGTTAATGTCGTCTGGACTCCTTTTCGAAAGTTGTAATATTATCGGATTTGTTGTGATGATAATTAATAGTTTTGGAAGTGATTAAAGTTAATATTAATATCGGGTATTTAGATAATTAAATTAGTAAAGTAAGTGAATAAGTACGTAAATTTTAGTAACGATTGTGCTATGTTTTAATCAATTTATTAAGCCTCTGCTAAATATATGTAAGGGTTATACTTGTGGTGATCAGATATTAATTGATTTGATTAATGTCATCGCATTTGGAGAAGGTGCGCAAGTTTCTCTAAATGTTTTGACATTGAGAAGAATTAAGTTTGAAATAGATCATCACAGGTTATACCTTATTATTGTTAATATTGATAAATTAATAAGTTTTATTTATGAACCTTGTGAATGGTTCGCATATTTTTTTTATTGTTTTTTTGGCTGGCGTTTTGTAATTTAAATGGTAAAGGTCTTTGAAATATTCTTTGCTTTTCTTCTATCCTTAAAAAAATGACCCAGCGCCTAGCAACAGTTTTGAAAGCCTCCCCCACTATCGGTAACCCAATACGTCCGCTAAAGCCCTTTTTCGAACGGGGACAAAGCTTGGAAGGTCAGATGCAAGGCGCGCATTGATACATCGCCGGGTGGATGACCAGGCCGCCAGGAAATTAAAATAACCAACAAGAACGAGATGAGGGGTGGAAAAAAAAAATTAATTGTATAAACAATTGCAGAGTGCAAGAGTGCCACCTGTAGCCTTCCCCCCTCATTTCGGCCATTACAATTCACTGAGCTTCAAAGAACTATTTGGTGTGGAGGATGGTTTCACCGGACTGATGGAAAGTGTGACAAGGTGTTGACTCGGAGCGCGGGAGTTTGAAAACAAGGAGAAGATTTCTGGATCCTGGAGGTGGAGGCGAGGGCGAAAGACCGAGGGGTCGGGGCTGGAAGCTCTGGCCTCGATACAACGCTAAGATCCCGACGATGAAGTGACGCGACGGGTGAATTTCTTTTCCTTCCTTTACTTCTATAAATTCTATCCATAACCTCTCTACCTTTGATTAAAGCTGCAGCAACATCATTAAGATTAGATTTAAATGTAAAATTGAAATTAAGATGAGCAATTGCATATAGAATAATTCAGGTTTTTTTTTATATTCGCCAGCCATTTCATTTTGAATTGTCATTGTATATATTTTATTGTGTTGCGAGGATGTAGAAGTTGGTTTTTATAGCAATTGTATTATTGATGATTTAATATTGGTATCCCAAAAAATGTTTAATAGAACTGATTACCAGATTGGTGGTAATATTGTTAATGTAATCGGAAGGAATAAATTTGTTATGTTAAAGTATATCTTTGTCATGTCGGTCCTTGCCTTTTTAGTAAAATTTCTGATTTTCAGCTTTAGGTTTTAATTTTTATTTCAGCAGAATTGAAGCTTTTTCTTTTAGGTGAGATAATTTTATTTTCTAGGTGCTCTCCAAGGTTAAGTAATTTTATTAGATTTAATTTCATTTTTCTTTTGGCTCATTAATCACCACAGTGAAGCATTCAGTTCGAACCAGTGTTAATTATAATATTAATTATGATGGGTTATTGCATTTAAAAAATAACACAACGCAACTTTACCATCTATCTTAAAATGTACTAACCACTAACGGCCAAATGGCAAATATTGTTGTATTTAAATTTAACTGAAACCCCCCTAACACAAAAATTCGTTGCCACAAATGGCGCCTGTGACCTATCCACGCTGTGCCATTTTTTTTTCTTCAAATGGTACCAGTTGTGAAGACTGTTTGCAAATGAGCCATTTTTTTTTCCATTATCCTTTCTTTCGGTGAGACGGCATGACATATTAAATTTTGGTATAGTAGAGGCTTAATCTTATTTTGGCACAGATTTTTTTGGTTCATATTATTTTTATGTGGTTATGGTTATTATTATTTTTGGTATTTTAAATGATGTAGATTTTAAGTTGAAATTTTTCTTACATTCCTATATTTTGTGCATTTATTTTGAATATTGAGTTTTTACATTTTGAATTATTGAACAATATAAATGTTTTAGTTGGTGTTTTACTTAAGAGTATTGCTCTGTTAGTGCGTTTAAAGGATACATTTTGAGTTGAAAGTTATTTTTACATTCCTATATATTTTGCATTTATATTGAATACTGAATATTTTTTTAACATCTTTAAACATTGATAGATATTCTTAGTTGCTATTTTAAGTGGTATTTTGTTTTTTTTAACGTTTTCTATTGCTATGCTAGTGGTTTTAAGTATAATATTTGATTTGAGATGCTAAATTGGGTATGTTTTACAATGTCTCCCATAGTATATTTTCATACTAAGTATTGATAAATTTTTAATTGCAATTCTACATGTCAGATAATTTTTTTGGTTATTTTGGGCTTCATGTCACGAGTTTTTTTTGTCTTGCCAGGTGCTAAGTTTTTTCTACTTTCCTTTTGCCATTTAGAGCTGGTCTCATGGTCAGACGGGAAGTAAAATTGGTTTGGGTTCTTGGACAGATTGAAAATTACATTAAAAAATTTTCATATAATAGTTAATGATTTTTTTTCACACGAAAATTTAGTTACAATTGGGTTTAAGATTCAAACTTCAATGTCACAGGCTGGGAAATTTGAATGCTGCGGTCATTTCAGTACCTAATAAATTCAGTTTCTTATGTCGGGTATATGTTTGGATTTAATACCAGTTGGGTTTGTTTACAAATTTAATTAAAATGGGGGTTAATATTCAACTTCAATGTCACAGGCTGGGAAAATTTGAATGTTGTGGTCGTTCAGTACCTAATAAGTTCAGTTTCTCATGTCAGAGTTTTGTTGGATTTAATACCAGTTTAGTTTTTTTTGCAGAGTTTTAGCTTAATTTAATATTGTTTAATTTCTTTTGTAATGCATACTAAAGCGTCCGAAAATTTTGTTTATGTGTAGGGTTGATGTTAAATTTTTTTTTGGTGCTCTTGTCTACAATGTTTCATGTGCATATTCTGTTTTGAACGGATCAGCATGACTTTTGGGGATCGACTGTGATTCGATTCGACTGGTTTTTGTTTATTTAAGTAGGGCATACGGTTTTTTGAATAAGTTTGGTTATGTTATTTTAGTAGGTATGCTTGCGTTGGTCTGTTCAGTTCGGTTTATGCAATTAAACGTTAGACAGGGCTTCTGGTGTTAATCATTATTTTTACTAAGCATATTAGAATTTCATTGCCGCGAGGGACGAAGAGTCTCTCTTCGCAGGCTGGAATTACTTTTGGTTTGGTAGGAGTAAATGGTGGAGTAGTTAAATATTGGTTTCAAAATTTTATCATTTACTTAGTTTTGTAATGTGTACTAAGGTGTCCAGGAGGTTAATGAACGTTAGACATGGCTTCAGATTTTAATCATTAATTTTTACTAAGCTTATTAGAATTTCATTGCCGCGAGGGACGAAGAGTCTATCTTCGCAGGCTGGAATTAAAATTGGTTTAGTAGGAGTAAATAGTGGTGTAGTTAACGATAGGTCTCAAATTTCTATCAATTACCTGGTTTTGTAATGTATACTAGGGTGTACGGGAGGTTAAAATTTTTATTTGTTATATGTACGGTTAAAGTTGTAATTTTTGTACACCTGTCTCACATGTTTCATATACATTTGTTTTGAGGTTGAACAGTAAACATGTTAATTTTGATTGAACAGTGATAATGAATTTAGTAAGAGAGAATTATGTATTGAGTTTTGTTCGAAGAGGTTTTGTTTATTTGTGTTAAGCATACGTTTTTTTTATAAATTTGTTACGGATTGTATGCTATGGTCGCACTGTCAATTTCAAATTATAGAAATAAACTGTGGACAGGGTGTAATGTTTTTGCAATGATTGTTTTAACCGAGGATGATTATTTTACTATGCAGTTTTTTGTGTATATGGTTTAATTGTAAGTTGAACATACAGTTGTGGTAATGAAATGTTTTAGATATATGTTAGGTGTTCAATGTTTCATTTTTGCTTGTTTATATACAATTGTGGTAATGAAATTTTTTTTTCGGGTAGTATGCTACATGTTCCATGGTTTATAATTTTGTTTAATAAGTAATCTCTCATGTATATGTGTTTTGTTATGTGACCCGGGTCGAATGGGAACAATATATCACATTGTGTAATGTAATTTTATACTTTAGTCAATTCTTTTAATTCGTGAAATTTTTCCACGGTGATCTGTGGTTTTTTTTTATTAAAAAAAAAATTTGTGCCAAATTTTTTTTTCTCGCGGAAAAGGAGGTATTTGTTGTGATGATAATTAATAGTTTTGGAAGTGATTAAAGTTAATATTAATATCGGGTATTTAGATAATTAAATTAGTAAAGTAAGTGAATAAGTAAGTAAATTTTAGTAACGATTGTGCTATGTTTTAATCAATTTATTAAGCCTCTGCTAAATATATGTAAGGGTTATACTTGTGGTGATCAGATATTAATTGATTTGATTAATGTCATCGCATTTGGAGAAGGTGCGCAAGTTTCTCTAAATGTTTTGACATTGAGAAGAATTAAGTTTGAAATAGATCATCACAGGTTATACCTTATTATTGTTAATATTGATAAATTAATAAGTTTTATTTATGAACCTTGTGAATGGTTGGCATATTTTTTTTATTGTTTTTTTGGCTGGCGTTTTGTAATTTAAATGGTAAAGGTCTTTGAAATATTCTTTGCTTTTCTTCTATCCTTAAAAAAATGACCCAGCGCCTAGCAACAGTTTTGAAAGCCTCCCCCACTATCGGTAACCCAATACGTCCGCTAAAGCCCTTTTTCGAACGGGGAGAAAGCTTGGAAGGTCAGATGCAAGGCGCGCATTGATACATCGCCGGGTGGATGACCAGGCCGCCAGGAAATTAAAATAACCAACAAGAACGAGATGAGGGGTGGAAAAAAAAATTAATTGTATAAACAATTGCAGAGTGCAAGAGTGCCACCTGTAGCCTTCCCCCCTCATTTCGGCCATTACAATTCACTGAGCTTCAAAGAACTATTTGGTGTGGAGGATGGTTTCACCGGACTGATGGAAAGTGTGACAAGGTGTTGACTCGGAGCGCGGGAGTTTGAAAACAAGGAGAAGATTTCTGGATCCTGGAGGTGGAGGCGAGGGCGAAAGACCGAGGGGTCGGGGCTGGAAGCTCTGGCCTCGATACAACGCTAAGATCCCGACGATGAAGTGACGCGACGGGTGAATTTCTTTTCCTTCTTTTACTTCTATAAATTCTATCCATAACCTCTCTACCTTTGATTAAAGCTGCAGCAACATCATTAAGATTAGATTTAAATGTAAAATTGAAATTAAGATGAGCAATTGCATATAGAATAATTCAGGTTTTTTTTTATATTCGCCAGCCATTTCATTTTGAATTGTCATTGTATATATTTTATTGTGTTGCGAGGATGTAGAAGTTGGTTTTTATAGCAATTGTATTATTGATGATTTAATATTGGTATCCCAAAAAATGTTTAATAGAACTGATTACCAGATTGGTGGTAATATTGTTAATGTAATCGGAAGGAATAAATTTGTTATGTTAAAGTATATCTTTGTCATGTCGGTCCTTGCCTTTTTAGTAAAATTTCTGATTTTCAGCTTTAGGTTTTAATTTTTATTTCAGCAGAATTGAAGCTTTTTCTTTTAGGTGAGATAATTTTATTTTCTAGGTGCTCTCCAAGGTTAAGTAATTTTATTAGATTTAATTTCATTTTTCTTTTGGCTCATTAATCACCACAGTGAAGCATTCAGTTCGAACCAGTGTTAATTATAATATTAATTATGATGGGTTATTGCATTTAAAAAATAACACAACGCAACTTTACCATCTATCTTAAAATGTACTAACCACTAACGGCCAAATGGCAAATATTGTTGTATTTAAATTTAACTGAAACCCCACTTTAATTAGTAGGATTTATTCCTACTTTCAATTCATTAATTAATTTATTAATTAGCAATATAAAATAATAAACTTTAAAATAAACCCCAATAACTCTTCTTCAACGCCACAGATTCAAAGGCCGCACTTCCAGCAATTGACTCACCCAGCCACTCCCGAATTTTAACCATCGACAACTGCTTAAATCTCCTCAACTGGCTTGAGAGTAATAATAAGATAGTAGTTCTCCTGTGGATTCCGGCCAACAGTGGAATCCAGGGAAATGAGGCTGCCGACTTCTTGGCAAAGAAGGGGGCCTCTGTCCTTCAGAGAACTAACCCCAGAGTTCCTTTTACTAATATCAAATATCTAATAAAGAACATCTTCAGGGATTCTTTCCGCGAAGAACTCAAAAATCGCAACCTTAATAAACCATGGCTTAATCAGATTCTTAATGTCCCTCAGTGGCCTAGGATGAAATCTGTCGCCATGTTTCGTTTGATATATGGCCACGATTGCCTGCGTAAACATCTATGTCGCATCAACGTGGTTCCTGACCCTCTTTGTACCTTGTGTGATCTTCACGAAGAAATGGACTTTCCTCACATGTCCAGATGTCCTGGTCTTCCTCGGACATCAATCTGGGAACGCTACTGGATTGCTCGCTTTCATGTATAGATTTATTGTTGTCTTTTTGATGTCCAATTGTCTTTTAATGAGCCATCGGAAATAAAAAAACATAAGTGTGAGTGAAAAACAAAATTATTGGTTGAGAAATACAGTCGATTCCGGTTAATTGAACCACCGGTTAATCGGACCCACCGCTTATTCGTACTGAATACTTTTGACCGAATCTCGTCTTGTAACATAAGGCATGTTCGTTTAATCGGATCAGTCGGTTATTTGGACCAAAATGATCGCGTCCCGATGTGTTCCGATTAACTGGAATCGACTATATGTCTCAGCGGGTTGGAGTTTAATAACCACCACGTATACTAAAAAGCGATATGAAATCTCACTAATTCTCTTCGAAATTTTTTTACTGTTGACAAATGCCGAGTATTGGCTATGAATCCCCTAACTCTCTTGCCATCCAACATCTCTGAACAAAAGTATAAAATAAATATAAATATATAAGTATAAAATATATATAATAAAGAGAATTATGCACTCCAGTCATGCTCACAACTTCTGATACGTCTATACTCATTTATGCAAATAATATAGATGAATGGAAGTGCACTCCGATGTTATTTCACTTAAATGGGACAAGGGTATGTAATATATCATTTTTAAAATCTGTTTGTTAAATAACGCGGTTTAAAGTATTTGTAATGTGTTCCTACATCATGTACTGAATATTAAATATATTTTGTCTCATTTTTGTTGTAAATCTAGTAAGTTGTAAAAAAATATTTGCAGTATACTGATTACGTTGTTAAAATGCTTTTCATTATAGCATAAATGTTTACAAAAGATAACTGAAAAGTATACAAAAAGCTTAAATGTTATTTTTTAAAATCTATATAAGATGTTTTATAATTCTTCGTAAAACAGCAATTTTTTTTTCTAAATTTAGTTTTAAATGACGTGAAGTGCAAATCATGCACAGATTTGCCATGTATTAAAAATTGCAAGCCCCCCCCACTCTAACACACACACTTACGTTTACTTTGAAACTAAAATTTTTTTGAAAACTAAAATAAATTTGTTATTTTCTAACAACGCATGGAAGAGGTAAATATTTATCGTTATAAAGTTGGCTCCTACCTGTAAATTTTCCGCTTTTTAATGCAACATTAAAATTTACAATTACTTTTGACAAATTTGCTAATGCTCTTTTAATCATGAGGAAACAAGAATTTTCATTATGTCATTTTTACGACTTTTCCCATGTAGGCAAAATGTAAATCCTGCTTTTACTGCTTGTTATAAAATATTTAAGCTGTAAACTGGTTGATTTGAGAATCATACTTTTTCTGTGTGTTAAAATATCTTTAAACCGCATGTTGGTTGAGCGAAATTTTAAGATCCAGTTACAACGCACTAATACAATTAAACTAGAAATCAAGAACAATTAAGAACGTAAATATTACTCTCACCCAAAATAAAAAAAATCCTTCCTTTAAGACACATTACAGTGCAGGTGCGTTTCATTCATCCGTCAAACAACAATCCGTTATAAAGCATTTAAGCTGTAAACTGGTTGATTTGGGGATCATACTTTTTCTGCGTGTTAATATATCTTTTCACTGCATGTTGATTGAGCGAAATTTTAAGACCCAGTTGCAACGCACTAACACATTTAAACTACTAATCAAGAACAATTAAGATCGCTTAACTATTACTCTCACAAAAAAAAATCCTTCCTTTAAGACACATTACAGTGCAGGTGCGTTTCATTCATCCGTCAAACAGTAATTCGTTATAAAACATTTTAGCTGTAAACTGGTTGATTTGGGGATCATACTTTTTCTGCGTGTTAAAATATCTTTTAACCGCATGTTGATTGAGCGTAATTTTAAGACCCAGTTACAACGCACTAACACATTTAAACTACAAATCAAGAACAATTAAGAACGTAACTATTACTCTCACCCAAAATTTAAAAAAAAATCCTTCCTTTAAGACACATTACAGTGCAGGTGCATTTCATTCATCCGTCAAACAATAATCCGTTATAAAACATTTAAGCTGTAAACTGGGTGATTTGGGGATCATACTTTTTCTGCGTGTTAAAATATCTTTTAACCGCATGTTGAGTGAGCGTAATTTTAAGACCCAGTTACAACGCACTAACACATTTAAACTACAAATCAAGAACAATTAAGAACGTAACTATTACTCTCACCCAAAATTTAAAAAAAAATCCTTCCTTTAAGACACATTACAGTGCAGGTGCGTTTCATTCATCTGTCAAACAACAATCCGTTATAAAACATTTTAGCTGTAAACTGGTTGATTTGGGGATCATACTTTTACTGCGTGTTAAAATATCTTTTCACCGCATGTTGATTGAGCGTAATTTTAAGACCCAGTTACAACGCACTAACACATTTAAACTACAAATCAAGAACAATTAAGAACGTAACTATTACTCTCACCCAAAATTTAAAAAAAATCCTTCCTTTAAGACACATTACAGTGCAGGTGCGTTTCATTCATCCGTCAAACAAATCTAAACCACCCGAAATGACTTTTGAATAACGGGAAAGTTTCTGCGCATAACTAGCCCCTCCTTGGAACATATCCAAACGACGTTTACATACAACGATGTTCTATTTTTTTTTATTTTCAAAAACGTGGACTATATTGTTATCCAGGTGCTTTTGTCCTCACTCGGGAAGAATAGAGAACCTGGGGCTGTATATTTAGCCGCCTTCCAATGCTGCTGATCGTCATCTGCATTGTTAGCAAGCCAAAATATTTTGACTTGCTCCGACCGTAGCGCCTCTCCAATCCTTCGGGCTCGAGTCCAACTCGCGGAAACCCACATTGTCTTTTCGGTATGTTTGTGTGCGGGATACTTCCGACGAATCTTTCCCGTGTGTGTGTTTGTGAACTTAATTAGAACGTTTTTCAGGGATATAGTGTCCAAGAGATAAGCTTCTGGTGTGTTGATTCATTTGGAATTTTTTTGTTTTCCCCTTTTATAGTTGAACAGGATGTGTGTGTTCTTCTTGGATTACTACCATAACAGGTAGGTTCCTGGAGTTAATAGTTCTGAGTAAATAGATGGTGTGGTCTTGAAGCAGGGCCGCCCAGAGAGGGCCAACTGGGGCACTTTGCCCCAGGCCCCCGAACTGCCAGAGGGGCCCCCAAAAAATTTTAAAAAAAATAATTTAATAGATTTCATCCAAAAGAAAATTCTGAAACTTGTGCCGTACTTCAAAATTCAAATTAATCTTGTGAAAAAAGGGGCCACCCCAAAAATATAAAAAATATATATTCGATTAATTAGATTTCTCTTATTCCAAAATAGTCTTATGAAAAATACGCGATTTAGTTTTAATGAAAAATATAACTGTTTGGTCCTAACTGCTGCAAAATTACATTCCCTCTAATAAAGTGAAGGCAGTACTAACTACTAAAATAGATAGCAAGAAAGCTTTGTGGATGGAAGATGTCATATTTATCGGAGAATACAACACGAGAGCAGTGCAATAAAATATAATTATTATGTTAATCATTCATGTAATAAAATTTTAAGTATGAGTAACTTAATTTGAATGTGTGTTTTCGTCTCTTTCCATTTTTTATTATTCTTGGGGCCCCCCGACAGGAGTTTGCCACAGGCCCCGTAAAGTCTCTGGGCGGCACTCTCTTGTAATAGGTAAATTCGTCAGTCACGATAAATTTAAAGGTTGTGGGGGTAGAAAAATTGTATTGTAGATTCTATGCGCCTTTTAATGCCCCTTTTTATAGGCATTTTGAGTTGTGCAGGGGGTTTGGGACGGCGTGTCTAGTAGGTTGAAATGTTTGTGAAATTTGTGTATTCGTAATTATTTATCGTTTTACAAATCGTTTCTACTAATTGTACTAAAACCAGGCTCATACTTAATTCCCATTGTAATGTGTCTAAACAGCAAAAATATTTGTACATATATATATATATATATATATATATATATATATATATATATATATATATATATATATATATATATATATATATATATATATATAATGTCTTACCATCCTCTGCGATAATATATTTTATACGACATTTAATTTCATTTACTCATACTTAATTTCAAATAGTAGTAGGTAAATTCGTGAGCCACGATAAATTTAAAGGTTGTGGGGGTAGAAAAATTGTATTGTAGATTCTATGCATCTTTTATTGCCCCTTTTTATAGGCATTTTGAGTTGTGCAGGGGATTTGGGACGGCGTGTCTAGTAGGTTTAAATGCTTGTGAAATTTGTGTATTCGTAATTATTTATCGTTTTGCAAATCGTTTGTACTAATTGTACTAAAACCAGGCTCATACTTAATTCCCATTGTAATGTGTCTAAACAGCAAAAAGTATATATATATATATATATATATATATATATATATATATATATATATATATATATATAAATGTCTTACTATCCTCTGCGATAATATATTTTATACGATATTTAATTTCATTTACTGATACTTAATTTCAAATAGTAGTAGGTAAATTCGTGAGCCAGGATAAATTTAAAGGTTGTGGGGGTAGAAAAATTGTATTGTAGATTCTATGCGCCTTTTAATGCCCCTTTTTATAGGAATTTTGTGTTGTGTCGGGGGTTTGGGACGGCATGTCTAGTAGAGTGAAATGTTTGTGAAATCTCTGAGGTTTTATTTTATTGTGATATGTAAACATTTTAGTAAAAATGCTACTTTATAAAAGAGAAAATTTTTAATAAACAGAAATGATACGAGAATACATAACAATAAAATTCTAATGCAATCTATCATATCATGTGTTCACTTTGACAGTTTGTTTTAATATCATATGATTTTGAAGTCATTTGGAAAGAAAGGAAGTTATAATTATATTCAGAACTACTGGAATAATAAATTTAATTTATGTATTAAATAGATGGCCCACTTCCAAATATTCTAAATAAAAAACTTTGGCGCTCACTTTCATCTCGCTATTTTTACCCTGGAATTAATTTTATGCGGATACTGTCTACCTTTATAATACGACAAGTAGAAAAACCTTAACATTTTACAGTACAAGTTTATAAAAAAATAGCAATTGATAAGTTATATGTATTTTATGTATAAGTATTTTTGGAATATCTTGAATTATTTAAAATTTTACGATGTTTAAAAAATTTAAATTATAAAAATATAAAACATAAGATAAATTTAATTTAAAAATAATTTAATGTTTAAATTATTCTTATATATTTTTAAATATTTAGTATGTTTTTTACACTTAGATATACATATTATACTTTTAAATAATATTATTTATACTATAATCATAGTGTTTTTTTGTTTCCGGTTTATTTTCACTAGCTAGAGTGTATATTTTCTCATACCTTTATATTCTTTTTATACTTCATATACATATTTCACGAGCTGAAATTGTTATGTTTGTCACTGTAATTGCAATTTTTGTCGTAATTATTTACCGTTTTGCAAATCGTTTGTACTAATTGTACTAAAACCAGGCTCATACTTAATCCCCATTGTAATGTGTCTAAACAGTAAAAAGTATATATATATATATATATATATATATATATATATATATATATATATATATATATTGTCTTACCATCCTCTGCGATAATATATTCTATACGATATTTAATTTCATTTACTGATACTTAATTTCAAATGCACTTAGTGTCTCACTGCTTAAAGTTAATTGACTTCCAAATGACAAAATATGATTTAATGAAGCCAAAAGATAAATGCAAGGCAATTCAAACTTACGCATTAGATAGTTACTTTGAATTAATGACTGTCCCTTCAAAATTAATAAATTCACCGTTAATGATACTAAATATGGCATTTATTGATAAAAGCAAATTTACTAGTCAGATATTCAAGAACATTTTGTAAAGTAATGCACGGAAAAGGGGAGAGATGAATTTTTTTTTATTCAGATATTTTTCTTTTTCTGGACAAAATGACGTATCGTTTGTTAATATTTTAATGTCTCCATTATAAAATTCTATGTTTAATAAGCCCATTTTATTCGCATTCAGTGGTCCATAGCTTTAACAAAGAGTAATCTGCTAAGACAAAAAAAGCGGGAGTAATCCAACTTTTATCTCATAAATATATAGCGTGAAAGCACGAACTGTCATCAAATATAGATGACTTCATTTAAGATACTTGCCGAAATCTGAAAGAAATTCCCAAAGGCCACACACTTTACAGGTTATGCCACACAATAAGGTTAAATTTCCACGTGGAAATTTAAATATGCATTTATACTCGGATATAACAACTAATGCGACAATATATAAGTCTGTATATTTATAAATAATGTGAGAGAATCATGTAAATGAGCTCTGTAGGAAGTCATGTTATGTGTGTTCCCTCTGAGTGCATCCCAGTCCTTAAATTTCATACTTAAATTAAGTTGTGCCTATGCTTATATTTTTTATTTAGTAATATGTCATATGAAATAAATCTCATTTCAGGTATGAAAAGTATGTTAGACAATCTGTTACGATTGATTGTCGAAGGAGGTGTAAAAATTATTTATATTAAGGTTAGTTTAGTGTTCTTGTAAGCGATGAGAAGTTAAAAGGTATAGCACAAATCGAAATAATCGATGTTGTATATATAATTGGAGGTTACAATAATAAATTTTCAGTGGTTATAAAGGTATGAAGAGGTTCCTGTTTCTATAGACTAGCAGAAAAAGTATTTAAAGTGTTGGAAAAAAGGTAGAGGCGATTACTATATTAATCTCTACACTAAAGGATAAAACAGAAAGATCAGATTTCACGCTGAGGTATTTTTTTTTCTAAATTCTGTCAATAAGGAATAATAGCTGTATAAACTGAGCTTCCTTTATTAACTTCCTAGTAAATCCTGTTTTTCTAATTTCAACACCATATTGTTTATTCTCTCCTGAGAAAAATCTGGTTCTAAACCCATCATTGAAATTTTAAAATATATTTTATAGATTTAAAATAGTTTTTGTAATGAAAAATGAATTTATTTAAATATATTTAAGAAGCTTCTCATATGATTATTTAACATAAATTTTAAAATATTCTGACCCGTTAACTTATTTCGAATTTAAAAATTAAATATATACTGTTTTACATATTGACACTGATTCATATATAACACCATCGTGGAAAAGGTCAAAATTGCATTTATTTATACCTCTAGCGTAATCAGCAACCTTGAACCTGAATTTCGCTCTTGATATGGGTTCCTCAATAAGGCATAGACTATTACAAGAGAGAAACTTATGTCCAAGGCTGCTGTGTGCATTGGAGATGTATACATTTGCAATGAGTCTTAGCCCCAGGATAAAGTATAGATATTTAATTAAAAATAATTACGAATAAAATATACGCACAGAATGTTAATTAAATAACATGGTACGACCAGTGAGAGTTTAGCTGAATTTTCAACCATGGTACACTTTCAGTCGTGAATACATGTGACAAACTCTCACAGACATAATTCATGAGAGTATTCGTTTCTTACGGCCTCTTAAACGTATTTTGTACTAAACACTTGAGTTAAATCATTGTATAAAAAAGATAAAAACCTAAGAACATTCACTTTGAAACAAATAATATGGAAAGGGAATTTTCGTCAAATCTAGGTTAAAAATAAAATTGTTGATTTGCTCAGCATATATTTCAAATAAAAAAAACTAAACTTTACAGCTTCATTAATAGAAATCCTAAATAAATAGACTTATTTTCAAGCTGATTTCTATGTCTTTATCTGAAGAAAGTAGCTAAATATTCATTATATCATAGAGATTTATCAGAGTGCCATTTATAAAAAACGGGTTTTGAAATCAATATTTGCTATGTCAGATATATTAAAAGAATGCAATCATTGTTATATATTGTTTATAAAAAGAATTTTTTTGGAGTCAGAAAAATATACATTGACAATTAATTCGTCTTTTTAATTATTATCTGTTAAGACACAAAATCCGTTAAAACAATAATCTTAAAGTTTATTTTTTCTCGAAACGAATCATTATATGTTTGCTTATAATGTACTATTGCAAATTAGGCTTAGTGGTATCGTAATAATAAAAGCTTCAAGCTGTCACGCCACAGGTCCTGAGTTCGACCCTGCGACTAAGCAAGGTCGACTCAGCCTTTCATTCCTTGAGTGGGCCGATAAAATGAGGACCAGTCAGGCTTGGGAACTGAACTCTGGAGATGCCACGTCTTGATGACCACCTGACTGAGACACATGCTATATGGCACCCCAAGCCCGCGGTCAAGAAAGCGAAAATGGGCACCATCGGTCAAGGTCCACAGCAGACTTTTGAGCCATGAGTTTAGTTTTTGGTATCGTAATAATTCTCACTTATAATTTTTTCTTTAAGCGCCCACATTCTGAATTGAACATGTGCCTCCAATTATATTTAGACAGTTGTAAAAAATATACAATCAAACCCCGTTATGGTTTCCCATAACAGAAATTTACATTTATCCTTATCTAAGGAGACTCAGACACTCTTGGTTCTTGTCAAAATTCCTGTATTTGTTTCGACGGTGCTAAAATGGCGACTTAAACCTCTTTTCTTTCCAATGCAGCAGGCACTATTGTCTTTCGAAATTTGCCCATTCTTCAAATGGAAAATTGTTGGTTGCTTGTAACAAATTAGTTGGTTGCTTGTAATAAATTAGTTACAAAAGCCAAATTTATTCCAAAAATGCTGATATAGTTAACGTATTATATTTATATATTAGAATACCGTATAAGTGAACCAACATCATCCATAGCGCAACCTCAATTTTGACCGAACACCCCCCAGGGGCGATATCTGGGTGACTCGTATTTAAATTTATATATTCAATAACATTTATTTTATATTTCGAAAATAATTTGATTGGAAATAAATTCAATCTGGAACCTTTCACTTGACAATGGTCCCAACATGATGCCAAAAAGCTTTGAAAGACGTCAATATAAATACATTAATGCTTTTTGTAGAAATGAATTAGTATCATTTTAATAATTTGATACGTTGATTTTTTTAAATAACAAAAGCGTTATTTTAATTCATTTTCCCTTTTCTAAGTTTTTTTTATGATATTTATATATAGTTAAGTACATATATATATATATATATATATATATATATATATATATATATATATATATATATATATATATATATATATATTTATATATATATATATATATATATATATAGTATATAAATATATGTAGTTTTAATATCATTTGAATGCAAAAATTTTATTTAAGATGTCTGTTTCTAATAAAATTTAGAAATATCCAATGGATATATACATAAAGCCAAATTTATTCCGAAAATGCTGATATAGTTAACGCAATATATTTATATATGTTATATATTAGAAGTATTTCGCAAAATAGTACGATTGGGAAGCATGTATTAAATACCTGTCACCGAGTTTTACGCCGTTGTGATCAGTATAAGAGAAACTTTAACAGTCGGATCGAACGCACTCCTGCAATAAAAAGTAGTTCTTGACTCATTTGAATTTTTTCCGAGACCAGATATATCAGAAATCCTTATTTTGGAATTATTTCATCTTTAACCCCTCAGCGGGAGCGCCCGTGTACAAAGTGCAACATTTTCGTAATTTTGAATTCTTTGTTTTTACATGTTAGGTTTGAGTGTTCTAAACAGTTTCTATTTATAGCTACACCCTTTCTAAAGAAGGTCTGATTTTCTGACCCTTGTATTCCTTGCCATTCATTGTTAGTCGTGATTTAACCGTGGTAAACCAGCGATTATACTGGATTACAATACGACAAAAGCAGGAGTCGATGTAGGCGATCAAATGTTCAGCTGTTACACGGTATCTCGCATATCACGAAGTCGGACAATCTCAATGTTTTTTCAGGTTTTTGGACATAATAGGAATTCATTCGCAAGTTGTCCTTCGATCCTATAAACCGGACGCTGTTGAAATAAGGCGATTGTATCTGCATTCTTTGACCTTTAATTATATATATAATAGCCGTTGTCTCTGTATAACACTTCCGGGCTGTACTCATCTTTCAATTGAAGCCCTCAGTAAACAAACAGCCGGTTAGGCTTAATTTCAATTTCAGATGTGGATCAGAATTTTTTCTTACCTAAAAACTAATATCTTCTCCATCAAATCACGTTTGTTCAGCCTATTTTTCTATAAAACATTCAGAACTAAAAAAATTGGATGCTTTTAGCTGTATATTTAACAGTTTTTAAACATCTGTTTACTTTTGCAATAAATTCTGAAAGTAAACAAACTTGAATGTGAATGAATCAAGTAGCCCAAGTATTCATATCGCGTAGTGAGCTGTAAAAAACTGGATGGCAGTCAACTACTCCAATCAAATGAAAAACTAAATAAATAAAAAATAATGAAAGGGTTTGCTTTTACAAGATGTGGATTAAATGCAATATTGTTAGATAATTCGGGATATTTTTTTAACTTTCATATACTTTTTCTATTATGACGTCATTATTAGTATTATGTCGTCAAAATGACGGGTTATATTCGAGTTATAAATATATCTCGATATTATCAACATTTTATATCTTGTCATAAAACGTAGAATTATTATTCTCAATTTGAAAAAGAAAAATTCATGTCAAAAGGAATAATAAAGGTTGAAAGAGACGTTGCACTTTGTGCCACGCGCGCCTGCTGAAGGGTTAAATATAAAGCAATGCAACGAATGGAAAGAAATCACATAATTTTCACACACCATCCACTAACGTTTCTGAAGTGATAGGAAACTCCTTTTTTGCGTCCTCTTGGAGCAGAAACATCGCACTTTGTTTTAAACCCTGAACGTAAACAAAGCTGAACACCCAGGAGGGAGGAAACAGTTTTTCCTCTTTCATTTTTTTTTCCCTGCAGGTTCAAGACGCCGAAACTTTAATTGCGACGCCAAAGAAAAGAGAAATCGTGCTCAACAAAAATTCCTTTTTGCTATTCTAAATATACATTTAAGAGGCGTGGATAGAGTTTAGTTGGGACTGTCTTTGAGCGATATACGCGGTGAAATACGTTTAACAGTCGCTTTGGTTTGGATATCTGAATCTTAGTTAACGGGTAGAGATTTACACATTTATTTGTAGGTTTCAGGAAGCAATAAGAAACGAATAGTAGGTGATTATTTACAATAAAACGTATTTCGAGAGTTCGGTAACTGTTTCAGACAAAATATAGGTTTTTAGATAATCTTAAAACAATGGATGCGTGCATGTGTTGGGGCAAGCAAGGAAACACATAGAATTGGCCTTTATCATACATTTATTTGACAAAGCTCAAAATTCATTTATAGTGTAATTAATAACAGAATAATATTCCCCTTTATATTAACATTTAACACATGAGGATTCAGAAGCAGAGGCAAACTATTTGGTCAAAGTGATTATTTTTAGAATCTATCGGGAGGCACTTACTACTGTTGAAGAATACAGCGATGAAGTGACTTCGTTGACAGGGTACCATATCATGTCATATTCAGGATCATCATGTCGGGTTCCTGGCACTACCGTTAGACTCCGAGGAAGTTCAATCAGAACTCTGCATCGTCCGAGCTCTAGGAAAACAGCCAGTGCAATCTCTGGACCTTCTCTCGTTTTTCTTTTTTCTTGGAGGGGGTGTTGCCCGTTTACCTGAGCCATTTTGACCCACCCCTTTTTCTCTCATTGGGCAGTGGGCTGTTTTTCTCTCAGCAGTTCCTGCCCCAATTGTTCCCTTATTATACTGCTCCTGTTAATAGTCTACAAAGTACCTCCCCACCATAATTTTCGTTTGAAATACATCTTTGACCATTATCTGCTAACAGTTTTTTGTGGGCCATAAAATAACGTCAATCTATCTTGCAATATTTATAGTCTTTTGATCGCTATGAATGGCCACGCAGACAGTTTTTCTTTTACGTCCTGTTAGTGTTCAAGCCTTTATTTTTTTTGCCTCTGAAGTTTTTATAAGAGTTTTGTTCTTGACCGGTTTTCGACCACACACCGCGGTGAATTATAACCTTCAGCGCTTCTACACAAAACAACAAAGTTATGTTATATAGAGGACAATCATATAGAGTTTTATAAATATGTACTGCTGCAACTGAAAGATGATATAAGAAATGGCTTTGTTTACTTCGGGCACATTTCGTATTCCAAATTAATTTCAGAGGAATAACGGAATGGATAAGTCTATGTACATCTGCTGATGAGTAGATTATGCTACGTATGTGTCTGAAACTCCAAATAATCCTTGAGATGTCAAGGTTTATCGCGTAATAGCTCATAGGATTAATGTTTTGTGAGCAGGCCATTAAACTAATACACCACAATAAAGGACATCTCAAAATTATAATTCTCTGTTTTTATCTTTAAAATAAATGTAAAAGGATGAAAAAAAGTTTTTCCACTGTTATGCAGTTTCTGATTTTTCCCTACGCTTTATTTTCGTAGACCCGAAAAGAGGAAAAATGCATAACTCAATGAATCTTCGTCTAATTCAAGAATATGAGGAAGCGAAAGAATCGTCAAGAAATGGGTTATTTTCACCTTCCGAATGTCGATGTAGAGAAATACAGGCAATAAATGAAGACCAGATACGTACCTACCCCGTTTTGGCCGGGCAAGTGCATACCTTGGATCTTCGGTATTGAATATTTTCGGTTCTGAAAATTTCCAGTTGTTGAATAAAAGTTTTTAAATGAATCTTCTAAAAGGAAACATTTTTGTGTCTAATATGGAACAACTTTCACATTTCTATCTCAAAAAAACCAATTTTATTCAGTCATTCAACGTCAAATTTTGAAAGTTTATTTTCGCATCCGCAGCGGTTCACCACACACACACATATACTCACACGCACATATATATATATATATATATATATATATATATATATATATATATATATATATATATATATATGCATATATACCGGGTGGCCATAATTAAACTGACAGTGCTCACAGTGTTCTGTAGCGCGATCTATTTGCGAGAATGACGCCACATTTTGTAGGAAGATTAAACAAGACGGGGGACGAAGGATTCCGCGAAAAAATAAATTAGTTCCAAAAGTCACCGCTAGGGGAATATTTCGCGCTATGTAATAGAAAATAGAGTGTTAACAAATGCAAATTAATACGGAATAAAATTACCTTTTATTATGTACATTTGATCAGTGTTTTTCGGTGTTTTTGTGATTTGTCATCCCAAATTCGACAGTTCTGGGTATTCACAGTTCCATGCAGGTAAAAGTGGGCCTCGTCTCCCTATGAGATTTTCCACGGCCATGCATCATCCACCTCCATTCTGGCAAGAAAGGTGAGAGCAAAAGTCAATCGCTTATCATGGTCGGGGTACAGTAACTCCTGTACACGGCTGATCTTGTACGGCTAGAAGTTGATAATCTTTCGTAAGATTTTCCTTACCGTACTGTAAGGCATATCCATATTCCGAGCTAATCCACGAGCGCTAGAGGTGGCAGCAATATTGTCTGGTCCTCTGTCGACAATCGCCGTGGCAACTGCTTCGATTGTATCCTGTGGTACAGGTTTTCGTCCTCTGCCTGACTGAACCTTCAGAGAACCTGTTTTCTCAAACGTCGCAACCATTGCTTTTAGCCCATTAACTGACACAGGACCGTTACCTTTATGCATTTTTTTGTGCGTTCTAAAAGCACGAAGAGCGGCTGACGCGTTGCACTGGTTGAGGTAAAAGAAATTGACCAGTAACGCACGCTCGACTAAAGAAGGAGACATTGCACATAAACTTTCAATCCGATTGATTCGAAACGTAACACATTGCCTTTTAAACCCAAGCAGCTGGCACTGTGCCAATGGATGTAACGTGAAATTTGAATAAAGA
>OU015498.1:26397959-26412959 GCA_907164885.2 Dolomedes plantarius | reverse complement strand
ACACTGCTGAGAAACCGTAATTCACTCCCAAAGAATGAAAAAGGGCAGTATATAAATTTATTTATAATTTTGTAATTATGTCACTTAATACAGGGTGGCCGTAAAAAAACTTTGCCGATATATGTACCTCTAGCGGCCGTTCCGTTCAACCGATCGAAATGAGATTTCAAATATAGTTATTCAGAGGTATGAGTTTGGGTTTCTGTGAGCGGCAACCAAGTGGAGCTCACGGTTACGGTAATAGGTACAGAAACTCGAAATTTTCGAATGACAACGGTCACTTTTTCCCGTCGCAAAATGCTCAGCGCATGCGAAAACCCAAAACAGCGTTGGAACAGTATGTGTATCACAAAAAAGCGGACTCGTTATGCACGCACAAAAAACAACTCTGCGAATGGCCTGTGATGGCACCTATGTAGAAAATGTGAAATCCAAATAAAAGTTTTCTTCTATCCGATCTGTGTTGTCATCAGTGATTGGTATCTTGCCTCTGTCATATGCAAATTTCCTCCGTGCGCCCCGATCGTGTTTTTGTTGGCCGTTCGCAGAGCTGTTTTTTGCGCTTGCATAACGCGTCCGTTTTTTTGTGATACATGTATCGTTCCAACGCTCTTAAGGGTTTTCGCATCCGCTGAGCATTTTGCGACGGGAAAAAGGTGGCCTTTGCCATTCGAAAATTTCGAGTTTCTGTACCTATAACTGTAATCGTGAGCGCCACTTGGTTGCCGTTCACAGAATCCCAAGCTCATACCTCTGAATAACTATATATGAAATCTCATCTCGATCAGTTGAACGGTACAGCCACTAGAGGTCTATATATAAGCAATTTTTTTTTATGACAATCCTGTATTTGTAATTTTAAAAAGTCAGATACCTCGGAGACTTATAAATCCTGGCGTGAAAAGATATTCAAGTCAGCTTTTAAAAGTGACAAAAATTTTCTTTTTTGTTTCATTTTCAGTTAAATATTGCAGCTTTATTTTTTCTTTAACAGCCGAAGTAAATAAGATTCTAAATCACTTTTAAATATCCCCTCCCTTTCTAGAGCGCATATATATATGGTTCCATGCAAAATGCCTCTACCCCTTTTCGGTAAAATTATTTCCTTATACCCCGAGACACCCCGAGTTTAGAAATGAGCTATTTACGAAGCGAAATCGTCGATTCCCTTCGTTCGTATGTGGACTTATCCATTCTCGGTTTTTGTTTGTTATTCGAGGAGTCTCTATCACTCTCCAGAACCAAGAAACTTCCTGCCTTCGCTAAGGATAATGAGTTCCAGTTTCGAAATACTCCATTTAGTTGATCTTCAAATCTGCCTAAGTTTCGGGAAGTACTCTTCGCTATTTCGATGGGAATTCGACAGCTGAGGGTGAGAAACTGTAGATAATGATACAGATACACAAAAATAAGGAGTACATTTGAATTTCCTAAACAAATGATAGATTTTTTTTCTTCTACCTTAATTCTGCCTCATTGATTCTGCGTTATTTTATTCATGCAATAGCTTATTATCTAGTTTGTTGCCTGAATTTGACAAATATTGATGAAACAGATTTTAAAACTTAACAAAATAATATTTATTCAATCTCCGAACATCACCTCTCGTTTATACAGTAGCAAGCGAAGTGTGCGAGCATCGAGATAATTCTCGGGATACAATACTGCCACGCCACCTATCGGTGTCGTGCAACATAAAATGACACTGAATGGTGGTGCCATCTATTATACAGTAAATGAATGAAATGCACTTATAAATTAAATGAAATAAGTTATCACTACAATAGTATCCCTCCAGTGATGAACTTGTGAAGGAACGACAAAATGTTAAAAATAAGTATTAAATATACAATGATTAAAAAAAAAAATATCTTTCACATACATTGTTCTTTGTGAGATACTTGATGCAAACTTACTAGACAAATAAAATGAAAAAAAAAAAATAATATATATATGGCATATAAATTCGACATATTAATATGTAAAGAAAACAGTCTGGGTAATATCTGAATGTAATAAACATTTCACTTGTATATACCATAATTAATATATGTCCCTGAATACAAAATGCTGCAAAGGTTAAAGAGAAATAATTTACTTTACAAAATATGAATATGTATATACCTGTCAAAATTTGAAAGTAATATATATGATGCAATTTTCAAAATGTTTACAAAAATGAAATATATGTGATGCAATTTTCAAATGTTTCACAAAATGAATATATACAAAATGTTTTAACCAATTTCTGTTATTAACCTCTTATTAAATTTTACACGTCTACCAGATTTAGTTACTTGAGTTTTTACAGTCTCAGGATTTTCTGGTGATTTCTTTTCGTTTGGTTGGGTTTCAGGGTAATCAGTCTCAGGTAAGTCATTAAATAGAAAAGCTGGCTTGACTCTATCAAGTGAGACACAACTTTTCTTCCCATTTAAGTCTATGGTGATGTTTTTGGTCTCTCGTGAAAGTACTGCATGAGGACCAGTGTAGGGTTGTGACAAGGGTGGACTGACTTTATCCACTCTTAGAAATACATGAGAGCAAGTGTTTAATTCTGGGTGCACAAAAACCTTGGATTTCACATGATGGGATGTAGGGATGGGTTTGATGTGATTCATCCTTTCCCGCAATTGTTGGATGAAATTGTTTTGTGAAATTTTATTCGGTGAAGATTCTGTACACAAATCTGCTGGAAGTTTGAGTGAAACACCATACACTAAGTCAGCGCTGGATGCATTTATATCTGTTTTCACAGCAGCTCTCAGTCCAAGTAAAATGGCAGGTAAGCATTCAGTCCATCTAGGATTTTCATGAGCCTTTATAGCACTCTTTAGGACACGGTGGAAACGTTCCACTAAACCATTCGACTGAGGGTGGAAGGCAGTTGTTCTAATTCTGGTCGTGCCAAGCATATTTGTCAACTCTCGAAAGAGATGGGACTCAAATTGTCGACCTTGGTCTGTTGTTATGGTGGAAGGACATCCAAAACGACAGATCCAACCACTGAACAGAGCACGACATACAGTTTCTGCAGTAATATCAGCTATAGGCACTACCTCAGGCCATCTTGTAAATCTATCGATGATTGTCAGACAGTAGGTCTGCCCTTCTGATGGAGGTAAGGGACCTATCAAATCGATGTGGATGTGAGAAAATCTTGCATCAGGTGATGCAAAAGTGCCTAAAGGTGTCTTGGTGTGCCTGATCACTTTTGATCGCTGGCATGCAATGCAGCTTTTCACCCATTCCTTAAGATGTTTCTTCATCTGAGGCCAAACATACCTGGATGAAATTAGTTGTGTAGTTGCTGCTACACCTGGATGTGCAAGGTTATGAAAGTGTTCAAAAAGAGTTCTGCGAAAATTTTCTGGTACAAATGGTCGAGGTACATCTGTAGAGACATCACATAAAAGTTTGGTATTTGTCACTGGACTGGGGATGTATTTAAATTGTAAAGAAGTACAATTTTCAGTCTGCAATTTTTTTAATTCAGGATCAATTCTTTGGGCATCTGCGAAAGCATTGAAATCTAGAAAAAATGAATTGGAGATAGGGCTGATTTCTACTCTAGATAGAGCATCAGCTACTGTATTGTTGATTCCACTAGTATGGCGAATGTCAGTGCTGAATTGTGATATGTAGTCAAGATGCCGCCACTGACGAGGGCTGCATTTCTCAGGTTTCTGTTTAAAAGCATAGATGAGAGGCTTTTGGTCCGTGTATATTGTGAAGCTGCGACCTTCTAGCATATGTTGAAATCGCTTTACAGCTGTGTATATTGCCAACAGTTCTCGGTCATAAGTAGAGAATTTCTGCTGACTTTTTGAAAGCTTCACAGACATAAATGCAATTGGCTCCCATCTGTTTTCATGCACTTGCATAAGAGAACCGCCAACAGCAAAATCGCTGGCATCAACCCATACACTTAATTTTGCACCTGGAATAGGATGGTGAAGTAGAGTTGCTTCTGCTAAAGCACTTTTTGCATCATTAAATGCTTGTTCAGCCTCCTCATTCCATTGAAGTGTATCCTGGGGATTATTGCGAGTGGGTCTTTTAGATTTCTTTTTATTTTTAATTCCCTCTAACAGTTTATTTAAAGGTGCTAAAATGTGTGCTGCTTTTTGTATAAACCGCCGATAGAAATTTAGAAGCCCTAAGAATCGTCTCAATTGTGTTATTGTATTTGGTTTTGGAAATTTTAATATGCAGTCCACTCTATCTGTTAAGGGTTCAATTCCAAATTCAGAAACTTTATAGCCTAAGAATTGAATTGATGACACGCCAAAAATACATTTAGAGGGTTTTAAACTGAGTCCATATTTTTGTAAACGCTCAAATACAATGCGGAGATGCTCGATATGCTCCTCTGGAGATTTTGAAGCGACTAAAATGTCATCAACAAAGGCATAAACAAAATGAAGTCCACGAGTTACCTCATCAATGAACCTTTGAAACGTTGCTGCAGCATTGCAGAGGCCAAATTGCATTCGAGTACTCTCAAATAATCCAAAAGGTGTTATTATGGCACTCTTATGGATATCTGCTGGGTTGATTGGAATTTGGTGATAAGCCTTAATCAGATCTATGTGCGAAAATATTTTTGTACCATGTAAGTTAGACGTAAAGTCCAAAATGTTTGGAACTGAATAGTTGTCTTTAATTGTTTGAGCATTAAGTGCTCGGTAATCTCCAACTGGTCTCCATTCAGCGCTGTCTTTCTTTGGCACCATGTGCAAGGGTGATGCGAAATTGCTTTTAGAAGGACGCATGTGACCTAGTTCGATCATGGTTTGAATTTCGTCCTTAGCAATGCGCAGACGGTCAGGTGCGAGACGGCGTGCTTTTGCTGTTACAGGAGGACCAGTTGTTTGTATATAATGCACAACCGAATGTTTAACTTCTTGGTCTGGACGAGGGGGGGTAGTGATTTCGGGGAAATCCAATAATAATTTATGATAAATACTATCGCCTGATACAGTTTTAATTGAATGAATCGCACTGTTCTTTAGTATGCAGGGCGAGGTAATATTAGTTTGGCAGTCAATTAAATTTTTAGAGGTTAAGTTAGGCATTAGATTAAAATTATATAAAAAATCAGCACCAATTATTGGGTTGGATACATTCCCAACTAAAAATGTCCATTTGAAAATTTTCCTAAGACCAATATCTAAAGAAAGGGTTTGAGTTGTATAGACCTGAATTGGCGAGGTGTTAGCTGCCGAAAGTGTCATTTGTAATGCGTTTCTTTTTTGTAACCTTGAAGCAGGGATGATGGAAACATCACTTCCTGTGTCAATCAAAAAATTAACATTGGTACGCCGATCGCGCACGAACAGGCGACGAGAGTTTAATGGCAAGGTGGTAGTCGCCGCTACACCCGGCCGTCGTCGTTTTTTCCAAAATTGCACGGGGGAACGCATTTCTTGGCATTATGGCCAAACTTATGGTGATACCAACAGTTAGCGAAAGTTTTGGATCGTGATTTACTACGAGCACGCGACGCACTGTTGCGATGAGGACTGCGACCTCTACGCAACGAAATTTCATCTATCCGCGTATTAATTTTTTTGATTTCCTCAAGCAATCGGTCTTCAATGGAATGAACTGAGGAAACAGAACAAGCACTTACCGGCATAGGTGTCACTTCCATTACTCTGTCAGCGATGTCCGCTGCCTTTTCTAGGCTTAACGGTGTTACTGCTGCGATGATTGACTGTACGGGCGTCGGCAAATGTTGTAGAAAAAAGTTCCATCATTAATTCCTCCGGCACGTTGTAAGATTCGGCGCGCCGCCGCATGACGCGTAGCAGTTCGCTAGGTCTGCGATCTCCCAGCTGTTCACCGACGAGAAGTTTCCGGATTTCTTGATGGGATGACTCACCGCTTCTTCTTATCAGCTCCCTTTTCAACACACCGTAAGGGTCGGTCGTGTCGGGGTTGACGATAACGTCCCGTACCACGGTAGCTGCTTCCGGTGGTAAATTCGATGCTATGTAATTGAACTTTGTCTTGCTTTCCGATATAGCTTTCGGAGTGCCTAATTCGAATGTGGCTTCGCACATCAGGAACCATAGTGCCGGATCAGCGAAATTGTAGACCGGTATTTTCACTGCTCCGACTTCTTGCATCATAGTTGAAAACTGGTGAGCACGTGGTCAGCGAAAATATTGTCTTTCGATATAGGCGAAAATAAATCCAGGCTTCAGTTATTTTATTTGGGCGTATTGCCGGGTCACCATTATTATCTAGTTTGTTGCCTGAATTTGACAAATATTGATGAAACAGATTTTAAAACTTAACAAAATAATATTTATTCAATCTCCGAACATCACCTCTCGTTTATACAGTAGCAAGCGAAGTGTGCGAGCATCGAGATAATTCTCGGGATACAATACTGCCACGCCACCTATCGGTGTCGTGCAACATAAAATGACACTGAATGGTGGTGCCATCTATTATACAGTAAATGAATGAAATGCACTTATAAATTAAATGAAATAAGTTATCACTACAAGCTGAATACCCGTGCTTCGATACGGAGTACATTCAAATTAAATAAAACGGTCAATGTATGCAATTAATGCCATATATATATATATATATATATATATATATATATATAATAAATGTATGCAATTAATGTAAAAAAAAACAAAAAATATATTTATAAAAAAATCGTAATGGATATTTTTATAGACAAAATAATGTAGAAGAAAATATTCAAATTAAATACAATGGTCAATGTATGCAATTAATTTGTATGTTTAATATATATAAAATATATTAATTTGGATTAAATTCTTAAAAAACTTTCATCTCAATGAGAATAGGGGTTCAATTTTATCTTTTACCGTATTTGAATTTTTTTCTGTCAATTTATTTCGTTGTTATTCACATGACGATAAATTAATTTAAAGTATCACAAAAAAGATAAGTAATCACGTGATCAGCATTTATTTAATTAGATTCTAAAAATGAATCTTTAAAAATACACCAAAAATCAGAAAATGGAGATAAAGATTCGAAAAAAGATTTCATTTTAAAGAAATTTTTGATTTTCCTCGTGATATAAATTTTATAACCCTAAAAATATTATTTTAGATGCAAACTTTAAAGAATGTTACAAAAAGAGCTTAAAAATTCAATTTTAAGGAAATCTAAAGAGACATTTTCAAAAATATTTCTGAGTGCACCGCTACACTATAAGAAGAATCGCCATGCAAAATTTCAGCCCTTTAGGTCCAGCAGTTTGGCCTGTTCGTTATCAGTCAGTCAGTTACGGAATTGTTTTATATATATAGATAGATAGACATGTATGGTCGTATCCGGTTTGTTTATAGGTACTGATCCTTCGGTCGTGTAGAAAATTTCACGGAAAAGAAAATTACTATCAGATTTTCACTAAGAGTTATTTTGAACTTCTTACAGTTAGGAAACGAGTCATAAACTTCAAGAGAAATCGCACGAAACAATATTTTAAGGTGTCAGGTAACCTTTTAAGCTAAGAGACTCGATAAACATATCCCTAATTTCAATAATCAGTACTTAAGAAAACCATTTATTCCGAAATATAAAAAAAAAATTACTGTGAGTTAAACACTCTTTCTCCTTTATACATATGGCTCTAAATTTTTTCTAAGCTTGAATAGAAATGTTTCAGTTTTTTTTAAAATTCCAACCATAGTTTTTTTTTCAGTGTTATGTCATTGCTCGAAGACTTAGGGCCTGTTCACATAGCAGTCCGTTGCGTTGCGTTAAGGAAAAGATGACGTTGAGACGAAAATATACCAATCATTGGCGTTAAAAATTTCATTGCCAATCATTTGGAGGCATATGATTGGTTTATTTCCGTCTCAACGTCATCTTTTCCTTAACGCAACGCAACGGACTCCTATGTGAACAGGCCCTTACATCTTTATATTAATGAATATGCACGTTTTTTAACGTAGGATTACGTTCCTCAATAACGGTCCTTCGGAGACAAAAAAGAATTGTCCTTCGTCGCGAGTTATAATTTTGGCAGCGCTCCAAACCCAGTAGCAGTAAACAGTTACACAGAAAAGTGCCAAAATGCGTCAAAAAAAAAAAGAGGTAAGCAACGATAAGGGGGCGTCCATTAATTTCGTGAGGCTTTTAGGGGGGGGGGGGAATGGAGTCGAGTCGAATCTCACCCAGTCTCACCTGGGGGAGAGGGGGGAACTCGTCAACCATCACGTAATTTTTTTTCCGCAAGAAATAGTGTAAAATTGCGAGAAAACTGGGTTATATTAAGTAAAACATGTTTCTACACTAAAATATGGCTAAATCCTACACAATAGTTCCAGTAGTCACTCTTGGGACCCCACACGAGTCCCCGGGGACTGCATTAGAATGAATATTCTTTTACGAATTTTACTAGTTCCTATTTAAGTATTTTATTGTTCGATTTTTATCACTGTGATTCTAGACTACGTTCTTAGTAGTCTTAAATACTAGTCTTAATTAGTCTTAAATAAAAATAATTAAGCAAATTATGTTTTTTTAAAATAAATACAACGCAATCAAGCACAGATTAACGTTTTACACTAAAAATACGCATTTTGAAAAATTTCACGTGAGATTAGGGGGGGGGAGGGGGTCGAAAAATCGCCAAAATTGCCTCACGTAATTAATGGACGACCCCTAAGTAAGGGCCTCTTCACATTGAAGTCCTGTAGCGGAAGCGTTAAAGTATTGAAATATATTTAACCAATGACAAATCTCCAAACGATTAGCAACGAAATTTTTAATGCCTATGATTGGTTCATTTCCGTCTTAGCGCCATCTTTCCTTTTACGCTTCCGCTACCTGACTTCTATGTGAACAGGCCCTAATACTACGTTAATAACCCGCGGTAGTTTCGTTAGAAGAGACTACCTGAAATATTTTTTTTAATGCAAAATTGAGTTATATAATATATCTTTAAAATGACTAACTTTGAAACCAAAACTCTTAGTTCTTTATAAAAAAAGTTTGCTTCGTTTTAATTTTTTAAATACTAAAAATGTTTTTGATAAATTTAACTGTAATTAAACTTTATAATAGGAATGAAATAATAGGTTGTCAGTTTAATTATATATGTTTATATTGTGCGTGTATAAAATTCCATGGTATTCTAGCAAGTTGTTCTGGTGACATCATGTGTGAAATGACAAAACAACGAAAAAAGCAATTGTTGACATTTAAAAAAAAAAAATATTTAAAATTTCTCTTCAAGCTAAAAAAAATTTGAGCCCTATTTATAAAGAAGAATAAGTGTTTAGTTCGCAGTAAAATTTTCATATTTCTGAATAAATGATTTTCATAATTGAATCAGCCATTTTGAAAAGGAGTCATCTCCACTTTTCAAAAACTCATCTCCAATTTTCTCCAACTTAGCTGAGGCACCTATCCAAGTAAAAAAAATATTAACAGATTATATTTTTGCATCGGGACTGATGCCTTATAAACATAATAATTACTAAATTTTGTCTAACTAATATTGCATGAAGGCGAGTTATAATTTGTTGCTTCTCATGAAAAATTTTAAAAACATGGAAATGACTCCTTTTCAAAATAAACCGATTCAATTACTGATGACTGGAAATATGGATATGTTTGTCGTCTCTTAACTTTTAAAAGATACCTCAATCCCGTAGGATGATCAAATTATCAACTGAAATATGTAGGGTACTATAAGGACTCAAAATCTGCAATAAATACCCTTACCCGTAATATTCATAGTTGAAATACACACTATTCATCGGTTCTGATGATTTGGATGACATTGTGTTAATTTGCACAATGTTTCAGAATATAATAATTCTAGAACTTCTACATGGCATCGACCGGTCTTTAATTTTATTTTTTTTAAATTTGGTCTCTAAAGTCTCTTGTTGCCAAAGTATCTTGCCACATACTTGCTACACACTTTATGAGACTTTAATGTTCTGCAAGTCTTTTCTTATACACTTGCTTGTATACTTGCCACATACTTACTACACACTTTATGAGACTTTAATGTTCTGCAGGTCTTTTTCTTATACACTTTCTTGTATACTTTCCACATACTTGCTACCCACTTTATGAGACTTTAATGTTCTGTAAGTCTTTTTCTTATACACTTGCTTGTATACTTACCACATACTTGCTACATACTTTATGAGACTTTAATGTTCTGCAGGTCTTTTTCTTATACACTTTCTTGTATACTTTCCACATACTTGCTACCCACTTTATGAGACTTTAATGTTCTGCAAGTCTTTTTCTTATACACTTGCTTGTATACTTGCCACATACTTACTACACACTTTATGAGACTTTAATGTTCTGCAGGTCTTTTTCTTATACACTTTCTTGTATACTTTCCACATACTTGCTACCCACTTTATGAGACTTTAATGTTCTGTAAGTCTTTTTCTTATACACTTGCTTGTATACTTGCCACATACTTGCTACATACTTTATGAGAGTTTAATGTTCTGCAGGTCTTTTTCTTATACACTTTGCTTGTATACTTGCCACATACTTGCTACACACTTTATGAGAGTTTAATGTTCTGCAAGTATTTTTCTTATACACTTGCTTGTATACTTGCCACATACTTTCTACACACTTTATGAGAGTTTAATGTTCTGCAAGTCTTTTTCTACAGAGCTAATATCTTGTTTCTCTAAATCAATATTAATTGAAACTTTAACTCTATATATGATACATAATACTGCATGCATGATCATATCGGATCACATTTTAATGTGATGACATTTTAAAAATAACTTTTACATTTTTCTCTAATTTTGTGAATTTTTAATATTCCATATATTATTTAAATTTTATCTGATGAGTGCCTATTTTTAAATTTTATTTTAACTCAGCTTTTTGCACTTGGATAACATGCATCATGCTTACTGAATATAAAGTCTACTTGACCATGGCACTTTAAAACTTCATATCCTGCTGCTATATGATCATGTTTGACTATGCTTGCCGATAACGACAAAATTTTCTGCGCGATAATGCCCTTTGTTCATTAATTTATTTTGTTTTGATGGATTGACGTAATTTTCAGTTATTTCCAAACTGCGGAAAGAACCGTGTCTTCCATGATTTATTAAAAAAATATGTCTTTTTCTGGAAACCTGTGTTTAGAACCAGATATCCAGGAGGATATGATACTTTCCATTATAAGGGATGGATTGAGTGTAAATGTGCCACCGGGAAAAAAAAATACCCAGTTATTCGGATTGTGGACTTTGGCAAATTATTTTAATAAGTTGTATATTATGAAACGGAGATGAAATCTGGTATTGCAGTGAAAATATTACTCTCCTTAGATGTTACTTCCCAGGCCGTGGCGGCCTGGTGGTACAGCGCGCTGGTTTTCGGTGCTGAGGGTGCTCAGACCGAATCCAGGCGAAGCGCCACTAAAATGCCTCCGTTTGTGTCGTCCCTTCATAGGGGGCAATTCTGGGCCGCCTATATGGTGCCCCCATAATAAAATGACCAGCAAAACTGCGGTAAATTATAGGCGAATGTTGTCACGACAAGTGCCTCTGCATTTAATATATATATATATATATATATATATATATATATATATATATATATATATATTGCTTCCCAACTATGTGATCATCCACCTCAACTAGCACACTACAGTCGAGCCCCGTTATAACGAACTTCAAGGGACGAAAGGTTTTATTCGCTTTATCCGGTGGTTCTCTATATCCGAACCGTTAAGAAAAATGCTCGAGTTCACAAAATGTATAACTCATTAATTGCAATGTCTGTTCAATAATGATGCATTTAAAAAATGATAAAATCTATTAAAAATGATCATTAATAAATTAAATCGACAAAAATCGATTACATTAAACTGACACAATACTAATTATATTACGTACAACAGGAAAACGGCGGAACCAAAATTTTCGTTCGTTATATCCGTGAGTTCGTTTTATACCGGGTTCGCTATAACGGGGTTCTACTGTATTTTTAAATTAAGGAATTCTATATAGAAAGTCTTTCACTTTTTGGAGATAACATGAATGCATAAAACTAAAAACCAATTTTATGTAAATGAATCAACTCACGCTTAGCCAGGATTTAACTTTCATTTTAAAAAAGGTTATTTAACTTTTTAGCCGCATTAACTTGGTTCTTAGAGGGTTTTTGAGCAAAAATGCGTTTACCATCTTATAATCTAAAGGATTAGCGGAAGCTACAGCTGTTAATAACTTCTTAATTTTTAATGATTTTATAATACTTATTTTAATTAGAATATAGATTAGTAAAGTGCTAAACTGTGCTAAAATTAACAAATATGCTTGGAAACATTTTAAGCGTACATCGAAAAGCTAAATTAATAAGTTTTTTCTGTCCATTTTGTAGTACACGGAAAGGATAGTGTCGTACTTTTCGTTCTAGTAATAACTCTATCTCCCTGATTAGAAAGCTCAAGAGTATAAGGAATAAAAATGCTTCTCTATTCTGACAATGTTTTCCAGTTTCAAGCAAAGTGTATACATTGAAAACAAAACAGCGAAATGTTTTAGAGGATTTCTTTTTAGTGTCGTTTTCAAAGTGAAGACTGTTTGACACAAAAGAAAATGAAACACAAAATATCAAATAGATTTTTATTAGAAATTCTCTAAGATCACAAAGGATTTGGGACGGAAGAAATGCATCATGGTGTGTTTTATTTTCACTGAATTCCTTTCACGGTATTTTTAACTCAATTGTTATGAAAAGTTATGGCTTTATAAAAAGAGAAAAATTTTGCAGTGGAATGAAAGAATTGAAGGACAGAAGTTGAGAAAGTTTGGGGAAATAAAATGCAATATAAAAGAATGACGTATTCCATTGGATGATTGAAAACGTTTTATTCGTAATAATAAAAAAAATTAATAAAAAAACCCAAACTTACATTTTGAAGACAAGTTTTGTTTTTTGTAAATAAATATTTATATTAAGTATCACTAGCGTAAGACCAATTGCGTTTTTAATGGGATGTTTCATAGTCCAGGTTATATATAAAGAAGCATTTATATTAAGAAACGTTTTGCAACATCACTAGCGTAAGACCTACTGCGTTTTTAATGGGATGTTTCATAGTCCAGGATATATATATATAAGTATTTATATTAAGAAACTTTTTGCAACATCACTAACGTAAGACCTATTGCGTTTTTAATGGGATGTTTCATAGTCCAGGATATATATATAAGCATTTTTGCTGTGTTGTACGAAAGTTACCGGAGAAATGTCATATTCGGCCACCCGCATCGTAGGGTGCAATGGTTCTCAACCGGTGGTACGCGTACCCTTTGGGGGTACGTGAAAATATGTAAGGGGTACGTGGTTGACCGCCAAAACGTAAACAAAATTATATTGATACGTGCTAGAATTTAAGATAATATTGTTTTCTATTTGAAATTAAAAAGTTAATTACAAAAGAAATAATCAAGGTTGAAAGAGGCGTTGCACTTTGTGCCACGCGCGCCTGCTGGTGTTCCAAAAATTGCTGCCCCCGTTGAATTGTTAAGACGTATATTTGTAATATTAGCTTAAGCAAAAGGTGAAATGATAAAATACTAATTTAGGAAGCTAAATGCTTCAATATAATACGAGATAAAATAGAAAAAATTGTAAAATGTGTATGCTTATGTTTTAAACACAAGGATCTACTAAATTTTTAACAGTTGATTGAGCACAGTATAATGAGCCTTCTAAGTGACGTTTTAATTTTAAAGCTATTTCTAACCATTAATTCCTTCTCTGTAAATACTGTTAATATACTTTAAATAAATAGCTAAAAATAGTGGAGAATTAGCTGACTGATATCATGATGGCCAGTTGCATTGTTTTTAGCATAACGAGCTACCAAAGTCCAGCGGCGCAATCAGAATCCTTTCCTAAGGGAGGGTTTTCTCTCCCAGAAAGTATGACTATTGCTTCCGAGATGTGGGAATAGAATTGACACTGAAAATATGTTTTCCTTCGACTGATTTTTTTTATCTACGGGCCAGGGGAGGAAGGATGGTTCTAAAACACACCCTCTGGATGTTCCCCTTTGCCAGATATTTTTCTCATTACGCTGATGATCCCTTTCTTAGATGTATTTTCGTTTCACGTTTTTTTTATTGAAACACGCGATGACAAGAGTCACGGATCCAAATCTATCGGATTAGAGAACGTCTACATCTTCACCGAGAGTAACTTAATGCCTCGCGTCACGTGACTGGTTGCGCACGAATAAGCTGACCCCTGCAAAAAAATTACTTAATTTCCTCATTGGTGTAGTGCGGGTCTCATGGGGTTTACTTTACTTTTCTCGTATATCTTATGTGTTTTGAAGTCCAATTTTGCTGATTTTTATAGCTTTATTATTCAGATCTAGCTCATAAAAAAAGCGGTTGTTCGCTTAATGAATCCTGTTTCAACGAATAACTCAACTTAAGGAAATAAATAATCCAGCAGTGATAGATAAAAATAACAAATAAATAATCCAACAGTGATAGATAAAAATAAATCGAATATAGACAAGAAACAAACAGAAATCAAGCACTCTGGGCATCCACGCACCAACGGCAAGATTCTGTATAAGTGCCGGAACTGAACCATAAAACAACAGAGGTAACCGACAGGTCTCGTCATCAGGGAGCCTAACCCTATCAGTTACCTCAAGGGGAAACTTACCCTTGTATATTGGTGCGTGGATGCCCAGAGTGCTTGATTTCTGTTTGTTTCTTATTTTTATCTATCACTGTTGGATTATTTATTTGTTTTTTTCATTATGGGGATATGAAGCTTCTGCGCTATCCTCTATTGAAAATGTTTTCTTTGCAGGATATGTTTTATGTTAAAGTGATTTAGCAGTCTATGCTTGTATTTTAATTTTTGTTTATTTCTATTGTTTATATTTTACATTCAACTTAACGAAATTTATATCTGGAAGTTAACTAAATGCGCAGAACTACAAAGGAAAAAACTTTGGTA
>OU015498.1:26360459-26392959 GCA_907164885.2 Dolomedes plantarius | reverse complement strand
GTCACAAGGCTACCTCGAACCCGAACTTGTATTTAAAGAAGCTTATCCAAAAGCCGTCACAAAGCTCTGAGATTATTGAGTACATGTATTCCTCTACTTACGACTGCTCGACTTACAACCGCTCGCACTTACGGCTGAAAATTTCAAATTTTAAAAAGTATTATTTTTTTCTCAAAAATACTGTTCCTCGAATGTACAGTACATACTTACAGGGCCGCCCAGAATGGGGGGGGGGCAACAGGGGCACTTTGCCCCAGGTCCCCAACTGCTGGAGGGGCCCCCAAAAATTTTTTTTAAATTTATTTATTAGATTTCCTCCGAAAGAAAATTCTGAAACTTGTACCGTACTTCAAAATTCAAAATAAACTCCTAAAAAATGGGCCCCCCCCCCAAAAAAAAAAAAATAAAATTATTCGATTAAGCAGATTTCTTGGGGCCCACAAACAGAAGTTTGCCCCAGGCCCCGTAAAGTCTCTGTGCGACCCTGCATAATTATATGTATTGCATAATTATTAAAAAAATATGATGCAATATTCTGCAATACTGAAAAGAATTATGACGCAATGACAAAAATGTATGATGCCATAGTTTCGATATCCATACGATAAATCAATTAAACCTTCATTGGCTTCAGAAATGGCTTCAGCTTTTCATCTATATATATAAAGCAGATCCGTAACTGACTCACTGACTGACATACAACCTACAGACCAAACCTCTGGACCTAAAGGGCTGAAATTTTGCATGGAGATTCGTCTTATAGTGTAGGGGTGCACTAAGAAAAATTTTTGAAAAATTCTTATTTGATTTTTTAAAATTAAATTTTTAAGCTGATTTAGTAACTTTTTTTAAGTTTGCATTTAAAATAGTAATTTGAGAGTTATAAAATTTATATCGCGAGAAAGATCATAAAAATTCCTTTAAAATGAGTTCTTTTTCGAATCTTCCATTTTCTGATTTTTGGTGAATTTTTGAAGATTAATTTTTAGAATTTAATTTATTAAATGCTGATCACGTGATTTCTTATTCTGGTACTTTAAATAAATTTATCGTCACGTGCATAGCAACTAAATAGACAAAAAAATATTTTTTTTCTTGCCAATGCGGCAGACGATTGGACATTATCCTAAAAATATTAAAATCTAATAAAAGATATTATGTTCCTCAAACTGTACTATATTAACTGTACTATATTCTTTAGTATGTCCTATTAAATTTAATTTGAATATTTTCTTCTAAATTATTTTGTCTACAAAAATAATCCCTTACGATTTTTTTATAAGTATATATTTTTGTTTTTTTACATCAATTGTATACATTGATCGTCGTATTTATTATTTTAATTAATTAATTAATATATATATATATATATATATATATATATATATATATATATATATATTAATTAATTAATTAATTAATTTATTTATTTATTTTGGCATTAATTGCATACATTGACCGTTGTATTTAATTTGAATGTACTCCGTACGAAGTGCGGGTTTTCAGCTTGTTATATTAATAAATGACTAGGACATTTAGAAGCAATGGATCCAAATTAAGAAATGTTCACATGTGTAAATTGTGGTATTCAGGAAAATCTGGCATCCTACCAGACAATATACGAGGAAAAGAAGACGCAAGATGTTCAAACTACCTTGGATAACTTTGTTAAAAAAACTTTCAACCTATCTTCTGTCGCAAATTCAGAACCAGTGGATTGCACTAACATAATAAGTAGTGATGATGAAAAATAATTTATGTCTTCTAAATACTGTGTATTTTAAATTACGTATGGAAGTAAACTATATACGTATGTGCATATACCACACACAAAAAAAAATGTTTTAAACTCGACTTACGACCCACTCAATTTACGACTATGTCTAGGTCTCTATCTCGGTCCTAACTCGAGGAATATCTGTAGTGTGTAAGGAGTAGAGTAAGAAATCCCCATGAAGCATCCCCATGCAGCCAATGACTGTAAATCAAAGAATTGCTGCAGTAGCCTTTCTTGTTTTGATACATTCTGCTTTACCAGAACATTAAGAGAGTTCGATAAATAACAACAATTATAAGAGTTAAATCTGTCTCTTATGGTATATTATGAGAAGTTTTGAAATTTTATCGGAAAGGAGATGTGAATTATTGTTAAATTTTCTCTCGTCGATTCTCTCTATGTTTATCCAGAAAACTTGTTTTTGTCAGGAAAGATATAGGCTGTAACAGAACCTTAATAAATTCATGCCTGCGTGTGTTGGGGTAAGCATGGAAACATAGAGAATTGGCCTTTATCATATATTTATTAGACAATACTAAAAATTCTTTTAAAGGGAAATTAATAATAGAATAAGTTTCTACTTAATATTATTACTTAATACATGAGGAATCAGAAGCAGAGACAAAATATTCGGTCAAAGCAATTATTTCTAGGATCTTTCGGGAGGCACTTACTACTGTTGAAGAATACAGCGATGAAGGATTTCGTTGACAGGGGTTCACATCATGTCATATTCAGCATCATCATGTCGAATTCTAGCAACTTCCTCTAGACTCCGAGACATCTCAATCGGCACTCTATATCGTGAGAGGTCCAGGGAACATCCAGCGAAATCACTCGACCTTCTTTTTTTTTTGGATGGGCTGTTGTCCGTTTACCGGGGCCATTTTTGTCTTCCCCTTTTTCTCTCATTGGACAGTGGGCTGCCTTTCTCGTAGCAGTTCTTGCCCCAATCGGTCCGTTATTTCACTGCTCCTGTTCACAGTCTACCAAGTACCTCCCCACCATAATTTTCGTTTGAGATACCACTTTGACCATTATCTAAAAGTTTTATTGTGGTCCATAAAATAACGGGACCATCTATATTGCAATATTTATAGTCTTTTGATCGCTATCAATGGCCACACAGACATTTTTTCTTTTACGCTACCTTAGTGTTCCTCAAGTCTTTATTTATTTTTTGCCTGTGGAGTTGATATAAGAGTTTTATTATTGACCGTCTCTCGACTACACACCGCGGTGAATTATAAGCATCCAGCGCTTCTACAAAAGAAATCTTGACTCTTTCTATAAATGTATAGCATTCCTGTATGTAAATCCCTCAAAATAAAGTGTTCCAAAAATTTTCCTGTGTTTAACAGGAGTATGGTCAAGTGAACGAGGATGTCCTAAAATATTTTCAGTCGTTATGGCGTTTATGGTGGTCAGGGTAATGTGCAATCTTATGATTAGGGCAATGTACCCTCGCTCTAAAATTATGCAACGCAGTGACGAGGCAAATTACCTTTCTGTTAATTATCCAAACCCTGTCAAATAAAGTAAGTATTTTAAAATTATTAGAGTATACCACAACCGTGAGTTACTTCCAGATGATTTATAGCACAGTGCCCCGTCGCTGTAATAGACATCGACCATATTTCCTCCTTTGACTGTGAAATGCGTTTAAAATCAAAATAAATGATGCCTCTTTATAAACCGGTGAGTCCTTAATTCGAAAATAAATAAAAGAAGAATAAAGGTAGCGAGAAAATGCTGAACATTTGGACCTCTGCCAGGAGACGAGCTGTGCGAGAATGCACCGCTGAGGCAATATTTGACTCGAATGACGCATTTACCTGGTTCTTTCGGGGTGATATCCCCACGTGAATCATTCGAAGCGATCGAATCCTAAATGAAGTTTACCATGCATATCACTGGAATGGGCCGCTTAGGATACCCCTGCCTCGTTTGGGTTTCCTTCGATCATTCAATTTATCTAAAATGTCCGTTTGCATTGAAATTGAAGTACAATGGAAGTTCTATAATGACAATCAGATTAGTTTTTTGGAGCTTTTTTTTTGTAAGGGGGTGGGGTAGATTTAAATATCTTTCGGCCTCTGAAAACGGCGACCCTTTAAAACACTAGCATCAAACGGTAATCAACGAATTTCTAAGGTTTGAGGCATTACCGATGACCGATAATTTTTTGCCGTGCAAAAAGGATACGTTCTCTCTCTTCCCTGACAATTATGATGATCATATAATTATCAACTATCATTACAAATTCGAGTAAGCTGTTAGTTAATGAATAACACGATATCATTAAAAGCTACTGGGAATCTTTAAATGATAATTGGTGTTAACACATTATCAGTTGTGTAGATTAGTCTCTATTTTTCTTTACGAACTTTCATTAGAGAAATAATTTCTTCCACAGTGCGCTTTTGGGTTAGCATTACCTGTTACCATGGTGGTCTAATTGAGTTAAATGCAGTCGTAGTGCAATGCAATGAGAAGGAAGATTTGCACGTGATAATGGATGGTGTGCAGATTCCTTTAACCTTTTCCTTACGGAGTGGTACAGCAGCATGTATCCCAAGAATGAATAAGGTAAGTGTCCCAAATATCGCCTACCCTAACCTTTTTTCGACATTTCATCCACTTTTTAGTTTCTGATTAGGCTGGAAACATCAATAAGAACATCAATAAGAACTATTTCCTTTGGTATCCTGAGATCAACCGACTCCAAAACCAGTGCCAGTTTAAGTTATGGCCAAAAACGTAGTATTTCAAAGCCGAACCTGTCAGTGGTTCTGCCCTTCTTTCCCAAGATCAGTCATCAAATCGCTAAAATTCTTAAAAGGTTTGAAATTAAGGTTATTTTCTCTCCGGTCAATAAAATATATTTTTCGGATCACAAACACCCCATTGATCGCTTAAATAGCTAGGGTATCTACGGGGTTTCTTGCCAGTGTGGCTTTTCTAATATTGGTCAAACCAAGCGTGTTCTTAAATTCCGCTTGAAAGAACACGAGAGTTATGTTAAAAAGCAAGAGTTAAATCGCTCGTCCATTGCTCAACACGCCTGGACTTTAAATCATCGATTTGACTTTCCGTCTGCCTCCATTATTCTGAAATGTCGCTCGCCTGCCAATCTTGATTTCTGGGAATCTTATCACATTTTTAAAAATTCGGGTTCTTTGGTTAATGATTTGTCAAGCACCCCTGTTTTTCCTCAATTGTGGAAAGGGTTTATTTAGCTGTGTGGGCTTGATTCTTCAATTTTTCCCCTCTTTTAGCCACTAGATGGCGCTGCTTGCCCTATTTCGGCCTCTCTGCTGCTTCGTGTCTTTGCACGCACGGGTTATTTAAGTGCGTGTGAACTGGGTCTGGTAGCTTAGTCTTCGGCTTTTTGAGCTGCCACTAAGTTCGTTGCACTGATGAAGAAGCTCCTTTGTAGCTTCAAAACGGCCGTATGCAAAATAATTGCATCTTATTTGTGCTTTATTTACGTTGGTTTTCCTGTTTATTAAGTTGATGTACCTAAACTGCAAAAATTGAAATTTCCAGAGAACTCCAGAACGGTTCCTAATATCAACTACCTCTGTTCCTCTTACCGCCTACCAGGCGAAATTAGCAGCACCTGTTAAAAAGCGTTGCTAGCAAAGTCCCTGTTTAATGCACTTTCAAATGGTATAAGCAAAATTAGAATTTGGATGCACCTACCTGTTCATTTACTGGATTCTGATTCTTTGGAGCCAAAGTTTACTAAGACAACAGCCAAAACACCTTCAGACGCCATATAGTTTCTGTTGTCAGTGATAAGAGCGTTGTCGCTATCGCCGCTGTTAGTACAGACGCAGAACTAAGAAGTTACTGCATTTTCTCATACATAGCGCGAATCATACTTAAGAAACACGAGTAGGCGATATTAGGCACAGAGGCGATATTTGGGACACTCACACTATATATATATATATATATATATATATATATATATATATATATATATATATATATATATATATATATATATATGGACCTGTGGGGTGGCAGCTTGAAGCTTTGAACCACTACTCCACCGGGGTATCTACCAGGAAACGGAAATATAACTATTTTCTTATTAATAAACACACGGTAAGCACTAAAAAATATTTATAAATCTTCAAACTTCTTAAATTTTCTTTTTCGCCGTTACAAAATTATTCTGCATTATAGCCTACTATTTTTCTACATATATAAAACTTTTCGAAAAGGCCAGGGTCAGACTAGCGGTAGCGTGTCGGTATTCGGTCATGAGGGTGCTCGGATCGAATCCCGACAAGCGCCTTTAATTTCCTCCGTGTCTAGGCCGGATATGAGCACGTTAAATTCGTATTAACGGAAAGTCCTTTCTTTGAGGTCAATGGTTGGGGTAGGTGCGATCCCTCCAAATGTCACCCCTGGGGGTGCTCGGTCAAAATCGAGGTAGCACCTGGCTAAGTCAGACTCCGACCTTTGTGGTGTGGCCGCACCCCTCAGCCCGCTAGCTCCCATGGACCTGGTCTGGAATACATTTCCGACCAGAGAGCATATTGCAACAACAACACATTTCGAAAAAATACCCGTATACATTGTACTAATAAAATCTTGTTTATATTTTCTACTAGCCGGGCTTCACCGAGCTACGCTCAAGACATCCGTGTAACATATTTATGTACTTCGGGCCCCACAAAAGAAAAAAAAGCCTACAAATGTATTAAATTCAAGTGAATAAATTCCTTTCAATTTTCATTCCCGTCGCTGCCGACAGATGGCAGCACCACTGCACCAGATGATTTGGTTTCTCAGCAGTGAGTGATTTTAGAATGAAAATATCTCTAAAACTATTGAATTAACAGAATAGGTGTACACAGAAAAAATTATCAGTTTTCGAAGCTCTTTCCAAATATGTAACATTTATGTACTTTCATGAGAAAAAAAATACACCGATTTTCCTGTATATTTGTCGGCCATTTTCTTTCGAGGAGTGGGCCGCCCCGATGAGTTACGGTCACGTGATCTCTCGACATCCACTTGTCCCTTTATTAGTATAGATGGAATGAATGAACCGAGTACACCTTTAACCTTTCAGCGGGCACATCTGTGTACAAAGTGCAACATTTTCGTAATTTTGAATGGTTTGTTTTTGTATGTAAGGTTTGAATGTTCTAAGCAGTTTCTATTTATAGCTACACCCTTTCTAATGCAGGTCTGATTTCTTGACCCTTGCATTCCTTTCCATTCATTTTTAGTCGTGATTTAACCATGGTAAACCAGCGATTATACTGGAAGACGACAAAAGCTGGAGTTGATGTAGTCGATCAAATGTGCAGCCATTACACGGTATCCCACATATCACGAAGATGGACAGTCTCATTGTTCTTTAGATTTTTGGACGTAATAGGAATCCATTCGCAAATTGTCCGTAGATCCAATAAACCGGACAGTTATAAAATAACGCTATTGTATCTGCATTCTTTGGCCTTTAATTATAAATATATCTCAATTTTATCAGCATTTTATATGAATAATTACTATTTTCAATTTGAAATAATATTTTACTACAAAAGGAATAATCAAGGTTGAGACACACGTTGCACTTTGTGCCATACAGGCACTTTTTGCCTGGTGTTCCAAAAATTTGGCGCGCCCGTTGAAAGGTTAAATAAAGTGCTCGTCTCTTCAAAGTACAGTAAAACCTGGTTTATCCGGCCTTCGTTGATCCGGATCTTTGGATAATCCGGATTAGATTTGTGGACATTATTTTTATGTAATGTTCACATTAGATAATAATTTTCAACTATGATAGCAAGAACGTAACTACAACTACACCAAATATTCGCATTTTAGTTTGATTCAATGTATAGTTCCAGCATATAAATTACAATAAATTACGGTAATAAAATGATTTTTTTTGAGTTTAAGAAAGCTTTACCAGACTAACCATTTCTTTGTTAAGAAAGGATGTGAAAAGTTGTTTTGATATTTTCAATGTCTTGTAAACATTACTGTGTAATTTTTTTACAAGACATATTTTTTTACAGCAATAAACGGTAAGTGTGCTAAGTTAAGGATTTTGTTTTGCTTATTACCCATATTATCCTGATTATTTGGATTGTCTATGGTCCCAGTTAGTCCAAACGAGGTTTTACTGTAGTTACTTGTTAGTTCGTGAAATTCTCGAGACTAGTTAAACAGTTTGCTAGCTTTGTAAGCGATTATCCTTTCTCAAATCATTTCGATTGATTTATTTTGTGCTCTGTCTCAACTTTGAAAATTAAATTTTAATCGGACTTTAGCAATCTATAAAATATCTAAATAATGAGGAAATTTAATTAATGATTATTGTTGATTAGTTAATTATTATTAAAGAATTAATTAATTTTACAGTTTCTGATTATGTCGTAAGAGACAGCTCCTTTCACAGATAGAAGTGCCATGGGTTGTTGCCATGGTGACCTTAGTTTAATGAACGTACTGAATTGTTAGCCTTTGTTAATCTAAAGTAGTAATTATTTTTCAAGTGTACATATATAATTACCCTATTCTATTTTTGTCACGGAATGGTCTTTCATTTCAAATTTAAAGTTTGTCACATAATATCCTACATAATTGAAAATGTAACTGAAGGTACAATTCTAAAGCAATTGATATAACGCTAAAGTGGGTAAAAAAGCATCAACATAAGGTGGGACGAAATTTCATGTGTATAATTAATTGCATTACAGAAAAGTTTATACTATAGCATATGTATGAAGTAGGTATACAACATATGTAGTTTGTTAAGGCTGCTGTGTACTAACCCTATTGGATTCTCCCCCCTCAGTGTTAACTTATCGAGTAAATTTGTCCAACTTGGATTGAAAGTTTTTTTTTAAAGAAAATTGTACTCTGCAATACAGAAAGAAATTTGACGCCTTGGGGCGTTTTTTCGCTTTTTTTAAATGTAAATAATATTTTAAAATTAAAAATATTTGGTGAAAAAATCAGGTATAGTGTAATTTAAATGCTCATAAATTCCTTTGGTGAACGAAATTTATAACATCAATCCTATTACAAGGTGCAGAAAAGTTAAGACTATCCAAACATAGCATTTTATTTGATTATCAGCATTTATGTAGCTGTAAATAGTAGTCAAATTCTCTACAGGGCTGTGAGACGCAAGCATCTTAATTACACGAGTTTCAGACAGTGAAAGTTCAGATGCACTTGAAAATCTTTTCTCCTGTACCTCGGAGGTTTGTGTAACCCATGAGTTCTTGTTAAAAAGTAATTTTTTTAAGCTTTCGGAAACATCTATACTGTTGAAAAAAATTATTGGATCAAAGTTATTAAATATCCTTCTCAGACTGATTCTGAAACATTAAATTAGGATTGATTCATGGATTCTACTACTTCTATTTAAAAAGTTGCCAGCCATAGAAGATCTTGTTTGTACTTTGTTCATCACAGGTCTTTGAATTAAGTCAAAAATGCTTTATAGGAAAGAAAAAATTCTATTACCTTCTCGCTTGACTGTTTTTTGTGAGTGTGTATAATGTTACGAATTTTACGAGTCTATGGTAATCTAGTCAAATATGAGAGTTATCGCCAAATTGTCGATGGATTTGGTGATTTATTTTAGTCGCAAATTTGGCGATATGGCGCCAAATGGTCGCCAACTTGCCGTTTAGACCTTTCTGGAAGCTTCTGGAGAAATCTAGCTGACTGACCGATAGGGGGCGCTTAGGAAGTCTATAAATATACCTGAAATTCGCATTGGAACTCAGTTCTTTTCTACTGAGAATTGAATGTATTGAAAGTCCGTTAGGCATGTATTGTATTGAAGACTCTGTTATCCTGACTTGTGTTTTTAGAGTTTTCTGCTGTGCAGAAGACTGTTCTTACATGTTTTCTGTTTGAATTTGTGTATGCAACAGTTTGAATTTGTGTATGCTTCTGTTGAATTTGTGTATTGTTCTGTTTGAATTTGTGTTTGAATTTGTGTTTGCTTATGTAGTTTGAGATTTTATTCAAACCTAATGAACCCAGAAAAAACGGAACATTTAGGTGTCAGAAGTGCTAGACTTGTGGTAGATAAATATCTCCATTAGACCATTCGGATTTTATAACCACATGTTGTTCTACAGGAATTTTTTCAAATGGTATTTTCAAATATGAATGCTATGTATGAAGTATATGTTTACCATTGGACGATACTAGTTAGAAAACGGGATTCTTTAAAATGCTCTTAACAAAATTAATGAATGTTATTAAATTCCTAAAGAAGAACAACATTTACTTAAATGAACTGCACAAAAAAAATTAGGGAAATTAAGAGAAAACTATGAAGCATTTAAATACAAACATGAGGCGCTATAATAAAACAGAATTTAGTTTTTAAAATAAGTCGGAAAAAATTTAAATGCCATTTATTTAGACCTATTAGGTGTTATAATTACCAAACACTTAAGTACGTCCTCTTTCACGCTATAAATGGAAAGTCGTTTTGATAAAAGTTAATTATTCTTGCTTAAGTTCCGCATTCCTTAAATTCTTAAATTAAAAAAGAGTGGCATTATAATTACAGAATATTGAAGAGAGGTAACAATTTTCAGTGTTGTATCTTACAAGGGAAAGTGCAATGGCCGTGTTCTTTAGAACTATTACAGTTTTAAGGAACAAGCAAATTTATTTCAACTTAAAAAAATAATGAATAAAACCAAAACAAACTATGAAGCATTTTAGTTATACAGTAATGAAGCAAATAAACGATATGAAAAAAATTCAGGTAGTCTCTTCTAACGAAACTACCGCGGTTTATTAACGTAGGATTACTTATCGTTGCTTACCTCTTTTGTATGTATTTATATTATCTATATATATGTACGTCTGTATATTATATACATATATGTATGTCAAAATTTTGACGAATCTTGGCACTTTGCTGTTTAACTTGTCCAAGTGATAGACTGGGTTTGGCACGCTGCCAAAATTATAACTCGCGAGGACGGACGGACGGATGGTTTTAGCGTCTGAAATTTTCCTTTCCGGGGGATTTTTATGGAGGAACATAATCTTACGTTAAAACATAGTAGTTCAAAACAAATTAATATATGTTTTTGTTCCTAATGCCGCTGGCCTTATGTGCCAGACCAGGTCCATATAGGCTTTGCAAGCTGAATAATGCGGCTCCACAATTTTAACAGAACACCCCCAGTTGCAACATCTGAGGAACTACCTTCCCCACCCACTGACACTATAGAAGGATTTTCCGGGCTACGGATTTAAAGTGTCCATATATGGCTGAGACACGAAGGTATTTAATGGCACATGCCGGGAATCCATCCGAGCACCCTCAATACGAAAGTCGACGTGCTACCAATAGGCTATCTCGGACCCACGCAAATATATATATATATATATGTTATGTGTGAATAAATATACAGTAGAACCCCGTTATAGCGAACACGGTATATAACGAACTCACGGATATAACGACCGAAAATTTTGGTCCCGCCATTTTCCTATTATACGTAATTTAATTAGTATTGTGTCAGTTTAATGTAATCCACTTTAATCGATTTAATTTATTAATGATGATTTTTAATACATTTTATCACTTTTAATACGTCATTATTGAATCCACATTGCAACTAATGAGTTGTACATTTTGTGAACTCTAGCATTTTTTTTAACGGTTCGGATATAGTGAACCACCGGATAAAGCGAACAAAACCTTTGGTTCCTTGAAGTTCGTTATAACGGGGTTCGACTGCATTTTGTTTGCATTTTTTTTACAGAATGTTTAAGCAGGTAGAAAATTCCTTATTTGGAATTCCTTTCCATCCAGCGTTATTATCGGTTATGGCTTGCCAAAGAACACAAAACAAGTGCGAAACTAGGCCCAAGGTTGAATGTATGCTGGAGCATATCACAACCCGGCAAGAAAATTGACAAAAATAAATATATGGAAAATTTTTAAGGTTATGTCGTTGAAAAATATGCATGAAGTGCCCTATCGTGCGACCCATCTCTGTGTCCCCAATTTGTCCACCAGAGGGCAGTTGTATCAGTTTTATTGTAATGCTAGTTCAAGCTGTATAGTATTCTTTAAGTTGATTTTTCTCAAATACTGCATTTTTGAGTTGTGTTACTTTTCTTGCCGGGGTGTGATATAATCTCTCACACCATTCATAAAGAAGACCATCATTTACTTAAATTATCTGCACAAAAAAATTTATGGAAATTATAAAAAAATATACGAAGCATCTAAATAGAAACATGAGGCGTTATAGTATTCTTTAAGTTGATTTTTCTCAAATACTGCATTTTTGAGTTGTGTTACTTTTCTTGCCGGGGTGTGATATAATCTCTCACACCATTCATAAAGAAGACCAACATTTACTTAAATTATCCGCACAAAAAAATTTATGGAAATTAAAAAAAGTATACGAAGAATCTAAATAGAAACATGAGGCGTTATAATAGAACGAAATTTAGTTTTAAAATAATGTGTAAAAAATTTAAATGCCATTTATTTAGACCTATTAGGTGTTATAATTACCAAATACTTAAGTAGGTTCTCTTTCACTCTATAAAGGGGAAGTCGTTTTGATAAAAGTTAATTATTCTTGCTTAAGTTTCGCAGTCCTTAAAATATTAAATAAAAAAATAGTGGCATTATAATTACATTATTAAGTCGAAGTCATTAATTAGATTAGCTGAAATAGTTTTATCACCTTTACACAAGTTGAAAAGACAGAATTTTTGCTATTTGTTCCAACTTCTATAATTTTTTTCGTTATTCTCCATTACATATGAAATTTTCAGTATTTGTTCTCTCAACTTTATAGATTATGTCCCCTGAGTTAATTTTATTACAAATAAATAAGAATTTTATTTATGGAATTAGAAGTGAGTGTATTTTCTGAAAATTTTAAATTTATACTGATACACTCCGCGCAGACTTCCAACAATACTTACTAAGTTTCAAAAATAATTTCTGCATTTTTGTGATGTTAAAACATCAGGTATATTTCTACACCTATTTAAGTTTTGAAAGACCAAAAAATATTTACTCCTGGACAATCAGATGTAAAAAAACGGAAAAAGGCCCATGCAAAAAAATAATTCTTTTTTTTTTAAAACAAACAGGTGCATATTTTTTGTAGCATCATTATACACCTATCCTGAAAATCTGAAAGCAATATCTGGAGTAGTTTCCTTTATACAGTGTGTGAAAGCATGAATATGATCATTACGAGAACTGGCGGGCTCAAAATTACGGGCTTTAAAATTGTTCATTACGGGCTTTAAAATTTCCCCCGCTGGTAAAGTTTCCATTGGAACTGCTTCTTTCATGTCATAGTTTTTAATGTTCTAGTTGGTATATTTTAACGTGGTTTGTTTTAAAGGATTCATAGATGTTCAAGTATTCTAAAAATGCAAAAAAGTAAAATTCGATTATTTGAAGGTCCAAACGTGATGACTCCCCTAAGGAAACATGTCCATTGCTTTTAAACGAAAACTTTCAAACGCAAGAAACAAAATAATAATAAAAAAAAACTTTTGCCAGCGTATTCTAAAAACTTCATGAAAAAAATTCTCCTTTCCTGAATACCATGCAGAGGCGCACATAGGATTTTTTCTTGGGGGTTGGGGGGTGAGATGAACGGATAAAAATATTTATAATGCAAAATCAATATTCATAATGCAATTTCTATTTCTTTGAGGGGGGCAGGGACCATTGCCCCCCCCCTGGGTGCGCCACTGATACCATGTTTTAAGATCTGGGTAGTTGGCAGAATACGACATTCAGTTTGGTCCTGGAATTTGGGAATTATTAATTCCGAGACATTCATTTTGAAATGCATCATTCGAGTTTATTGCTGGTTACCAATGAAAAATAGACTACCATTCCATGCCCTAAAAGCTAAACACTTTCAAACCACGGAATCACCAATATCGCCTTAACGCTAAAATCCGTTCCGGTCCGTTCGGAATCATCCATTCAGCCGTGCATTGGGGAAAATGAAATTTTGCGAACAGTCGCAGCGCAAAAATGCCATCGGCAAACGGAAGCCCCATTCCACGCGGCGGCGGCGGAAGGGTTTAAAACACTGCAGCTGTTGTCGATGCCAAACGCATTTCGAGAAAACAAAAATAAATAAAGACGGGGAGAGAGAGAGAGAGAGAGAGAGAGAGAGAAAAAAATCAGAATGTTTTGTTTTATTGGGACGAGAGCGCATCCACGAGAATATAAGAAACGAAAATAGGTGGAAGGCTTTATAACAAGCCTGGCAGGATTCCAGTTTACAGGTTCGCCAATTTTACATCGCTCCAGTTTGTGGGAGCGTTAGTGTGGCACGCGCTGTTATTTTTATTATTTATGTTACTTTGTTTTTGACTTGGAAAAAACCTCGTGGCGGGGAACTGAATGCACACGCATTTGGTATAAATGTGTGTGTTTGTTGAGGATATTGTTGAAGCGGTATGGAAAAGTTAATATCATACCGCGCGGAATTGATGTGGTGATGATAAGATATTATCTATACTTTTCTCTCCACCCTCCAGTGACTCTTAACTGGAGTATAGTTGTTGTCTTTTAAACTTATATGTACCAATAGAAATCTCCGCCGAATTCTGTTCTCGGAAGACACTTTTGAATATTGTTTTACTATGCTGTTGTAAGGACTTGGCCTTAAATAAAATACTGACAAACTTTTTGCATTTAATGCTTTAATTGAATTTCTCTACAAAATAAGGCTATTTACAATATATATATATATATATATATATATATATATATATATATATATATAAGTTAAATTCGTGGGTTCACGGCATAGACGAGGAAGGTCAGACTTCAGTTGTCGCGGTGCTCATTCAGGTCTATCTAGGCCTGACAGTATCTCCTTGTCTCCGGCTGAAGCGTCACACTGAATAACTTAGTCTCTGAATCACTGACTGGCTTTAACTCGCGTCCGGTGACTTTATATACCTTCGCTGAACGTTCTCGAAATGTCTGGAAAACGCCGCTTTTCCTTTATTCAGTTACGTTCCCAGACGACTAGGCGCCTCTGTACGGCCACTTCCTTTTGGTAGCTGACGAACTGTTCCGCGAGCTGTCGGTAGCACTTCCGGTCTTTCTCCAGCTGTCTGAATCAATTATGAGCAGAAACCGCTCGTTGGTTGGTCTTCCCTGAATTTCCACGCAAAAAATATTCTCTATTGTATGGAAGTCGTTACACTGTTTACTGTCAGTTAAACGCTGATCTGAAACTTAGCAATATTTAGCTAGTAGAGCTTAACGATTGTAGAATAAGTTTTATAACAATTCAAAAAGACCTGTTTTCCTGAATATTCTATGATATCGAGATTCATTTCGATAAACTAGATATCGAAAGTAAACCTCGATATCCTGTTTTACTCGTTATTACCATCAATCTGGTCCCACCCAAATGCTTAAAAGACGGCACTAACTTCAATCACGCTTCGGTTTAAACACCTGCTTGAATGCAAAACTGTTACGCGGCGATAACTTAGATCACACACAGTTATAAAAAGTAAGCAACAGTCTGCTAGTTCTGCTGTGGAATAAATTATTGTAGGGTAGGTGGGGGCAAAGGTTTGCAGTTTTGAGTTTTGGGTTTCTTACAGGCCTCCGTTAGATCCTATCGCCCCCAAAAGTCACTTGTATTGTAGTTGGGTATCCCCTCTACCTTCTATAAAATAATGAATTTTTTCCCGAAATATTTAGTCACCGAATTTTTAATTTTACCAAAAGACCTGTTTGCGAACCTTTGCCCCAATCGGTGGGGCAAAGGTTCGCACTGCAAACCTTTACCCACTCGTTGGTTTCTTACTGGATAGGCATCGAAAATCACAAAAAGAGTCGTCTAAATAATTTTATTTCACATTTTGTAATCTTTTTAAAGGTGTTACATATATAAAAAATCACAAATTGTACAGGTTAATCTCAATAATTTTTTTCTTAAACTAAATAACTTCAAAATGAAATATCAACTATTAACACAGAAAGTTGAATCTAACAAAGAAATTCACAAAATGAAAAGGGGTTAATCTCAATAATTTTTTTCTTAAACTAAAGAACTTCCAATTAAAATATCAACTATTAACACTATCGTTATATTATATCTTAGGCTTTACTCATTCTTTTAAAACCCGTAAAAATTAAGCAAATTAAGGGGATGGGGGACATTACAAAGCAATTTTTGAAATTTTTACCTCAGAGATATGAAATTGGGCATAAATATTCATTAAAGTAAAACTATTTCAAACACCTTATAAAATTTTAAATATTTAAAATTTTATTTTTTATATTTAAAAAATTGAAATTTTTATTATGTTTTTTAAAATGCTCCTTGCGATCCAATTTTTAACCTTATCCTTAATTTTGCATTTAGATTGCTTATACATTTTGATCAGGGTTATGTTTTGATTTGTGCTTTCGTTGAATAATTAATTTTTAGGAAATATTTTTATGCTTGTACTCTGAATTCTCGTGAAATTTTTGTACTTTTCCACGCTTAAGTTAAACTTTGATAATCTGAATGATGTCTAAACCTGAAATGGATACATAACTTTATTTTAATGTATAAGAGGAGCCTTTGTAATAAATTTTATAAAATTTCGTCAAAAATTGTGACGCAAGGAGCTTTTCAAAGACTTGCAAATCTGGAAATTACTCATTTAGAGTTTTTTTCCCTAACCAGACCTTCGAAGCTTATAATATCTTGTAAAAACATTTAATTCCTTTATCTTGTAAAATAGGTCTTTGTTCAGAGCTATTTTATTTTTGTGTTGTACTAATTTATTTTATTTTTAATTTATAGATTTTCAAGCATTTTACAAAAAAATTTTCTGATTAAAAACAGGCAGTTTTTATCAAAAACCATAATTTTTTTTCAAATTACAAAAATGTGAATTCCCATTAATAATAAAAGACGTTGTTAATAAGGATTCCTAGTGAAAAGAGGACATGAAACAAATGTTAATAGTTAGAGAGGCAAAGGTTTGCAGATGGGGCAAAGGTTTGCACTGCGAACCTTTACCCCATGACTCCTGCAAACCTTTACCCCATTTCGTGCTGGTTCTGTTTCTGCAGAATGGACGCCACTGTATTTGAGTTAACCGAAAACTTAAGGTAGGATTTGAAAGGTTATTTACCACCCTAACATGCGAAAATAAGCCCAAAGCAGTTCGTGAGTTTGAGTGATGCTCAAAATTACTCAAAAGTTGCAAAAAATTACATTAAAAGAGACGAAAATAAACTTACTTAATTTTCTCTGCAAGAGGGGGTCTTAACTCTAACATTTTTTACGAGGCAACTGACTGGAAGTAGAGGAATGCACTGCCTACCCTATTTTTCCTAAAACTCTTCCCGGTCATTTTAAAATGTATGTGCGAACCTTTGCCCCATGCGAACCTTTGCCCCCACCTACCCTATAGCTGTTTTAATTTGTCTTAGATTTGAAATGAATGAGAAAGTATTTAATTCTGACGAATTTTTGAAATCAAGTATCTTATGGCCTCTTTCAGACGAGGCACATTTCTTGATTCAACTGATTTGCCTGGTTTATTTTCATGTAGTTGACTGCCGTGTGAGGTTCTTTTCACACGAGGCGCGGCACCCAGTTCAAGGTGAAACCTTCTCTTCTGGGGTTGTGGCAACGCTTCGTCAGCAGCTAGACGCAGGCGAAAACGCGACTGAAAAATGATGTGGAAGAAGACAGTTTACTACATTAAATTATGTGTATATATTCTATCCATAGGCCATACTTTAATCTACACCTAAAATAATATTTTACACCCATAAAAATATTTTTCAGGCAAATGTATTGTAATCTACAAAAAGTATCAAAGGAAAAAAAAATTGCTGTAAAAAATTAGTGATATGTACTTAACTAAATTTAGATAGAATTTGTATAAACATACAAGATATACATGTATACAAAATTTTAGCAATTTGGGACGATCAGTTTTGAAGAAATAGTGCGCACAAGTTTCAAAATAACAGTTTTTAGAAAAAGCCATTTAAAGTTTAAATTTTCTATAAATTACTTTACTATTAACTTTATACATTTGGTCATAACATAGGTTGTAATATCGACTTCATTTTTTTTCATAAGATTCCTTTTATTCCATTCTTCATAATTAAATCATAAAAAAAATTGAGTTTTTTTAAGGTTTTAAGGTGATTTCCTTCCTTACATTTTTAAATTTCAAAAACTTTAACTTAAATATTATACCTTTCCTTTACACCAATTTTATAACACAATATTGGTCTTATAATGATGTAGGGGATTTATAATGATGTAGGGGAGTATAGAATTAAGAAAGCATCATAACATGGCACTCAGGTTTTTACTTACAAAAATACAAAATGTATTATTTTTATATTTGCTCAGCTAATTTTTTAAATCGCATTTCTTTTATTTGTAGGACCATTATACCTCATTCTTACTTTAAAAAAAAAATTATAATAATTAAATTGCACACCTGAAAGGATTAATGCAAAAACCTCCCTCATATGAAAACTATTCAAATTGTAGGCATAAAGTGATGTTCAAATTTGCGAATCTAGATAAACAAACATACTTTTCCCCCCTGAAATTATTGAGATATTCACTTTGTAACACTTTTTCAAAAATTTAGTGAAAATATTACATTGAAATCTTGTGTGATGATTAAACACATTTTATTTTATACAGTTAACCCATTTGAATCTTTGTTACACTTTTTTAAAAATTTTTAAAAAATTATAAATTTCACTTATCAGAAATCTGCATATTTTTGTCATACATTTTCACCATTTACAAAAATATCTTAAGGTTTAAAAATAAAAATATAGGTTATATTGATACAAGAGCACTTATTCTATTGACTTTTAAAATTACAGAGATGTACTTGCAACAGATTTTGCAGAAAGTGTATCATTACATGAGAAAATCACATTCTGAGAAAAACGCAAAAAAACACTTTCCCATTATATGGGATTTAAATGTATGTTTACATTTTTAAGTTGCTAAAATTGTTGTTAGAGTGTCAAAAAGTACATAAATTATATATATTTGTAATCTGCAGAATCTGCTCTATTTTTAAGCCACAAATTCAAAAATAAATTCTTTGAAGGCATTTGACGTCCCAGTCCCCTTGCTTAATACACATAGTTTGATAGTAACAAAAATTGAAACCTTCTAATGTTTCCATGGAAACAACTAGGGGCACCAAATTGCGCAAATCCTCCAAATAATTAATTGAATAATTCTAATAATTTGAATGAAATGTTCTTACCGATTGCACCTTATTGGTCAGGGTCCATGCTATTGAAGTCGGAATAAAATGTGCGTGCCAATTCCTTCCAAGCTTCACCCCTTTTAATTTTATCGCTATATTCATCACACCTAATGTCCCATATTGCGGGACTAATACGAATTTCTTCGATGAATTGTTCCACATTCAAACTTGCAATTGAAACGCCTTCCATACTGAACTGAGCTCATGCAGCTAGGCGGCTGGTGTGAAGAGCGTACCTTCAGTAATGTCTTTTGTGTTGAGTCTACTCATCGGGATCAGACCGTTATCGGCACATGTGCCAGATGGCAAAACCGTCTGGGAATCGAATTCACTCCGTGTGAAAAGGTTCCGGCGATTCCCATACATTTGCTATGGTGGCTACACTCCTTGACAGCCGCCCGAAAATCAGTTTGATCAACTATGTGCCTCGTCTAAAAAGGACCTAAATCGTCTTGGAATTCCTTTTTACTTTTTAATGAAACATACAATTTAACAAGTTGTTTGATATCTTGAATTGAGTATGTTTCAACTAGACATAAAATATTTTTTTTCTCTTTCTCATGCAGTTCTAAATCTATATAACACTTTTGATTTGTTTTAAAAGACGTTATAAATTTATGGGCAACACATTGTAGTATTGATATAGCTACATTATATAAGGTATCACGCCGTACCGTTAGAGAATGCAATTTGGCTGATTATATCTTTAATGAGTCTTATGCTTTGTAATGCATTCACAGCAATGTTTAACCCGGTCTTATTTACATTTTTTAATGAATGTGCTTAATATGTTTGGAGACTTTTTGGAAATTTTCATGCTTAATAAATCAATATTTGATTTCAACAACTAACATTTTTAATGTAATTAGAATTCACTTGTATAAATTAGTTTCTTTTAAAAACAAATTTAAAAGAAATAAATGCATTTAGTTAAGTAACTTTTTATTTAATGAGAGATTTATTCTCTTTTTGAATAGCTAAAGAGCTTGATAGTTGATATATTCTGGAAATAGTTTTCTGTCTACCAGGTGTACTTGACACGTTTCTAGCATTAATTTTTTCTTCCCATTTTAATGATATCATAACTATTTCTATCCAATTGTTTCATTGGCCCGAAACGACGTTCTCCTTATTCGAATAAATTATAAATACGCAAGGGAGAATGATAACTTTTTCTTACTACATAATAAATATCGGAAAGACAATCAATGTAGACTAAAAATAAAATTCAATTTTCCTGTTAACATAACATGCGTGTGTCATGCAATCACCGCGAAATGACATTTTCTCTCTAACGAAAGTTTATATCAAATCGAATAATTATCCATGATAAAAATAAAAGATTATAATTACTTCAAAGTACAATAAGAAGTCTGAAATTTTTTTTGAATAATCTCGAAACACAATACCTTTTAATTATATTTTGAACATAATACGTGTTTGTCATTTGGGATGAATATTATATAATAAAAGCATATACAAACTGAAGAATGGTATAATATAATGTAACGATTCGTTCGACATACAGGGTGGTGACAAAAAAAACTTTGCTGATGTATGGACCTCTAGCGGCCGTTTCGTTCAAGCGATCGTGATGAGATTTAAGATGTAGTGAATCAGAGGTATGAGCTAGAGATTCTGTGACCGGCAACAAAGTGGCGCTCACGGTTACGGTCATAGGTATAGAAATTCGAAATTTTCGAATGGCAACGCCCTCTTTTTCCCGTCTCAAAATGCTCAACGTCAGCGAAAACCGTAAAGAGCGTTGGAACGGTACGTGTATCACAAAAAGCGGATGCGTTAATCACGCACAAAAAATAGCTCTGCGAACGGCTAACAAATACACGATGATGGCACCGATGTGGATAATGTGTGATCCAAATAAAAGTTTTCTGTTGTCCTATCTGTGCTGTTATCAGTGATTGGTTTCTTGCCTCTGTCATATGCAAATTTCCTCCATGTTCCCTGATCGTGTTTTTGTGGGCCGTTAGCAGAGCTGTTTATTTTTTGTGCTTGCATAGCGCGTCCGTTTTTTGTGATACACGTACCGTTCCAACGATATTTAGGGTTTTCGCACGCGCTAAGCATTTTGCGAAGGGTAAAAGTGGGCGTTGCCATTCGAAAGTTTCGAGTTTCTGTACCTATAACTGTAACCTTGAGCGCTACTTTGTTGCTGTTCCCAAAATCCCTAGCTCATACCTCTGAATAACTATATCTGAAAAGTCATCTCGATTGGTTGAACGGAACGGCCGCTAGAGGTCCATATATCAGTAGAGTTCTTTATGTCCACCCTGTATATTTTTTAATGATGACTTCAGATAACGGTGACTCAAATTAACTTTTCTTTGCGGTCTTAAACAGGCAACAAATATTACAAACAGTCACATAGGTGTTAGCAAAGAGTTGAGAAATAGACTTCATATTTGATAAAATACACTCAGACACAATAACGGGCGTACAGTTCACACAGAACAACTGAGCTTCATCAAAGAAATAATTGAATGAGTTTTTCGGAGCTGAGTTCGGCATGCTTATACACTGTTGACGACATTCTCGATTGTTCTAGAAATGGAAAATTCCAGAACTCGATAACGACGCCACCTAAGTGAAATTTAAATAGTTATTCTCTGGGCACCCATGAAGTCTCCAAAGTTTGTCGCGAAGCTTCGCAACAATTCCCGAGTATTTAGTCAAAGGGAAACATGTTGAAATCAAACTCTCAATGACAGTAAATAAACAGTATTTAATGCAAAATAACTATTTATTCATTGCAAATGCCCGGAAGATTGGCTGTGACGCAATTTGTTCTCAGCAAAGGGCGAGACTGCTGGCTATTTATTTAAGGGGGCACCATACAGGTGGCATTACCCCCAACAAGCCGGTTTCGTAATTTAGAACCGAGTCAAATGACGAGACCGGCACATTTGACCCCGCACCTACAGAGGTAAATTTGAGAACTTGGAGGACATTGCAGCCACGACAAATTTAACGTGCACCGGCCAACATTAGTGAACACGGCGGTGGATTTTGTCAGAGACCGGCATCAAACCCACAACCCTCAGATCACTGGCCTTTGCCAATTGGGCTACCGTGCAACTTATAAAATACATATAAATTTAGGAGAAATAAAGACTATTTACAAATGTTTAGAAATATTTGCAGCTATTTAGATTAACACCAATAATAAAAACAAGAATATAAAGGGAACTTAAATAAATATTTCAGATTCTCTATTTCTCATGTACTCTAAATACATAATTACAAAAATAAAGGTTATAATAAGTTTGCTAGAAAATAGAAGTCTGGAATAAACTCTAATACTCTCGTAATATTACGTTAAACATAGTCTCACATAAATCATGCTTGTCACGAAATTAGAAAAAAAAGAGCCTTAACACTTTATAAGCACTTATTTTGATTTGAAAAATTCTCATCTGAGAAATTGTATCAAATTAAGTTCTCTGCAGGGAGTATATACGTTTTGCTGATAAAGATGTTAGTAAATATTTAATTTAAAATTGCATAATTTATTTCAATAATTGATTGAGTGTTGAATTCATAAACAAAATCTCTAATAGATCTAGTTGCTACATTTAATTTGCAATAAACGACAGCAACAGAAATACAAATCTGATACAATTGAAAAAAACTGTCTTTTTTAAGCTATAAACGTTTTGCTATATGCATCATATACCTTTTGAAACCATTGCTTCAGTCAACTTAAGATAATTAGAGACAGATTTTTCTATCGAATATTCGCTGTACATTCCTAAAACATTTGAATATGAAAAAAATTAAATTACATTCACTTAAATTATTGTGCTGAATACACTTAGAGTGTTAACCTATTTAAATCAGTTTTTATCTAAAAACTACACACGTTCTTCTGTTTTGTTTCGTTAAAGTTTTTATATTATTTCAGCGCTATTAAATTCATCTAGCTACTACCGAATCAAAGAATATGATTTAATGTACTAATTTAATGTCCGTTTTAATGTCCGTTGTCAAATTTTTGAGCTGATTAACTAAGGGAGTTATACAACATGGTCATTAAAAAAACTTTGTCGATTTATGGACCTCTAGCGGCTGTTCTGTTCAGCCGATCGACATGAGATTTCAGATATAGTAATTCAGAGGTATGATCTCGGGATTCTGTGAACGGCAACGAAGTGGCGCTCACGGTTATGGTTATAGGTACAGAAACTCGAAATTTTCGAATGACAACGCCCACTTTTTACCGTCGCAAAATGCTCAGTGTATGCGAATTATTATTTATTAGAAGAGTAATTTCCTTTTTATAACTGTACAAATCAAATAGTTTGTAAATTTTAAACTTGTTTTATTTTTTCATTGTACTTCTTATGAGGTAGGGATGAAAGAAAAAAAAAGGAAGTTATGTTAAATTTATGTTATACTAGAAAAACAAAATTGAAATACATACCGTTAACTTAAATGTTTAAATTTCACATTAACTCTGGATACGCGTAAATTCCGGAGGGAAGATAAATATTCATACTGCAGACTTCCAAAACAGGGTAACGGAAATGCAAAATCAACAGAAAATATTTCTCAACTTAATTATCCGAGAAGATTTTATGCTTTGCAGAAGTTTGCTAAATTTTTGACATATGTGTTACGTTTATCTTCGATTAAGAATGCACTGATTTAAAAGTAAAATTCTTACAGATGAATATGCAATATCCGTATATGTATATAATATCAGTTTAATATCATTAATTTACTAATTTAGGTATTTACTATGTTAATTTAGATACTATTTATGATTTTATTTTAAATCACTCATTGATTTAATATTTTATGCATTTAAATTTCATGAAAATTGAATTTGGTATTTTTGTTTTAAACAAAAGCCTTATTCTAATGGATAACATTTAAAGGAAATTATATTTTAGGAAAGCGTTTTTTTTTCTGCGAGTTCAACAATGCGAATTGCAACTCACCGTAGATTATTGCTTCATTATTAAAATTAAGAGGGCATTGATAAAAAAATTGATAAAAAATTTCTAGGGAGATAAATTTGACTCACACTGTAACTAAACAAAAATATTTAATAACTGTTTATTTTCTATGAACCTATATCTCTACGATATTTCAATAATTTAAAATAAATCCGCAATTTAGATTTCTGTATATTTTTTCAATCTTATTGGTTTTTGTCGCAACAAATCAGCGTCTTTGTCCACAATTTGTCTATTTACTGATGTTAGATTATTGTGACGAACTGTAGACACGCCCACAAGGAGGTGGCACCCAAGGGAAAAGGAAAGGAAATCAACATGTACAAATAGCCTTGGTATAGGTTTCAATATGGACCCAACAACAGAACACAGAAGCTAAATTATAATGACAGAGAGCAATACGATATGTGACTTTACCCTTGTTTTTGGGCGATGTTCGTATCTATTCCTGTCAGCTCACAAGTATTAAAACCAAATAGTCCAAGAACTGTGGTAAAATCTACAAGGCAAGAAATGAACAACTGGGTATAAATGATGTCTTCATATATGCCTAAAGTTCCCCGTCTTTTCTTAGTGTTATAGCTGGTAATGGAAATTGTTCCATAGCCAGTAAAAATGTGAATTGAATAGAATATTAACTGAATGTTATTCTATAATACGGAAAAGTCGTAGATATTAAAGAAATAAACCCTACGTTCAGTAAGATTATTATATGTTTAATGCCCTTGTCTCTGACGGTAAGTACATTTTGACAGTGTCCCATGAAGATCAACTAAGTTCCGCTGGCTACTTTATTATGGGGGGTACCCTATAAGTGAGCCAGCATTGCTCCCTATGAGAGGGACGGCACAGAAATCACCAAGCTTTCTTTATTTGGAATTTGAACCCAAGCCCACTGCGTGCCAGCTCAGAACACTAAACACTATACTATGTAGGCGGTAAGATTAAAAAGGAAATTTAAACATTTTTAATTAAAATTTTTAATCTCTTTTTAAAAGAATTTTCTTAGCTTATCGCAATTATTATTGAATTCTCTGGCTGAAATTTTATAGCAATATTCTCCATACAATTCATAGAAAAAAAAACTTAATGCGTCCTTTTGCATCGAGAAAATTGCATTGACTTTAGTGTATTCGGTGGCTATGTTACGATCAGAACAGCAGAACAATAGTCCAAGAACTGTGGTAAAATCTACAAGGCAAGAAATGAATAAAAGAATTTTCTTAGCTTATCGCAATTATTATTGACTTCGCTGGCTGAAATTTTATAGCAATATTTCCATAATTTTTTCCAATATAGCAATTAGCAATTTTTCCAATATAGCAAATTTTTCCATTATAACAATGTTGAATTAAAGAATACAATTACTCACCTCTCCATTTCTTTCCACTACAGAATAATTAGGCACTCGGACACACAAAAAAAGAATATCTGAAAGCCGAGGAATTCTAGATTTTAATGAAATTTGACTCACATCAACGCGTCTTACATAATGCACTAATATCACTTCAATCGAATAAGAAAAATGTTTCGTTTGCTGATCACGTGATCTCAACATTTTTACTAAGAGATCGTCATGGCAGACGACTTGTCACCCGCATTTTCGCAATTGTCTCTTTTCGAGTCATCAAGCAATATTTCCATTAATTTTTCCAATATTTTACGTATTACTGTTGTGTTCTCCCTTTGAAAATTTTAAGTAGCATGTTTCATAAGAATCATATAAATGGGAGTTATAACACATCCTCAAGGAATTGTCTTGTTTTGTCCAAATATAGCAATTTTTCCAATATAGCAAATTTTTCCATTATAGCAATATTTCCATTAATTTTTCCAATATTTTACGTATTACTGTTGTGTTCTCCCTCTGAAAATTTTAAGTAGCATGTTTCATAAGAATCATATATATGGGAATTATAACACATCCTCAAGGAATTGTCTTGTTTTGTGCAAATTTAAGTCATTTTTTTTACGTGCAGCCCATGATGCCGTCATTGTATGAAGAAACGGGGAAAAAATTCAACTGATTTTTACGATAAAGCTGCTGAATGCATTGAAATTTCGTATCTGTGATCTGGGAATCTAAAATATCAGACTTGCTTTAAAACAAAATCTCAGAAACTAAATGACTCTCAACACTGAATATCGAAATACGTATTATTTTGTTGTTTTTATTAACGGCAGTGTTTTTTCATAACTCACTGTAAGTACAGAAGGAAGCGCGTCACGTACTTAATAAATAAAAGTTATTTTGTTTCGAAGCATTGGGACCTGAAAATAGCTGTCCATTCTGGACTGCGAATTTATTCTCCAAACAGCGAGATGAGGGTGAATATGTGATTATTATGAAAGTGTTTTGCTTATTTTCTACTCCAACAGAGGAAAAGGGAATTTTCTTATCTCTATCTAGACTGAAAATAATGTAAACACTAAACGAAAACAAGTATGGCATGATATATTTTGGAACCTTAAAGATGCTTTTTTGCATTTTGACATTTAATATATGTAGGGTGGTGTATGAGAGGGGATTGAATATTCGGTATTTCGTGCAGTAACATAAAAATTCCCTATTTCGAACTCACATTAAAATTCTTGAAATGATCTAGAGATAGATTCCTTCAACTGTAAGCCAGCATTATACTTAGCAATATTTATCCATTAATTTTTATTCTGAAAAGGAGGAATCTAGATTTCACCAAGGAACTTAGTCACTGTTGATTCCACGCGCACAGTGCAAATACATTTCTAAAACAATTCTCGTTTTGTAAGCTCTAAATACTCACTCAAATACTACGCGTGAGCATCAGCCTGCCACGCCGGGGGTGTGGGTTCGATTCCCGCATAAGACTTGGCTGTATTCTGGGGAACCGGTCAGTCTTCCGCCTGCAATTGGAACCCTGCCTAAAAAGGGAAGCTGCAACCCATCGTCCATCGCCGGTGTCATCGTCTGTCAATAAAATTCTTCTGTGATTGTGTCATTTGTCTGTTTCTATGTCTTATATTCATATGTACACCGGACTGGGGTGTAATGTTATCATCCCCCAGGGACATTAGCCACACACACACACACTACGCGTGAAAACTTTTAGCCTACTATGGCATTACTGACTTAAGGCTGCTATGTACTAACCCCATTGGATTCGCTCACCTCAATGTTAACCTATGGAAAAAATTTGTCCACGGATTGCCGACTTGGATTCAAATATTAAAAAAAAATTGTACTCCGTCAAAGAGAAAGAAATTTTACATTCCTGTACATTTTTCATTTAAAAAAAATGCAATTAATATTTTAAAATTTAAATTATTCGGGGAAAAATCTGGTATAGTGTGTTTTAAAAGCTCATAAATTCCTTCAGTGGACGAAATTTATAAAATGAATCCTGTAGCGCTTTGCAGAAAAGTTCAGGCTATCTGACAATACCAATTTTATTTGATTATCAGCATTGATGTACCTGTAAATAGTTGACAAAAATATATTTTAGATAAAAAATTTGGGGGCAGCACTTAACCCCTCTATAGAGAGACAGCCATTACAATCCCTCAAAATGTCAATCCTAAGGGGGGTGGAATTCTCGAACTGTCAACTACACACCTCCCATCACAAGAGTCTGCAAGAAGAGGAAAAGGGAAATACGATTTTTTTTCTTAGTACCTAGCAGCCTTAATGAAAGAATATATAATTCTGAAACTGAAGGAAATTATGAAGTCTGTTAAACATCTCTTAAAATTGTGGCTTAATATGAAGAACATGATACGGTAGCCAACCTGTGGCGATATGACGCCAATCTGACATTACAAATTGAAGAATCATGGGGTGAAAACTAGCAGTGCTCTTTCTAGCAAATCCAGAATCTAGTCTCAAACCCGCCAAACCTTTGGCGTAAAAAATGGCTTGGCATGAAACCGTATCATGTTCTTCATATTTACCAAATTATGTGACAATACTTCATTAAAACGATGAAATTTAGAGAAGAGATTTGGTGAATTATCCACAATAGCTACAGAATAACTCCCTTTTTAAGAAAAATTATTTCTTAAAACACCTACATGCACCCCAAAAATAGAAACATGGAATAAAACTGGAGAGACAAAATTAGTCGTCAATAAGCGTTACAGAACAAAAGGAATTCATCAAACAAGAAAGCTAAAATTGCTTCTTCTTCCCATGTTTGTTTCCATGTATGTCCACTTGTACATCAGACATCATTCAAGCACACATGAACGATAGAGGATGAAATTCGTATTATCTCAAGTGGAAGAATCGATTAAAAATACTCTTAGCATTGTTGCTTTGTCAATAGGTGCAACAATAGGTAGAATAATATGTTTTAGAATTCTTTAATCTCTATATAGTCCTAAAATTGTTGCTACTTCCTTTGTTAACACTTAATCAAGCACAAATGAATAACGGATGATGAAACTAGTAAAGCTCCAAGTGAAGAGTCGTAGAAAAAGAAAAATAATCGTACATTTTGGCTTTGTCAGTAGCAACAAGAAAAGATAGAATCGTTTTCGAATAGTTTAATCTCTAAATTATACAATCGACAATTCTAAAGAGACCGTAAACCTCTAATACGCCAAAAGAGTCAATGAAATTACTTAAAAGTAAAGCATTCATTTTCTAAAATAATTTGAAGGCATATAATTTATATATTTTTAATACTGCGATAGACGACATTATCTTAAACTGCAAAAAGCAAATTTCAGAATTTGAAAAACATGTTTTGTATATAGTAATTGACTCTCTGAAAGAATACTATAGAGTTTACAATTCTAAATAATTCAAAGAAACTTTTTATTGGAATAACATCCCCATAAAACATTAATTAAGGCACTGATATAGATGCCCTCGAAATCTTCAAAACCTGGTATTGGGCAGTAAGAATACTTTTAAAGTACATTTTAATGGTGCAAAGCAAATGCATATATATATATATATATATATATATATATAGATAAATTATGTTTCCTTTGTTGCTGCATGTGAAATTGATTGCAGTAAACGTGTTTGTATTTTCTCAAACATTAATTGTTGAATGTTCTGTAAAGATTAACAACTAAAAAATTAAGAAATTTTAAAAATTATGAGCTCTTTATTGAAAACTCTATTTTCAACTGCAAAATGTAGAATTCAGAAGTAAACAGTTGGTCATAGGCCCTTAAAAATAGCGATGAAAATTTTTCTGTTGTTTAACTTGGGCTTCTAAAACTTTCGTTGTCAGTGGAAGTAGTGTCTTAACGTGATGTTTGAAAATCGAAGTTCAAATGTAGTAATATCGTTTTATAAAAGTTTGTCATCTGATGCAGAGATATATGACTTAGATCGGTTAGACCAAAAAGCCCAAAATAAAGTGCGATTTCAGGGGAACGTTTGATGAAATTGATATTTGTAAATTGCATGTTAATGACAGAAAATGTCCGTACTAAGGGATTTTTCAAACTTATGAAGAGCTGCTTCATGATATTTAATTCTTGATTCGTAAATGGTCAACATCACGAGCTGGGAGCACGGAGTAGTCTTGGGTTCGAATCTTGACCATAAGTCATAAACGTTTTTGGGCTGTGCCCTCATAAGAAATGATGTTAGTTCACCTTTTATGGTTTTCCCATTTTAAAGAAGCCATAAGATTCGTGGTTTAGAATGAGCGGATGCCGAAAAGAAAAGATAAATTGAAAAAAATATCAAATCCTTGATTCAGAGGAAAATGAATGGACCAACAATTCTATGCATAAAATGAAATGAAACCTCCTTTGTTTTTCTTTCAGACGAATGTGCCAAGAAATTAATTTATAGTTAACATTTAAGTAACAAATGTTATTTAAATAAAACGATATTCCTATGAAATTCCTTTTGAGTCCACCAAAAATTTAGGAAAATCAAATGTGGGACCAATAAATGAACATTGATGTTTACAAAGGACTTGCAATAGTCTCCCATTACATCTGAAGATCTCATACGAATGCAAAGTAACACATAAGCACGGAAAATCGGAGATCTTGTTCTAGCGACGTTTCAATAACATTTCGAGATCATCGCGAAAATCAACGTGCATCTGTATAGATGTAGGTACAGCTTCAATACAGGACCCTATTGGCGATATTTTGTATTGGCGACTTTTTTCATTTGGCGCATCTGGTTACGGTTTTTTTTTATTTGTTTCGGATTTGGATTTAACCATGTCTTCTGTGTTAAGTGAAATTACGGCTGGGAAGGAATGACGGACCCAAAATTCAATTCGGCATGGTTCATGGTTCTCCAGTAGTAAATTGAGGATGAGGGAAGTCTTTTTCTTAACATATGAGTTAGTCAGAGGAACAAAAGCGGGAATAATCAGGAGAAATACTTTATGTCTTCAAGTACATTAGCGGACTGGAGGCAGTTTGTAAACGAAACTTATCTTAGATTATATAGAGTTGTCTTCGAAGAAAATTGGTGGTATTGGTCAGATAGAAGAAGTAGACAAAAGTAAATTTAGGAAGCGTAAATACCACAAGAGGCATCCAGTTGAAGGTCAGTGGGTTTTCGGGGGGGAAGGGGGGTTGAGAGAGAAACGCGCAAGCTTTTTTTAGTAGCGGTTCACGATAGGACTATGAACAGATTGTTAGGGAAATATTAAGGTGTGGATTGAGCCAGGAACTAACATTTATTCTGATATTTGGTAAAGTTACGATTGATTAGATAGGGAGGGCTTTGAACATTTCAAAGTTAATCACAGGGGGAATTTTGTCGATCCAGACACTGGATGCCACACGGACACGATAGAAAGTACGTGGGGGGCATGTGAAAAGTTCCTTGCCGTCGTATAATTGGCAGATTGATTTTTAATTCTATTTGGCTTATTAAGTATTCACTAAATCTTGCAAGGAGCAAAATGTTGATTGTTTCAACAAATTTCTAGAAATCATAAGGGATATAAATTGAGCAGAATTCAAAATTTCCGTGTAAATTTATCTATAATTACTGGTTTTACAAAATGCATGCTATTTTCCTTATTGTATTATTTTTTTTAATTTACATTTTGCAAAATTAAATTTCTATGTAATTTATACGATATTCACTATGCGATGTTTGACTAGACGATAAAAAATCGCCAATACAAAATATTGCCAATGGGGCCCTATACCAATGCTGTTATTAGATTTGAGTGTGTATGATCACACAAGACAATTCCTGCAATATTTAAAACTTGTAAGGTAGTGCGATAAAGTAATCTCCGTATATATGTTCTCCGTAAAATGTTGATTGTTTCAACAAATTTCTAGAAATCATATGGGATGTAAATTGGGTTGAATTCAAAATTTCAGTGTAAATTTGTCTATAATTCCTGGATCTACAAAATGCATTCTATTTTCCTTATTGTATTATTTTTTTTTATTTACATTTTGCAGAATTAAATTTCTATGTAATTCATACGATATTAACTATGCGATGTTTGGCTAGACGATAAAAAATCGCCAATACAAAATATTGCCAATGGGGTCCTATACCAAAGCTGTTATTAGATGTGAGTGTGTATGATCACACAAGACAATTCCTCCAATATTTAAAACGTGCATGGAAGGGGGGGGGGGCGACAACTGACGAGAAAGGTGTTCTTAGTGGGATCTAAAACCTACCGCTGAGTATCATGGGATTACCCGCTTTGGGGATCGTACTACCCTCCCCCCTACCCACCGCATTAATGTTTTATAGATACTAGCACATGCTCATTAGACCATAATAAATGTTTATTGAAAAGGTATTTAGCATACATGCTTCCATAACCTACATTAATATCAAAGCCTGTAAAGTATGTCAAAGATATTAATGGATTCGCTGCTCTTAAAGCATATATGCTTTTTTATTCCGAAAAATATCACTTTGGGAACACGCAGATGACAAAAGCCCCATTCTTTCAGAGTATTTAAAATCCATAATCTTCATTCCTCATAACGAGCTGCGTATAAATAAGAGTTTATCAACAACCATGATATATAGCTTAACCTCGAGATTCGATTAATCGATAAAGAACTGCCCCCCTCTCTCTCTTTCTCTTAAGGAATTGTTTAATGATTTCCAGCATCTTGCACCTGCGTAACTGCTTTAAACGAGACCCAGTTTCATGCTTGTTTTGATGATATTTTTTAAAAACTTTTACACCACTGTTTCAAAAATTTTATAAAAAAATGCGGCATTGAAATTAGTCTGTAAATGACAGTTTATAAAGCAAGAGAATGGAAATATAATAAATAATAAGAGAGATATACTTTTTGCTGTATTTCATCCAAATTTTACTTAACGATTGCGTATTCATAAATTCACTTTTCTAAAATCCATTCTATACATAACCTAATATAAAATCTTATATTAGTCCTCTAGCCACGTGCCAACATTTTCCCTCCAGGCTTTGGAAATGTTCGTATTAAACTAGGTCTACAATATATGGTCAAGAAAAAAGAATTA
>OU015498.1:26350459-26355459 GCA_907164885.2 Dolomedes plantarius | reverse complement strand
AGATGACATCACAAACTCTTATAGATCTACCTCCATTATTGACATTTGAGATGAGACAGCCAGAATCTTACTCTTGTGTAGGTGTTCTCCAGACAGGCGCATGTCCTGTTGCCAGGAACAATGTAAACTATGATTCGTCGTACCAAATGCTGTTTTTCGACATATTACTCTACGAGGATTTGCAGTCGTGACACAATAATGGTCGATATTTTGTATTGGCATCTATTACAGTGGTTTGGGTATAGCTACTCTTTCGTAAATGCTTTGCTTGTGAAGTTCCCTTCTACCTCTAATGGTTGATACCGGAACATGCAGATGCAGATTGAGCTCTTCAGTCCTTTTGGTTGCAGTTGTTTTCTTTCTTCAGGTCACAATCCGCTCCAATACCTCGTCCGTCTCTTTCACTCAGCTCTGCCTTTCGTCCACTATTCTGTATGCCAAAGGATATTTTTCCGTGCACTGTATGCTATTATGACTTTCGATTCCATAGCTCGAAAAACACCAATTAGTCTGGGGGTTGTAGAAACAGATATTCCAATTTAAACGCGCTGGAACAATTTGCTCTTTTCTCAAGGTATGCAAGGTTTGACATTTTACGCTGTTCCCCCCAAAAGCACGATTCCATTAGCTTCATTACTGCTACCTGACAGTAGAATAATACATACATTATATTATATAAAAAAAATACAGGTGGTCAGACTTGTTGTTTAAGGAATACGAAACACATTCAGAAACACCACTAATATTGATAGGTGTTTCCATTATTTTGATAACCATCTGTATATATATATGCATATACACACACACACACACACACATATATATATATATATATATATATATATATATATATATATATATATATATATATATATATATATATATATATATGTATATATATATATATATATATATATATATATATATATATATATATATGTATGTATATATATATATATATATATATATATATATATATATATATATATATATATATATATATATGTATGTATATATATATATATGTATATATGTATGTATATATATATATATATATATATATATATATATATATATATATATATATATGTATGTATATATATATATATGTATATATGTATGTATATATATATATATGTATATATGTATGTATATATATATATATATATATGTATGTATATATATATATATATGTATATATGTATGTATATATATATATATATATATGTATGTATATATATATATATATATATGTATGTATATATATATATATATATGTATATATGTATGTATATATATATATATATATATATATATATATATATATATATATATATATATATATATATATATATGTGTGTGTGTGTGTGTGTGTGTGTATATATGCATATATACACACACACATATATATATATATATATATATATATATGCATATATATATATATATATATATATATATATATATATATATATGCACATATATATATATGCATATATACACACACGCACACACACACATATATATATATATATATATATATATATATATATATATATATATATATATATATATATATAAACACCCCCTTAGTGGCCATTCTTACGAAGGGGGTATGAAATTTCGGAAATGGAATCGGAAAAATAGGCCTCGTAAGCTAAAGGTTAAACTATGAACCATTAGCTTATTTTCATTGACAGCAGCCAGTAGTAGTAAACTTAACAAACTAAATCAAACTTTAGTGCTTGCGAGCAGTACTCTCACCGGGGTGTGCAAGACTTTTCTAAATTTTATATGAGCATGCTTTTATTAGAAACAGTGTGTCCATGTAGATATCAATAAGGGAGCGTCCCCCCCCCCATAGTTATTAATATTTTAGAATCAGATTATGATCCTTAAAATACAGAATAATGGAAACGTACGGCAAACCTTGTATGTGAGAACAAAATTATTAATAAGCTATATCCAGTTAGTCGATTTTTTACCCAGACTTAAGGCTGCTATGTACTAACTCCATTAGATTCGCTCACCTCAATATTAACCTATGGAGAAAATTTGTCCACGGATTGCAGACTTGGATTCAAATATATTTTTTCAAATATTGCACTCCGTCATAGGGAAAGAAATTTTACATTTGTGTACATTTTTCGTTTTTTTAAATGCAATTGATATATTAAAATTTAAATTATTCTGAGAAAAATTTAGTGTAGTGTGTTTTAAACGCACATAAATTCCTTCGGTGAGTGAAATTTATAAAATGAATCATGTAGCGCTTTTCAGAAAAGTTCCTGCTATCTGACAATACCAATTTTACTTGATTATCGGCATTTATGTACCTGTAAATAGTTGACAAATATTTTAAATAAAAAAATTTGGGGGCAGCGCTTAACCCCCCCCCCCCCTATAGAGAGAGAGCCATTACAATCCCTTAAAATGTCAATCCTAAGGGGGGTGGAATTCTCGAACTGTCAACTGGACTCCTCCCACCACAAGTGTTTGCAAGAAGAGGAAAAGGGAAATACGTTTTTTTTTCTTAGTACATAGCAGCCTTAAGCTTATGTTTAATACCTATTTCCCAAATTCCGCACATGCAACATAAATCGGCTCCTTTCAGACCATACCTTCTGCTGATAACAGTGGTTAACACTTCACTCTCTTTTATAAAATAAGCTTAATATTTCATAACAATTCAACGAACGGGCATATTTCCCGCTTATATTTTTGTTTTGTTCGCTTGCAAAAATTTTAACGCATAAACATCCTGAACATTAATTAGCTCAAAGGAGAGTTGATTTATTTCTCTCCTAGCGGATATAATTTTACAAACAGCCGAGTTCAAATTTATGACCTCTCCCAGCCGGAAACTGCAACCGCAATGGTTTCATCGGACGCCGAATCAAAGAGAAGTGTTACCCCTGGTATTCTGAAAAAATCTTTTTCTTACATAAAGGGCAAAATACGCTGCAAATAAATAGCTGCATGTCTCTCCGAAGCTGCTTCTTTATACTGCATATTTTCGTATTGTGGGGTATTTATTCACATTAAATAAATTTTTAAAGATATTTTATGCTTCGATATCCAAAATAGTTCATGTAATGCAGCTGGTTTTCGAAACTACACGACAGAACTACAAAGCTTGTCATAAATTTCATATGGCTATTTATAAAATTTCCTTAAAATATTTCGTGTTAAGTATTTTTTTAAATAAATTTCATTTAGGTTAAATATTATTGTATAACAATAGTTTATTAGGAAGAAGACTCTACACATAAAATAAAAATAAAACAAAAATTGATATAAATATTTTGCCTACTAAACTTTGCTAGTAAATAAGTTTATGCACCGTAAAATGTTGACGATAATACGCACAAGTGTATAATACGCATTCTTGATTTTGCTCGAAATTTTCGGAAAAAAAAATAAAATTCGACTATAATATGCCCCCATAACTTTTCGATACTTTATTTAAAAATTGCGTAACATACTTATTAACATAAATAAAATTTGTAATAACAATGCACGAAAACGTCAAATTCGGTAGCAAAAAAGGCTTAAATTTTTAATTCAAAACAAACAATACTGTCATATTATCGGTCTTAATCACTTTCACTAGAATACAGCTCATCTATTTTTTGTCATTTATTCAATGTTTAACACTACGTTTTTTATACACGAATATAATACGCATCCCCATTTTTGAAGAATAAATTGTGAAAAAAAAAGCGCGTATTATAATCAAGATTTTACGGTATTTTCGATGGCTATAAGTCCTTCTCCAAAGGCATTTTGAAATATTATTTAATCATGGTAATTTTTTAGGGCTAAGTAGTATTTAGGGTCTACATATCTCTGATTAGATCTTTTATGTCTCAAATAAAAGTAAACAGAGTGAAACAGTTTTGAAAAATGTGATTTATTTTTAACATAACACATCGATATATTGCGTGTTAAATATATTTTAAAAATTTTAATATTTTTAGATTTCCCTTGATAAGACCTCATGTCACCTACTTCTCGTACTTAGATATGTGAGTAAATTCACATCCGTTAGATGCTATTTTTATGAAAAGGGATCAAAATGCTGTGTAAATGTATTAGCACCAGAGATTCAAAATGCTAATATAATTCTTTTCTCGATCAGATTAGCCCAAAGTTGTTGGGAAGTATCGCATTATTCGATAGCAATGCGACCCCTTATTCCCAGGGCTTAGATTATTATTCGAATTCACTTCATACAATGGATCATCTGCAACTCAATACTAACACGTATACATATTTCTCCTCAGTTTTTATAGATAACTACTAGCTGAATCCCCGTTCTTCGCTACGGAGTACATTCAAATCAAATACAATGGTCAATATATGCAATTAATGTCAAATATAAATATAAATATATATATATATATATATATATATATATATATATATATATATATATATAATAAATACAACGGTCAATGTATGCAATTAAATGCAACAGAAACAAAAAAAAAACATATTTATAAGAAAATAGTAACGGATATTTTTATAGACAGAATAATGTGAAAGAAAATATTCAAATTAAATACAACGGTCAATTTGTGCAATTAATTTGTATGTTTAATATCCATAAAACATACTAATTTCAATTAAATTCTTAAAAGAATTCCATCTCAATTAGTCTAGTGGTTAAATTTTATCTTTTATCGTCTTTTAATATTTTTGTCAATATATTCCGTTCTTATGCACGTGACTCAAAATTAATTTTAAAGTATCACAAAAAGAAAAGAAACCACGTGATGAGCATTTAATAAATTAAATTCTAAAAATCAATCTTTAAAAATTCCCCGAAAGTCAGAAAATGGAGGTAAAGAATCGAAAAAGATTTCATTTTAAAGGATTTTTTATGATCTTTCTCGTGATATAAATTTTGTGACCCTCAGATTATTATTTTGAATGCGAGCTTAAAAAATTACAGAAGCAGCTTAAAAATTTAATTTAAAAAATCTAAGAAGAACTTT
>OU015498.1:26344404-26350359 GCA_907164885.2 Dolomedes plantarius | reverse complement strand
TTTTTGCTCTGCTATTTGTCAGTGTGTATGGATGTATAATAATTATCTTTTTTGGAAGCTGTGCAGACTCAGTGTCCCACTTGGCAATACTTAAGCCGTATGCCTCATTCAACTGTATCCATTTATTATCTTTTTATATTTCTAACATTTCTAACATATAATTCTAACATTTCTAATTTATATCTAAATTATTCGAGAAATACCCGGATACGTACATAGGTTGTGTAAAGGGGTGTTTGAACTAAAAATCTGTATTTGTGATAGCTCTCCCTAAATATTCTCATTGACGTCTACAAACGATTGCCAACTGAAAACAATGAGTAACGCATTATCATACCATAGAATTTCATACGATGGTCCGGTTTGCAAGAGCAGCGTGCCAGTGATCTGAACATCTCTGGTTCGATGCTCGTTGCTGACAAATCCACCGCCGTATTCGCTAATGACGGATGGAGCACGAAAATTCTGTCGTGGCTGCAATGTCCTTCAAGTTCTCAAAATTTACCTCTGGTGGTGCGGGGTCAAGTGTGCCGGTCTCATCACTTGACTCGGTTCAAAATTACGGGACCGGACCCTTGTGGTGTTGAGTCAAAAACCAGAGCCGCATCTTCCAGCCTAATGGCCTTGATCTGATGTTGCTGTCGTTCAAGGGGCATAAGCAACAACAACAACATACTTTTTTCCTGTGTAAAAATAATTGCATTTTTCATTTTATGAACATTTTTGGTGACTGATTCAACTGTAAAGAAATTCATTGATGAACTACTACTGAACGCCTCCACATCTAATTTCTTTGGTCTAGGTATGAAACGTACAGACCTGATTCAACCTAAGGACACCAAAAGGTCAACAGGTCTTGGATTAGGATCTACTGTTGCAGACTATTTAACTTCTCTGTTAAAGCAAAAGTGCCTCAGACTGTAAATGCAGTCGAACCCCGTTATAATGAACTTCAAGGGACCAAATATTTTATTCGCTTTATCCGGTGGTTCGCTATATCCGAACCGTTAAGAAAAATGCTAGACTTCACAAAATGTATAACTCATTAGTTGCAATGGGTATTCAATAATAATATATTAAAAATGATAAAATCTGTTAGAAATGATCATTAATGAATTAAATCGACTAAAATCGATTATATTATACTGACACAATATTAATTAAATTACGCACAACAGAAAAATAAAGGGACCAAAATTTTCGTTCCTTATATCCGTGAGTTCGTTACATACCTGGTTCGCTATTACGGGGTTCGACTGTGTATTCTCCCATTATCTTTATATCTGGGAGAGATATCGAAAATACTATATTGTAGCGTACTGGAAATATGATCTTATTTTTTCCCGAGACCCCACAAGAGCTTGAACACAGCTGCGTATTTTTCAAGGAATGTGTTGCTCGGTTCCACCAGTTCGGAACACGTGGGGGGATTCTTAACGTTTCTGCAATGTAATAAAGTTCGGCGTCTAAGAAGAGCTGTCAGCCGATAATCTGCCGACAGCTCTCAGACGGGGTGGAGGGGCCCTCCACCCCGTCTGAAAATCCAGACATTGAGAGAGACACTAGAGAACGCGGCCTGTGCGGATGTGTGTTTTAGGCTCCGTACGTTGTGAATCTGCACGGGATTTTAATTGAATATGTTGCACTGTTTAAATGTTAATTTTTGTTGTTAATAAATTGTTGAGTTTTTGTTTTAAAAATTTGGCCTTCGTTTGTTAATTAGAACTCTGTCTTTCTTTGTTATGGATCCCATGGTAGTAATTTTTAGCAACGCCTCAGAGAGAATAGCCTTACCTACTTGTCGTGACGCTACAATATGCTCGTATTGCTGAGATATTACGGTTGGTACAAAAAAAATTCGCGATTTTATGTCCAAGGCTCGGCCCACGATCTCAGCGGACGATTAATATAAATGATCTATTCAAATGAACGCTTTTTTTATATTTTGGAGTTTCTCTATTATTGCAGTTTGCCTCGGGGATACATGTTGTCAATTCCTACTGTTGCAATTATTTTTCGACAGTTTTTTTGTCCTCTTATTTTTATAGAATTCTTGCTTTTATACCTGTGGAGTTTTCCTGATGAGGATTGACAGTTTAGGGTCCAAGGATGGGTGAGAAAAAAATAGAGGGATTTTTTGAAGGCAGTTAAGGATACCATAAAATCTTATCTATCATGAGGTGGATGAAAAAAGATGAAGCTTCTCTGATTTCTGATAATGAGTTAAGGCTGTGTACTAACACTAGTGGATACACTCACCTCAATGTTAAGAAATGGAGAAGTTTTGTCTACTATTTACAGCTACATAAATGCAGATAATCCAATAAAAATGGTATTTTCAGATAGCCTGAACTTTTCTGCACGTTGCAGGATTCGACCACTTGTGTTTGATGATGTTTGATTATGTTTCTTTGCTTTACACACGGCTGATGAGCCAAGCAAAGATGATTTTTTTTATTGTTTTCAGTCTAATTGCTTAAGATTTTGTCTTTTGGGTGTTGATTCACCTATATTTCTATCTTTGGGTGCTAATGCACCACCTGTGTTTTTGTTCTTTATGTGTTAGTTGCCAGGTTGCGTCATGCATATGGCTATAGTATTTGGAAACTTTAGATAAATGATGTACTCGTGCTTTGTGGTTAATGGCTGCTTTAGCGCATGGCCACGAATGCTATTTGTTTTTTTTTTGTCGCGTTGTATATATATATATATATATATATATATATATATATATATATATATATATACATGTCAAAATATAGTTGAGACGTACGAGGAAAGGTGGCTTAAAATAATAAGAATCTAATATTTCAGTTACAAAGTGCGCGTATTTTGCTGTGGGGAAAATCATCTTTTAGAGGCGACTTGAGCGCAAAGCGAATAATTCTAGGCTAGAAGATTTATTTTTAGAAATGTAAAGGTTGGGTGCGAAGTCAAAATTACAAGATCGGCGATTTTAAGAGTCCAGATGACTAAAGGTTGAGGTCTGCACATGCGCGTACAGCTGGCGCTCGGAGGGAATTGGGTTTTTCGCGCCAGATTGAAGGCGAATTTCGTTGAGAGCGGAAGCTCGCGGCTGCGTGCCGAATAAGTTATCAAAATGGCGAAGCGCGGTAATCAACCTGGAGAGTGGTTAACTTATGAAGTTCAATAAAGCTGGATTTATCACGAATTGGATTACTTCCTTAATGGCCTCGCCACTCGCCCAATTATTTTAAAAGAACGATGACTGCATCAAATCGAAGTTACACAGGAGCAAAACACGCTGCCTGTCATACAGATATACATAACACATACATACATATATACATACAGAAGAGGTAAGCAACGATAAGTAGTCCTACGTTAATAACCCGCGGTAGTGCCGTTAGAAGAGACTACCTAACATTTTTTTTTCTGTTTGTTTGTTTGGTGAGTTTATGGCATTGCAAATACAAAACATTACATATAGAAGTTAGACAATAAAAACATACTTCTTTTTTATTACTATGATTTAACAGTTCTGTATCTTCGAATAAAATGTTTTCACAGCATACCATGGGATCTATCATCGGCTGTAGAAAAGCGATACCAGAGAAATCTCGAATAAAATGAGAATCTCTGAAACAGATCATTATCGTGATGTCTCTGGAGGTTGAGTCTAGACTTCACGCCTCTGAATAAATATCGGATGTCACATCACGTGATGTTTATATGTACATTCAAATTGATTCCCTGAAACAGAAGATTTATCACACTTACAAGAATATGCGTTTCCCAAACCGTTAAGATAAATTGTTACATATGATGCATAATAAAATCGAGGAGTGTGCGAGTCCTGATGATATAATCCTTTCCATAAGATGACAAAAGATGTTTATATTTCTTTTTAACTAGACGGATTGAATGCAAACGTATCGACTAGCTACAGCCAGTAGTGAAACCGGACTACATTTGCAAGGGAATTTTCGATTTATAGAGGAAGGCTGCTTATAATACAGGACAATTACTTTTTTTTATCATTGATTTGCAACTTTAATAGATTATCCTTACCTTCTAATGTTATTTTTAAATACCTACAAAAACAATGAAGACGTTACAACCACAACACTTTTTTATTCTCATGATTTATTTTAAATATATTTTTTCTGGGTGCCAGTTAGCTTTACTGTATAATACAGGGTTGAAGCATTATACGGTATGATAATATGAAATATGAAGTATATTATATTTTACAATATGAATATCAGTATATAATATATAATATGAATATCAGTACATATTATATAATATGAATATCAGTATAATATAATATGAATCTGTATATATGTATTTTTTCTGGGTGCCAGTTAGCTTTACTGTATAATACAGGGTTGAAGCATTATACGGTATGATAATATGAAATATGAAGTATATTATATTTTACAATATGAATATCAGTATATAATATATAATATGAATATCAGTACATATTATATAATATGAATATCAGTATAATATAATATGAATCTGTATATATGTATTTTTTCTGGGTGCCAGTTAGCTTTAACGTATAATACAGGGTTGAAGCATTATACGGTATGATAATATGTTATATGAAGCATTATACGGTATTGACATGTTTCTCCGGGCTAAAGGTATCCAAAAGTCATGACTTATTTTTACGGAACTACCCATTAGAATTTTTAAAAAAATATTTAAGTAGAAAGAACATCTCACCAAGTTTTAATATCAATCACAGATTTCTATCACAGTATCATAGAATTCGATGTGCGCACCTTTTGTAGCACGACTAACGTCTAAATGGTAATCCAGATCTCTCCAAGTGTTTGTAGCATATCAGGAGTTATTAGACTTTTTAGCTTGGGGATGCATTAAATCTGTTGAGTATAAACAAAAAATTACAACTGTGGATGAGTTGAAGAAGCGTATCATTCAAGCAGTTCGTTTAATAACACCTGATATGCTACGAAACACTTTGAGAGAACTGGATTTCCATTTAGACATTTGTTGTGCTAAAAAATGTGTACACATCGAAATTTGTGATAGTATGATCGAAGTCTATGATTGATATTAAATTTTGGTGAGAAGTTCTTTCTATTTAAATATTTTTTTTAAAAATTCTAATGAGTAGTTCCGTAAATATAAGTCATGACTTTTGTATACCTTTAGAAAGGACACACTGTATAAGAGTGTGTAATACATACAAAAAATTTTTGACGGACGACAAATTATTCAATAAAAGCTTCTGAAGAGAAGCTGTTATTTACTTTAGTAAACCAAAATTAAATATTAAAGATAATTTTGCGAGATAAGTAGGAAGGAAGAATAAAGTTGATAAAGCTGTTTAGAGCGGGAGGGGGGGGGGAGGGAATTCTTTGGAGATTCTAGTCTTAGTATGTTTTGTACGGAAGTCATGGTAACATGTTCGATAAACGTATTTGGCTTTGTACGTTCCAGGAATGACTAGGGATCATTCCCAAAGGAGATATAAAATGTTGGTCTCAAAATCACTGGTATGATCCTTTCTTTGGATACTAAAACTGCTGGCCGCGGGCCGCATGCGGCCCTAGATACTCACTCTCATTGTCTAGCAGGTGCTTTTGTAAATATAATTTTTGAAATAATTTTGCCTGAGAAATAAAAAACTATACAAAATTTGGCCACCTGCCGCTCAGGTTATTTGTACCAATGTATCTTTGTGAATCATCCAATTCCAAAAACGAAGTATGCGAAGAGCGTATAAAAAAAATCGGCTTAATGATTGTTACCTTGATAAGGTATTCAGAATAGCATGTAGCAAATATACACCTCATTTGTATATAAGAGTCAAAATGTTGTTTATAACATAAAAAATCCCACTCATTTTTAAATAAAAGTTTAAATAGTTTTGAGTTTTATTTTTACATTATTATATTATGAGGTATGGTATACTAAGTTGTGGCCCCAGAGAAAAAAAATGTGAGTCTGACAGCT
>OU015498.1:25899404-26339404 GCA_907164885.2 Dolomedes plantarius | reverse complement strand
TATATCATTGCCTAACTAAAATCGGTCCAAAAGCAGACCAGAAAAATCAGCATACAAAATAAATGGCGAGTAGCTGAAGAGCGGACAACCTAGAGGAGTTTTACTGACGCGGCCTTTTCTTCAACTGCCCAAAAAACCGTTAGAAAATTTCCAGCACCGGAAAAGCAGAGGTCAGAAAATGTTCTCTAACAATTAACACCTTTCAGCTATCATTGGTTAAAAGATGGTTGCTGGCTCGTTGCTATGGGGAAGCTATGTCCCCTTAATGACCGAGAGGGTGGCAAGTAATTATCCCTTCTGCTTACATGACCTTGCTTACTATCCATACTGATACAGGTCACCCTAAATTGCCTACGGGAGGCACATTCCCTTCTTCCCGGAAAACCGATACGAAAAACCACAGGAATGATTTTGAGATTTACAAAAAAAAAATAGATACACCTATAAATGTGCATGGAACCGAATTAATGTTGTATCGAAATTATGAAATCAGAAAATATATATTTTTTAGAAATAAAACAGTATATTAAACAAAATAATTACAAATTCGAGCACCATGTCACACAAACGTATGCTTATGTCCCGAGAGACAAAAATGTTGAGTATTGATGCTCAAATGCAACGGTCCAGAAACTGTAGTTCGTAGACGCATGATATAAAATCTGAGTTCAAGATCTTTTCTAATCCATAAACTTTTAAAATCTGGACTGGGAAAACATTTGATAGTGAAAGAAAATTCATAAAGTATCTGATAAACGCTGAATAAGTTAAACACGCTGTGATGGTTCCACAAAAATTGTTTTAAATAATTGAAGTACAGTTGATTTTTGGTAATCTGGTGCAATTATAAAGTTAAAATAATATTATAAATAATATTAAAACTTGGCGATATGTTCTTTCTATTTAAATAAATATTTTTAAATTCTAATGGGTAGTTCTGTAAAAATAAGTCATAACTTTTAAATACCTTTAGCCCGGACATCCTGTATAATAATGTAAAAAATAAAGCTCAAAGCCTAAATGCATTCAAGTGGTTATTTAAAAATAGGTATGAGTTTTGATATTGAGACACTATTTTGACTATTTTAGACACATCAGGTGTATAATTGCTACATGCTACTCTCAATATGTCATCAAAGTGAGAATCAGTAAACCGATTTCTATATACATTCCTTGCATATTCTATTTTGGAATAGGATGATTCACAAAGATACGTTTATGCGAACAACGTGAGAGTCACGTTGCCCATTTTAGTACAAAAGGCATTAATTTTCAGTCACTAATTTCTAAAATTCTGTCTACAGAAGCACCTGCCTGATAATGAGTGTTAGTGCTTTCAGCTGCACATAAAATCTTGGTGGGTCGCAGTTTGAGTATACCTGAATAAGAGCAATGCACAAGTCGACGATTTTCGTCTCCACCGTAAAACGCATCTACATGGCCATCTACAGCGCATTAAGTACCTGAGTTAGAAAATTCTCTTTGAAAATCAATAGGTCTGAACTTTATCTCAAGGATACTTGGTAACGTAGGAAATGTCTTACATTCAACAGCCTCTAAATATACTTGCAAAAGTATTTAGATGTACTTGGATAATTTTGCTGAAAAGTCATAATACTTTGTCTAAGTCGTATTATGTCATATTTGTGTGGACGTCTACGGGCATTAGATTTAATTAAAATGCCAGTTTTACTCTCTGATTGCATAATGTTTAAAGTAGTAGCTTGAGTTTCTAAAACTATTGCTCGATTAATGTCTGGGAAGTGTTTATAATGCTTTCAGAAAAATGTTTCCATCAAGAGTACTTACAAAATTTCAGGATGCGTAACTCCAAATTTGTGTCCTAAAATTCAGTTTGCAATATTGGACATGATTAATAGCAGCGTTTCATAATTATTATCTATATACAGTGGACGCTCGTTAATTCGAACTCGAAGGTTCTCAGAAAAAAGTTCGAATTATCCGATGTTAAGAGAAAATATATAACTTTAAATGTGTATCACTGAAGAAGAAACTCTCCTAGTATGTATAACCCCAGAAAATATATTATACTATGTTATCTAAAGTTAAACGTATTAAAAAGCAGTACAGACTTACATTAATCATAAAATGAAGCAGAAGATATGCAGTATAAAGCAGTATGCAGTACTAGACCACATTAACTTGTCTGCACTACAGTTATATCTGACGCAGCTCCCTAGAATCTATAGTAAAGACTAGTTTTTCTGAAATTCTAAGAAAATCGATCCGAATAAAGGAAAATTGCGTTTTCCGTTTAGCACTAATAAGAAGGACAATAGCTACTTACGTTTAGCGGCCATGCAATAGTTTAGGAATACAGGCATGGGCCTCTTTACACAGAAAAGAAATTTTGACACTCAAAATAATAAATACAGTGTGTATTTTCTCTATTAAACGAGGAAAAAGAAGTTTTTTTTGTCAAATTTTTAGTTCGAATTAACCGAAGTGATAAAAATTTAGTTCGAATTAATGAGATATTTTTAACATTAACTCCAATACAAGTTTTTTGGAGCCTTTGGATTAGTTCGAATTAACCGAAAGTTCGAATTAACGAGCGTCCACTGTATATGTAACGGTTCCGTAACTGACTGACTGACTGATTGACTGACAAATAACGCACAGACCAAACCGCTGGACCTAAAGGACTGATATTTAGCATGCCGATTCTTCTTAGTGTAGGAGTGCACTAAGAAAGATTTTTGAAAAATTCTTAGATTTTTTAAATTAAATTTTTAAACTGTTTTTGTAACATTTTTTAAGTTTGCATTTAAAGTAATAATTTGAGGGTTATAAAATTTATATCACGAGAAAGACCATAAAATTTCCTTTAAAATGAAATCTTTTTCGAATTTTTACCTTCATTCTCTGATTTTTGGTGAATTTTTAAAGATTAATTTTTAGAATTTAATTTATTAAATGCTGATAACGCGTTTTCTTTTCTTTTTGTGATACTTTAAACTAATTTTGCGTACCGTGCATAACAACGAAATAGACAATTTGTTTTTCTTGCTAATGCGGCAGACGATTGGACATTATTTAAAAAATATTAAAATACAGTAAAAGAAATGTTTTTCAAGGTGTACTATATTAACTGTACTATATTCTTTAATATGTTCTATTAGATTTAATTTGAATATTTTCTTCTACATTATTTTGTCTATAAAAATATCCGTTACGATTTTTTTATAAATGTATTTTTTTAGCATTAATTGCATACATTTACTGTTGTATTTAATTTGAATGTACTCCGTAGCGAAGCACGGGTATTCAACTAGTCGTAACACAGGAAACAAAAGTTAATGGATATTTTAGAATCAACATTTAATTAGTGAAAAAACTGTTTTTGTTAGAAATCTGTTAGGAAACGTCTGTTTGCGTTATGAAAGCTGGAATACAGCTGTAAATTTTAATCTCTTTTTCTGCGGACATGCCTTTGTGACATTCATAATAAATAGAACTGTCATTGCCTTATGGCTGGTTTAGTTCAATGTATTTACTTAACGAATATATTTATTGAATACGCCGAGGTAATCGAAAATAACATACGAAATCATATTATCTCGGATACTGGATATTATTCATGATTCCAATGCAGACGAATGGAATGCCAAGAGAATTCCTTATTTAATTATTCCCTTTTATTTTTGATGATATTTGCAGAAAAAAACATCTCTGATATATCTTTTATGTTTTATCGGAAAAGAGATAAACATCTTTGATGAAAGTTTAACATTTATAATACAATGTAACTCTCATCATGTGAATCACATTTAATCTCGTCTATAATGTCCACGTGTAAACCAAAGAAAAGTAATATGAAATAAGCAATCCCTGATCATTATCAAATCACATTTATTTTAATAATTTTTGATTCCCTAAGATATTTTTAATCAACCATTAATTTATATTAGAGATTGATTCTCTTTTTATAAGAAACTGTGAGTTAGATGTTAATTTTAAATGAAATTATTTTGAGAAAGTTAATATTTGTTCATAACAGGTAGTAAATATTGAGGAGATTTTCAAGTAGTGTTACATTTTATAAAGAAATTTTTTCTTGGCTTGTTAATCGAAAGAAACTCTCTATTCAAGGACTGATTTGTAACTCCACTTTTTTAGAATAACTAAATATTTTACTGCGTGTGTTTCGTTAGTGAGAAGAAATTTTCGGTAGTATTATTGACATTTAAATTTTAAATGTGTTGATATTTTTCAAATTTTGTATTGTACATTATTTTTACAAAATTGAGTATTTACCGGTCAATACCAAAGGACAATACATTTTTTAGATTATTAAACATTTTTATTACTTTATATTACGTCAAAATGAGAGCTTTTGTAACTGGGGTTATATTTATAAAGTATTTTTTCCTTTCTGTGCCACATTTTTACTTAGGACTGATGATTAACACAATAGATATTAGTACAGTATATTTATCTGCGAGCATTCATGATATTTATTTATACATTTTCAGTTAGTATTTGTGAGCTACAATGATATCCTTTATATTATAAATACAGATAATACAGAGAATTAAGGCAAAATATATGGTAATTGTATCAAATTAATTTTGTTTGACAATTTTAAATATACTTACTTCCTCATTATTTTGTTGCCATTAATGAGAAACCTCGAACTGTATTAAAAATGATATTGCGAAATTTGTTTAATTTTAAAATATCAACTTTCCTTAACTCGAAGATTTATGCATATAATATATACAGAAAAGAGAAATATCATACTTAAATTAGCATATCTATAAGTAAATAAATAATTAAATAATTAAATATATATATATATATATATATATATATATATATAAATATATATATATATATATATATATATATATATATATATATATATATATATATATATATACATATATATATACATATATATATATACACTCATGGACAAAACAATTAGCGCACCAAGAAGGAGTCTTCAAAATGAAACGAAATTTTACATACGTAATGACTACTTTGATATAAGTAAATGATAAGAAAATCAAAGAAAAAGGATAATTTATTTCAGAGTAAAATGCAAAAGAACGGAGGAGTTAATACTCCGTTGGACCCCCTCTAGCGCTAAAGCACGATGCGATACGATCGGGCATTGAGTCATACAAGTTCTGTATGATGTCTTGAGACATTTCGTTCCATATTTGCTGTAACCTTGCCTCTAGTTCGTTCAAACTCGTGGGATGCCCAACTCGTCGTCCCAAATGATCCCAGATATGCTCGATTGGAGATAAATCTGGGGATCGGGCAGGCCAAGGAAGGGTAGTAACAGTGCGGAGACAGTCTTGTGACACCCTTGCCGTATGAGGCCGAGCATTGTCTTGTTGAAAAATGGCTCCTGGGAGCCGTTGCATGAGTAGCAAAACATGTGGTTGCAGGATTTCATAAAAATACCGCTGGGCTGTCATGGTGCCACGGAACAATACTAGGGGTGACCGTGTATTGTAGGCAATTGCACCCCATACAATCACACCAGCTGTGGGAGCGACGTGTCGCTGTACAGCAAAGGCAGGATTGAAGCGTTCACCACGGGCTCTCCACACACGAACACGATTGTCATCACTGCCGAGATTGAATCTGGATTCGTCGCTAAAGACGACCTGGTTCCATTCCGCTGCAGTCCAGTTTCCTCGTGCGCGGCAAAACGCCAAACGGAGGCGTCGATGGGTGGGCGTCAAGGGCAGCACACGTAATGGGCGCCGCGATACCAACTGTCCGTCAGCCAGGCGCCTTCGTATGGTTCGAGAAGACACAGAGGCCCCTAGTGAAGGTGCTACCTGTGCCTGGATGGCGGCCGATGAAGCAGTTGTCTGTACGCGTGCATTTCTTACGATGTGGCGGTCTTCTCGACGACTGGTCTGTCGAGGGCGTCCTGAGCCTGGTCTTCGTGTACATGACATGTCTCGGGTCCACTGGTCCCAACACCTCCTCACTATACAATCAGAGCGGCCTAATTGACGAGCTACTCGCCTAGCTGACCACCCAGCTTCCATCATCCCGACGATTCTCCCCCTCTCAAACTGCGACAACTGCTTATATTGTCTTCGAACACGGCGTAATGGCATGTCTATCTCATCTCTTTCTTTGTAAATGATTCAGCACACTCAAACAAGCTTTGGTTACCTGTTTTATACTCCACAGAGTACGATGTTCAACGCCCTCTACCGGCTATACGTAATGCACAATCACGCTGCATTGCTAATCATTTGCATATCTCCCCGACATGTACATTCATTGCAGGTTTCGTTACGATCCCGCAATTATTTCTTGGTGCGCTAATTTTTTTGTCCATGAGTGTATATATATATATATATATATATATATATATATATATATATATATATATATATATATATATATATATATATATATATATATATATATATATATATATATATATATAGTTGCAACCTTTAAATACATATATTTGGGTAGTCCTTTTACTCAAATTCCTCTCACGACTATTTCATTGTTCGATGTATTTATTGCTTTTAAGACATTAATATGACAATTCTTCTCGAGATCACTTGATTCCCTTTCTATATGCGAGGGCACGTGCTCTGTGTGTGTTCAACATGCCGCTTTCGTTACAAGATTACTTACAGGATTACAGAAAAGCCTATTTCTCCTTTCCTCTCCCTCAAGCAAGGTCGAAATTCTTGTGAGCAAACGCTGATCAAGCATGTTAATATTCCTGCATCCCCGGATAATTCGTTTGGACCCCTGTTTTTATTTTTTGATCAAATGCCAAAAAGGGTATAAGTGATTCCTTTTAATGCTTCGATGATATTTTTAGCCCTACCAAATGCGTTAATGCTGAACTTTAAAAAATACTATGTGAAAAAAAAAAGGTAAAATCGCTCAGGTCTCGTAATTCAATATATTCACACATCAGGAAGGTAGGTAGCAGTGTTTTTTTACTTCTTTGAAAAATCTTAAGTTTTACAGAGAATTAAAGCACCGAGGGTATAATGTATTCATGTATATTATATGCATAAATTCTATTTATTTGTGAAAGAATTTAAAATCCCCTTTTAAATTAAATCTCTCTGACGTGAGTGAATTTTTGAAATAACGTGTTGTACTATTTTTTTCAGTATTATTTTTTACTTAAAAAATTTTGATAAAAATCTCTCAAATATCCTCTCACGCATACCTGACTTCATTTTGTTAACTTATTGTGGTAGCTACTTGGGTTAAAAAAGCATTTTCCCAAATGCTAGAATTGGTTGCATTTGTTTTACTACTTCAATATCGGAACACATTATTGGTGAACCCTAATTGCTATGATTTATATATCACGATGCACAGTAGTAGGCACATATATATATAGATATATATATATATATATATGTATATATATATATATATATATATATATATATATATATATATATATATATATATATATATGTGTGTATATATATATATATATATGTATGTATGCATATATATATATATATATATATATATATATACAGTGGAATCTCGATCTATCGTTTTTCAAGAGACCGATTGAAATGAACGATAAATGCGGGAAAACGATAGATGCGGACACATAACAAAGCAATTTGATCATTGGGACTGGATAAAATGAACAACACATACGGAAAAACGTTGGATCCGAAAACGATCGATCGAGATTCCACTGTATATATATATATATATATATATATATATATATATATATATATATATATATATATATATATAATCGTATATTATGTATATAAGGACAGTAATCCAACATTAAATATGAAGTTTAGATTTGTTTTTTCATTTTTGGGAAATTAATCCCCTATTTAAACATCATTAACGGTTGAATTATTTTATCCTCTTTCAACCCCCCTTAAAATTTGTATTTTTAATATTTTTTAGGGGCATTTGCCCAATTCAATAGGGGCATTTGCCCCCCCCCCCCGAAAAAAAAGCCCGGCGTATTATTTTTCATAGCCTAAAATTATATAATCGTAGACCAAGTACTAAATGAGTTTAAATTTAAAATGAGATGATGTTTATTATATATAATATATATATATATATATAACCCTAAGAGCCAGCGTTGACCCCCCCCCCTACAAAAAAAAACTCTGAACTGGAGCCGCCCCTGAATTTCAGGGGTGGTATTAAACCTCTAGTAAACGGCTATAAACCCCCTTTAAATTAATATTAAAAAAAATTCCTTCTGAGCTCCTAAGGCCTAAGATGCAAAATTTCACCTTCCTAGGACTTACGATTCCAATGATACGGTGATCAGCCGGTCAGTGAGTGGCATTTGCGTTTTACATATTTAGACTGCAACCTTTTATACTTTTCATTTACATTCTGTTTAACATTATTCACTGGTGCTGATGCTTTACTTTTGAGTTTGAAACATCTCTTATACAGAATTCGGGCTCTGATAATTTTTAACAGCTGATATCCCTAACTTTATTGAACAACCTTCAACTGTCAATCTACACTTAATATAACTCTGCTAGTAGTGAGAAAATTGGCAAATATCATATCAACGCAAGGAAACGGTGAGATATTTTTAATTCATTTTAAGTCACACACAGACACACCACGACTGAATTTATTTTTAAATTACGTGACCAAAAGAAAGATTTTTTTATCTCCTGTTTTTTTCCCTCCTTTCCTGTTTGAAAATTTCCCACGCTGAAAGTCGAAATGTTGGATTCAGATATATTGAGTTTTTTTTTTCTTTTATAAACAGAATAAGAATCTCCGAGCAATTTCGCGAAGTTAATAATTTAAGTAAGGTGCGTATACAGGTCTTTTTTTACACTCCTAGAACTTTTCTTTCCGCTTTATCGAATTCTAGTAGCTGTATTTGGATTCGCTAAGAAATATAGGGAAAAACAAATTGCCGATTGTACGTGAACACTGTTTCCACCTATCTGCACATTTTTTTTTTCTTTTAGAATTCTGTAATTTCATCAGTTACAGTTCCTTGAAGGTAGGGAGGGAAAGAATCAGTTTATGAAGAAAAATAAAGAAATAGAACATGTATTTTTTTTTCTTTCATATAGTCTATGTGTTCTTATAGCTTACCGTTGTCTGCCTGTTACGAGGGTAGATTGAATAATTAGGCATAACTGTACTGCTCAGCACATATTTTAAATTTTTTTCTTTTTCTAATATATATATATATATATATATATATATATGTGTGTGTGTGTGTGGGTGTGTAATAACATTCTTTGTAAAGATAAATCGTTGAATTATTTGGTAGTCGTGGAACTGCCAGGGAAGGCATACATAATAAAAGGCAGGCCGGAGGAAAAGGCGATCCATTCAATTCAAATATTTGTTTTATCCCTGGAGTGACAAAACAAATATTTCTTAAAACAAATATTTATTAAATCTTTATTCAAATATTTGTTTTATCCCTGGACAGCTTTACATCACTTTAACTTGGACAACACGTAGACATTTCTTTATAAAATATCACATTTTCACATTAATATATTCCGGAACCTGGGGTGCAGTACATAAAATGACAAAAAATGTAGTGCTAAAGAGACATCTTAATGGGACATCGGCAGAACACACTGTCCCGTTAAGACACACTGTCCCGGCAAGCTCCGAAAAACGCTTGCCTGCGTTGAAAGTGACGGCGCGCCAAAATTTTAATTGGTTTGTTGAGATCATCTGACCTCACACGTCAGATGAGGTGATTCTCGTGGAAACATGTAGAAGCATTGTGTCACTCTGTCTTTGTAAACACTTACTCTCTACACGTGCATTATGGGATAATCAAGTTGGTTACTTTTTTTATCTTTAGATCAGAATTTGGATTAAGGGGCGATACTTTATTGAGATAAAACGGGAAAATTTCAAATAGGTGTTTAATTAATGAAGGTGGAATGATATTGTTTCAATTATATATATATATATATATATATATATATTTAGTCGATTCCGAAAGGCTACAAACGTCCAATAGTGGGACTCGAACCCACAGGATTTGAACCGAATGCCAGCGTCTTAGCCATTCGGCCATCTTCTGGAACATAGGGAGAGAGAGAGTGAGAGAGATTGTGGTTAGGTTTTATCATAGTGAATGAATTTACAGCTAAAATAGACAGTAACGAAGACACAATACACCGACAAAGAAATGGCGAAACGTTAAAGATCATTAAAAAAGGAAGTACAAGACATAAAAAAGCTAATAAAAATAACCTCAAATGCATGACCCACAGAAGAGTTAATTCGGCATTCCAAATCAGGCGTCAGCCAGACAAACAAATGATAATGAGATAATGTAAAATTTACGAATAATCCTTCAGAAGTTAAGAAAATTTATAAAAGCAAGAATGAAATAGAGCAAAATGAGTATACGAGAACATAAACAAATGGTGTAACAATGAAAAAAATCCCTAAACAATCAAATAAGCAAAACAAATATAAGTAAAGAACTAAATGAAAAGAATGGAAAGAATGGAAAGAATGTTGAATACAATTCGACTAACCGCTAGGAATGTAAATTGAACCCTGAAACCTGTGGCTCCAACTGAAATCCAACTTAGAAAGATTCCTGAATTTAGAGGTCTTTAGTTGCAAGTTCTCTTAAATTTACACACTTAAATAGCTGTGACAAGCTTCATTAAGTGATCTCACAGTCGTGATATAAACTTTTAAACCGATATGGAAAGTGTAATTATTGTAGAATTTAGAAATAGTTTCCAATAAAATGTCCTTCCCAAATTAAAAGACAGATACACGAAGCTTAGAAATATTATTGAACTTTTGCGAATTGAATTGATTTCATTAAAACTTTTTCGACATTTTAGGCATGTGGGGTCAGTTATTTTATTAACATAATTTTATATCTTAGTGGATAGTATGAGATTCCGTTAACAAAAATATTTAATGTTCTTGTTTAAGTGAAACTAATCAATCTTCTTACTTCTTTTTAAAAAGTTAAGACTGGAATAGCTTACCCTTAATATCATCTGAATAATACTTGAATAATAAGTCAACACTAAAAAAATTTACTTCAATGCATGTATCCTTAAAATGCATTTAATATTGACTTCATTTTAACACATAACTTTTGAATCCATGACAGACTGAATAACCCAATGAAATTAGGTTTTAAAAAATTAATAATTCATTTCAAAATGTCAACAGCTTGAACAATAATCTGCACAGAATCTTTAACAAAAAAAGAATAAACGGAATCGCATCCAACATGGCGATTTTTGAATTCTTACATGACATTGCTTAGAATAGAATATACACCACAACATAATGAACATTTCTTAGCCATTTTCTTGCCATTACTCAGAATCGAATGTGCAACAACAGCACAATAGAAGAAAGCTACATAGTAATGCCATCTATTGACCAGAAACTTAATTAGAATACAAATTACAAACAATATGAAGAATAAAATGAAACAATTATTATAATGAATTATTTAAAAATGAAAGTAAACATAGTAAGTCTGTTATGAAGACGGAACAAGGCATTAAGAAATATCTTGCGTCAAATTAAAAAAGCAGAAAGCTACATTTTCACCTTCACTTTTTAATTTTTACTCCTTATTTGTTTTGTTAAATATATATATATTCTGTACATAAAGAGTAAGGTGAAACAAAGTACATATTTTTAACGATTTGTTATGCAAAAAAAAAAAAAAAAATTTCTGAACTTGAAACTAAAAACCTACTTAAATCCGAGTTACTAATCTATTTCCAATTTTTTTCTCGGAAATGTACAACAGTGCACAACATAGAAATGAAAAGTATCGCCATGTGAGGATAGACAATAAAAATTTTTCTCCGGGGACATCATCTGATTATTCTGCCCAGTCACGTGACCAACTCTGTTAACATGTCGTTTCCGTTGCCAGATTACTCGAGAGATCACCCAATATTTCTTTCTTTTCCCCAGAACGTGCCGTGAACACTGGGATCTGACGTCATAAAAGGTTCATTATTGGTTTGTTCACCCCCTTCTCTACAGGATGCGGATACCCTTATCCATTATTTATTTCCATTATAAACTTTGTGGTACTGACGTTTTTTGTTGGAAGTGTGAAATACGAATTTTAGAGTTTGTACTACCACAGTTAATCGAAATTTAATAGATAACTATCATTCAACATGAAAAAATAAATGAAATCGGCCAGAAGTTTTAATTTTTAGATGTTAGCGATGGCAGTATTTCCACGAGTTAGTCAAATTGGCACACATTTATCCCAATCTCAGATTAAAATTCCTGATTAATTTATTTGAGAATTTTCAATATTATTGGAAGACTATAATGACTGCATTTCTGTAAGGCAAGGAATTACAAAAATTTACATAATGTTTTTTGCCTTTAACTTGTTGGAAATGCAAAATATGAATTTTAGACTTTGTACTACCAGAGTTAATTGAAATTTAATAGATAACTATCATTCAACATGAAAAAAAGGAAATCGGCCAGAATTTAAATTTTTAAATGTTAGCGATGGCAGTATTTCCTCGAGTTAGTCAAATTGGCACACATTTATCCCAATCTCAGATTAAAATTCCTGATTAATTTATTTGAGTATTTTCAATATTATGGGAAGACTATAATGACTGCATTTCTGTAAGGCAAGGAATTACAAAAATTTACATAATGTTTTTTGCCTTTAACTTGTTGGAAATGCAAAATATGAATTTTAGACTTTGTACTACCAGAGTTAATTGAAATTTAATAGATAACTATCATTCAACATGAAAAAAAGGAAATAGAACAGACTTTAAATTTTCAAATGTTAGCGATGGCAGTATTTCCTAGAGTTAGTCAAATTGGCGCACAATTATCCCAATCTCAGATTAAAATTCCTGATTAATTTATTTGAGTACTTTCAATATTATGGGAAGACTTATAATGACTACACTTTTGTAAGACAAGGAATTATAAAAAATTACATAATTTTTTTTTTGTCTTTACCTTGTTGGAAGTGCAAAATACGAATTTTAGACTTTCTACTACCAGAGTTAATCGAAATTTAATAGATAACTATCATTCAGCATGAAAAAAATGGAAATCGGCCAGAAGTTTAATTTTTAGAGGTTAGCGATGGCAGTATTTCCTCGAGTTAGTCAAATTGGCGCACAATTATACCAATCTCAGATTAAAATTCCTGATTAATTTATTTAAGAACTTTCAATAATATGGGAAGGCTTATAATGATTATACTTCTGTAAGACAAAGAATTGTGAAAATTTACATAATTTTTTTTGTCTTTACCTTGTTGGAAATGCAAAATATGAATTTTAGACTTTGTACTACCAGAGTTAATTGAAATTTAATAGATAACTATCATTCAACATGAAAAAAAGGAAATCGGCCAGAATTAAAATTTTTAAATGTTAGCGATGGCAGTATTTCCTCGAGTTAGTCAAATTGGCGTACATTTATCCCAATCTCAGATTAAAATTCCTGATTAATTTATTTCAGTACTTTCAATATTATGGGAAGACTTATAATGCTATACTTTTGTAAGAGAAGGAATTATAAAAAATTTCATAATTTTTTTGTCTTTACCTTGTTGGAAGTGCAAAATACGAATTTTAGACTTTCTACTACCAGAGTTAATCGAAATTTAATAGATAACTATCATTCAGCATGAAAAAAAAAAAGGAAATCGGCCAGAAGTTTAATTTTTAGATGTTAGCGATGGCAGTATTTCCTCGAGTTAGTCAAATTGGCGCACAATTATACCAATCTCAGATTAAAATTCCTGATTAATTTACTTGAGTACTTTTAATATTATGGGAACACTTATAATGACCACACTTTTGTAAGACAAGGAATTATAAAAAATTACATAATTTTTTTTGTCTTTACCTTGTTGGAAATGCAAAATATGAATTTTAGACTTTGTACTACCAGAGTTAATTGAAATTTAATAGATAACTATCATTCAACATGAAAAAAAGGAAATCGGCCAGAATTAAAATTTTTAAATGTTAGCGATGGCAGTATTTCCTCGAGTTAGTCAAATTGGCGTACATTTATCCCAATCTCAGATTAAAATTCCTGATTAATTTATTTCAGTACTTTCAATATTATGGGAAGACTTATAATGCTATACTTTTGTAAGAGAAGGAATTATAAAAAATTACATAATTTTTTTGTCTTTACCTTGTTGGAAGTGCAAAATACGAATTTTAGACTTTCTACTACCAGAGTTAATCGAAATTTAATAGATAACTATCATTCAGCATGAAAAAAAAAAGGAAATCGGCCAGAAGTTTAATTTTTAGATGTTAGCGATGGCAGTATTTCCTCGAGTTAGTCAAATTGGCGCACAATTATACCAATCTCAGATTAAAATTCCTGATTAATTTACTTGAGTACTTTTAATATTATGGGAACACTTATAATGACCACACTTTTGTAAGACAAGGAATTATAAAAAATTACATAATTTTTTTTGTCTTTACCTTGTTGGAAATGCAAAATATGAATTTTAGACTTTGTACTACCAGAGTTAATTGAAATTTAATAGATAACTATCATTCAACATGAAAAAAAGGAAATCGGCCAGAATTAAAATTTTTAAATGTTAGCGATGGCAGTATTTCCTCGAGTTAGTCAAATTGGCGTACATTTATCCCAATCTCAGATTAAAATTCCTGATTAATTTATTTCAGTACTTTCAATATTATGGGAAGACTTATAATGCTATACTTTTGTAAGAGAAGGAATTATAAAAAATTTCATAATTTTTTTGTCTTTACCTTGTTGGAAGTGCAAAATACGAATTTTAGACTTTCTACTACCAGAGTTAATCGAAATTTAATAGATAACTATCATTCAGCATGAAAAAAAAAAAGGAAATCGGCCAGAAGTTTAATTTTTAGATGTTAGCGATGGCAGTATTTCCTCGAGTTAGTCAAATTGGCGCACAATTATACCAATCTCAGATTAAAATTCCTGATTAATTTACTTGAGTACTTTTAATATTATGGGAACACTTATAATGACCACACTTTTGTAAGACAAGGAATTATAAAAAATTACATAATTTTTTTTGTCTTTACCTTGTTGGAAATGCAAAATATGAATTTTAGACTTTGTACTACCAGAGTTAATTGAAATTTAATAGATAACTATCATTCAACATGAAAAAAAGGAAATCGGCCAGAATTAAAATTTTTAAATGTTAGCGATGGCAGTATTTCCTCGAGTTAGTCAAATTGGCGTACATTTATCCCAATCTCAGATTAAAATTCCTGATTAATTTATTTCAGTACTTTCAATATTATGGGAAGACTTATAATGCTATACTTTTGTAAGAGAAGGAATTATAAAAAATTTCATAATTTTTTTGTCTTTACCTTGTTGGAAGTGCAAAATACGAATTTTAGACTTTCTACTACCAGAGTTAATCGAAATTTAATAGATAACTATCATTCAGCATGAAAAAAAAAAGGAAATCGGCCAGAAGTTTAATTTTTAGATGTTAGCGATGGCAGTATTTCCTCGAGTTAGTCAAATTGGCGCACAATTATACCAATCTCAGATTAAAATTCCTGATTAATTTACTTGAGTACTTTTAATATTATGGGAACACTTATAATGACCACACTTTTGTAAGACAAGGAATTATAAAAAATTACATAATTTTTTTTGTCTTTACCTTGTTGGAAATGCAAAATATGAATTTTAGACTTTGTACTACCAGAGTTAATTGAAATTTAATAGATAACTATCATTCAACATGAAAAAAAGGAAATCGGCCAGAATTAAAATTTTTAAATGTTAGCGATGGCAGTATTTCCTCGAGTTAGTCAAATTGGCGTACATTTATCCCAATCTCAGATTAAAATTCCTGATTAATTTATTTCAGTACTTTCAATATTATGGGAAGACTTATAATGCTATACTTTTGTAAGAGAAGGAATTATAAAAAATTACATAATTTTTTTGTCTTTACCTTGTTGGAAGTGCAAAATACGAATTTTAGACTTTCTACTACCAGAGTTAATCGAAATTTAATAGATAACTATCATTCAGCATGAAAAAAAAAAGGAAATCGGCCAGAAGTTTAATTTTTAGATGTTAGCGATGGCAGTATTTCCTCGAGTTAGTCAGATTGGCTCACAATTATACCAATCTCAGATTAAAATTCCTGATTAATTTATTTAAGCACTTTCAATAATATGGGAAGGCTTATAATGATTATACTTCTGTAAGACAAAAAATTATAAAAATTTACATAATTTTTTTAATTAAAATTCCTGATAATTTATCTGAACACTTTCAATACTATGGGAAGGCTTATAATGATTACACTTCTGTAAGACAAAGAATTATAAAAATTTACATAACTTTTTAGAAATTTAATTTTCAGAGGTTAGCGATGGCAGTATTTCCTCGAATTAGTCAAATTGGCGCACAATTATCCCAGATTAAAATTCATGATTTATTTATTGGAGTACATTCAATGTTATGGGAAGGCTTATAATAACTACACTTCTGTAAAGCAAGGAATTATAAAAATTTACATAATTTTTTTTGTGTTTACCTTAGTAGTCCTCATTGTCTAAATCAGCCATAATCAACCTTTTGCTCTCGGGCCATATTTGCTACGTTACGCGGGCCGCACAATACCCCAATATATATATATATATATATACATATAAAACAGTTCCGTAACTGACTGACTCAGTGACTGACATACAATGCACAGACCAAACCACTGGACATAAAGTGCTGAAATTTTTTATGGCGATTCTACTTATAGTGTGGGGGTGCACTAAGAAAGATTTCTGAAAAATTCTTTTCAGATTTTTTAAAATTAAATTTTTAGGCTGTTTTTGTAAGTTTTTTAGAGTTTGCATTTAAAATAGTAATTTGAGGGTTATAAAATTTATATCACGAGAAAGATCATACAAATTCCTTTAAAATGAAATCTTTACCTTCATTTTCTGATTTTTGGGGAATTTTTAAAGATTAATTTTTAGAATTTAATTTATTAAATGCTGATCACGTGATTTCTTTTGCTGGTACTTTAAATAAATTTATCGTCACGTGATAACAACGAAATAGACAAAAAAAAAATTTTCTGGCTAATGCGACAGACGATTGGACATTATTCAAAAAAATATCAAAATACAGTAAAAGATATGTTCCTCAAACTGTACTACATTAACTGTACTATAATCTTTAGTATGTCTTACTAGATTTAATTTGAATATTTTATTCTACATTATTTTGTCTTTAAAATATCCCTTACGATTTTTTTTATAAATATATATTTATAAATATTTTACATCAATTTTATACATTTATCGTCGTATTTATTAAAAATATACATATATATATTTTTTGGCATTATTTGCATATATTGACCATTGTAAATTAATTTGAATGTACTCCGTAGCGAAGTGCGGGTTTTCAGCTAGTTTTCTATAAAGAACGACAGTACAATAGACTTTGTATGACGACGCATGGGAAATGGGAAACAGTGTTCAATCAAGTAAAATCGACAGCCCTGAAATATCACTACAGGGTGGCTAATAAATACTGTAACACTCCAAAAAATAAGAGTTAATTTTAATCGTTTGGAAAAACAATTTATCTATCTATTTGTGTGATTGGCAACTTTTTGTAAACGCAGACGATTTTTGTTTAAAGTAAAACATGTAGAATATTTTTAAAGATGGAAGCCAAAAGGTTAATGGTTAAACAGCTTTTTGATCGCGGATTTTCTGCAGGTAAAATATTTAAGCAATTAAAATGCCTTGGTTTTAATAGGACGTTTATATATAGGACTATAAATCGATTATTGGATACCAATAGCTGTAAAGATCGTCCAAGGTCCGGTCGTCCACGCACTGTTCGTACAAAAGAACGTATCAAAAGAATTCGTGAAAAGATACGAAGAAATCCACAACGTTCTGCAAATAAAATGGCTGCAGAAGAGAACATCAGTCGCAGAACTATGCAACTTATCATAAATGAAGACCTGGGTTTTCGCCCTTATCGCAAAAGAAAAGTTCAAGGTTTGACTACTGCACAAATAGTAAAAAGGTTACAAAGGTGTAAGAAATTGCTGAACCGGCACGGTAGCAAAAGTGTTGAAAAAATAATTTTCTCTGATGAGAAGCTGTTTTGTACAGAACTAAGTTATAATGCTAAAAATGATGTTGTATATTCAGCAACCTTCGAGGATATACCTGAAAATGTTCGAACTGTTAAACGCTTTCAGAACAAGAATTCTGTTATGGTTTGGGCTGCAGTGTCACACAATGGAAAACTGCCTCTGAAATTCATCGATAAAGGGGTAAAAATCAATGCTGAATATTACAAACAGGAAGTATTGGCTACACGTTTATTACCACATGCTAACAGATTGTATCCCAAAAAGAATTGGATATTTCAGCAAGATTCTGCACCGTCCCACCGATCCAAAACAACACAGGAATGGCTCCATGACAATTGCCCGAAGTTTATCAAGCAAGAAGATTGGCCACCTTCTTCACCAGATCTAAATCCTTTAGACTATTGCATTTGGGGGATTTTAGAGTCTAAAGTAAATGCTAAGCAGCACAGAAGTTTGGACTCCCTCAAAGCTTCCATACGGAGTGAATGGGACAAATTACCTCATAAAATGATTCGTGCCGCAATAGGACAGTGGCGTAAGAGATTATCTTTAGTAATCGATAAAGATGGCGGTCGATTCGAGTAAAATTATTTCATGGTAAACTTTCATGTATAATGTTCATAATATTGTTGTATTTTCCATTTTCTATTTCATCTGTGCGTAATTAAATGATTCGATATTTGTCACAGTATTTATTAGCCACCCTGTACATTAATATTTGAAAAACTGTTCAGTTTTGTACAAGGTATTAAAGAGAAAAATTCTTTTAAATAGAATGTAAAATGGATAATTATAAGAAGAATCATACAGTGGACTGATATCTACAAAACACTATTTTGAAGACTGTTTCAAATGCATTTACTTACGAAGATTAATTACTATTTCTCCAACAGATTAAAGGTACGCTGCATGATTAAAAATTTAGATTCATCGTATTACAAGAAGTTATTAATAACTATTATATGGAAAGTCGATGCTCAGATTAATGACAGTTTATCACAAAAATTTTATAAAACCTTTGATTGTAAATTATTAGTAATATAAATTAGAAAATAAAAATGTAATGCCAGTTTAACTCTTCAGCGGGCTCGCCAATTTTTGAAACACCAGCAGGCGCGAGTGGCACAAAGTGCAACGTCTCTTTCAACTTTGATTATTCCTTTTGTAATAAACTTCTTATTTTTAATTTAAAATAATAATTCTGCGTTTTATGACAAGATATAAAATGTTCATAATATTGAGATATTTTTATAAATAAAGACCAAATAATGCAGATACAATGGCCTTATTTCAAAACTGTCCGGTTTGTTGGATCTACGGGTAACTTGCAAATGGATTCGTGTTATGTCCAATAACCTAAAAAAACAGTGAGATTGTCCATCTTAGTTATGTGCGGGATATCGTGTAATAGCTGCATATTGGATCGACTACATCAACTCCTGCTTTTGTCGTATTGTAATCCAGTATAATCGATGGTTTACCACGGTTAAATCAGGACTAACAATGAATGGAAAGGAATACAAGGGTCAGAATATCAGACCTGCATTAGAAAGGGTGTAGCTATAAATAGAAACTGCTCAGAACTCTCAAACCTTACAAGTAAAAAGAAACTATTCAAAATTACGAAAATGTTGCACTTTGTACACGAGCGCGCCCGTTGAAGGGTTAATGAAAAATATTGAAATTGAATTTCATTTTATAAATCCTTACCCTGTGAAAATGTTTGGGTTCTAGGTTATTTACCCAATAATTTCTCTAGGTATGGTTATTTGTGACCTCACACCAATAATTTCGCTAGGCATCATTATTCGAGAAAAAAGTTCCCTGTGCATTGTTTTCATATAATTTCTTTTTCCATTTACATTAAAAACTGTTTACTGCCATTGAAAATCTCCAAATAGGAAGCAAGAGACAGGAAACCTTCAAAAAATCCTTTTTCTTACAATTTCAAAGTAAATTTTGAAAAACTTCTTTGGACTACATCACGGCATCCGAAACAAAATAAATTACTGCATAATTCGGTACAAGCACGATATTCTTCTGCTATGCAGTATCTTTTCCTTTCCTAGAATTTCGCTTTTTGTAACTTAATTATAGACCCAAACTTTACACTTTGTTTTTGACACACGAAGTCAAAAATTAAGGTATGTCAGTCGCAAGTAAGCATTTTAAACCCGTCAAATCAAATAAAAATACTTAAAAATAGTTAAGATGTAAATAGAAAAATGTTTCTGAGACTAATATTTTAAAAGCTTTTAAGTCATTTTTATACATTCTTGAAAATGTAATTCAGTATTGCTTGTTTTACCCAATCAAAACACGGGTATTTCAGAACAAAGAATATGACTATGTGGATATCACAAATGTTTCGACAAAATTCTTTCCTTGGGTTCTATATATTATCAAAAGTAGCTTTTTCTTCGTAAAGTTATATTTTCTTTAAACCCCTTGATTTCCAATAAAGAACCACTATCTTATGTCACAAGTAGCCTAAAAAATTGCTACAAATCAAGTTATTTAAGGGGATGGACCTTTCAAAACGATTTTTGAAATTTTTACCACAGAGATATGAAATTTTGTATATATATATTCATTAAAGTATAACAATATTAAACACCTTATAAAATGTTATAAATATTTTTAAAAAAATATTTTATAATTAAAAAATTTAAATTAAATTACCCTTTTTTAAAATGCTCCTTGCGACTCAATTTTAAACTTTTCCCCTTAATTTTGCATTTATATTGCTTATAAATACTTTCTGAATAAAGTTATGTATTTTTTTGTACTTTCGTTGAATAGTTAATTTTTAGAAAATATTTTTATGCTTGTACTCTGAATTTTCGCGAAATTTTTGTACTTTTCTACACTAAAGTTAAACTTTTATAACCTAAATTACCTCGAATCCTAAAATGGATACATAACTTTATTTTGATGTATTACAGGAATCTTTATTATAAATTTCATAAAATTTCGACAAAAATTATGACGCAAGGAGCATTTTAAAGACTTGCAAATCTGGAAATTTCTCATTTTGAGAAAAAGTCATTTAAAAGAAAATTTTTTATCTACCTTTAATACTTACTGCTCTAAAGCCACCAATTTTTCATTTTTCATTTCACTACACATTTTAAATGCATTTCATTCCAATATTTACATGTTTTTAAAATATTAATACACCCCCAAAAAAATTCCAATTTTTGCTCGATTTTTGGTAATTTGAAAGTCCACCATCCCCTTAAACCGCCATCTCTTCTTTCATAAATTTCTAATGATTTATTTCCATACTGTTCAGTAGCGTCGTTAGTTAGTCGTTCCTGCAAAAGGAAATAGCTGCACATCTCATTGTGCAGTTGAATGCTTTTGTACACAGTAAATTTTACAAGGAGTTGCAAACCAAGAAAAAAAATTAAATGTTATCTTCTCTTCGGAGTGCTATTTTCATCATTAAGTTAACATCTTCCTGTCATAGAGGATTTCAACAAGGATAAGAGCAGACAGTATTTTTTAAAGGTCGAATTCCTAAATGCTTCATAAACCCTGTTTACCATAAATTTCTATTAATTTTATTTCAACAAATCTTATTCTACCTATCATTGTAAAAACCTTCCGGGCTGTAAAGTTTGTGGTTTAATTCACTACTGAACACAATGCTTTCCTTCTGCTGATCAAACGAGTAGATGTAGCTGTGAACTCTTTAGCCGTTGACAACTATTTCTTTGATTGTTTCTACATCTGACTAACATCATTTAGAGTGTCTGCTGTCGCTGAATCCGTGCCAAACACAATTAGCTAGACTCTAAAGAAGAATGCCTCTGAAAGTCTGATACAAGGAATAGGTTATATTTAAACGCGTGAGGCTGTCCAGCCCATCGATTCTCAAGCTAAATGTCCAAAATGGTGTTCTCATTTTCACTACAGGGTGGCTAATAAATACTGTAACACTCCAAAAAATAAGAGTTAATTTTAATCGTTTGAAAAAACAATTTATCTATCTATTTGTGTGATTGGCAACTTTTTGTAAACGCAGACGATTTTTGTTTAAAGTAAAACATGTAGAATATTTTTAAAGATGGAAGCCAAAAGGTTAATGGTTAAACAGCTTTTTGATCGCGGATTTTCTGCAGGTAAAATATTTAAGCAATTAAAATGCCTTGGTTTTAATAGGACGTTTATATATAGGACTATAAATCGATTATTGGATACCAATAGCTGTACAGATCGACCAAGGTCCGGTCGTCCACGCACTGTTCGTACAAAAGAACGTATCAAAAGAATTCGTGAAAACATACGAAGAAATCCACAACGTTCTGCAAATAAAATGGCTGCAGAAAAGAACATCAGTCGCAGAACTATGCAACTTATCATAAATGAAAACCTGGGTTTTCGCCCTTATCGCAAAAGAAAAGTTCAAGTTTTGACTACTGCACAAATAGTAAAAAGGTTACAAAAATGTAAGAAATTGCTGAACCGGCACGGTTGTAAGGTATACACAAGATTCGATTCACAAGAATCGAACTTTTGAGTGAATTAAAGAAGCTGCTTCAGATATGCTAATTTTGGCATACGCGCTTAGTATAAATACCACGCAGCGTCATTAATGAAAAAGGGGAGTTGTTGTTAAGGTTGAAAAGGTGTTATCCTGCGCTAGTGCTTTGCGGGCCAGAAGTTTACGTGGCAGTACTGCTGGTTTGACTTACTGTTCGTGAGTATAAAATTATATTGTTTTTGAAAGCTGTATTTACATTCCGTACAAGTAGTACGCATGCTTATTGCTGTAAAAGCCAATTATATGTGCAGCGAATTCAATAAACATTATTTCATGTATAAACTGTGTTTGTATATAATTCAAATAGAGTGCCACTTCAAATTATATACACCCAAGTCTGGGTAGAAGTGAGCATAGATTCTCTATACTGGCGCCCGAAAAATATATATACCCTGGTAGTTAGCGTTACATTTGTAACGAAGAACATAATTGAAATTAAAAACTGTGTACTGTGTACTTATATTGATAAAATTGTTGCAAGTACTTATATACTATTTAAAAAATGAGTGTTGTAGAACAAAATCCTGCTGGAAATTTTCCTCGGGTAATTATGGTTCAGCAAATTGCGCCATTCGAAGCCACCTTCAATGGCGGCCCCTCAAGCCAATTCCTAAAGAAAATTGAGCATTACTTTCAGCAACAATGCACCCCAGAGGGGGATAAACTTAAAATTGCTCTAGCCGCTTTAAGAGGTAGTGCATATCAGTGGTACACGTGTATGAAAAGCAGTAATCTGATTTTTGACTATCCGTCATTCAAGCAACAGTTTCTTAGTGTTTTTCCAAAGACCTTTAATCAAAGTGAAATTGAAGCGGAAATTTATTCGCTAAGGCAATGTGAAGGTCAGTCTGCATTAGATTTTGCTATGGAAAAGATTTCCAAGTGTGAGGAATATTTAGAGGGAATGACGGAAGCGATAATCTTAAAAATAGTTATCCAACGTTTGAAGCCAAGTGTTCAAGATTTTTTAGATAATCAAACAATTACAAGCAAGGTTACCCTCCTTCAAGCTTTAGCTAAATATGACAATAGACATTTCTTCGCTACCCCTCACCGTCATTCAGGTACGAGAAGTTTTATACAGCCGCGCCAAAATTTTTCGCGAGTTTCAAACCAGCAGCGTAAGCAGTACCGCAGGCAAAATAATAGAAGCGCACGGCGTGATAATGAAATTAGTGCACTTAAAGAAAATATGGAAGCACCTTACTTGCACTGGCAAGTTGATTCACATGATATGGTTCAACCTGTTAAAACTGTGTGGTCAAATGTATTATTTTGTCCGAGCAGTAATCATTATTTTGAGAATAGTGAAAGTCAGGGTATTTTTGTGGCTTATAAAGAAAGTGAGTCTAGCTGGAATAATGCGGTAATTCCAGTACAAATTTCTGAAAATAGGGCCGATACTAATGCTAGTGGTTTAGAAAATAAATCATCGGACACTTCTATTAATGCTATACCTGATATTATTAATGCTATACCTGATATTATTGATGCTATACCTGATATTTTAGATGATATTCACACATCTGTTAATGAAGGAAATTTAGTAGATGACGAAGTATGCGTTACGGAAGTTAGTGAATACTTATTAGTTGACGACAATAAAAATTCTTTAAACGATAGTAGGAACTTGCTAGGTGATGATATTATTTCAAGTTTCCAGCCGAATGGGGATTGTGTAGGCCAGGTTGATAATATGGTTTTAAATAAAGTACATGAAAACCAGACTGAGAATCAGGATGAAAAGTTGACACAGAGTTATACTGTAGGTAGTTTAGCTGATGCTTCGGAAGTTATAGAGAAAGTTTGCAATAAAACGCACGAGTACGAAAAGCTTAATCTTCCTAAAACTGAAGCAGTGTTAAAGAATTTAAATGATAACGATTCTGATATCGCAAGTTTCAAAGAGACTTTTTCGTCAAAAGAGGATAAAACTAAAGTTAAGGGGGATAAAAAACGTGGAAAAGAGCCTTCAGGTTCCAGCATTAAAACTGCTAATACTGAAGTAATTAAGGCGGTAAACAAGAAGTCGTATAAGCACAAATACGAAAAACAGAGTCAGGTTGTTGAAAAACATGACACAAGCAGCGAGATAAAGCCAGTTACTAAACACGTTGGTGCGGCGTATAAGTTTCAAAAAATAGAATCTGCATTAAAATCTAATGTCTATACTCTAAAAGGTACGGAGAAAAGTAAAGTGTGCACTACAAAACCTCCATCTAAGGAGGAATGCGTCGCTGATAAGGTACACAAGGTTATCAAAAGGAAGAATGACAATTTTAAAGTTCCTTTGCATGAGTACAGGAAACGGAAGATTTCTGCCGCCCAGCAAGGTTGGCCTCCTCCCAAGAGACCTCCTGTCCATCGTCAAGCCGGACCAGCGCCTCAGGACCTACGACCTGCTGCACGAAGGATGCCCACACGGTCAACGAACCCCTTTACTAGGACTGCGACCATCAAGAGAGGTTCAGCGGATTGGACAAACTGGTGCAGTGAAGTTGCTGCATTCATGAGGAACAAGTCTTGTATCAATTCTCTTATTCTAACTCCCACCCTTTAATAAAATCGAACCAAATTGGTTTGAAGTTCCCCAGTGTATATACTGTGTAAACATTTTGAGGGGAAGTGGTGAGGCACTGAAAAAAAACGGTATACTGTTGTTTTATAAACTTTTGAAGGGGACATGTAGTGAAAAAAAAATAATACATACTAACTACAGATAACAAACAACTAACATACTAACTTCACAAATCATAACACATGTACATTATAAATTGGGGGAGAGCAGATACAGTCAAGAAATGTCATGCTGTGCAATTGTGTTGTCACTTTTAATTAAAATAGATATTTTAGGGCGCAGTTGGCCAGCCCAGTATCCGCAACTCTGCAAATCCTCTGTGTAATGGTGTCACCTGGACCCTTCGGGGTTAGTTTTGTAAAATGGTAGTGGCGTTTTTCCCCCACACAACGTGTGGAAGGTTTTTTGGCTTTGCCACCCATTATGTAAAAAGTCAGACCAGCACGCGTTTTCAATTAGTTAACTGAAGCCGTTCAGACCTCAGTTACCTAATTTTTTTTTTCGAGGGAGGCCAGTGTAAGGTATACACAAGATTCGATTCACAAGAATCGAACTTTTGAGTGAATTAAAGAAGCTGCTTCAGATATGCTAATTTTGGCATACGCGCTTAGTATAAATACCACGCAGCGTCATTAATGAAAAAGGGGAGTTGTTGTTAAGGTTGAAAAGGTGTTATCCTGCGCTAGTGCTTTGCGGGCCAGAAGTTTACGTGGCAGTACTGCTGGTTTGACTTACTGTTCGTGAGTATAAAATTATATTGTTCTTGAAAGCTGTATTTACATTCCGTACAAGTAGTACGCATGCTTATTGCTGTAAAAGCCAATTATATGTGCAGCGAATTCAATAAACATTATTTCATGTATAAACTGTGTTTGTATATAATTCAAATAGAGTGCCACTTCAAATTATATACACCCAAGTCTGGGTAGAAGTGAGCATAGATTCTCTATACGGTAACAAAAGTGTTGAAAAAATAATTTTCTCTGATGAGAAGCTGTTTTGTACAGAACAAAGTTATAATGCTAAAAATGATGTTGTATATTCAGCAACCTTCGAGGATATACCTGAAAATCTTCGAACTGTTAAACGCTTTCAGAACAAGAATTCTGTTATGGTTTGGGCTGCAGTGTCACACAATGGAAAACTGCCTCTGAAATTGATCGATAAAGGGGTAAAAATCAATGCTGAATATTGCAAACAGGAAGTATTGGCTACACGTTTATTACCACATGCTAACAGATTGTATCCCAAAAAGAATTGGATATTTCAGCAAGATTCTGCACCGTCCCACCGATCCAAAACAACACAGGAATGGCTCCATGCCAATTGCCCGAAGTTTATCAAGCAAGAAGATTGGCCACCTTCTTCACCAGATCTAAATCCTTTAGACTATTGCATTTGGGGGATTTTAGAGTCTAAAGTAAATGCTAAGCAGCACAGAAGTTTGGACTCCCTCAAAGATTCCATACGGAGTGAATGGGACCAATTACCTCATAAAATGATTCGTGCCGCAATAGGACAGTGGTGTAAGAGATTATCTTTAGTAATCGATAAAGATGGCGGTTGATTGGAGTAAAATTATTTCATGGTAAACTTTCATGTATAATGTTCATAATATTGTTGTATTTTCCATTTTCAATTTCATCTGTGTGTAATTAAATGATTCGATATTTGTCACAGTATTTATTAGCCACCCTGTAGTAACATTAAAATTATTCTACTTGTTTTTCTTGTAGTATCAGCCATATATGGGATATAATATAATCGCATCGTATGCAGGAGACAAATCACATGACCCGAGTTATATTCATCGACTCTTTAATTGTAACATTACCGCTTTTTATGTTTATACCAATTATTCAAGAAACAAATCTCAAATTTCAAATATTCTTGATTCTGTTGTTTTCGGTTTTTGTCAAAATGACTCGAAAATTACGTATACGATTGTAAGGTATACACAAGATTCGATTCACAAGAATCGAACTTTTCAGTGAATTAAAGAAGCTGCTTTAGATATGCTAATTTCGGCATACGCGCTTAGTATAAATACCACGCAGCGTCATTAATGAAAAGGGGAGGTTGTTAAGGTTAAAAAGGTGTTATCCTGCGCTAGTGCTTAGCGGGCCAGAAGTTTACATGGCAGTACTGCTGGTTTGACTTACTGTTCGTGAGTATAAAAATATATTGTTCTTGAAAGCTGTGTTTATACATTCCGTACAAGTAGTACGCATGCTTATTGCTGTAAAAGCCAATTATATGTGCAACGAATTCAATAAACATTGTTTCATGTATAAACTGTGTTTGCTTCAAATTCAAATAGAGTGCCACTTCAAATTATATACACCCAAGTCTGGGTAGAAGTGAGCAAATAGATTCTCTATACGATTAGAAAGGGATATGGATTTTTACTGGATTCTTGTTTGGCTGATATATACGAATTTCAAACAAGCGTCGAGGAACACTTCTGCAGATTATCTATATATTTAAGTTGCTAAGCCGACTTTTTGGGCAGTCCGTCAGAGATAACTACTGCATCAATTTACTTCATTTTGGTCTTAAACGAAAGATTTTAATCTGTAAATTTGTCAAATTTGGTTTTTGTAACTGCAATTTTTATTAATAAGCTATAATTTACAATTAAAATTTGATTTCTGCGCAAGCTCAGTGGCATGTTTCAATCTGGCTCTAGAAACTCACTGTTTCTGCGCATGCTCAGTGACATGTTTCAATGCCGAGGAGTCTCTCTAGATCTCTCTCTGCCATTTTTATTTTTATGATAATTATGTTTGTGAAATATAAGATTAAACCTGATGGAAATTGTTTATTTCGCGCTGTTTAATTTGCGATAATTTACAGTTAAAAATTTGCTTTCTGCGCATGCTCTGTGACATTTTTAAATCTGGCTTTAGATACTAAGCACGAGGCCGCTTAAACATTAATTTGTTTCTACGCATTATGATTTTCAACATTTGGCAATGATGTGTTGAGTATAATTTGTGTATTAGTACATTTATTTACTATCCAGCCGTCATGTTTTGACGGGTACCAACTAGTTGTCATTTTAAGGTTGTTGGTACAACAGTGCATGAAGAAGTTTTTCATTTGCACAACCTAAATTTGTGGCAATATTAAGTTTCTTAAAGAGATAATTAGGCCAGCACACCTAAGGTGTTACTTGACATTATATGTTGATAAAAAATAGATTTATTAATCTAAAGTATATTCTAAACGAATCTTATAAAAGGAAAGAAAAAAAAGGCAATACAAAGACGTCGTAAAAAAGGGGGTTCAGTATTTTAATCCTGAAATCATGTTTGTGGTAAATATTTTTGGACAATGGGGGATTTTTCGTTCACTAGTAGAATAGTTGATTTCTCCTTAACTGAAGAAATTTTCATTACTTTTTTGATAATTTAGTATTAGCTCTCCCTCTAAATAAATATAATCACTGTGAAAATGATTTTCTTCACAAATACTTCTTTATTCCAAGTTACAGAAAGCTTAAAATAAAAAATGATATATTGCAATAAGGCACACAAAAACCGGTATCGAGAATTTTTATTTCATGACCTTTTTCCAGGATAATCATTTTCACAGTGATTATATGTAAATAAATATAATCACTGTGAAAATGATTTTCATCACAAATATTTCTTTACTCCGAGTTACGGAAAGCTTAAAATAAAAAATGAGATCTTGCAATCTGGCACACAAAAACCGGTATCGAGAATTTTTATTCCATGACCTTTTTCCAGGATAATCATTTTCACAGTGATTATATGTAAATAAATATAATCACAGTGAAAATGATTTTCATCACAAATATTTCTTTACTCCGAGTTACGGAAAGATTAAAATAAAAAATGAGATCTTGCAATCTGGCACACAAAAACCGGTATCGAGAATTTTTATTCCATGACCTTTTTCCAGGATAATCATTTTCACAGTGATTATATGTAAATAAATATAATCACTGTGAAAATGATTTTCATCACAAATATTTCTTTACTCCGAGTTACGGAAAGCTTAAAATAAAAAATGAGATCTTGCAATAAGGCACACAAAAACCGGTATCGAGAATTTTTATTCCATGACCTTTTTCCAGGATAATCATTTTCACAGTGATTATATGTAAATAAATATAATCACTGTGAAAATGATTTTCTTCACAAATACTTCTTTACTCCGAGTTACGGAAAGCTTAAAATAAAAAATGAGATCTTGCAATCTGGCACACAAAAACCGGTATCGAGAATTTTTATCCCATGACCTTTTTCCAGGATAAAAACTCTCCAAGAAAGAGAGAGGAATATATTTTTCTCTGACCCGAAGAGATTCATGTATTTTATTGGACCATGAAAGTTTTCTGGGGTTTTTTTTTGTTCTTGTTGTTGAAGCTATGTTTTACCTATGACAGTTTTTAGGTTAATTTTTCCCCCGATGTTTGCCAAGATAGTGCGTTTTGAGTAGATTTCCCCCCCATTCAACGCAAGAAAAGCAAGTATGTAACATTTAAAAATATCATTTCATAAGTTTTGGAAACACTGTTTCAAGCATTAATAATTTCGTATCGAATATAATTTTCCAGATTATCTAATTTCGATAATTGAAGTAAAGAAAGTCACTTACTCATGGGGAGGAAATTTCATCGCAAAAAAGCCTTTTAACAGAATGGAAAAATGAATTGCTCTATGATAACAGAGAAAGCTAAGCAATAATTTTTTGCTTCATGTATAATTTTGTAACCTTTAAAAGGAAAGGCTGCTTTAAATATACTAATTACTCATGTAATTAGCGATATATATATAGAGAGAGTTTTATCTGCAGGTTATTCTTACATGCATCAGAGAACTTAGTTCTGTGTGGGCACTTCCGTTTTTAATATAGATACATATAAAAACAGAAAATTAAATAAGCATTTGCTAAAAAAAGGTTGTAGTACTTTAACATTTCACTCTGCTATAAAATAATAGACCAGATTGGAAATATACTTAAGTCGCTTCAAAATTTCAGAATTAAAAGTAAAATTCTAGAACCATTCAGCCGGGTTTGATTCTGGGGCGTAACATTCAATCAAATAACGTCTTAAACATTTATTTGATTTAAAGCCACATCGAATCGAAAGTCTTAAACGACAAAGGATTTGAAAAAAAAGAAAACATTTGTAAACTTTGAGCCTGGAAATCAGTGTCGGTTGCCTCACTGATATCGTAAATCGATAAAATCAACTTCGGTCTGTTATTTTAAGTTACTTTTGATCCATTTAAAAATATGATTCCAGATCAAAGAAATATTCTATTGGTAACTGTAAAAAATTTCCTAACCACAATACGTATAACATAAATTCTGAAAAATCAGACTAGTGTTGAAACCTCAAATCGTTAAAGGCACTTAAAATAAAGTCCATGATGAACGTGCATATATATATATATATATATATATATATATATATATATATATATATATATATATATATATTAACGTTATTCAAGTGACCATAAAAATGACGGTATATGAGCGAAAACGTTAAATCGGGGTAAGACCAGAAACAAAACACTGAGCATAAAATAAAGTGTAATTTAGGTAACATACCTTTTATTTCTTCATTTACAATGGTTTTTACATCAGTTTTGTAAATTATGCTTTAAATATATCGGTTATTTCACTTTCTGAATAGGATGCAGGTAAGCCCAAAAGAGATCCCAAGGCCCCGAGTCCCCCAAGGAAGCAATAAGTCAAAAAAAAATGAAAAGACAAACACAACATTTTTTTTTGACTTATTGCTTCCTTGGAGGACTCGGGGCCTTGGGATGTCTTTTGGGCTTACCTGCATCCTATTCAGAAAGTTCCCCTTGAGGTAACTGATATGGTTAGGCTCCCTGATGACGAGACCTGTCGGTTACCTCTGTTGTTTTATGGTTCAGTTCAGGCACTTATACAGAATCTTGCCGTTGGTGCGTGGATGCCCAGAGTGCTTGATTTCTGTTTGTTTCTTGTCTATATTCGCACTATTTTTATCTATCTCTGTTGGATTATTTATTTGTTTTTTTCATTATGGGGATATGAAGCGTCTGCGCTAGCCTCTATTGAAAATGTTTTCTTTGCAGGATATGTTTTATGTTAAAGTGATTTAGCAGTCTATGCTTGAATTTTAATTTTCGTTTATTTCTATTGTTTATATTTTACATCATTTAATCGGAATCTCTGATGTCACGATATTTGAATCGCAATGTACAGGGTGTCCATAATTAAAGTCCCACTTTCAAAAGGCTGCAAAAAAAGAACCACTTGTCAGAATGACTTCAAATTTGAACTGAATATACTGGAAGAAGGGGGAAACTATTTGACATAATAAAAAAAAGTTCCAAACTGTATCAATAGATGGCGCTGTAACATTTTTGAACTTTTTTTTATTATGCCAAATCGTTTCCCCCTTCTTCCAGTATATTCAGTTCAAATTTGAAGTCATTCTGACCAGTGGTTCTTTTTTTGCAGCCTTTTGAAAGTGAGACTTTAATTATGGACACCCTGTAGATAATTCTCGAGATCTATATATGAGCAAGAGGAGATATCACCAATTTCATTAGAGTCTTCATTTTCTCTCTCCTCGTACTCATATTAATCACCACTGTCCTTCGGAAAACCAGCTTTTGCAAAAGGACGTGAGATACATTTTTTCCATGCTGAAGAAATCATATAAAGAGATTCTAGAACGTTTCTCGATTTTTTCCTGCCGCCAAATTCTATACTAAGATGAGAGTTTTTCAAAGCTTGTTTTCTATACTTTACATTGATCGATCGTATGATCCGCAAATCACAAGTTTGAACTTTGCTTGTACAATTGGCAGGGGAAAATTCCATTCGCACATTTTTGTAATTTCAAATGTACAACATGAGGTGTACGGCAGGGAAAAATTCCATTCGCACATTTTGTAATTTTAAATGTACAAAATGGGCTGTATATTGATCAACAAAAAAAAAATAACCTCATGTTTCTGAAAGCGCATTTGTCTGTCCAAATTTTCGAAATATCGACTTCTGCAGACTCGCTACAAATACACCTGTAACATAAATTTGGCCTTTTTTTCAAAGCGGTGTATCCAACCATTTGAAGCAGTGAATCCGTAAATTCCCAGCTTAGAAGCAATTTCTATTTAAAAACGGGGGCCACTTATGGGAATGCTTGTTGCACGAGCTTTGTTGAACTTTGTTGAACCGTTGAAATAGGAATTCCTCAAACGGCCACAATTTCCCATTTTTTCTTTTTTATTAGCCAGTTTTCCCATCTTTCCTACATTTCGGTCCATTCTGCTTGCTTAAAAATTTTCATGACAATTTTTGACTAGTTTAGGAAAATTTCCTTGAGTTTTTCCCTCTGAAAAAACGTTAAATGCGGGAAATATTTTAAAATGAAAATGTTAAATCCGGGAATTTTTAACATTACAAGTATAGGAAATCAAATGGGACTAATGGAAAATGACGTTATATGCGGGAAATCGTTAAATACGGGGTATGTTAAATTGGGGTTTATATATATATATATATATATATATATATATATATATATATATCTTGTGCAGAGGCCTACAAATTAATTTAAAACTTCAAAATTTCCTCATATTTAATAATTCCGCTAAAAGAGCAACCCAAAAAATTACTTAGTTTTTACAGAGGCACTATCTCTATATGCACAAAAAAAAAATCGAAATTTGAAAATCCGGAAGATCGGACTTTAGTCATATTTCCTGTCCGCGATTAAAAGTATTTTCATTAAATGTGAATTGATGTCAAGTCTTAAAAACTTATTGACGTATTTTGCTGTGAAAGAGAAGTAATTCTGTGCATGCGTCTTCTTTAAAAAAATGTATATGCAAAGAAGGTAATCAGCTTTGCATTTTTCTTAAACAGTCTGTGCCTTTAGGACTATCGTGTAATAATAAGGTTTTCTCTGAAAGATGGTCCAGAATTCTTGAATACGATCACGATTAAAATTCAGCCTAACATGGAGGTATGTAATATGAGAATCACGAATCAATTTTTCCCCCTTTTTTTACTCTTAAGCGAATACCGAAAATAATTATATCAAGTAGGACTATATATTTCTTTTAATAGTTAACGATCCCGTCTTACAGCTTTTGTAAAGAAATTTACTACGCTCTTATACAGTTGGTTTAACGCTAGTAGAACTAGTCTAGAGGCTTTACTTCTGTTTACTTCATTATTAACAGAAATATAACAATCTAATATAAAAATTATCTATTACTATGTATTATTTTTTTATAAAAACTTCTGTTTACTTCTGATACAATTGTTAATATATCTCTGTAGAACATGCTGTTTTATATAAATCTTTTCGGTAAAATATTTTTTCACATAATATTCAAAGGGTTCGTTTATACATGTAATCATGCATATTAAAATATGCATTTGTTATCAATTTATAAGTATCTAGATTATTAGTTTTTGTCTGTTTTTAAGTTATAACAGTTATAAAAAAATTTAAAACAATTTACTGGAGATGATAATGCATTCAGTACACTTTCATATTTAACAAATTAGGATAGCTGAATGTTTAAGATGCTCGTCTATGTTTTCATCGTCTACAAATTTGAATCCCGTAACGGGACTGAATAATTGCAACCATTCAGAATAAGAATTAATCAACAGGTGTTGTCCATTTTGCCTTCCTGTAGCCAAAGATGGCCGTAAATTTTTAAAATACCTACTTATAGGACAACAGTTTCCATGAACAGAAGGAATACAACCTCCCCAAACAACCGTAGACCTGCCATTAGCAACTATAGTATTGCTTTTCCTTTCTAACTACTATTTTTTTGTAATTCGCTATTTCACATCTTCTGTGCTTAAAATACGCTTGTAACATGCAACTATAAAAGTTTGTTGTTACATATATGTATATATATTAAATAGTTTAACTATCAGCAGTTTTTAACAAATCAAAGTGACTTTTTCCAGATTTTTTAAATTTATGTCATCATATAGAACGTTAAACAAAGTAAAACTCTTTATTTCTCTATGCTGTAAGATCCTTTCATGATCCATTTTCTTTAAGGAGGAAATAAATATACACTCTGGTGAATTTATTTCCTTTTAACACCTTATAAATTTCTCAGAAGTAGTTTTCTATACAAGATCATTATTTCTAATGACATTATTTTTTACATGTTACTCCAGTATAGTTTATAGGAAGCAATAAACTTGTTTCGGTCGCTTATTGTTTCGTGTATGTAAGTATTTTTCATTATTTTAACATCGTAAATGGCTGACATTTTTTTAATCTAAATAATATTTTATAACTTTTTCTTTTGCCTTTCAACTTCCACCGTATTGAACAATGTTATGTAAATTAGCAATCAATATTTTACCAATAATTCAAAATTCGCTCGAAAGTATAGCTTTATTTTGATGTAGAGAATAATTATGTGGTTACGCATACAGCTCTAATGTATTTTTCTGCTAAACTGCAATTCTGTCTTATAATTTATTATTTAAGGACAAGGAACTTTTATAATATAAGGAAATATGCGGCTGCTTTTATAATATGCGGCTTTTCAAAGCATACATAATCAAGTCTCTCTCTCTCTCTCTCTCTCTCTCTATATATATATATATATATATATATATATATATATATATATATAACAGTTCTGCAACTGACTGAATCTCTGACATACAACACACAGACCAAACCGCTGGACCTAAAGGGCTGACATTTTCTATGACGATTCTTCTTATAGTGTAGGGGTACACTAACAAAGATTTTTGAAAAATTCGTCTTAGATTTTTTAAATTAAAATTTTAAGCTGTTTTTGTAACTTTTTTTAAGTTTGCATTTAAAATAATAATTTGAGGATTATAAGATTAATATCATGAGAAAGATCATAAAAATGCCTTTAAAATGAAATCTATTTCGAATCTTTACCTCCATTGTCTGATTTTTTGTGAATTTTTAAAGATTAATTTTTAGAATTTAATTTATTAAATGCTGATCACGTGATTTCTTTTCTGGTACTTTAAATTAATTTATCGTCACGTCCATAGCAACGAAATAGACAAAAAAATATTTTTTTTCCTTGCTAATGCGTCAGACGATTGGAAATTGTCCAAAAAAAATATTAAAATAAATTAATAGGTATGTTCCTCAAACTGTACTATATTAACTATACTATATTCTTTAGTATGTTCTATAAGATGTAATCTGAATATTTTCTTCTACATTATTTTGTCTATAAAAATATCCGTTACGATATTTTATACATTTTTTCGTTTTTTTTACATCAGTTGCACACATTGATCGTTGTATTTATTACAAATATATTTAAACATATTCTTGGCATTAATTGCATACATTGACCGTTGTATTTAATTTGAATATACTCCGAAGTACGGGTTTTCAGCTAGTATATACACTCATGGACAAAAAAATTAGCGCACCAAGAAATAATTGCGGGATCATAACGAAACTTGCAATGAAGGTACATGTCGGGGAGATATGCAAATGATTAGAAATGCAGCGTGATTGCGGATTACGTATAGCCGGTAGAGGGCGATGAACATCGTACTCCATGGAGTATAAAACAGGTAACCAAAGCTTGTTTGAGTGTGCTGAATCATTTACAAAGGAAGAGCTGAGATAGACATGCCATTACGCCGTCTTCGAAGACAATCTAAGCAGTTGTCGCAGTTTGAGAGGGGGGGAATCGTCGGGATGATGGAAGCTGGGTGGTCAGCTAGGCGAGTAGCTAGTCAATTAGGCCACTCTGATTGTGTTGTGAGGAGGTGTTGGGACCAGTGGACCCGAGAGATGTCATGTACACGAAGACCAGGCTCAGGACGCCCTCGACAGACCAGTCGTCGAGAAGACTGCCATATCGTAAGAAATGCACGCGTACAGCCAACTGCTTCATCGGCCGCTATCCAGGCACAGGTAGCAACTTCACTAGGGGCCTTTGTGTCTTCTCGAACCATGCGAAGGCGCCTGGCTGAAGGACAGTTGGTATCGCGGCGCCCATTACGTGTGCTGCCCTTGACGCTCACCCATCGACGCCTCCGTTTGGAGTTTTGCCGCGCACGAGGAAACTGGACTGCAGCGGAATGGAACCAGGTCGTCTTTAGCGACGAATCCAGATTCAATCTCGGCAGTGATGACAATCGTGTTCGTGTGTGGAGAGCCCGTGGTGAACGCTTCAATCCTGCCTTTGCTGTACAGCGACACATCGCTCCCACAGCTGGTGTGATGGTATGGGGTGCCATTGCCTACAATACACGGTCACCACTAGTATTGTTCCTTGGCACCATGATAGCCCAGCGGTATGTTCATGAAATCCTGCAACCACATGTGTTGCCACTCATGCAACGGCTCCCAGGAGCCATTTTTCAACAAGACAATGCTCGGCCTCATACGGCAAGGGTGTCACAAGACTGACTCCGCACTGTTACTACCGTTCCTTGGCCTGACCGATCCCCATATTTGTGTCCAATCGAGCATATCTGGGATCATTTGGGACGACGAGTTGGGCATCCTACGAGTTTGAACGAACTAGAGGCAAGGTTACAGCAAATATGGAACGAAATGTCTCAAGACATCATACAGAACTTGTATGACTCAATGCCCGATCGTATCGCATCGTGCATTCGACCTAGAGGGGGTCCAACGGAGTATTAACTCCTCAGTTCTTTTGCCTTTTTCTCTGAAATAAATTATCCTTTTTCTTTGATTTTCTTATCATTTACTTATATCAAAGTAGTCATTACGTATGTAAAATTTCGTTTCATTTTGACGACTCCTTCTTGGTGCGCTAATTTTTTTGTCCATGAGTGTATATATATATATATATATATATATATATATATATATATTTATATATATATATATATATATATATATATATATATATATATATATATATATATATGTGTATATAGATATATATATATATATATATATATATATATATATATATATATATATATATATATATACATATATATGTATATATATATATATATATATGTATATATATATATATATATATATATATATATATATATATATATATATATATATATATATATATATATATATATATATATACATACATATATATTTTCTAAGCCTCACTACCTACTCTGACATAGCTTGCTATTTAAGACCATTCTCAGTGCAATAATCCACAAGCTCAGCGGCCTCAATAAAAGATAGATTCTTCCCCGAAGACGGCTTTTGAGAGTCGAGATCCCCGTTTGCTTAATCCGATCACGTGCTACAACTCAGTTAATACGTAGTTTCCGTTACCAGATTGCTTAACTCATTGCTAACTCTTTTTTTTTTGTCTATGAACGTGAGGACACCAAGTTATATTCGGGCGGTTTCGTCAGACCATAGACATTCGGCCACACAGCATTTTTATTCGGTGTATATGATCTTTTTCTCTTCATTTTTGTTTTCCCGCCATAAATCGTGATTCAGGGCATTTGTTTTTACAAAATAGGATTACAGGAGTCTTTTTTTTTCCTCAATGCTGAAGAATTTAGAAGAAAGTTTTTGGCATCCACATTTCTCTTTTCATAAAAAAAAATAGGTACATGGATGTTCTGTAGTTTTTGCTTCTATGGTTCTTTTTATCTTTGGGAAAAGGCATCGATCAGAGAATTTTTTTTATGGAAGTACGACATAAAATAAATAATATTTATCTACTAGAAACTTTTTAATAAAATAAGCTTTTTGAATGATTGAACAAGTGTTGGGTGAAGGAAGTTGTTTCTGTTTATAAAAGAGTTAAAGTAGGATATTTATGATCAACTATTAATATGCCCTATCGTACTGAATCCATTGGTTGTAGTTAGAGTATTTTATTTTGAACTTCCAGTGTTTAAACAGAAGATTTTTCGAATTACATATATTGTTGAGCATATACTTTTGTGAGAACCATTGAAAAAAGTTCCAACATCTATCCATATGGTAAATTATCTATATGGTAAATAAAGACACCATACTACAAGAAATACCAAACTTCACAATTTTTTTAACAAACTTCTATCATATCCGAATTACCTTGCTAGTGATCTATATATTTAAGTTGCTAAACCGATCCTTTGGGCAGTCCGTGAGAGAAAACTACTGCATCAATTTACTTCCTTTTCGTTTTAAACGAAAGGTTTTAATCTATATATATATAAAACAGTTCCGTAACTGACTGACTGACTGACATACAACGCACAGACCAAACCGCTGGACCTAAAGGGCTGAAAATTTGCATGGCGATTCTTCTTATGGTGTAGGGGTGCACTAAGAAAGATTTTTTGAAAAATCCTTCTTAGATTTTCCAAAATTAAATTTTTAAGCTATTTTAGTAACTTTTTTTAACTTTGCATTTAAAATAATAATTTGACGGTTATAAAATTTATATCACGAGCAAGATCATAAAAATTCCTTTAAAATGAAATCTCGAATCTTTAGCTCTTTTTTCTGATTTTTGGTGAATTTTTAAAGATTAATTTTTAGAATTCGATTTATTAAATGCTGATCACGTGATTTCTTTTTCTGGTACCATTAAATAAATTTATCGTCACGTGACAACAACGAAATAGACAAAAACATTTTTCTTCTTTCTAATGCAGCAGACGATTGGACATTATCCTAAAAAATATTAAAATACAGTAAAAGATATGTTCCTCAAACTGTACTACATTAACTGTACTATATTCTTTAGTATGTCCTATTAGATTTAATTTGAATATTTTCATCGACATTATTTTGTCTTTAAAAATTTTCCATACGATTTATATATATATATATATGTATATTTACATCAATTGCATACATTGATCGTCGTATTTATTATAAATTTATATATATATTTTTTTGGGCATTAATTGCATACATTGACCATTGTATGTAATTTGAATGTACTCCGTAGCGAAGTGAAGTTTTCAGCTAGTCTATGGATATGTCAAACTTGGTTAATTTAACCGCAATTTTTATTAATTAGCGATAATTTGCAATTAAAAAATTGTTTTCTGTGCATGCTCAGTGACATGTTTAAATCTAGTTTTAGATAATCACTAAGCATGAGGCCGCATAAACACAATAATTTCTTTTTGCGAAACAAATTTACGTTTTTGTTCTGTTCTTGCTGTTGAATGCTCAGTGACATGTTTAAATATGGCTTTAGTTACTTTTATTAAGCACGAGGCCGCATAATTACGTTAATTTATTTATTCCGAGGAATGTCTCTAGCTCAATCTCTTCCATTTTTAGTTTTAATTATGTTTGGGAGGTATAGAATTGAACATGACGAAAATTGTTTATAACGCACTGTTGGGCAACCATATTTCATTTTATTGGGTTCATTAATAATTTTTTAAAGTGTTTTTCTCTATTCAGAATAGGATTTTCAACATTTGGTAATTGGTCAATTTATTTACTATCCAGCGGTCATGTTTTGACTGGTACCAACTAGTTTTCCTTTTAGTGCATAAATTTCTTTGAAGTTGCTTTTCCAATACACCTGTTAACTGAGATTAATCTAACTCCTAAAGCATAATCAGGAAGAGGGTGGCGCTTTTTTGCGGTAAACGTTAGGAACATGTATTTTAATATACTTATGATATTTTGCAAATTTATTTTATATTTATTTAATTCATTTATTTCCCTGTTCTTAATCCAGTTTTTTTCTGTTGTAAAACGCCCTTTTTTTCCCCTATCGGTAAAATTTAGCTCTACTAAGATCTCTTTTTCAATTCCTACTATTAGTTCACACTCTCTCTATATATATCTTGTTCAAATTTTCAATCGTTAATAAAAGTACTTTTTATTCATCCACTCAAGTTCAAATACATTTTTTTTAAACTTGTAGTGGGTGACACTTGATGTTAATACAGTTTTTTCAAATATTAATTCATTAATTAAATTTAATTAATCGATTTTAGTTTTAGACCTAGAGCGTCTCTTGCTCTTGAATAGTAATTTCCCTCTTGTTACTGTGTAAACGGTAGCACTGCGGTATCGCGGGCTCCTGCCGTCCTGTAGGTTGCGAGATCGAATCCCCAACCTGACAAACTTTTTCTCTCTCTTTTTCCCCCTCCTAATCTCGCACAGTAGGCAAGGTTCTGGCAGGCAATCCTTTTTTTCAATTCCTACTATTAGTTCACACTCAAATTTTTCTTTGTTGACCTAAGTAGGAATTGACTTTAACATTTTTTTTTATATATTACTTGTTTTACCTTTACAACCCTTCACATATTCACTCTCTTTTTCCCCCCTCTTTTTACCTTTACTTGTACTATCGAAGCTTTTTGTGTTCCCCGCTTTCTATTTTCATTCCTACTTTCGTTTTTTACTGATCACTGAAGTTTTATGCATTGCTATATCATCCTAAAGTAGAAGGTCCGGCCTATGTATTGTAGTTACCACTCTTGTATTGTCACTACTCTTCCTGAAGCCCTGAAGCCCTTCACATCACCTAAATTGTGTATGTTGAAATATGCTAAAATTTTGTCATTCCTCTTTTCCATTATAACTACACAAAGATGTTAATAACTAAACCACCTAGTATATTCTAAGCTTCATATAATTATTTTACGTAATCGGGTATTTTTCAGGGGATTTCTTTGAAATAGACCTTATTCCTTAAATTTTCATATTTCAGGATTAATTTGGCAGAAGATATAACTTTTTTTTTTCTCGTAAAGGTTATCTATATATATAAAACAATTCCGTAACTGACTCATTCACTGACTGACATACAATGCACAGACCAAACCGCTGGACTTAAGGGCTGAAATTTTGCATGGGGATTCTTCTTATAGTGTAGGGGTGCAATAAGAAAGATTTTTGAAAAATTCTTCTTAGATTGTTTTAAATTAAATTTTTAATCTGTTTTAGTAACTTTTTTTAAGTTTGCATCTAAAATCATAAATTTAGCGTTATAAAATTTATACCACGAGAAAGATCATAAAAATTCCTTTAAAATGAGATCTTTTTCGAATCTTTACCTCCATTTTCTGATTTTTGGAGAATTTTTAAAGATTAATTTTTTAGAATTTAATTTATTAAATGCTGATCACGTGATTTCTTTTTCTGGTACTTTAAATAAATTTATCGTCACGTGCATAACAACTAAATAGACAAAAAAAAAATTTTTTCTTCTATTGTGGCAGACGATTGGACGTTATCAAAAAAAAAATTAAAATACAATAAAAGATATTATGTATAATTCTATACATTTATCGTCGTATTTATTATATATTTATTTATATATATATATATATATATATATATATATATATATATATATATATATATATATATATATATATATATATGCTTTAATTGCATACATCGACCATTGTATTTAATTTCAATGTACTCCGTAGAGAAGTGCGGGTTTTCAGCTAGTTAAATGATAAAAATAAATTGTATCGTGAGTGAAAGTGTTGTGTCAGTCCGCTTACGATGTCACTCAAAGCCCCGCGTATTTGGCAGCTCTAACTCGCAGAAAAGATCATAAAGTGAATGAAACTTACATCTACATTGTGTTTTTTTATCATACTAAAGTAATATTTCATATGCATATTTTTTAATTTACTTTGCGTTCCCTCCTATTGTGACGTTTTCATTTTTGTCACGTACAATTTGTTTCCACTGTTCGTGGAAGTTCGAAAATTGCAATGAGAACAACTCTGTCACCAGTGAAATTACCTGCATATGGAGTTGTTTTCAGTGTAAAGTATTAAGCTTTAGGTATAACTTAACCAGTTAATAATACAGACAAAAAGTTTCAACTGGTAAATTATGTTGCTTTGTATCAAAAAATAGCAGTCATTCTTCCACAGAACTCACGAGATTCAAGACTACTTTTCAACATTGGAAAGAGACGTTCACTATTTCATGTAATAGATCCTCCCATAAATACATGTATAATTTTTTTAAACAGCATGTTTCTAGAGCTCCACTAGAAGTGCCCTATCTATTGTAAACCACAGTCTAATCGCTCAATGTCTTGCACATTGATGTTCTGTTTCTTTGTAGTCAATTAAGGAAACACGATGGGTTTCCCTACAGAATAGGGTGCTCCCGCCAAATTGGCGACAAGTGCCAACGTATGTATGTATATATGTATGAATGTATGTATATATGTATGTATGCATGTATGTATGTATATATATATATATATTTATGTTTGCTTGTATGCATTGTGTAAGTATGTATGTTTTTATTTATGCATTATGTATGTATGTATCGCAATCGCGCTAAGAAGTGTTCTAAGGGGCACCCTATTCTAATGTAATACGACACGATGTAGACAATGATAATCGTTGTCTGTTTTACTCTTACTATTATAAATAATATGTACGTATATGTTAGAGTAGATGTATGTTTTTAATTCTGGAGCTTTCTGCTCAGGTATAACCACCTTGTTCCTTTTATCGATGGACTGTAGAGCTCAGTATGTCCAGCCACTACACAGCAAAAGAAAAATAATGCAGTAACAATACACCATTAACGAACAACACCCATTTCAACAATAGATGCCTTAGTATTTATTACTATTTATGAGTATTTAGGGTACTTTTATCGCTGTTGCATTATTTACGATTAAAATAAAATTCTTGAATGGTAAGCATTTATAGAAGTGAAAAAACTAGCTCCTAATATTTACAGTTCTTTGAACATAAGTCATGGTGGTGCTGATCTATTGTTACGTTCTTACAACGTTCTCTATACAATGACAGAAACTCATGAACTTATAATGAAGACAAATTGGCAATATATTTAAACACCGTTATTAGATAACCTTCCGTTGAATTCAATATGACGTTATTGATTTATGTGTTTAATAACGTCGATGTACACAATAGATTCCCCTTTCCAAGTACATTCAATTAAATTTCCAACCATTGATTATTATGTTTGCACGGTTTCTTATTTTTTTTTAAAGAATACTACATTATGCAAAATGACAATCTGATTTACAGTTATTTTCTCTTTTAGGTAAGAAGCCCTTTGTTGTAATGTTACTGTATGTATAGGAAGTAAGGAATCTAATTTGTTTCACTAACATGGTAAGTGTTATATAATACCAAAAGTTAAAATTATTTAAGGCTTATTGTCATACTAAGAGTTTAAAAAAATTATCGATAGGTTAAAAATTTTAATTTTGTCAACTTGTTTATTTCAAGTAAATCTAAAATTTGGTACTGTATTCAGTTTTAACCCAGGTTAATAAATAATGTGCATAGAATAACTTGAAGCACAAAATAACTTGAAGAATGTTTGCCTTTATTATGTTAGCCGGGACGAAACAACTCAGCTTAAACTAATCTTTAAAGTTTAAATTTGTTCAATTTCTCATCCATATTTACATAACGACTTCTGAATTTTAGTTTTAGTTAAGAATTATTGCGTTAAAATTGACAATTTTGCTCTAGAAAACTATTTTTCACAAGTAAATTGCTTTCCCCATAAAAACATTCGAAGATTTCAACTAATGGCAAGATTTTTCATCAATGATTTGAAGCATTTTTCATCATTTTACCCTTTTTGTATGTTTCTGTCTGCTGAAATTTCTTTTAATATATTCTTTTGGAAGTTAAATTCATTTAGAATAGAAAAACAGCTTTCTTTTAGTCTAGTTTTAACAAGATTCTATCTGTCTGAAAGAAGGAACATTTTTAAAATGTTGAATTTATTAACTTTCCTTTCGGATTTTATTTCCTCTTGATTTATTTCACATATTTTCACATAACACCCGTATAAACAAGATTGAATAGCGTTTTCTATATTTTCATAATATTCCATTAGATGATTATAATATCACACAATGATTAATTGTGTGACTACTTTTTCAGTACTACTTTTGTCATTTTCAGTCATTGACTACGTTTTTCAGTACTAGGTATGAAATTACCGATAGGTAATGTATATATGATTTTTTTTTCTAGTGAAAAATCAGCTTTTTCCACTGAAGTTAATATTGGTATTATTAACATAAAGCTGATCAGAATCGCCTTAGGTGTCTCAAGTATCTTCAAAAATATTGATATCTAGAATAATTTATTGGTGTTTTTTGTTAAAAAAAGAACCTTATAATTAATGATATGGATCGATATTCTTGCTGTCTGTATTCCGTTTACACTTCAAGCTTAACATCGTAAATATTCCTGTAATATTTTACTCTTGCATTGGTTTAGTGAAAATTTGAACTCATCGTACAGTTGTTACGTAAAACATTTAAACTGAAAACCGAGAAAATATCGATTCTTTATTATTTTTTTACAAATAAACTCTCATTGTTAACCTGTTAGAATTCACCTCCCAAGACATTCGAGCAGGCGTTACCTCCACTAATGTCTCACTTTGAATAACTACAGGTGTGCTCTAAAACACACTCTTCTGATTTTCGCTAATATTGACTGAATGTTTGGGATGTGATATAACTTAAAAATAAATCGTATTTCTTTGTTCTTACAATTTTTTCTCAGTTGACAAATATTCTTCAGATAGGGTGAACACTGTCGCTTTTGAGCGGCAAAAATCAAATTTATTTGGAGATATGTGGGAAATATTATTGCGACTGTTTATGGTTTTGTGGTACATTTCATATTCTTTATCGGTAATCTGCTGTCAAAAGTACGACTTGAGGAGTTAGACATCGTTACTACTTTCACCAACTACAACTCCATTATGGTTAAAATATTGAATTCGTTGATCTGGTGTTATTATCCCCTTATTAGATATTTTCCCCAGTTATATATAATTTAACGACTTCCTGTGACTGGTTTTATAATAGAATGTGATGATTAATGATTGTTTGATTCTTATTACATTCAAGGACTAGAGATATATTAAAGAAACCCACTGTTTAAGACAAGTTATTTCGCTTGATTGCAGTAATTCAAACATGTGCTAGTTCGAGGATTTGCTTGAGACTCTATCGGATGCCTAATGCAACTGCAATTTAAGAGAGAAACGTCTCCAGTCGATAAAGATCCACAAAGATCTAGATGTCAATGAATACTCTTTAAAGTGTAAACCACTTCTAATTTGACAGATATGGAGGGTGCAGGTATTGGAATCTTCCTTAATCGCTTTTCTTGTCGCTTTTTTTCCCCTTCTGCTTTTCTCATGTCGATTCGGGCCATTTTAGTGGCTCTTGAACAGATTCTTTCTCGTAGAACTAAATTTGGTTTTAAAAAAAGCTCTTCTGTTATAATGACTCGAGGGCAGCATCACAGTACTTTTCTCATTTTAGTTCTTGAGATAATGAACCCACCAATTCATGTAGAAATGAAGTTGGACTAAATGATTACTACCATACCACAGAAGAATCAAAGTGCTTCTTCTGTGGTATAATCATATGGATTTCGACGATATATGCACTTGTATGATATACAAATATGATATATATCCCCAACCATTACTGGTGCAAGAAGAATCGTCCTGGCCTCGTCCTTGATTTTGCCAGAGTCAACACCCTCATAGATCCCATCTGAATTTGTATTGTGATGCCAGAGGATTACTAGAAACAACAACAACAGCAACAACAAATATAATACACTGTAGGGCCCAGTGTTAACTTTTAACTGTTATAAACAGAGTCGATAGAAAAGTATATCTTTTATTGGATAACGTGTTGAGAATGCTTTTGTCCATAATGACTGTAAATGTGCATCCCTGAACAAGCAGCAAGATAGCTTTTATATATAGTGCAAAACCCTGTATTTCCCAATTAGTTTTTTAGGCGGACAAAGTTTAACACGTTTTGTAATTTGTAGTCAATGTTTTCCCTATAAATTCAAAATAAGCTCTATTTGGCTTAAACCGGAATACTGCGAAGACCATGGTCTAGGAGTTGAAAGTCTTTTTAATGCTCTTTAACCATTCTCCCCTTTATTACTCACAGCCATAACATTGCAGCTACTGTTCAGTGAGGATAGTTTAGATATTAAATAAACTAACATCATCCCAAAGGGAAAGCCATAATATTCAAATAATCTGAAGACACTTTACCTATCAGACATATCAATCAACTGAAAATACTCTAACGATAGCCCTCCTTTTGTTACTCAATATGACACCCAATACATTATCAGTATATAAAGCATGACACACTGTTCATACATCAATTTATTTTAAATCTTTTAAAATCCCATTTTAAAGCTCTTCAAAATGATACCTTTAAAACGTGTAACATAGGTTTTCTGGCAGAAAGCTGCAAAATCCGATTCTTTTCAGCATTCTACGAAAACAACGCTCAGATGGGAGTTTAGTCCTTTACTATTTTGCTCAGTCAGTTGATTTACAGTGAAAACGCTAATCTCAGTGAATAATTCTTCAACGAAACTCCTTCCGGTAGAGCTATTTTGAAACTGTTATTCAAGAGTCGTCACTAACAATCAGGGTATATTTCCTGCGTTAGAAAATCTTTTGTTGATAATTCTGAGGTACTTGCGAAATCTATTGTGTTTTAGTCGTAATGTTTACTAACGCAGATCTTTTAAAAATGCAATGTTATCCCTCCCAAAAAAAACTGAATTGTTAAATCAAACTTCTTGAAAATGCTTAAGATTTTTAGTCGTCACAACCAACTGAAGGTGATTGTCTATGTTCGGAGCCAATTTTTTTTAAAAAATAATTTTTAAAAGGATTTTTTGGTCTTTTATGGTAAAACAGCACTTAAAAATTAAAAAATAAACAAAAACTTAACTGTAAGTACCATACTTTTTTATAAATGAGACAATCTGAAGTAATTTTTGTTGAAATTTAGCTAAAATGTCTATCGCTCTGCATAAAATTAATAATGGTACGATTTTAATTTCCTTCTCACACAGGATACATATGACAGTTATCTTCAAAATGACCAACAATCTAAGAGAAATTTTAATATGCAAAAATAATACAGACAATTTTATGTTCCAATATGAAAATTTTCCCCTATACGTCCTTCCTTTTCTTATGAAAACAGCCCCAAATAAAAAAACTATTTATTATACATCATTGTAAGTCAATTCATTATCAATAGCATCTAAAACATTTCCTGAAAATTTTATCAAATTATATGCATTATTATGTGAAATATCATGATAACGGTAGAGATTTAGGCTAGAAAACATAATTCTGATAAAAACACATTTAAAGTTGTTTGTCACTTCAATTTTGTAGCAGACGATGTTTTTTTTAAAAAGCTATAACTCTGCTTCTAATTCATATAGAATGAAAATCAAAACGATTTTGAAAAGAGAAAAGATTGATTTACATGATTCTTTCAAAAAATTACCAAAATAGTCTAAAAATGACATTTTTCAACGTAGGCAATCACCTGAAGTTATTAACGTTTGTGTAGAAAAGAGTAATACATTGTAGTACAATACTATAGGGACAGTTTCTTTGGCTGGTATGCGGCTCTGTTATTTACTTTTCATTATTTATTGTTCCTCCTAGCTATAAAGCTCTTTATTGTTCCTACGTATTACATTTCGCTTACTTTATAATGGAACATCCCGATTCGTCCCAGTTTATTAAACAGAAAAGCTGAGCCTCGAAATGAAATCAGACTTAAGACAAACCAAAAATATCTCAGGAAGATAAAATATGTTCTCAGCAGGTTTCGCTTAGTCCACCCTAATCTCGCAGGGTGCAAGAATATGGTATGAATATTGCAAAAGGATGTATAAATGCCTGACCGATTTATCAACGTCCATTTTAGATCTCCTATTCGTCGCGTATACGTAACATAATCAATTTCTCCCTTCTTACTAGTGTCATATAACCAGATATCTGGACGCAAAGGAAATGGAAACTTCCCGAATACGAAATATGTTGGCATAGAATTTCTTATAACTATGATTTTGAATTACATCAGAAATTTCTATTAGAGGATGCTGAAATATTCTTGAAATGGACAGTCAGGATAAACGAGAGAGTGTTGCAGTATGGAGTTAATTTGAATAAACTGGGAAGACTACAGATCAATTGTCTGTCAATAATTAAATGTTAAATGTACTATATTTGTAGTATGTTCATTTGTTGCGTTTAGAACGTGTGTATGGTAACAGTATCATACGTTTAAAAGACGTTATTTAATCCATACAAACAATGAGTTGAAATATCGATGGCTATTCCTCGCTTTTATGATAGGCATTTGTTTGTAAGCCTAAAAAAGAATGTTTAGTTCAGTTTATCTTACTTTTGGTTATGTTACAGAACATCAGACAAAGCATCCTTAGTTTCGGTTGTAGATGTTTTCTACTAGGATTTTTTACTAAGAGTTTCATTCCTCCTTTTAATGCAACTTTTTCTCGAAAAATAGAGGTGAACCTTTGTAGAATCCTCTCAAATGCACTTCTGTCTTTGGGGCCGTTTTTCCAGTGCTGACTGATGCGCTTAAAATGGCAGCTTTTATATGAGCCTGGTGTTAGAGCCTTACCCTTGAAGTTTCTAGGTAAGCGGCCTACCTCTGAGCATCTACCTATTGGGAAATTTGCTAAACTCGCATTACAGACCACATATCCCCAGCTCCTAGTAGTACTAAGTGCAGATTAAGCTATCAGAAGTAGCCAAGATTGCTTGGGGTCCTTTGGAGGTTTGACCAGTTGACTAAGTTCTGCAAAGGATATAAACAAATAGTTTTTATTAAGATTATCCTAAATATTTTAATTTTTTTTACTAATAGACTCCCATGAAATAAAAATACATTTGAATTATTCATTTGAATAATTCGAATCCCATGAAATGCTGAAATTGTAACTTCCCTTTTAGTTTCAATTAAATATAAAAATGATGTCCATAGATTACAAGCATGGATATCTGAAAGTCAACAGCTGTTAAAATTCATTGAACGTAATGACTTAAGTTACAATACTCAATGGCTCATTGTTGAACAAAATCACTGGTAGTTGTTTTTCCTCGATCTGCTGGGTGTCATCAGTGTTAATAAGGACAAATTTGAGTTATATATCCATTTGTCCATGATTCCCTTCCTTTTACTAATAAAACTTGATAAAAGCATTTTCGGGCACACATTAAACCTGTACTTATTCTGCTTAGATAAGAAGTGTGAGGGAATTCTGTTTACATGGGAATGGGACCTATTGACAAAAATATTTGTAATGTTACAAATTTTTGGCTTGATTACATGTCCCTCACAGTGATCCTATAAACTGTCTCTTTTCTTTCTATGGCTCTAGCATTAGTTACCTTTAGGTGAAGTCAGTGGGTTCGAATCTCACTCTTGGTATGAACGTTTGTAGCCTTGCCTTCGGAATCGGCTTTAAGCAATAGGTCCCGATCTAATTAGGCCGGATGACGACCGACTGGCTAGGCCGCTGTCCTTCGGTACCAGAGTCTGTGGGTTCGAGTTCCACTCTTGGCATGGACGTTTGTAGCCGTTCGGAATCGGCTTTAAGCAGTAGGTCCCGGTCTAATTAGCCCTCGTGTAGCAAAAAAAAATTGACCGTAGCGCTCCAAACCCAAGCCAACCCAAGCCCGATCTAATTAGCCCTTGTCTAGCAAAAATTGACCGTAGCGCTACAAACCAAACATTTCCCCGTAGATCATTTCATCATGACTAATTGTAAGGTAAATGTTTACTGAAGAATAAGAGCTGTTTTACTCCCATTCTATCAATGCCGGACGATGGCCAAATGGCTAGGGCCCTGGATTTCTGTACCAGAGTCTGTGGGTTCGAATCCCACTCTTGGCATGGACTTTGTAGCCGTTCGGAATCAGCTTTAAGCAGTAGGTCCCGGTCGAATTAGCTCTCGTGTAGCAAAACTTGACCGTAGCTTTCCAAAGCAAACCAAACCAAACTTATTCTATCAACACGACAATTCAGGTAACGTCTAACGAACAGTAAGTAAATAATCATGCGCTGGTAATACAACAAATTCCATTACAATTACTATAATATTTATATTACAATATTGTTTATCGCTATAATAAATACGCATTCCTCCATGTAAATAACGGTTATCGCTTTATAATTCAGAAAGCACAAGAACACATTTCAGTTGAATTAATTCAACTCTGACTACAGTACTTAAATTTTCGGGAGGAAGTTCAGCACCGGTGAAATAATATTTCCCCGCCTTTACCACATACCAGCCAACCTATTGCTTTTAAAGTGAATTAGCAGCTCCTGCCTCGGAATTTTCAGCCAATTAGTCAGTTTTGAGTCTGCAGAAAGGATCCATCCATCATCGCGGGACGCCTTATTAAAAGCTTATTAAGTTACTGGAAATAAAGCGATTGAAATCCGTGGTTACCATACTTTTAAAATCTCTTGCTGTGTGTGGTCGGGAAACATATGGCTTGAGATTTAAAAGTTATTAAAAGAAAATTCTTATCAGGATTGTGGGGTGTTGCCTTTTTTGTTACTACTATTGTTTCAATAGTTCCAACTTTACTGGTTTCCTTATTGGGAATGCAGCATTACAGTTAGGTCAAATAACTGTTCTTATCTCCAAAATAGTATATTGCTTCACTTTTCCTTCACATTGATTACGAATTCAATATCTATTTAAAATGGTATAATTGTATGTCATATATCACTTTAAATAATTAATTTTGTATCCATTTAGGCAGTTCACCCCTAATCGTGCGCTTATATTGTCACTGTGGGGCCAAATTAAAATTATCTTATATCACAGGTATCTTAAATATCCCCCAGACAAATCGATAACGTTAATCTACGTAATTAGTTTAAATCAAGTTTTACTAAATTTCAATTAATTTTGAAAATTTGGGGAAAAAGTGAAGAAAGGTAAGACTTGGTTATAAAAAGAATGTTGCTCTAACTGGTGAAAATTGGCATCATCTTTAAATACATTATTTGTATTAATATCTATGTCATTATCGATATTCACAGGGATATAAAAATAATGGGAAAAAATGTCTCTCTCTGCAAAACTTTTTCTAACTATACACCAAACTTTTGCTTACAAAATAGTCTTAATTCGTGGGGTAAAGTAATATACGTCCTGTACATTGGACACTAGAATTTGCAATCATTAATCTTACAACATATGTCCTAACTGTTTCAAAGATGTCAGGGAGGGAGAACGTGATCGAAATTTTCTCTTCAAATATTCCCAAAAAATATTCAATAACGTCAAGGTGAAGCAGTTCAAGGGGTCAGAATAGATTCTGTACCTCATGCACATGCTCTTAAAATTCCATGTTGAGAATGCGCACATGATATACGGGTGCTGTATCGTCTGTGAAACAAGGATGGTCACTAAACAATAACCTATTCACCATAGGATACATATGATCCGTCAGAAGAGTTTCGTAGACTTAGAGGACGCTGATGAACAATTGAGGGTCCTAAGGAAAGCCAAGAGACACGCTCCACAACTTTAGACAGGCCCCGCCATGCTTGACACTGGACACCAAGTAATCGGGATAGTATGCTTTGGAAGGCATTTGCCAAAATCTACCAAGGGTTAGAGACAATGCGACGCTTAATTCATCCGACCAGACGACATGTTGCCAATAATTTGAACTCCAGTTAAATGTTTGTGGCCCCATCTGATATATTTGCTTGCATTGGGGTCTTTAATGAGTGACTTCTGAATTGCAACATGACCATACGTATTAACTTTATGCAGCTCCCGACAAATTATTACTGAAACATGATCATTACGAATCGTCTTTACGTCTGCTGTTACTTGCTGTACTGTATATTAAGTTTTCGTGTTACACTCCGTAGTTCCAACTAGCCAGGTGATGACCGAATAGATAGGGCGCTGGCATTCGGTTCCCACTGTTGGCATGGACGTTTTTAGCCATTCGGAATCGCCTTTAAACTGTAGTGCCCGGTCTAATTAGCTCGAGTGTAGCAAACAGTTGGTAGTAGCGCTCCAAACCAAACCGTAGTTCCAACTCTTCCTTGCTGACATCTTCGAGAGATACCCACAGTTTTTGCGTTTGGAGGCACCACCTTGTTCATTTCTGTACAGTGTTATAATGTATGATATTGTGTATCTTGATACACTGACATATTTGTTTTTCCGTTTTAGTCAGCGATGCACCTGACAGCGTGGTATCAATTATCCTGTCCATCTGTAAGCCAATCAGATCTGACACTTTTCACAATAATTCCACAACAGCTAAATATGCAGCTACTGTACTACTACTGCGTAATAACTGATACTCGTACTTCGCCATATCAACACTTCTGATTCAAGATAGTGTCGTCACAATGGTTTACATGAGCAACAGTACACTCGACTCTTTAAATGGTGCCTTCATAATTTTGGTAATCCTACTTTTGCCAGTATTTTTCTCGAAGAAGCCTCAACATATCGATCGTCTATGATGTAGTTTTCACATTACATATATTCATAAAATTCTCCTCCAGTATTCGTTTAATTTTTTGATTCCGAATCAACTAATTTATCGGTAATTAATAACGAAATTCGTGACCCGTACTCATCCAAAAGTAAAGGAATTACACAGAAATTAAATGATAGTTTCCTCTCTCTCTCTGTAATTATATTTATTTAGTTTTATATCATCTACGTAAAGTATGTGGACATAAAGCCCCCCCCCCCCCTTGATAACTTACTTTAAACTAATTTAGTAAAAATAGCGACACAACCGTATTTTGAAATTTCGTGCGTGTACAAATGCGGTGAAATAATAAATCGTTTACAGCATTTTACGGCGATTCAACCGACCTCTGCTTTTAAAGTGAATTAGCAGCGCCTGCCTCGGAATTTTCCAGCCAATTAGTCACCTCTTACTGCAGACGCTACGCAGAAGAGACCCACTCTTCAATGGGGAGTCCGCTTATTAAAAGGTTATTCATTCGGAGAATCAAAATAATAGTTAAAATTCCGAATGCCGTAATTGCGGTCGTAATTACGGTTGCAGAATTTTGTATGTCAGAGATGTTATAAAAATACACGAGAACTTAACGGTGATTTTCGCACTTACGACGTCTGTAAAATTTCGTGGTAAAAGATTAAGTGTCTCTGATTTTTGCTTGTCTGGTTTAGGTTTTAGAACCCTTATGTCATAATTTGCTTTACAAGGGCTAAAAAGAAATGAGATTTAAATAATTTTTGAATAAACATTTAAAATACTTGTGAAATCATTAATTTTGCATCTACTACTTTACTCTATCATTCGTATCGCTTCATGCGTAAATACGTGTAAAGTTCGGATTATATGTAACTCCATGGTATAGTTATAAAGTAATTATTGATTTTAAACCCCGTAATTCTCTATTTTTCTTAATTTACCACCTACTGTATATCTTTATTTTAATGGGGCATATATTTGTATAATAAAATGGAATATGCATATGTTAATGTGCATGCAATCGAATCTTTAAATTTTTTCACCTATATTAACCCTTCAGCGGGCGCGCTCGTGTACAAAGTGCAACATGATTTAACCATAGTAAACCAGCGATTATACTAGATTACAATACGACAAAAGCAGGAGTTATTGTCGTCGATCAAATGTGCAGCTATTACATGGTATCCCGCGTATCACGAAGATGGACAATCTGATTGTTCTTTTAGGGTTTTCTACACAATAGACACCAATTCGCAAGTTGTCCTTAGATCCAATAAATCGGACAGTTTTGAAATGAGGCGATTGATTGTATCTGCATTCTTTGGCCTTTAATTATAAATATATCTCAATTTTATCAACATTTTATAACTTGTCATAAAACAAAGAATTATTATTTTCAATTAAAAAAAATTTAATACGAAAGGAATAATCGAGGTTGAAAGAGACGTTGCACTTTGTGCCAAGCGCGCCTGCTTGTGTTCCAAAAATTGGCGCACCCACAGAAGGGTTAATGGACACTCGTATAAACTTGTGGAAATGAACGCTTAGAATGTGTTTTACTTTGGTATTCAGCTTTATTACTTTTAATAAGGTGGAATCCGGTCAGAGAATATTGTGAGAACTTGTCTTTTTGCCTTTGATTCAATGAATATGCTGTAGCGTACTGGAAATAGGGTCTTATTTTTTTCCGAGGCCCCACAAGCGCTTGGAAAACACAGCTGCGTGTTTTTCAAGGAATGTGTTGTTCGGTTCCACCAGTTCGGAACACGTGGGGGGGGATTAAAAACCGTTTTCCTCACAGAGACGCAGCCACTAAAGCTGTCATCTTGGACGTTCTGCAATGTAGTAAAGTTCGGCGTCTAAGAAGAAACTGTCAGCCGATAATCTGCCGGCATCTGCCGCCCCCTCCACCCCTCTGAAAATCCAGACATTGAGGGGAGACGCTGTATAAAATCCGAGCGGGAGAGACGTGTTTTTGCTAGGCTCCGGTGTTGTTGGGCCGAGAATGGGCCCTGGAGCGTGTATTTGTGAATCTGCACGTAAATTAAGTGATTATGTCGGAAGTGTTTAACGTTGAATTCTTTTTGTAAATAAATCTACTTGTTATGTTTTTGTTTTAAAAATTTGGTTTTCGCTTTTAATTAGAACTCTGTCTTTCTTTGGTATGGATCAATAGTTGTGAAATTTCTTCACAATGCCTCAGAGAGATAATGCCTTACTACTTGTCGTGACGCCACAATACCATGAAAATATAGAAATGGAAGCATTTTTCCACAGGTCTTTAAGCTAGACATGTCTAGGTAATATGACATGCGAAAATCGATTACTACGAAGATTTGAAACTAGATATGAGAAATTCACTCGTATGATTTCTGTTATGTTCAAATCCTTCTACCTTCTTAACATAATTTAATACAGAGCTATTTTGTTTATAAATGCAGATATAGGCACATTTGGATTAAACGGCTGCAAGAATAATTTTGTGTATTGCTTGAATATGTCTGTCTTCGAAGAACAGGGATAAATAAAGAAGAAAAAAATCAGTGAGGGAAATGGAAGTTATTCTTTCCTTCTGCTCTTTCTACCCCATTTTATGGTTAAATCTTTGATATTACAAATATTTTTGATAATTTTACCAAAGATTTCTTCAAAGCTAATTGTGTGAACTTTAGCTAAGGGTTATCGCCTAAACAATATAATTCGATATCTTTTGATTAAAACAGTTCAAGAAATGTTTTATGTAATATTGTACGGACAGCAAAATGTGAGCTGTTTCAGCAAATGATCTTTTAGCTGCTCTTGAAACATAAGTGCATCTATTCGATCTATATAACAGTTCCGTAAATGACTGACTGGCTGACTGACATACAACGCACAGACCAAACCGCTGGACCTAAAGGGATGAAATTTTGCATGGCGATTCTTCTTATAGTGTAGGGGTGCACTAAGAAAGAATTTTGAAAAATTCTTCTTAGATTTTTTTAAATTAAATTTTTAAGCTGTTTTAGTAACTTTTTTTAAGTTTGCATTAAAAATAATAATTTGAGGGTTATAAAATATATATTACGAGAAAGATCCTAAACATTCCTTTAAAATGAGATCTTTTTCGAATCTTTACCTCCATTGTCTGATTTTTGGTGAATTTTTAAAGATACATTTTTAGAATTTAATTTATTAAATACTGATCACGTGATTTCTTTTTCTGGTACTTTAAATAAATTTATCGTCACTTGCATTACAACTAAATAGACAAAAAAAATTTTTTTTCTTGCTAATGCGGCATACGATTGGACTTTATCCAAACAAATATTAAAATACAGTAAAATATATATTCCTCAAACTGTATTATATTAACTGTACTATATTCTTTAGTATTCTATTAGATTTAATTTGAATATTTTCTTCTACATTATTTTGTCTATAAAAATATCCGTTCCGATTTTTTTATACATATATTTTTTTGTTTTTTTTCATCAGTTGTAATCATTGATCGTCGTATTTAATATAAATATATATATATATATTTAATTTTTTTGGCATTAGTTGCATACATTGATCGTTGTATTTAATTTGAATGTACTCCGTAGCGAAGTGCGGGTTTTCAGCTAGTCTCTAAATAAATTGTATTTCCGTATATTCCCATGTTCGTGTCCAGCTTTCATAAAGATGCTATAAATGTAGATTGTTAGTAGCAGTTAGTACAAGTATTTGACAGAAAATATAATGTTTAACAGAATTTGACTGCTGAATTGGTGAGATATAGTATGTGTCTTATTGTGTTTTCGTCTCACAAGAGGAACTGGAAGGAAATTACAGATATAAGTTCATAAGTTTCCAAAACAAATCAGTAAACGGGTAATCCCTATCATCAGGATGAGTTAAAACACTTATCATTGTATCAGGATAACTTCTTTATTATACTTTACATGTGCAGACGGCCATACGCTGTATACTTGATATGGCTAGGGCTACTCAGATTGGTAACTCAATTTCCGACCTCGTTGCAGTTGTAAAGGGATGCGTGTAGTAATAAGAAGGAATTTTGAAGACAGTTGTCAAAATAACATCGTCTCCTTTGAAAAATAATTCTGCAGAAATGACTTTCTCCACGGAAAGTACCTCTCATAGGTGAGAAAAATTTTCTCACTCACCAATTAGATATATCGTGGTAAATGCCGTTTTCATGTACTTCCTACCTTGACGTAGAGCTAGTCCGTTTATAGACAGACATACAGGCAGATTTAAACAAGAGCTAGAAAAACATCTTTCCTACGTTATTTACTTAAAGTTTATTATTCAGGGGGGAATTGTGAGGTTTGCATTCTTTTTTTCGCTTTTTCCTTAAGTTTGCTTTCCTTTTGCTATACCTTGGAGATATTTTTGCAACGCCTCGTGTAAATGTGTCGCAGTCACGTAAAGAGGAAACCAAGTCACTAAGCAATCATGAAGCTCCAGCAGTAGTTGAAGTAAAAGTCAGATGACTGGATTGGAGAACACTTGATTCTCTTTTAATGAAACAACCAAGCTTCAATCCAGACACTGTGCTGAAGACCGGTATCTGAGTTACGTGATCGGCCACTTAGACAAAATTAAGTATTGGAATTTTGACATTGTTCAGAGATTCGTTTAATGGTTTCATTCAAGGTATGTATTAAATATAGAAGTTGAGTGTGTAATTGTAGGTAACTAATTGTAAAGACCAGTTGTTTCTGTTTCCTCAAGTTTGGATATTTTACCTCTAAAATCTCAGCAAGCAACCAAGAGTTTAGAAAAAACTATTGAAGTTAGCGCTGAATTTTCAGGATAATAATATGTATATTCTTTGTAAAACTTCAATACAATAAATAGAATAATCATTCATAAAAATCTTTAAACATCTGTTATTGTTTTTTTCTTTTCTATGTCATGCTCTGCAAAAATTCTCGGATGAACTGTTTATCTACAGCCACTCAACTGTGCACTGTACACGGAGTTAATAGTATCGATTTTCGAAGCCTTTGTTAACGTCTTAGTTAAATACGTGGACTTTCGAGCTGTTAGAAGAAGACACACGATTACTTTAAAATAGTAAAAAGTTTATCAATATCAACAATAGGATAATCTAATTATTATCGACGGCATTGGTTCGAAAATAAACGCATTAACTTACAGAGAACGTGGACTTTTGAGAAAAGAAATATTTTGTTGAACCACAATTTTAAGCTACTATTTTTTGACCAGATACAATATCTTTCATTTTGAGAAACTGATTTATTTTTTATTTGATACATCGATTTAGATTTTTCAGCAGTTTCAAAAAATCACCGTCATTTATTAAAGAATAGTTTTCAAAAATATATTAACGTACAATTAATATGTTCCCTTATCCCCTTCTGTACCAGTGGATACACGTATGGATCCATGGCCTGATTCTCCACAAACACCAGTGGATCCACTGGTGACAGAACTGTAAATTAACTTTTTTATGGAATTTTTTCATAAATCGATGTAGATATCGTTATATTTCTATGTGTATCGATTTAGATATCGTTATATTTCTATGTTTATCGATTTAGATATCGTTATATTTCTATGTGTATCGATTTAGATATTGTTATATTTCTATGTGTATCGATTTAGATATTGTTATATTTATATGTGTATCTTTTTATATACCGTTATATTTCTATGTGTATCGATTTAGATATCGTTATATTTCTATATGTATCGATTTAGATATTGTTATATAAAGGTAACAAAACTATAAACTTTTATGTAATTTTTACATAAATCGATGTAGATATCGTTATATTACTATATGTATCGATTTAAATATTGATATATATATATATATATATATATATATATATATATATATATATATATATATATATCGATTTAAGGGAACGGTGGACATTAAAATTTACTATTTTTACTTTTCATCATAGAGATACGAAATTTTGTACATTTCACTATAAATAAATAGAATACCTTTAAAAGAAATTTCCAATCTCATTATAATTTTAAGATTTTTTAAAAAATTTGAAATTTATAAGCAAAATTTTAAAACGCACCTTGCTACGTAATTTTTGAGATAGTTCCTCGAATTTGGATTTTAATCTCTTTAAACTGTATAACAAAGAAATCTGGGTATCAATTATTTAATCCCTTGAATAGTTAATTTTTGAGATATTTTTTTCTGAATTCCATCCCGATTTTCATTAAAATTTTGCCTTTTGAAAAGTTATAAATCAAATTTAATTACCTTAATGAAGTCGAATTGTAAATTGCATACCCAGTTTTTTCGTAAACAGCATCAGGATCCTTCCTTATCAATTTCAGGAATTTTGAACAAAAATTAAGTAGCATGGAACATTTAAAAAATCTAAAATCTTGAAAAATCTGTTTTGAGAAAAAGAGGCTTAAAATTTATTACTACACTTACCCATTATAAATTACTTTGTAGAAGCTTCATAAATGATTTTTTACTTGAAAAAAAAATATTTTGGTACTAATAATCTACAGAAATATATATATTTTTTACAGTAACATAATCAGTATTACAATGGCGAGATTTGCTCAAATAAAGGTCCACCGTTCCCTTAAATATAGAAACATATATCTCTTCATATTAATATGAATAAAAGCATCTCATTTATCTGAAAACTACTACTTGATATTGTAAATCTAAATGCCCGAAAAACAGGTTTTGCATGTAATCTTCATATACATATGGTGGTACGGAAGGGGTTAAGTTGTGAAATGTATGATATTTCTCAGTTCGGTAAATTTCAAGTGTTGATTTCGATATGAAACCGGACGATGACTGAATTGCTACCGCACAGGCATTCTTCATCAGAGAATGCGGATTCGAGTCCGGCGGCACGAGTGACTGTTTGCAACCGAAAAGAATGGGCTTTGAACTGAAGATCCGGTCTTATTAGCCCTTCTGCTGCCAAGAATGATTGGATTCAAAGACCTGTAAAGCAGGAAGTGTATTTGCCTCGAAGACCACGAGCTGCAAGTTTTGAATGTCTTCTCATCAATAGGTCCTTACAGTAGCGGTCGACAACTGGAAAGGACACTAGTGAACAGATAAGAATATTACAAAATACTGATGGCGAAAACATACCATCCTCGGTCAAATACAGTGTAATATGAAATAATTATATTCGTCTAAATCTCAGCGTCGTCGTTGGTTTGAAAAGCCAACATTTCGAAAGAGGTGAGAGAGTATGTGTGGTATGAATTTTACTGCAAAAAATTTACTCTGGACGTTGGCATTGAAGTCTAGAGGTGTGGTATTGGAATCACGGTTTAGGCAGATGGATAATTATATTGCTGGCAAGCTAAATAAAAATGTCTGTCAATAATATACAACAGAATATACACACCCTCCTACTTTACATACACATTCATTTTCCCGATCACAAATATTTACTCGTTAGCATGGTCTAGTGTTCATAACGCTGGCTATAAAGCTTTGAGGTGTTATATTCGGATCGCCCCTCGGAAAACAGTCGTTTCAAAGTTAAATGCAGAAAAAGTATAGGATACTAAAACTGATGTATTTTTGCCAAATTACGCACTTTCTTGGCTTTTAGCTTAAACCTGTCAAGGACAACAATCTCCCCCATTTACACGGTGCAGATTTTTTCAAGATTTTTTTAACCTAAAGAATCTTAAATAAATTTCCAATTAAAGATTGCAAAATGTTTTTACTTCTTTAGACTGATAACAGATGGCAGTACTAACCATTTTTCTGACCATTTAACTGGAATATATTGAATGCAAGTGAAAAAATACTAGATTTAGGCGTTTTCACTGTGCAAACGTCTCCCCACAAAAGTTAAAGAAACATAGAGCCTTTTATTAAGGCCTTTGGCACCATAGTAATGTTAACAATTTTCCTACGGTTTTACAGTTCTATTCAAGATATCTGTGGTGCTAGTACCTTTCTAACATTTCTACAGTGTATTTCGTAGACTTTTCTTAGGGCTATTCGTTTTAGACGACATTGACATATCTGTCAAGAATTTAAAAACAAAAGACAGCACACACTTTAGCCGTACATACAAATATTAATCCTACTGGTCGCAAATATTGTTTGAAGGGCCTAGTGGTCACGACACTGGCTTCGAAGCCCAGAGGCATAATGTTCGAATCGCGTTTTACTGAAGGTGATTACAGACGAAGATATAATAACAACTGATATATTTTCTTTAAATTACGTATTGTCTCGTCTAATCACATTGCAAATAGAACTAAATTCATTCCTATGGTACCTGTTGTAAAATTAACTCAGTGCTCTTCGTATTCTTCAGAAACGAATTTTAATAGACCTGTCGTTAATTTCCAAACAATTAAATACACATATCCTCATGTTTCATGTAGATCTTAATTTCCTCACCGTACCTTTTCACTAACAAATATTCTACCCTTCTTTCCCCTTTCCATAACTTACAGTTCGAAAATTCTCTTTTCAAAGTTTTTTGTAATTTCAAAAATAAAATTCAGCCAGATAGACGATTTGACTTCTATCGCCACATCCTGCGAACATTGTAGCTGCGAACATTGTAACAAGTGAAGGCGAAGTATCGATTTTTGAAGCCCCGTGTTTAACAGTTAAATTTCCACTTCGATTATTCGAAAAATGCCGTCGGATGTTCAATTAATGTGGTATGAATAACCACCTGATCGCGTGTAAAACGTTCTAATTAGAACAAGACGAGATTGTTTCGTAGATTAAATGCTGTACTGGATTTCATGATTTAGCAGAACTGCGGAAAATGGAATATTTGCGATAGAACCATTCATACTTTCATTCAATTGTCGAGAGTTACTCATTCAACTCGTAAGCTTGTGGCTGCGGATTATCGCTGATTGTGTACTTCTGAAATCTCGTTGAGACGACAGATTATTACATAACAAATTGTGTAACGGTGAAATGCGATTATTCGTACTTTGCATCCTTGTAATTTAATGCTTGATAGCGAACTATTCAAATCGTAAACATATTCGTATTTCTGTGTTTCCATTTTTGTTTCAAGTGAGGCAGTTAGACATGACGTCACATTTAGGTGGTCAATTTGTTAATTTATTTACAGGAAACTTCCAATAAAATTTGTCTGCGAAATTCCCTATTAGTAATTTTAACTGAATACCTTTTGCTTACGAAATTCCATATTAGTAATTTTACGTGAATACTTTTTCCTTACGAAATTACATATGAGTAATTTTACCTGAATACTTTTCCTTACGAAATTACATATGAGTAATTTTACCTGAATATCTTTTGCTTCAAAACATATCTTTATGTTGACATCCGGTCATCTCGATAGATATATCTTCAACCTTGTCATCTATATTTAAAGCGAAATTTTATGCTATTATAAGTTAATGTATTTTCTAATTATGTTTGACAAATCTGTCATTTTGAATTCGATGTCTTAATTACTGTTAAACCCTTACTTTTTTTATAATGACCCTTTCATTTGAAATATTCGTTCTTCAAGCGGCTGACATGAACCCAACAAATTTAATGACTGAATTGCTATGGTTATGTAATTTGTTTTGGACTTAGTATTAAACTAGTGGGAAAGTGAAGCAAGTTTTTCAGAGAGAGGTTTATTTTCGTTTAACTACGTCGTATACGTTCAAAATTTCTCTTCTCACATTTACAGAACACATTTAAAAATTTCACGTAGATTGCTTTGCTTTTTTTACGGTTTCTATAGAATCAGAGAATTTTAAAAAAAAAATTTACTTCTTTTAAATTTGTAAACTTGTTTTTGCCTTCTCTGTGAAGTAAAAAGTTATTTATTTTAATTTATTTCTTTGCGTCGGCGAAGATGTGCATCAAGACAAATTACACGGTAAACATGCAAGTAATAAATCTTGTCTATTGATGCTAACTAAAATTTTCTTTCTCTACTAATAGTTAGAGTGAAGGTTTTCTTATCTTTTTGTATGGTGTCTTAAGGTATTTAATAGTTCTTATCAACACATTTTTGTATAACAAGGGTTTTTACTCATGTTTCGTGTACAGGGGATTTTTCAATACCCGTTAAATTCCTTTAATGTACTAGTTGAAGTTTACTTAAATACTTAAAGTCAAATAAAACTATAAATTTATTATTATTACTTCTGTTTGCAAATCTCTTGGGGATCTTTACTATAAAATATTTCTGGGATTGTCCCATTTTACCTCATTTAGTAATAATAAAAATAAATGCGTAATTTCTAGTTTAAAATACAAAGTTTCAATTATGCTTCTCTGAAATCACAGGAATTGACTAGACGTAAATCTTTCAAGTCCCATACAGCTTTAAAGGTGCATTTTCTTTAAAATTCAATGTTAATAGAAATAATTTTCTTTCTCCAGAATGAGTGGTGTACTGGTATTGGTTGTATTAAAAAATGGATGCAGAAAGATAGAAAGTAGAAAAATGGATTTTGAAAACAAACACATTCAGTCTGCCAAAATTAATAGGGGGAATCTGAAGAGAATTTCACATAATCAAAAAAGATAGTTACGGATTTAGTACCTCATTTATATTAGCAATACATTCTTATTTGTTTGAAATTAGAGAAGAATCAAAACATATCAGTTCATGCAATGGATATCTGATAGATTAAAATGGTGCTTTCGAAAAAACCTTAATGAGCCAAATTGACCTAGTCTTCATTTTTCTAGGCTTCAGTAAAATTTGCTTATAAATGCTTTGCACTAAAAACATGGCAAAACATTATTTACAACTTTTAAAAGTGCTTTACTAATTGCATGTATCTGTTTGATTTTAATTCTGAAAATGCAATATTAAAACGGCATACCTGAACAACTCAGCCAGGAAATGTCCGAATGGCTAGGGCGCTGGCATTTGGTTCAGATCCTGTGGGCTCGAGTCCTACCAGTGGTGCACCCAGGGGGGGGCAAGAGGCCCTGCCCCCCCCCAAAGAAATAGAAGTTGCATTATGAATATTGATTTTGCATTATAAATATTTTTATCCATTAATCTCGCTCCCACCCCATGCATTATAAATATTTTTATCCGTTCGTCTCGCCCCCCTCCCCCCAAGAAAAAATCCTGGGTCCGCCACTGAGTCCTACTGTTGGCATGGATGTTTGTAGCCATTCGGAATAGGCTATAAAATGTAGGTCCCGGTCTATTTAGCCCTCGTGTAGCAAAAAGATGACCGTAGCGCACCAAACAAAAGTAAACCAAATCAAACCTAGACATCTCAAATTCTGATGGCAGTCTGGTGAAATACGTTGTTATAAATACTTATATATACCCAGTCTTCATAGGACCCCCTAAAGCAATCAAGACTGACCGCGATTTGAGCCTCAGTTTAACACTTTGAGTCTGAGAATTGGTAGAAGAATTGACAGATAAGTCGCAGAATTTTTGCATCTAGGATCTCCATAGTATCTAAATGTAGTTTTACTGAAGAATAATTACCAGCTAGTTCTGAAAGCAGTACCTGATGATACAAACTCCAATCTTACACAAGAAGCCGTATTTTTAAGAAGATATAAATGAAAAACTTCTTTTAAGGCTGCTATGTACTAACCCCATTGTATTCACTCACCTCAATGTTAACCTATGGAGAAAATTTGTCCACGGATTGCCGACTTGGATTCAAAGATTTTCTAAAAAAAAAATGTACTCCGTCATAGAGAAAGAAATTTTACATTTGTGCACATTTTTCGTTTTTTTAAAAAAAATGCAATTAATATTTTAAAATTTAAATTATTCGGGGGGAAAATATGGCATAGTGTGTTTTAAACGCTCATAAATTACTTCGGTGGACGAAATTTTTAAAATGAATCCTGTATCACTTTGTAGAAAAATCAGACTATCTGACAGTGCCAATTTTATTTGATTATCAGCATTTATGTACCTGTAAATTGTTGACAAAAATATATTTTAAATAAAAAATTTGGGGCCAGCGCTTAACCCTCCTATATAGAGAGAGCCATTACAATCCCTCAAAATGTCAATCCTAAGGGGGGTGGAATTCTCGAACTGTCAACTGGACTCCACCCAACCACAAGAGTCTGCAAGAACAGGAAAAGGGAAATGCGATTTTTTTCTTAGTACATAGCAGCCTTAATAAAACTCATCACAAAAATTATTCTAAAATTTGTTAGAAAATATACAATTCTTGGCTCTACTGACACGATTCTCTTTTTCTCGAAAACATCTTGAGCACAGGAACCGCACCCCTCTGCGCGCTAGCCTCTGTAGACCTAGTCTGGAATACTTCCGGCCAAAGGACATTAGAAGCAACAACATCGCATCCTAGAAAATGAAATCAACAGCCCAGAAGATAAAATTAACGATATACAGTGATTTCCGCTTATAAGAATCACGTTTGTAATTACTGTTTTTGATTCTTATAAGCGGTTGAGTCTCATAGCCGAAATTTAGGTTTTTGGACAGGAACACACACACCTATATATACATATATTAAATAATTTACTATAAAATACTCTTAAATTTATGTTAATTATCTTTTATTAAAATTATTTTTATAATTTTAAAAATACAACTTAATTTCTAGACCTATAAGCAGATATACATGATTATAGTAAGAGAAGAAAAAAATCCAATATTTGTTACAACATACCTGCTTAACAGTTTAACATTTCAACTACAGGAAGGGTGCAAGAAAAGGTTTTCTATGGTAGACTGACATAATGAAGTTTTCAGGAGGCTGTTTATACCTCTTTCAATACCAATAGTCTCAGACCAAGATTCACCTTCTAGCTTACATTTCACGGTTTGATAACGTGCTGAATCTAATAATGTCACGTTTACCTAAGTGATACTGGACACTTCCCCGAAGATTTATGTGTTTCAGGGTTCAGGAAGTCGCAACCAGGATGTGGGAGTTGAGAAAAAGAGAGTCCCTGTCTTTGTTTGTCAGTGGAGAAAAGTGAAATCGGATCCGCACGGGTAGGATGCCCCTGGGCCAAGCTAATAGGACAGTGTTTAGCTAAAGCGTTTAAGGGGAAACTATTATGTTATGTCTAACAAAGAAAGGGATGCATTTTACGACTGTATTCCATCCCATCTTATCACTCTTCTCTTTAAAAAAATAAAGAAAGAACTTCGTGCCTTTTGACGGTTTAAGTGGCTTATTTGGAAAAATGAAAGGAAAGCGAAGAGTGTAAACTGATTCTTAAAACCGGTGGATTGATTCTTTAAAGCGAAAATTTTAACATGGAAATAATACATTTGTTTTTGTTTTCACGATATTCATTCTTATAAGCGGTTGATTCTTATAACCACTGATCACTATAAGCGGTGGTTACTGTATTTCAATTTTTACCATATCTTCTATGATGAATATGAGATCTTGGGCAACTGAGTAATCCGCGGATTTTCTTCTGACCATGTACTAATGAGGATTAGAAATTTTTTTTAAAGTATTGCCTTTAAATACTGTTGAACAGCGAGGTAGGTTATAGCGAGGAACCAATCTGTGGTGGCAAGTAAGGGTGGCAATTATGGCCGTTCGTAACCGGCTTCAAGCTGCAAATATCTTATTCCCGCCAAGCTGAATACCCGCGCTTCGCTAATGAGTACATTCAAAATAAATACAACGGTCAATGTATGTAATCAATGCCAAATATATATATATATATATATATATATATATATATATATATATATATATATATATATATATATATATATATATATATATATATATATATATATATATATATATATATATATATATATATATTTGGCATTGATTACATACATTGACCGTTGTATCAAAATGAGTACATTCAAAATAAATACAACGGTCAATGTATGTAATCAATGCCAAATATATATATATATATATATATATATATATATATATATATATATATATATATATATATATATATATATATATATATATATATATATATATATTTGGCATTGATTACATACATTGACCGTTGTATTTATTTTGAATGTACTCATTAGCGAAGCGCGGGTATATATATATTTATAAAAAAATCGTAAGGGATATTTTTATTGACAAAATAGTGTAGAAGAAAATATTCAAATTAAATACAATGGTCAATGTACGCAATTAATTTGTATATTGAATATTCATAAAACATACTGCTTGGAATTAAATTCTTAAAAAACTTCCATCTCAATTAGTCTAGTGGTTAAATTTTATCTTTTACCGTATTTTAATTTTTTTGGGTTTTTTTTAAAATTTATTTCGTCGTTATGCACGTGACGCAAAATTAATTTCGAGTATCACAAAAAAGAAAAGAAACCACGTGATCAGCATAAAATAAATTAAATTCTAAAAATTTATCTTTGAAAATTTATCAAAAATAAGAAAATGGAGATAAAAAATCGAAAAAGATCTCATTTTAAAGGAATTTTTATGATCTTTCTCGTGATATAAATTTCATAACCCTCAGATTATTTTAAATGCAAACTTTAATAAAGTTATAAAAAAAGCTTCAAAATTTTATTTAAAAAAATCTTAGAAGAATTTTTCAAAAATCTTTCTTAGTGCACCCCTACACTATAAGAAGAATCGCCATACAAAATTTCAGCCCATTTAGGTCCAGAGATTCGGTCAGTGCGTTATCTATCATTCATTCAGTCAGTTAGTCACTGAACTGCTTTATATAGTATATAGATAAGTCTCTTGTTACAAAACAGACCATACTGCACCAAACCAACTAATCAACCAACTAACCAAACAAAATATCTGTCGCTTTACCCCTTTGTTTAAACCCATATCATTGTTTTCCCCCAACTAATTTTCAAACTCCGCAACTCAAATTTCCTATATTCTTTAATAGTAATTATTATGGGAAACTTTCTGGTAGTCAGCCTCCCGTTAAAATGTAAATCAACCAAATATTATTAAAATATATAACCTAAAACTGTATTTTGCCCCCTATAATACCTTAATTATGCCCCCGAAAATATTTTGCCGCTCGTTTAATGATGACAGTCGTAAATCAAGAAAATGTACTTTTCGGAAACTGTACATTTAAATATTGTTTTACCTTCATAATTTTCGGTAAAAGTCTGAGCAAATGAGAGTTAATGTAACAATTTGAAAGGTAAATACTATTTTGTATATCATGAAGAGGTTTATTTACTCATTTTTGTGCTAAATATTTTCATAATTGTTTTTAAGTATTAAATAATAAAACAACAAATAACTATTGCATATCGAACACCTAAGAACTAAAATAACTAATGTTTTATTATTCTAGTAAAACTATTGAAAAATTTCTACTACTTAAAAAATCGTTATCAAAAATAAGTGAATTAAAAATCCTCCGTGATTTCAAATTCAAATCAATCCTAAATCATTGAGTCATGTTTATCACAGCTTGTTATTCTGTTAAAATACTAGAAGTTAGCAGCGAACATAACTCAGCCCAACAGTAGATTGTAGCCTTTAACTTCCATAGATCTTCATAAAACCTGTTTGCTCCAAAAGTAGAAGTAAATTGAAAAATATTAGAATTAGTTTTTGTGGAGAAAAATGGTATTTTTATTGGCTGTGCTAAGCCCAGAAAATAAAATTGACGACATATAATTTTACGTTTAGGAGATATATAACTCCTTTTTTTCGAAGTGCTGTTTTCAATTTTTACCAAAAGATATCTTCTGTGGTGATTAATATTTATTTGGGTTAATTTAACGGGGCAGTTGATTTAAAAGCATAAAAGAAAGCCTTACAAGTAAAAGAAAAATATTTGGTAAGATGCCATAACTTTACCCAATGTTTCAACGAGAAATTGAACAAAGTATGCATGTATGCAATATGTTACAATTACAGTGAAATATTTTACTAAACTGAACAAGCACAATTTTTTTAGACATGGAACTGTTATATCTAGAAGATAAGAAACAGATTTTTTTTAATGAAATATCGGTGTAATATTCTGTATATGTGCGTCGAAAAACAAATAGATAAATAAATCTAAATAAAATGTACCCACATCTTTTATGATTTCAAATATCTCATGACCCTGATCTCAACCTGTATATTACGCTGACAAAATCGGCTTACTGAACCATTACACCATAGACAGTGGTTCTGTTACCCTCCCAATACTTACAGTGGTAGAACTTCCAAAAAGTATTCAAAGTGATAAAATGGTATGGAGAAGTTTATCGTAAATATATTAAACAAGAGCTGTTCTAAATTATCTTTATTTTACAAAGTGTCTGACTAAATTTCTAACTCTTTTTTAATAACATTTAGCATTCGTAACACCGTAGAAAGCCCATAATATCATCTTCGTCAGTTATCGTAAATCAATTATAATTCAAAGGTGGCTCTGACACAAGCGATTAAATCGACGTGGGGAAGGAAAACCTTGAAGACATTATAGCATTTTACTTTGTTTTGTTCTTGCGGTAGACAGAGAGTGCGACTGAAGCCTCATAAGGCGAGGAATTAGTCCGCTTCTTCAAAGCAGTGCAAGGTTGTGTTTGCAGTGTTAGAGAGCATGCTCTGCTGATAAGGAAAATTTTTCTCCATTAAATTTCATCCAGTATATCTCTATTAAATTTCATCCAGTATATCTCTATTAAATTTCCTCCAGTCATAGATAATCTTTGGACTATTTGATCATCCAGTTCAAATAGTCTAAAGATTATTTGAACTGGATGATCGAGGACAAACTCGATCATGATAGCATTTCTTCCAGGTGATGTATGATTTATAGATCCATAATTATCCATCATGATCCATGTACATAGTCAGACCAGAAATCTCCACAAATTGTCCACATAGCACTGTCGCGTTCCAGGATTTTAAACGCATACCTTAGCACATGTACTTAACTGATCAAATTTAAAAAGCATTAGAGAAAATCCTGTGCCAAAAAGTCCTCCTTTTCCGAATTTGAGCTACTCAAAGAATAATTTGGGAGCACTTCATTTACACTTGATATTGATGCCCTTTGATATCTTATTGAATACATGCCTAGGCATATGCAACAGATTGTAAAATAATTTAAGGCACGTCTTCCAACGGAATTTCAATTCTGTCCTCATCCTTTGACTCAAACCGATTTTATCTGCATTTTATTGTTGTGGAGGTCACTAGACGAAGACAGGCAGTCTTGACAGATTTCCGAAAAGAAAGATCGTCAGTTGAAATTTGATGTAACAGATTCATACTAGTTTCTGTGATCTGAGTGAGATAAGGTTTGTTATAGTGAAAATGGACATTACTCTAAGGAATTCTGAGATAGTTATCGCTCTCAAATGCTACAGATGTATGGCTGTGACAGACATTATCTTTTCTCATCTGGTAGGTGTGTTAAAACCTACTAGTTCTAGACTTTTCAATATTTTTTACAAAATGTAAAACGAGATGTGGATGACAGCATATATCCACTCCCCACAATTTATAATACTGTACACAGAAGCAGTTAAATTATTTTATCAAAGAAATGTAAAGACTTCTTTGTGGATGGTTATTACATTATTTCTCGGTATACACTCTTCAACAGTACAGAGTAGGCTTCTTGAAGAAATCAGGAAGATCAGAGAACGAATGAAAAAAAAAACATTTTTCAGCATTACCTACGATGAGAAACAATTTTATATGGATTAAAATATTTAGGCAATTTTCAATGATATTCATAAAAAAGGGAATTACTAAAAGGCAGCGATGAAACGGGATGGTTTTGAAAAAATCCATTCAAGCTCTAAAAGGGAGACCTGTGTCACCCCTAAGGTGTTCCCCACAGTGAGTGCAATGGTACACTTGAACACTACCTGTTCCCATGCCCCTATTGGAAAGCTGTCAAGAATACAAGCCAAAGAAAGGAACAGGAAACGAAATCAATATATTTGATTAACCCAGATTTCTGGAGATTTGAACTCGGAAGAAAATCTGGGAAGTATTCTGATTAAATGTAAAACAGTCGGTACAACAACAACAACAAAAAATGCTTGACACGTAACACAATATATGTCTAGTTCAACGACAAAGAAGTGTGAAACATCTGCACTAAAATTGTAGACAAAAACTGAAACGTTTTCTTGAGGTTATGCCAGCTAAATTTAATACGTGCTTTATTTATACCAGATTCTATCAGTATATGGAAACTTATTAGAAAAAAAATTATTTTTTATTATCTCGCGTAATGTCTTCAATAGTGTCTTACAGAAAGGTTCTAATTCACAGTAAAGAGGACGTCCTTACTTGAGGAAATGAATTTTTTTTAATTTTGGAGCCAAAATTAATTGGCAAACAATGCACCTTTTTATGCATCTATATATATAAAACAGTTCCGTAACTGATTGACTGACAACGCTGAGACAAAACCTCTGGACTAAAGGGCTTAAATTTTGCATGGAGATTCTTCTTATAGTGTAGGAGTGCATTAAGAAAGATTTTTGGAAAATTCTTCTTAGATTTTTTTAAATTAAATTTTTAAGCTGTTTTTTACATTATTTAAAGTTTTCATTTAAAATGATAATCTGAGGGTTATAAAATTTATATCGTTAAAAAGATCATAAAAATTACTTTAAAATGAAATCTTTTTCGAATTTTTACCTCCATTTTCTGATTTTTGGTGAATTTTTAAAGATTAATTTTTAGAATTAATTTATTAAATGCTTATCCCGTGGTTTCTTTTCTTTTTGTGATACTTGACGATAAATTAACTTTGCGGCACGTGCATAACAACAAAATAAATTGACCATTAAAAAATATTAAAATACGGTAAAAGATAAAATTTAACCACTAGACTAATTAAGATGGAAGTTTTTTAAGCACTTAATTCAAATTAGTATGTTTTATGGATATTAAACACACAAATTAATTGCATACATTGACCGTTGTATTTAATTTGAACGTACTCCGTAACGAAGCACGGGTATTCAGCTAGTTAAGTATTAATGTGGGAATATCATCGCATCGCTGGAAGTAAAGTAAATTCAAAAATAACAAAACAATTTACCAAAAAAAATGTAAATTACAGTTGCTTTGAATCGAAATTGCAGGATTTAATTTAATCTGCGTATCGTAAATTACATTCAAAACCTCACAGAATGCAACCACTCTCATAAACAACATGACATATTCCTGACTCTAATTAATGACATTACTGGCACCCAGACAGAGGTCACTGTCGATAGATAATATCTCACTCCGGCCCTGAATTTTCATCAGGCATGATTGGAGTCATAATTTCTGGAGGGCAGGTATCGATTCTGGCTAATCGACTTTTAATGTTTCAAATTGAAGAACGTTTACTCATAATTTTTTTTTATAACCGTACACCGTCATTTTCCTGCCGGGTATGTCGCAGCAACTGGAAATGATATGTGTAAAAAAAACTGAAGGTCTTGGTAACCGATAACTTTATTTTATTGGATAGTTCGTAATAGTTAGTGCCCGATCTCAAGCTTTAATTGATGAGTAATTGTATGAAAAAGGAGAAAAAAAATTTGGAAAGTGTGATAAAACCATAGAAATAAAATTATAATAGTGTAACAAAGAAATGTATACCATCACCGTTTTCATCGGAATGAAGATTGCACCCCTACGTATGCAACGGTGATTTATATTATTCATCATTATTTGTTGCAATATATATATATATATATATATATATATATATATATATATATATATATATATATATATATATATATATATATATATATATATATATATATATATATGACAGGCTTATCACATCCATGTCCTGATACTTAAAAATTGAGACAGTCGTGGCACACAATGAAGATAATCTAAGGTAGTTTCTTCTATTTATTCAAAATTAGTACGTCAGTGTAGCAGAGTTCCTTATAATTATTTTTAAATATTTATATGACTTAATAAATGAAACCGCTCCATTCCTAACATATTTCAGAGAGCTGCTGCTTGCCTCCTTACCCCGTGATATTCTCCAAGTCGTTCTTTGTTAAAATCCTGCTCAATAACTTGCTGGCATTGCATTTGGAAACTTCCAGAATCTATCCTTAAGTAACTGAATAGCCTAACCGGATCTAATTTAGAATCCCTCGCCTGAATAATCTCTTTTGAAACTGGACCGTCAGGTGGCGGCCTCTATTAATCACTTTTGCTATTAAAAACCCTCGTTTCTCTCTTTTTCCCGATATTTCGTGATTTCACAGTTTTAAATTGTTAATTCCTATTTTTTCTAAGTAAAACCCATTGTTTAAGGTTCATACGGTTGTTCCCTATAATTAAGGCATTACATATATATAGAGGAAGCACTTGTGTAGACATTCGACTTTAATTCAACTCAGTTTCCTGGCCATTTTTTTTATGGGGGCACCGTATAGGCGACCAGCATTACCCCCTATGAATTGACGACACAAACGGAGGTATTTTAGTGTCGCGCGGCGGATTTCGATCCGAGCTCCCTTTTTTTTTTGGCTAATGTCCCTGGAGGTTGACGACATTACACCACAGTCCGGTGTACATATGAATACAAGACATAGAAACAGACAAATGACACAATCACAGAAGAATTTTATTGACAAACGATGACACCGGTGATGGACGATGGGTTGCAGCTCCCCATTCTAGACGGGGCTCCAATTGCAGGCTTAAGACTGACCGGTTCCCCAGAATACAGCGAAGTCTTATACGGGAATCGAACCCGCACCCCCGGCGTGGCAGGCTGATGCCTTAACCACTTAGCCAATGGGCGACTCCGAGCTCCCTTGGTACCGTAAGCCAGCCCGCTTACCAAAGGGCCACCATAAGCCATATATAATACATATAATATAATATAATATACATATATACAAAGAAACACACACTACTGTATTCACTATCTCCTAATCTGCCTTATACAAACATTTACCGTATTGTTTCATTTACAGTAACCAAGGACTTCAATCAAGGAAATCAATGAACTGGATGTTTACAAATCTTGTTGTAAATTCAGGACCATACCTAATCTATTTATTAACACTTGGTATATTTGACGCTCTGGCACAGCAATATAAAGGTCTCATGTAAATATTTCCCATAATCCCAAATTCATTATGTTTACAACAAATATGCTGGAGATCGACATTTGATGTCTTAGCAGAAGCTGTCAGGAATTCGGTAAAATTATCTGAGAGAAGTATTGGGCGTTATTATAATATGCATTCATGTAGATGTGTCTAAAATAATGCATTGAAATACCTCATACTACACAATTTAGTTTTATAAATTTGTGGTCGTAGCCATGCAAACTGATTCTCGAGAAATCTCATTTAGTTTCGACCACCTTTCCTTTTCTGAATTAGTAAATCGTAAGCCTGTAAACTGAATATTTTGTTGGGGAGATTTGGTAGAGACTGTACAATCTTGTTGTAAATTCAGTGGAATATTTTTAAATATGAATAATTTAAAAATAATAATTATAATATATAATTATAATTATTATTATTAAAATAATAATTTAATAATAATAATTATAATTATATTTAATAATAATAATTATAATTATATTTAATAATAATAATTATAATTATATTTAATAATAATAATTTAATAATTTTTAAATGGAATATTTTTAAATCTGCGACGCGTCATATCAAATAAACTGGATTCCGTACGAAAACAACATCCACTGATTATAAATCTATTTAAAAAAGCGTCTCTTTAAAAACTTACCCAAAGAAATGTTTTGTAAATGTAGAGAAAATAACTTGAAGCGTTCTGAATTTTTGATTTTAGAATTTTTCTGCAAAATATTTTGTTTAGTTACAAACGGAAATAAGTCTTTCTCTAATGACAAATCTCATTATAAAAATGCTTCAAATCTACAAACATATGAGCATAAATTTAGTGTAAGCCATCTTAATTTCTTTGTTTAGGTGTTTATTGTTTTGCTGCAGCTGTGTTTAACACACCTTAGAATCTTTCATAACTACTACATAATAGCCCCATTGGTGTTTTACAGAAACAATGAAGTTAATATATGTATTATTGATTTTTTTTGTATGGTGGTTTTCAAGTGAATCACCTGCAACAAATGTGTTTAAATTTCAATATAATATAGAATATTTATTTTAAATCATTAATCTAGGATAATAAAGTAGTTTACTCTTTTCAACAGCTGCATTAACCAGATTCAGTACGTTAAAATTTACTTGATAAAAGGTTTTATTCATGAATTTAAACCAATCGTATCCGAAAACGTTTAAATTATTTTTTAAGTATGGTAGTTTTAACTCGGATCACAGGCGCTAAGGGGTTTAAACTTTAATAGGATATAAAATTGTGGGTGAATTTAAATTTTCAAAATTTCTGTAGCAGATCATTATTTTGCAGAATTTGTACGTAGAATAGAAAATTTGCCTAATAACAGTGTTTTATTTTAATCAGACACTCCAGAAATGTTAACAACTTATCATTATCTATCAATTTTCAGTTAAAGACTACTCGCTAAAGGGTTTCAAATAACTTATATTTTTAAATATAACTTTTAGATACTTGTTCAAAGATTTAACACATTGAAACAGCCTTAAAATCATCCATGGATTATTTTTACCACGTTTTTATTAACTCGCTTTCTTGTCTGTGTGTTTGTCCAGTACAAATCTTGCAATCGATTTTTAACTAACTTCCCGACTAGGTAAACATTTGAAACTTTTAGAATAGCTCATAACACGATGACAATACATTCTTTTAATACTTTTAGCCATCTTTAAGCAGAATTTGAATTCATTTTCAGTTAATTTTGTTTTATATGGAAAGTTAGTTCGGAAAAAATCCGCAAGGTGGCGCTTCGATAGAATACAATGCTTGCACTTTTGCGTAACGGCGTTTGACGATTTTGAAAACAGAATACATGTGAATTTAATTTGTTTACAAAGATATTTTGTGAAATTTTTTTTTTTAAATTATAAAAGTTAGCAGTTTATAAAGTCTGTGGACAGTGGGAACGACTAAAAAGTGATTAAAATTAAATAAAAGAAAGTGAAAAAGAATAATTAAGTGAAGGTTTGTGTAATTAGTTTATATGATTCAACAGAAAATTTAAAAACGTGGTATATAAGTAGTTCTTGTAATTATTATGTTTTCTCATGCATACTTCCCAATGCTAAAACGTTTCTCGTCGAATTCCAGAGACCCCAAAAGAGATCGTACTCATTTTGAAGGAGGAAAGCTATCCGCTAGCTCGAGGAGTTTAACAGTTTTACCTTGCTGTGGCTTGCTCATAGCTGCAAGAATGCTACAATTTTTATGAGCTAAATGTGAAAGTTGTATTAGATTTGCATTTGTCACCATGGCAACTAAAACCTTTCCTTTTCGAAGCATCTCCTAATCCCATTTCCAGAGGAAGCATCGGTGCTAAAACTTCGAGCTGTGAAGTCCTGCAAAATGCACGTTAAAAGACTGTTTGGGCTGGAACACGGAGAAACTTGGCGAAATGCGTAAACATTAGAGCAACAGGAGTAAATCTGTGAGGCTAATTAAGTTTCTTCCTTCATACTTGTAGTTTAGCAAACTGCTTTTGGTAACCAGGGATTTTAGCTGCTCATGGAGGTTTTATAGGTGCCCGGGGCTAAATTCTAAATCAAGATTACAGTAAAAAACAATTAATGTCATTAGACTGATGTGTACTTACATATCGAATATTAATTGAGTGACCAGGGACTTTTGATAACCAGGGATTTTTAGCTGCTCAGAGAGGTTTTATAGATGCCCGGGGCTAAATTCTAAATCAAGATTACAGTAAAAAACAATTAATGTCATTGGACTGATGTGTACTTGTATATCGAATATTAATTGAGTGACCAGGGACTTTTGGTAACTAGGGATTTTAGCTGCTCAGAGAGCTTTTATAGATGCCCGGGGCTAAATTCTAAATCAAGATTACAGTAAAAAACAATTAATGTCATTAGACTGATGTGTACTTGCATATCGAATATTAATTGAGTGACCAGGGACTTTTGGTAACCAGGGATTTTAGCTGCTCAGAGAGGTTTTATAGATGCCCGGGGCTAAATTCTAAATCAAGATTACAGTAAAAAACAATTAATGTCATTAGACTGATGTGTACTTGCATATCGAATATTAATTGAGTGACCAGGGACTTTTGGTAACCAGGGATTTTAGCTGCTCAGAGAGGTTTTATAGATGCCCGGGGCTAAATTCTAAATCAAGATTACAGTAAAAAACAATTAATGTCATTAGACTGATGCATACTTGCATATCGAATATTAATTGAGTGACCAGGGACTTTTGGTAACCAGGGATTTTAGCTGCTCAGAGAGGTTTTATAGATGCCCGGGGCTAAATTCTAAATCAAGATTACAGTAAAAAACAATTAATGTCATTAGACTGATGTGTACTTGCATATCGAATATTAATTGAGTGACCAGGGACTTTTGGTAACCAGGGATTTTAGCTGCTCAGAGAGGTTTTATAGATGCCCGGGGCTAAATTCTAAATCAAGATTACAGTAAAAAACAATTAATGTCATTAGACTGATGTGTACTTGTATATCGAATATTAATTGAGTGACCAGGGACTTTGGTAACCAGGGATTTTAGCTGCTCAGAGAGGTTTTATAGATGCCCGGGGCTAAATTCTAAATCAAGATTACAGTAAAAAACAATTAATGTCATTAGACTGATGTGTACTTGCATATCGAATATTAATTGACTCCTGTGGTAACCGATGAGGAAACGTTTTTCAGTAACTATCGATTTGTAGATTGCAAGAGCATGAAACTGCATATTTTTAGCTATAATGTGCTACTCTCTTCACTTTGAAAACTTTTCGTTTTTCCCTTTTTCAAGTTTACCAGGGTATCCTTAAAGACAAGTAATACTGCATTGTATGAGCAGCATTTTATCAGAGGAGGTAAAAGTGAAGAATTTAATGAATTTAAACTTCGTGCACAGTTAAGTTCTGGAACCAATTTTTTTAATAGTTTTTGTAACTATAACTAATGCTTTGTACTGACGAGTACTCAACGCCACAGTTACATTTTTTTTTTCATTTTTCTCTTTTACACCAGAAAGACGGGAATTTTTTTGTTACTAAAAATACTGAACGCTGTCATTTTGACGGTTAAAAATAAAATCAAGAATTTTAAATGTTTAATTTTTTTAAATGGTTAAATACTTTAAATTTTGAACTATTCCATACCAATATATAATAAATTAGTATATATTTAGATATATTTTTATGCAGGGCTGTCAACCTGGAATGGTTTATCCGTAAAAATATATGCATGGTTTGTGCAGTCCTCGTTTTTCAACACCAATATTTCTGTTATTTGCAAAAGGGGGAAGAGACGAAAAGTAACTAACATTTTTCCGGCACTATTTTAAAGATTTCTGCCCGTTTTCTATATTTCCGTGAAATCGACAGTTTTCAGTCTTAATAGGTATACAACACATTTTCTCCCCCCCTTTACTATCGAATATAATATTGTAAACGTGTGTGCATATTTCGCGTAAAATTAGAAAAAGTCATAAAATTTCAGAAGCCTGAGGACATAAATACAGACATAGCGCTCAATAGTGTTTCCGTAACCGTCAAAACAACGGCAGCCGTTTGCTAGTGTTAGAAAATGTCTGCAACGAGAATTTAATCCCGGGGGAAAGGAAACCTTCCTCTATCTCCGATATCTAACATGCTTTACTAGAAGTATATCCCTCATGCAATAATTTTCGGTCTTGTCCCACGATTCTCCTGCACTTGAGGGATCCGCACAATCGTCTAATGCAGGGGTGTCCAACCCGCGGCACAGTGTGGCACGGCGGCATTTTAACAGTGGCACGCGGAGACTAATTGAAAATTTAAGAAATTTGAAAAATAATAATTTCTCACAGAAAATAACAGCGCAGGAATACCGCACTGCTAGACACCAGTACGACGATGCGCTAAGACAGCGGGGTCATGGGACGAACCCAATGGTTTGAGTAGCCTTGCATTGGCGCGTCGTTGTGCCTTGCTTTAGCGCCGTTGTGTCTTGCTATGGTTGTTCGTTCTCAAGCGAGAGCGAGTGAGACACTGGCTGTCTGGATCAGTTGATTTTAAACTGCATTCAACATTAATTAAGTACAACATTAATTAAGTACTGACTGTTTAATAATTATTTAGAATTAAATGTTCCAAGTTATTCTTTTTATTTTATACATAACCTAAATGACTGAACCTTTAAAAATGTTTAATAAGAATAAAACCTAAGTTTGTACTTTTGTTTTATTTATTATGTTATTTTTTAAATCTCCACTACTCAGAAAAAAAAAATGTGCTATTTGTGTAAAAATCCCATAATTAGCCTATGAATAAAATTTTTTCCCCTTTTTATATTTTTCGTACGTTGGAAAAGTTGGAAGTGGCTCGCATAATATTTTTTTTCCGACAGTGGCACTCTTCCCAAAAAGGTTGGCCACCCCTGGTCTAATGCATCGATTCCCAACCTTTTTACGTTTGCTGAATCCTTAGGAACGAGATTAGGAACTCGGAGCATCCTTGTTAAATTTTTTTTTCAATTTTTTTATATATTAAATCAAAGAAGAATTTATATCAGGAACATGTCAAATTGAAGTTAACCCTTCAGCGGGCTCGCCCGTGTACCATTTTCGTGCAACATTTTCGTAATTTTGAATGGTTTGTTTTTACAAGTAAGGTTTGAATGTTGTAAGCAGTTTCTATTTATAGCTACACCCTTTCTAATGCAGGTCTGATTTTCTGACCCTTATATTCCTTTCCATTCATTGTTAGTCGTGATTTAAACGTGGTAAACCAGCGATTATACCGGATTGCAATACGACAAAATTATGAGTTGACGTCGTAGATCATGTGTGCAGCTATTACACGGTATTCCGCATATCACGAAGATGGATAATCTCGTTGTTTTTTAGGTTTTTGGACATAATAGGAATCGATTCCCAAGTTGTCTTTAGATGCATTAAGCCACACAGTTTTAAAATATGGCGATTGTATCCGCATTCTTAGGCCTTTAATTATAAATATATCTCAATATTATCAACATTTTATATTTTGTCATAAAACGCAAAATTATTATTTTCAATTTGAAAAAAAAAGTTTATTATAAAAGAAACAATCAAGGTTGAAAGAGACGTTGCACTTTATGCAACTTTATGCCTGCTGGTGTTCCAAAAATTGGCGCGCCCGCTGAAGGGTTAAAATAAATACTTACTCCATTGCTTATTTTACTTATTTATTGAAAGATGTACAGTACTGTTCAAATTAATTGGGACAAGCTTCATTTTTCATAAAAGTCGTCCTTTCCCAGAGATTTCTTGCCTTAAACCGGTTTTAACTGCATTTTGTAAAGAAGGGAGGTTGGCCTTGACTAGTCTAAACTGATTTGACCATGTGATCATCACACGTAGAACATTTTCGTGTCATTTGCGTTTCAACTACTATAAGAAGTGGTTAATTACATGAGTTGACTGGTTCTCATGTGTATGAAAAAAATGAATATAACTCCCAGGAAATTGACTAGAATTTTTACCCTTAGTCAGCATACCTCCATGACTGTGAGGGATATTGCTGCAGCAGTTGGCGTTGGGAAATCCAGTGTTTCCAGGATTATTAATCAGCAAAAAAGGTTTCTCCAAAACGGAAGAGTACATGTGGACACAAACGTAAGACAAAACCTCTGAAAGACAAATTTCTTGTACGAAGCAGTAAATTTCATCCTCGCACGACAAGTACAGATCTTCAAAGAGAGTTATTGGTTACTGGTGTGAGCGTTGATTCATCGACAGTGTGACGAAGACTTATCGAAGAAGGGAGATGGGTAAGAACACCAGTCCAAAAACAGTTATTAACACTTGCAATGAAGAGAAATTGTTTGTATTGGACCAGAAAGTATCAATCCAGAACTGCTTAAGACTGGAATAAGGTTGTATTCAGCGACATAATCCATTTTTGGGGGCAAGGGTTTCGATCAACATTTGTTAGGCGAAGCGCTGGGGAACATCTCAATCAAACAGTTAAGCACCCTCAAAAGCAGATGCTTTGGGGTTAATTTACATCTGGAGGACCTCGCAGCCAGTTGAAGGAATGGTGAACATTTCAATACTAGAAGACAAACTTGTGCCTTTTATGCAAACGTTCGCTGGCGGTGTTAGAGTGTTTCAACAAGGTCTTGCTCCACGCCATAATTCTAAGCAAGTAAAGAATTTTTTTCAAGAAAAGAAATTTACATTTTTGGATTGGCCTGGTTATTCTCCAGATGTCAATCCCATCGAAAGTTTGTGGAGAGGCATGTGAGTAAGATGGACTGCTCAACCAAGAGAAAAATTATTGAGAATGCCATAAAAATTTGGTTTCGGGATGACGACGTCAAACATTTATGTTCTAAATTGGTGGAATCCATGCCAAAACATGAACAGGATAACATTAAAGCTAGAGAAGGACATATTTACTACTAGATTGCTATACCATGCATGCAATTGAACTTACACTACGTAATTAAACAACAAATGTAATTTTTTTGTCTTTGTCCCAATTAATCTGCACAGAACTGTAAATAACGAACACCAGAATATAACATATTAATACAGTTTCCAAAATAGCCATGGGATTCAGAGTGGTATAACACTAGAGGACTAGAATGGAAATCACTAAGAATAGTTTTGTTTTGTTAATGTGAAACTTGAGATTGGTGCTTAGATAACAAATGTTTGATATCAACTTAATATTTATTTTGAAAGGTCCTACAAATATTTTTTTTTTATCCCCGAAAAAATCTCGTGCCACCCCTGACCGATTTCGCGGCTCCCTATAGTGCTGCAGCACACCGGTTGGGAACCATTGGCCTAAAGTCTGAGCTGTACTATGGCACCAGAATCTCCACGGTTAGCATGCATGCTTCTAGCCATTAAAATCATCTCTGGACAGTATGTTCCGTTCAGTTTAGCAAAAGATGACGGAAGTGCCCAAAAATCCATCTGTCGTCTGGAAGAGACCTGACGGTTTCTAAAATACGGTCAATGTAATTTGAGGTTTTTATCCGACTCCACTATATAGACAGAGATTCGGCCCCACACAAGTAGGGTTCGCGTGTTGCTCAGATGCAAATTTCTGGTAGCTGCGCAGTGCAGGCCAGTCGAAGTGAGTTCAGAGCTTGTGTCTGGTCTATTTCAGTGACACACGCTGAGGGGGCAAGAGCCCAAGAAGGGAGTGGAGATTTGTACGGTAGTACGTTACGCTATTAGTAGGGATACGGAGAGGCGAGAAAAGTTAGATTGAAGGTGATAGCGGTATTTAACTGATAGAGCACGTATTAGTATTTAGCCTAGGTGGCTGCACGATTTCGATAGTTATTTCAGAGCCCGATGGTTACAGGTATTGTTAGTGAACGTATATTCTGCCTGAAAGGGTTCATTACGACTTTAAAGTTCAGTTTCTTAGTACCTCAAGTTGCGGTACTGTTGTGTTATTATTTGAAGCCCCAAGTCGGTCTATGTTAGTCTACCTCTACGTAGAATAAAAAAGGAATTATTTATGTTTATGCCTCTTACTTTATAGTGTGCCTGGACCGTTAGAGGATTGGACGCGTAAATAAGAAACAGAACCACATACACTTAAAAAATTTCTTAAGGTAAATGCACCTATAATGGGCCATGTTCCTATAATGGGCCACCCTTTAGAAATGTCGAGAAATTAAGGGTCTATTGTTACCTTAGGCAGTGGAAGGGGTGAGGGTCATTGGCTACTACCTACGAGGATCCCTTAGCATTGGAATTCAGTTCATTTCTTTACTTTGTCCGAAGTGCAAGTTGTATTCTGCTAGAGAGAAGAAACTTTGTATTTGTTTTAACGTCTGCTTAAGAAATCTGTTAAGGTAAGTGAATTTTTCAAATTTTTTTATTTAAGTACTATAATGCCTGTTTATTGACTTAAGCTATTATTCCTTACGATAGAATGTACAATTCAAATTGTACAGTGATTGAATGACAAAAAACTTAGATTCCACTGTCAATAGATACCGTGGTCAATCATGGGATCACGAATTGTTACACTGTCCCTGTACCGGGCCAGCCCGTGTACTGGTACAAATTATTTTTTCGGAAATGTCGATATTTGCAACAACATACCAGCTGTGACAAGTAAAGCGGTACATCACCGGCAACATTAACCACAATTTTTAAGTAAATTTAATTTTAGATGTTTAAGTTAATACATTTATATTTCAATTATATTTCAGTTTTTATATATTTAGTGTAGTTGTACTTTAGTTATAAAATGAATAAACCGGTTTAAAAATATACATCATGTTTTTAGTTCCTTTTCTTTCCAATTTCATGATATTGTAGAATTGATTTTTGTTCCATAACAGATTAAGTAGATGGCCCATTATGGATACAACGGATAAAATAATGGCACATTATAGGTGCATCAGGTTGGTTATTATTTATGTATATATATATATATATATATATTTATGAATGCAGCCAGTGCGCTCGTCGAAAAAAATTTCATTTTGAAGGAATTTTTATGATCTTTCTCGTGATATAAATTTTATAACCCTCAAATTATTATTTTAAATGCAAAGTTAAAAAAAGTTACCAAAACAGCTTAAAAATTTAATTTAAAAAAATCTAAGAAGAATTTTTCAAAAATCTTTCTTAGTGCACACCTACACTATAAGAAGAATCGCCATGCAAAATTTCAGCCCTTTAGGTCCAGTGGTTTGGTCTGTGCGTTGTATGTCTGTCAGGGCACTGTTTTATATGTATAGTTTAAGAGAGTCCCTTGATAAAGCGATGTTTCATCTACGGTAGATAATTTTTTATTGGCATTACTCTGCAATCTACAACGATGGTAATAATAAATAGATATAACGTTTATACCGTGTTATATTGATGGTCTAGTAATAACAAATGTAATACACGTAATAGAGTGGAAATGTATTTCTATCCTAACTGTCTTGATTTTTTGCCTAATAATATAGATCATTTTGATGCTAATTTTATTGTTACAAATATTAACATACATCAGAATTAAAATGAAATTTTATTCGGATAATTTAAGGCCATATAACTATTTTGAACTTATAAAATTAAAAATGTCAGAACCGTTGCAACAAATCAGCATTTAAAAATAATATGGTTAATTTGGTAATTCGAATAATAATAATAATAATTCATGTCAGCGAATAGTTATACGTTGAAACATGTTTTAAAATTGCAAGTCATTTCTAAAGAATGACTATCCTAATATTTTCAAATAAATTACATAACGGCTTCAAACTTACTCATTTACGTCGCTTGGATATCAAAATCACTATACATATTGCAGCATCTTGTTAAATCAGTAATAATTAAATTAATTCATTCATGTCATAATTTATTATTTTTGGTAAAGTAATAATCCCCCCAAAAATAACATTCATTTGATGGTTAAGTTTAATAAATTTAATTTTAAATTAATTATTTTTAACTAATTATTAAGTTTTCAATATTGAAACTTTTATACTGTGTAAATAGATATATTTTATCTGGTACGTTTTATTGTACAGTAATTATTATCCGATATTTTTTTACTGAGGACTATGAAAATTTGGATTATGAACTTATAGTTATGTATTCGCTGTAGAGCTATGCTAAAGTTGTCTACTAAACTTTCATTAGCTACAGATATGTTTTAACTATATACATATATTATTCGCCATTTACATTATTGCATAACAATCTACACTTGTCGCAGACAAAATTAGTTTTATAAGACGAAGTTTAAAAAGTCATTATATTTATCATATATATACAGTGATTTCCGCTTATACGAATCACGTTTGTTATTGCTGTTTTTGATTCTTATAAGCGGTTGATTCTTATAGCCGAAATTTAGGTTTTTGGACAGACACACACACCTATATATACATATATTAGAAATTTACCATAAAATACTCTTTAATTTACATTAATTATCTTTTATTAAAATTATTTTTTATAGTTTTAAAAGTGCAACTTAGATTTTAGACCTATAAGTGGATACACATGATTATAGTAAGAGAAGAAAAAAATACAATATTTGTTACAAGTTACAACATACCTGCTTAACAGTTTTAACATTTCAACTACAAGAAGAGAGCAGGAAAAAGTTTTCTATGGTAGTTTAACGTAATGAAGTTTTCAGGATGGTGTTTATACCTCCTTCAATACTTATAGTCTCAGACGGAGATTCACCTTCTAGCTTACGTTTCTCGGTTTGATAACGTGCTGAATCTACTAATGTCACGTTTGCCTGAATGATAGTGGACACTTCGCCGAAGATTTATGTGCTTTAGTATCCAGGAAGCCGCAACTAGGATGTGGGAGGTGGGAAAAAAGTGTCCCTATTTTTGTTTGTCAATGGAGAAAAGTGAAATCGGACTCGGACGGGTAAAGATGCCCCTGGGTCAAGCTAATAGGACGATGTTTATTATGTTATGTCTAACAAAGAAAGATGTGAATTTTACGACTATATTCCATCCCACCTTATCACTCTTTCTTTTTAAAAAAAAGAAAGAACTTCGTGCCGTTTAAGTGGTTTTTTTTGGAAAAATGAAAGGAAAGCGAAGAGTGTAAACTGATTCTTAAAACCGGTGGATTGATACCGGTTCTTTCTTTTTTAAAAAAAGAATACATACATATATATATATATATATATATATATATATGTATGTATATATATATATATCAACGTATAGTCACAGAAATTATTTTATTCTTGTCATAGTTCTTTAGAGAAATAATTTGTTTATTTCATCTATCCATATGAAAGCTGATGACTATACACGAGTATCAAATTTTGATACTCTGAAACTGCAAGATCATCAAATATTAATACGCATACACGACAAGATCATCTATCATTTGTATTATGTCTTCTGTTGAAACATGAAAGACATGTTGTTTTATACTCATATACAATAATGGGAACGGTTCCCAAATACGAAATTGGAAGCAACGTGGAACTCGTCATACAAATGTTACCATGACGGCAAAACAATGATCCGTAAAAAAGATTCGGATAGCGAAAGGTTGAAAGCAGAAACTCGTATTATCGTCTTGCATCATGATATGAAACGATACATGATACGACGCATGCCATCAACCCTTAAATCTTTTCCTGTATATCAAAGCCTATTAATAATGTCCATTCTTAACTTTCTAAGATTGCATAAGCACCAAATCAGAAAAGTAGTTTTATTTTTATAACGCTTAAATTTCCTTGTTATTATAGAACTCACATATGTGTGTATGAATATATGTATATCTGAATATATATATATATATATATATATATATGTGTGTGTGTGTGTGTGTGTGTATACATATATGTATATATATATATGTATATATGTATATATATGTATATATGTATATATGTATATATGTATATATATGTATATATGTATATATGTATATATGTATATGTATATATGTATATATGTATATATATGTATATATGTATATATGTATATATGTATATATATGTATATATGTATATATGTACTAGCTGACCCGGCAATGCTTCGCTATTGCTAGATTTGAGTATAACATGTAGATTAAATGAACGTAAATGAAAGTTTGACATGAATTATTGTATTTAGTTAAAATTAGATATTTACGTACACATTATAATTTTTATGTTTTGGATTACATAAATTGTGATTACTGTTTTATTCAGTTTTAAGTTCATTGCAATGCTCTTGGATATACAATGTTTTTGGTGATTCCTTTTGGTATATATACAAACAAATCCCTTGGTTTTCCTACACGGGAGCATGCAACGTATAACTGTTCATGAGAAAAACATGGATTATCCAATTTCAACCCACATACTTGCAATGATTGACCTTATGATTTGTTTATCGTTATTGCAAAAGCCAGTTTAATTGGAAATTGCAATCATTTGAATTGCAATTGCGTATCTGTTGGTATCCTTGTTATACGTGGTATTATCACATCCTCTCCTTTGAATTTACCAATTAAAATTGTTGCTTCAATTACATTGTTTAAAAATCTTTTGACTGCCAATCTGGTACTATTGCAAAGACGGGGGTGGGTCAATGTTTCTAAGAAGAATGATAGGAACACCAACTTGGACTGCCTATATATATTGCCGGTAATATTGTAATTTTTCCACTATCATTTACATTGCCGTCATTGTTTATTGCATCACGCAAATGTATGTATTCTTCACAACGTAGTTTTTTCTGATTCATGCAAATATATAACAAACGTTCTGATTCAATTTTTGCATACGTCTCCACAATGTATTGATGAAACATTTGACGGCATTTAAAAACGTGATTTTGTCCGTTTTCTCGAATCATCAGTCTTTATGAATAGTAATTCATAGCACTGACCTTTTTTTTTAATTTCTTCACCAATTTTTCGGACTGATCATTATGATGTTAAAACGGTATCCATTTTCTCCTTGCCAGAACAATATTGGATACTGTAATCCCGGCCACACACCGAATGCAACAAATCGGTGCGCAACGTTTCTGTTGCGAGCTTTCTGTATCCGACGCATCGTCTGCAATGTAATCAAAGTAGAGTGCTGCACACCGGATGCAACATTGTTTTGAAACACCCCTCCATCATTTCGGGAACGTTGCTTCAACAAAATTGTATGCTTCTCTGACCGATGTTTCTCGACACACAGCTGGTGAAACATTTCATTTGCGCATGTGAGGGAACGCACGCATTTTATTTTCATTAATGCTCCGTGTTGAGGATTTTTGCATTGTTATAATAAAAAGAGATGGAGGTTGATGCTGACAGGTTGCTGCTGACAGGTTGATAGATCTTGTCCATACAAGGCAAGAAATTCATGATTTTGGAGCAAAAGACCACCACAACCAAGATGTAATAAATAAAATTTGGCAAGATATAGCTGAGGAATTGAATATTCCAAGTATGTACCGCACCAATTTATCACATTTAATCGAATAAACCTTGCCCTCAAGTAATCCAGACACCCCCATTTTTTAATATATTGGTAAGAAAGAAAAATAGGGTTGCGTCACTCAGGGTCAGATCTAGGGAGGCGCACGCAGGGCATCTGCACAGAGCGGCAAATTTGAGGGGCGGCAAAATTGGTGAAAAGAGAAAAAAAAAGTGCGCTTACGTTGTATTTTTTATTGATTTTTTTTAAATATTTTATACGATATGTTTTTCTTAGATTTAAAAGTAGATACTTAACTATATATTTGTCTTTATTTTATTACTGCTCTTTATATTAATACGTTTACAAAACGAAAAGCTTTTGTTATTCAATAATGTTATTAAAAGTTATTCCGTAATGTTATTAAAAGCCTTTCTTCTGGAGGTATACTCTTCAGGTAGTTGGTGTTATATTTCCGAATCTTGTCTTCAACAAGTCCCAAGAGATAATGAAACGTAGGTATTCTTAACCTACAATAATTGTAAAGCTTATCTGGGTTATTTCTATGTTCTTTAATAAAACTGCCAAAATTTTTTTTTATTGATTGGATGAATCCAACAGCTTCTTTGTGGTTTTTCATCCAAAAATTGTATAAATTGCCGCAAAAGAATAGCTACTTCTACTTTCTCACTTTCCATATCACCCACAATTATGACCAAACTACTTTCCCAGAACTGAACACTTCAACAACCTCAACAAAGAACAAAATACTGCAGACCTCTTCAACTCCCATGTTCTTACTTACTACTGATGAAATATCAAATATATATATATATATATATATATATATATATATATATATATATATATATATATATATATATATATATATATATATATATATATATATATAATATAGTCTAACCTATGTGGGTTAGTATAAGTAAGGTTCAAAACAATGGAACCTTGCAACCAGTTTTTTTATCGCAGTCGTCGTTGAGTTATAACAACCGATCGGCTAAATTTTTAGCATTAAGATCTCGTTTGAGTTACAGCATTGACGATTCGATGTAATTTATTGACTCTTTGAAAGAGTGGGCAAATGTATGAATGTGCCAGCGCTCCCCTATTTTAATATTCATTCATTAGTCGACGGAGTCCGCCTGGAGACTGCATGTAGTTTCATTATTAATGAATGCTGAGATGCGTTTGAATGCGCCAATTACGTAATACAGATTATACGCTCTTCACTTCGGCAGCGTTTGCAAATTGGACGCATTCATTAGAACTGAAGCCGTAAATAAATCAAAAGTCGTTTGCAGCTAGAACTCTTCACGATTGTCGGTGTATCAGTCAATGATCAATTATTATGTTCTTTAGAAGGGTAGGCTCTATGAAAGGAGCGCATTATGTACTTTGCTTACTTCGCTTTGTTAACGCTTTAAGCACGCTGTAAACCTCTAGTTGATTTTATATTGTTATGATTACAAGATAAAAAGAACTTTTTATATACCATGTTTTTAAATTTTTTGTTGAATCATATAAACTTGGTAATTCTATGTATTAATAAATACTTTTTAAAAATTTTTTTGAAGAATTATCCCATCAACTCGAAAGAAAAGGAATTGAGTTGGAAGTTAACTTGCGTTTAACTTTTCGTTCCCGTGCCGGCCGATAGATGGCTGCACCAGTCTGCAAAACAAAATTAACTGAAAATGAATTCAATCCTGCTTAAAGATGACTAAAAGTATTAAAAGAATGCATTGTCATCGTTCTCTGAGCTATTCTAAAAGTTTCAAATGTCTAGCTAAGCGGGAAGTTAGTTAAAAATCGATTTCACGATTTGTACTGGACAAACACACACACAAACAAACAAGAAAGCAAGTTAATAAAAACATGGTAAAAATGGTATTTTCAGAGAGCCTTATATCTTCAGCACCTTGCGACATGATTCATTTTATAAATTATGTCAATAAAAGGAATTTATGAGCGTATAAAATATACTATACCAGATTTTTTCGCCGGATAATTTAAATTTTGAAAAATTATTTGCATTTTTCAAAAATGAAAAATGTCCCAAGGTGTAAAATTTCTTTCTCTATTACGGAGTACAATTTAAAAAAAAATCTTTAAATACAAGCCTGCAATCCTTGGATACATTTTCTCCATAGGTTAACATTGGGGTGAGCAAATCCAATAGGGTTAGTACACAGCTGCCTTAAGATTTTCTTATCATTTACAACTTACAATTAGATTTTTTATTAGGCTTCTTTGAGTTGTTCGTTATTTTTGCTGTCCCTAAAAGTAAAGCGAGTTAATAAAAACATGGTAATAAAAGTGGATTATGTCTCTGTATATGTTTAGCCTTGGAAAAGTAGTGCAATTCTAGCAAATATTCAAAATAATATTCAAATTTATACAGGTACTAGCTGAAAACCCGCACTTCGCTACGGGGTACGTTCAAATTAAATACAACGGTCAATGTATACAATTAATGCCAATATATATATATATATATAATAAATACGACGATCAATATATACAATTGATGTAGAAAAAAAATATATATTTATAAAAAAATCGTAAGGGATATTTTTATGGACAAAATAATGTCCAATCGTCTGCCGTATTAGCAAGGAAAAAAATATTTTTTTGTCTATTTAGTTGTTATGCACGTGACGATAAATTTATTTAAAGTACCAGAAAATGAAATCACGTGATCAGCATTTAATAAATTAAATTCTAAAAATTAATCTTTAAAAATTCACCGAAAATTAGAAAATAGAGGTAAATAATTCGAAAAAGATTTCATTTTAAAGGAATTTTTATGATCTTTCTCGTGATATAAATTTTATAACCCTCAAATTATTGTTTTAAATGCAAACTTAAAAAAACTTACAAAAACCGCCTAAAAATTTTAAAAAATCTAAGAAGAATTTTTCAAAAATCTCTCTTAGTGCACCCCTACACTATAAGAAGAATCGCCATGCAAAATTTCAGATCTTTAGGTAATTGGTTTGGTCTGTGCGTTGGTATGTCAGTCAGTGAGTCAGTTGCGGAACTGTTTTATATATATAGATAAAGAAAATTCGCATCGTAAATAGCTTACGTTCTATATCGTTGATGCTGCTTCCGGTTAAAAAAGCTACCTGCTGTTTTGTATCTTATTCCAACAGGCAGGAGGTATTCCAGACCACGTCTCTATAGGCTAGCGGATTATAATGGCATCACAAGGGCCGGAGTTCAATTCAGTCGGGTGACACCTCAATTTTGACCAAGCACCCCAGGGATTAATTTCATCTTGGGAGATCGCGACCTCTCCCACCCTTTCGTCCCTCATTCAGGGACTTTCCGGTCTACGGATTTGACCAGCCCATATCCGGTCGAGACACGGATGTATTTAATGGCTCTTGTCGGGATTTGATCCGAGCACTCTCAGCACCGAAAGCCGACGCGCTACCACTAGACTACTTCAAGTCCAAGCTACCTGTTTAGTGTGTAATGTTTTAGTGTGTAATGTAGCGAACTCATCTATTTTGGGGATCCCGATTTTGTATCTTAAAGTTATTTTTAACGTAGGATTGCGTTCCTCCATAACGGTCTTCGGTAAAGCAAAATTTCAGACGTTAAAACCATCTAGAGAGTTATAAAGAGGGTAAGCTGGTGATATTTATATGGTAGATATCACAATAATTTGACAATCGCGCTTCATACTGGCATCCGCATATATACACCCAACAGTCAATTCAGACGATCTAAAATTATTTATTCTGTTCTCCTTTCTGTTCATGAAATATTTCGAAACAAGTTTACTTATACATGAAGAGTTTGATATTGATGCCGGTCATCATGATGGGTGATTTTAATATAGACGAAAAACGCAAGGAAGAGGCATTCGATTTACTGAAACATTACTTTAATTTAGATATCGTTCCGCCAAATTATCGGAGTACACTGGGAAACTCATTTATTGACTTGACATTATACGATACATTACCTCCGATTTTCTGACATATGTAACTTAATTTCTTACCATCGACCTATTCTGCATAGGGTTAACACTCATCCTTCTCTTCGTATGTAGGAATTTTATTGTAAAATAAAAGCGGTAATCAACGATAAGTAATCCTACGTTAATAACCCGCGGTAGTTTTGTTAGAAGAGACTACCTGATTTTTTACCATGTTTTTATTAACTATCTTTCTTGTTTGTTTGTGTGGATGTTTGTCCAGTACAAATCTTGCAATCGATTTTTAACTAACTTCCCGACTAGCTAGGCATTTGAAACTCTTAGAATAGCTCAGAACACGATGAAAATGCATTATTTTAATACTTTGAGCAATATTTAAGCAGTATTGAATTCATTTTCAGTTAATTTTATTTTGTAGACTGGTGCAGCCATCTATCGACCGGGCGGGAATGAAAAGTTAAACGCAAGTTAACTTCCAATTAACTTCATTTTCTTTCAAGTTGATGGGATAATTTATCAAAAAAATTTTAAAAAAGTATTTATTAATACTTAGAATTGTCAAGTTTATATGATTCAACAGAAAATTTAAAAACATGGTATAGAAAAAGTTCTTTTAATTTTGTAATTATTTTTAGCCTAATACTTTCATTTTTGTAATATGGCAAAAGAGCATTTCATTTTTACAGTGTATGACAAAAACAGATGAGTAGAATACACATTTTCTCACCCCTCGTACGTTCTTATAACCCACTTAAGAAGAGAGAAATAAAAACTTTGGCTGACTAGTTGAAAAAGTGAGATCACAATCTTCTGATCTCGCATGGAGCTGACAGAAAGCAGACCTTGACGTAGTATGCCAGGAGATACATTCTAACAGCTAGCTGTACGTATGCAAAAAAAAAACCTAGTTTTCTTCACATGAGAGCCGTGAAAAGTTGTATAAATAAGCAAAAATGCTGAATGAAGTCTCCTGGAAGATTGACTAAACAAACATAACTGGTACTAGAGACATTGTAATAACAATTCATGGTGACACAGAAAGCAAAGTTTTCATAATTTTTTTTCTTTAATGTTATATTTACATAATTTGCGCTTTGTCTTTGTGGGATTAAATTACATAGTTTGTTACCACTATTTGTTTCCGGCGTCCTCTTTTATTTTTTAAAATATTTTCTCCGCGACTTATCTCTAGTTAAAAGAGGCATTGTTTAAGCATATAATGTAACAACTGTTTGCTTGTGCGCCATTTTCTTTGGCTACTGAGGAGGAAGATCCTTTATTTTTTAAGATCTAGTTAATTCAAAAATGAAGTAATATGGTTTATTTTGCATTGTATTGTGTTCTTCAAGTGATTATACCCCACGTTGCAGTACATTTCAAGTGAAGTCTTTATTTTAGGAACTAAAGAGGCTGTTTGTATAGCAGTTCTTTCACAGAATGAACTGCTTTTCTTTAAAGGCAAATATGTTTGCCTTTCACGCAAATGTATTTGCTAATATCTCTTTCTTAATTTCGGGTATAAAGCTAAATTAGCTTAAAATCAAGCAAAACCCGAAATTATGAATTCGATAAATTTCCTGAATGTATATTGTCCGATAATTATTGACTGGTTAAGAAAACATAGCTGTTTTCTGAACTAAATAATCTTTTCTTGCTCAGCAAATACAAGCGAGCACGAAATTCTGCGTTTTTCCTAAATTAGTCCCTACCAAATAGTTGCTTGATTGCCGTATCTGACCCTAAAGTACATTGTAACGGTTTGCACGCTATTTTTATTTTACCCTATCAATTTTATCTTAATTCAAATAGCCGTATAGTGCTCTTCAAATTTGGACATAAGTAGTTGTATCCTGTCAGATTTTAGGCACTAGAACCAAACATTATTTTCAAAACCCTTGCTGGAAAGTGTTGTCAAATAAGTTGTACTGTGATTATCCCACATATCGACTAACAATTTGTCATATAATATCAATGCAGCAAGCTGTCGCTGAATAAAATGAGAAGTACCCCATGTGTGGAACATTCTAGAACTTTATAGAATAGACACAATTTAGGTTATTCACAGTTGAGTTCTTCTTGGTTTCTCAGGAAAAAAACCTAACTTTCTCTTGAAATTCTTACTGGGCTTTTTTAACAGTTATTATTGGGGAAGTCTAATACCTTTTTTCTATTTTCTGAGTAGTTTCCCTTATGTTTGAGCTATTTTCCTTGGTTGGACTATTATTTTTATGGCTTTACTATTATTTTATGTTAATTTGCATGAGGAAATTCAGTTGCAGAACAATTACTTTTTCTGAAAGAGAAACAGAGTATCATCCTTAAATGTTAATGGTAAAATTCCGTAATGATATGTGTCTGTTAAAAACATTGTGGTCTGTTGAATTTTTACTATATAAATTTGTAATCAAGCCATGTATATCGCCGCAATTACAGCCTAATTAGTACCACTGGTCAAATTAGTACCACTGGTGGAGGAAGGAAACACTGCTAATTACGAGATCTGAATGGCTTGGTCCGAAGTTCGATTTCAATAAGTCTGCGTTTGCTGTGCACATATCACAGAGTGCAGGGATTGTGTATAATTATTTTCTTTGAATTCCCAGTTTAACCTTTTAAAGCTACCATGAAATAAAATAACGTTAGAACACTGTTCTCCTGGGGGAGGGGGGGGGATTTGATCTATGAGAGCCTTTGTAGGTTAAACTAAATAAAAATACCAAATTCTGATGAGTTGGTATTCTGATACAAAGAAGATGGCTTTAAAACAGTTGTTCCCAACACGTAGAAGTCTGCGGACCACTGAGCCAGAAATTGAACCACGTGCGGACCACTACCACCTCTCACCGACCTTCCGGGAGTGGAGACCTTCCGAGGGGTATGGGCGTATAGAATATCCCTCCGGCAAAAGGGATACAGGATTAACGTACTCACATTCTAACGTATCATATTCTAATAATAAAATAATTATGTTAAACTTTTATGAAATTTTAATTCAACACCAGATACTCATCGGATATATTCCTCCCATCTAGTTCAATGAACATTGCTTTCAAAATCCCCATTTATTTGGCAACTTTTTTAATGTGGTGCCGGATCACTCCCGAGGCTCTCGCGGACCACCGGTTAGGAACCACTACTTTAAAACTTTTAAACTATGGATTAAGAGGACATAATTCATACACTACACCTGCACTCGGCGAAATGTGCGAAACTGACTCACACATATAGAAATTGGACTTTGGACGAAGCCGTTCAGTTCTCCTGCTAATTAGCAGCGTCTCCGACCATATTTCCCCTTTGAAGTTTGTCAGAAAGGAATCTTATATGAAAACTTACTCGTGTATTGACATTATATTTCAGAAGTTGGATAGGTTTTTTTTTTCTCCTGGAACACCTGCAATTTTCTAGTTGATAGCTAAATATTTGATTAAGGGGATGGTGGACTTTTAAATTACCAAAATCGAGCAAAAATTGGAATTTGTTTTGGGGGTGTATTAATATTTTAAAAAACATGTAAATATTGGAATGAAATGCATTTAAAATGTGTAGTGAAAATAAAAATGAAAAATTGGTGGCTTTAGAGTAGTAAGTATTAAAGGTAGATAAAAAATTATCTTTTAAATGACTTTTTCTCAAAATGAGAAATTTCCAGATTTGCAAGTCTTTAAAATGCTCCTCGCGTCATAATTTTTGACGAAATTTTAAGAAATTTATAATAAAGATTCCTGTAATACATCAAAATAAAGTTATGTATCCATTTTAGGATTCGAGGTCATTTAGGTTATAAAAGTTTAAATTCAGTGTAGAAAAGTACAAAAATTTCACGAAAATTCAGAGTACAAGCATAAAAATATTTCCTAAAAATTAACTATTCAACGAAAGTACAAAAAAATACATAACTTTGTTCAGAAAGTATTTATAAGCAATATAAATGCAAAATTAAGGGGAAAAGTTTAAAATTGAGTCGCAAGGAGCATTTGAAAGAAGGGTAATTTAATTTAAATTTTTTAATTATAAAATATTTTTTTTAAATATTTATAAAATTTTATAAGGTGTTTAATATTGTTATACTTTAATGAATATATATACAAAATTTCATATCTCTGTGGTAAAAATTTCAAAAATCGTTTTGAAAGGTCCACCATCCCCTTAACCAAACGTGTCTGCCTTGATATTTTGTTCGTAAAGAATTCTGTCAGAAGTTTTAATTAGGATTTGATCATAATAAGAAATAAGGCAACAATGATATGAAGCAACAGTCAGAAAAATACTTATAAGGTGGGCGATCGGAGATATAGCTAATTAATACCCTCGATTTCAAGTCGTAGGTGTAGATATGTCATTCAGAGTACGAACTTCCCTTTTCTTTGAACGTCTTCTGATAAAATTAGTGTTTCGTTAGTTTTCACTAAAAGAAATTCTGTCACAGAAGAGCAAAATAATAACTTCTGATAAATATTCATTAATTATTCACACTTTGGGAGTGCCCACACGTGTATGTTGTCCGAGACCAGCTGCCATGAAATCATGTCTTTAGAAATTCATAATAGTAACAACAAATAGCAAATGAAATATGTATGGCAGAAATATATTTAAGAAACTTCTATGATAAATCATCGTAAAATATTAAATATAAATACGTCAAAGGTCCTTATGTAGCCGAATAAGCAATCTTACTTGAAAAAACATTTGTTTCTACCAACACCAGACTGTAAGGTAGTCAATAATACGACAAGCATTTCGCTTCAACTATTTTACTACGATACGTTAAACATACTACAACTACAACAGTTAAGCAAGTATGTACAGCGAGTTAGAATTTACAGTTAGATATGTCAGGACGGATTAGGGTTCACCGACAACGCGGCCTATAAGGCCGGTAACCAGGAGAGCTGCGTCTCTCTCTGGTACTCAAAAACAGATCTCTTCCTCGTGGAGTACTGGGGTCTTCTTTTATACGGTCGGCGAATTCAAAAGCTTTCTCCGGCGTTTGAAGTGCTCGTAAGTGTTCAAAGTTTATGGGATTCCGCATGTCGCTATAGTGTGAAAATTCTGGAGAGGCCTCGAACCACTCTGAGATTTATGCTTTTTATAACGTCAGAACCGCACATTACACGAACATTATGGCCTCTTATCCTAGAGTTTATGAGACCGCTCAGTTTAACATTTCGCCGATAGATGACATGTTCATGTTGAAGGGTAGGAACGGACATCACATACTTATATAATTACAAATTTCGTGTAGTAATGGAGACAATGTCACACTACCAAGAAGCCTATAAAAGAGTTCTTAAAATTTACTTAAGGCTGCTATGTACTAAGAAAAAAATCGTATTTTCCTTTTCCTCTTCTTGCAGACTTTTGTGGTGGGAGGAGTCCAGTTCATAGTTCGAGAATTCCACCCCCCTTAGGATTGACATTTTAAGGGATTGTAATGGCTCTCTCTGTATAGGGGGGTAAGCATTGCCCCCAAATTTTTTATTTAAAATATATTTTTGTCAACTATTTACAGGTACATAAATGCCGATAATCAAATAAAATTGATATTGTCATATAGCCTGAACTTTTCTGCAAAGCGCTACAGGATTCATTTTATAAATTTCGTCCACCGAAGGAATTTATGAGAGTTTAAAACACACTATACCAGATATTTCCCCGAATAATTTAAATTTTAAAATATAAATTGCATTTAAAAAAAACGAAAAATGTACACAAATGTAAAATTTCTTTCTCTATGGCGGAGTACAATAGAAAAAAAATCTTTGAATCCAAGTCGGCAATCCGTGGACAAATTTTCTCCATAGGTTAACACTGAGGTCAGCGAATCCAATGGGGTTAGTACATAGCAGCCTTAAGTGAGATTCTAAGATTGTCTTTACAGTCTATAGAAATAATATTGAAGAAATTTAGAAATATGCTCACAATTTTCAGAGAATTCAAGGTGAGAGAATTTTACATACTACACTGAAACGATAAAACTTTTTTTTTCCAATGCGGCAGGCACTTGTCTCTGACGGTAGTTACTTCTTTGACATTGTTCCATGAAGATCCGCGAAGTTTGGCTGGCTACTTTATTGTGGGAGTACCAAATAGGTGAACCATCCTTTGCTCCTTATGAGGGGGACGACACTGAAACGACCAAGTCTTATTCGGGATTTGAACCCAAGCCCACCGTGGGGAAGCTCAGACCGCTAACCACTATACTATGTGGGTGGCGAAACGAAAAAAACTGCAAAGAATAAAACATGTTAGAGTACGCGCTTCAAATGTCACAATTAAAATTGTTTGGTATAATGTTTGCGAAAGGTTTTGAGTACATGCTAGTAATGTTATCCTTAGACCTACTAATAAATAGACACTTGTCACCTACCGCTTTAGAAAAGCTTTAGAAAGTGCGAAGGAACAGATTTGGTATGTTTTTTAAAGATATAAGAAAAGCAATAAGATAATTTTCTTTCAAATTATACATAATCCTCTATTTCGTTCATATATTCATAGAATCTCTCTCTCTCTCTCTCTCTCTCTCTCTCTATATATATATATATATATATATATATATATATATATATATATATATATATATATATATATATATATATATATATATGTGTGTGTGTGTGTGTGTGCGTGCAAGCGCGTAGAATTTTTCCTTGCTGGATTTGATCGCTACCCTAAATTCATGATTTTTTTTGGCATACACTTTACTCATCAAATTAAAAATTATATCTGTGCTCAGATGGCAAAATGTTATAAGAAATTTTTCTTTCAAAAATTGAATTTTTCACATTCCGGATTCTCGTTTGCCAATATTTTCTATTTACTGTAACTACTGTAAGTAATAGCCAACTATGTTACTGAAACATTGGCACCACGTTTGCTCATGTAAAACAAATTACTCATTTGTCATGACATCTTGAATTATAGAATTGCTGTCACGTAAATTTCTTATAACATTTTGCCATCTGAGCAGAGATATATAATTTTACAATGAAAGTTCCTAAAAGATGAAATTTTTTTATCGACATATTTGTTTCGTATTCTCATTAAGGCATGACAGAAAAACCTGGGAGAAATTATTTTTCACAACACTGAGATCACGCATGCTTGACTCAATAAAAGTGTTCTAAGAATAAGTACCTTGTTGAGGTATGGACTGTTGTTCTTGGCCTACAGGGGTGTGTGACACGGGACTGGCGCCAATGTACCGCATGGGCTGGAAGCATGCCGAAGTCATTTGGCGACCTGACGAAAGGAGATTGGCACGCCGAATAATTGTGTTTTAAAGCCATTTCGAGTCGAATTAAAGTGCAACGTATTGCGTCTGGATGAAAGCCACAGTTCCGGATAGAAAAGTGAATGGCTAGGAAGCAAAATAAAAACATGTGGATAGAAATATTTTCAGAGCAGAAAAAAAGTGTTTTAAAAAATGCAGTTTTTTTTTTGTTCAGCAGTCTGCTTATAAATATCTCTTCCTGCTTGTTACTGATTGACGTGCCTGAGAGAATTTTTTGAACGTAGAAATATTAATTTCTTAACCCTTCAGCGGGCGCGCCCGTGTACAGCATTTTTATTTGCCCGTGTACAGCATTTTTATTTGCCCCAGTGCAACATTTTCGCAATTTTGAATGGTTTGTTTTTACATGTAAGGTTTGAATGTTCTAAGTAGTTTCTATTTATAGCTACACCCTTTCTAATGCAGGTCTGATTTACTGACCCTTGTATTCCTTTCTATTCATTGGTAGTCGTGATTTAACCGTAGTAAATCAACGATTATACTGGATTACAATACGACAAAAGCAGGAGTTGATGTAGTTGATCCACTCGATAAAATGATGTACTCGATAAAATGTGCAGCTATCACACGGTATCCCGCATATCTCGAAGATGGACAATCTCTTTGTTTTTTTAGGTTTTTGGACATAATAGGAATCCATTCGCAAGTTGTTCTTAGATCCAATAAACCGGACAGTTTTGAAATAAGGCGATTGTATCTGCATTCTTTCGCCTTCAATTATAAATATTTCTCAATATTATCAACAATTTATATCTTGTCATACAACGCAGATTAAGTGCCTGTTCACATAGGAGTCCGTTGCGTTGCGTTAAGGAAAAGATGACGTTGAGACGAAAATGAACCAATCGTAGGCCTCCAAACGCTTATCAATGAAATTTTTAACGCCTATGATTGGTTTATTTTCGTCTCAACGTCATCTTTTCCTTAACGCGACGCAACGGACTCCTATGTGAACAGGCCCTTATTATTTTCAATTTGAAAAAAAAAGTTTATTATAAAAGGAATAATCAAGGTTGAAAGAGGCGTTGCACTTTGTGCCACGCGTGCCTGCTGGTGTTCCAAAAATTTGCGCGCCCGCTGAAGGGTCAAAGAATACTAAGGGAAGACCTAATAATTGTTTAATTTTTTAAAAATTCTGTTGATCTACGACTTTACTTTTCATATTGTAGTAACATGGAAGGCATGTATTTATGTCATTGTCTGTTCAGTAAAATCTTTCCTGCTTTTTACCTGAGCTTTTCAAACCGATACCGAGAATGGATCAGAGTAGGTTTCAGTGAAACTTTTCCAGTCTGCCACCCCTCTAAAAGGTCATATTTTGTTCAGAACTGATTGAGGACTTCATAAAGCCAATGCTATGAAATAAACTTCTTTTTGACAGCCACCTCTCAAAACCGCCTTTTTTTTTAACCATTACTGTGCCTCCATAGAGAAGTCTCGTATTCCATTGAGGGAGGTAGCATTTTGAACTAACAGAAATATAATAGCAATTTTTCATCGGACATAATTAAAAATTGAATGCATTAAGACATCCAACTACGTTCGGAGCCCCTTTTTATTGAAAAACTGTACTTGCGAAAATTTGTATCTTATTTTTCGAAGGAATATAGCTCGAAAACTCGTAAATGATAAAAAAATAAACCTTAAGGGCCTGTTCACATAGGAGTCCGTTGCGTTGCGTTAAGGAAAAGATGACGTTGAGACGAAAATGAACCAATCATAGGCCTCCAAACGATTAGCAATGAAATTTTTAACGCCTATGATTGGTTTATTTTCGTCTCAACGTCATCTTTTCCTTAACGCAACGCAACGGACTCCTATGTGAACAGGCCCTAACTCTGCAAAATTTTACAAAATTGAGGAAATTTGTTCGAAATTTAGCAAATTTTTATAAAAACGGCTCTAGCGCTAAAAATAAAAAAAAGAATTATGCATATAACATTAACTTTTTTTTGTCATATGTACGTAAGTACCTTACTTCTAGGTGTAATGACCTACAAGCTAATCGATGTCTCAAAATCTTAAAAAAAATACAAGTTATTATATGCAATTACGAGGCATTTTCGAAAAGTAAAGATACTTCACCGATGGCAGCAAAGGAAAAGTTTCTGTGAGCCCGTTGGCAACACGGACTGTAACCTTGAACATTTCGCTTTCCCCTCGAGGTCATTTGTTATTTTTACGGCGAGTCTTGTCTGAGCAGCACGTCTTTATAATGTCTGCGTCAATTCAGAATCCCGCCAAATGTGGGATACAGGATCCCCGCCAAAGAAATCATGGCTTCTGTTTTCTGTGACAGACAAGGCATTCTTCTGGTTGACTTAACGCCTCCCAGCACCACAATTAATGCTGATGCATATTGCGAGACTTTGAGACGTCTCAGATGGGCAATTCAAAATAAACGCATGGGCTTGTTGACAAGAGGAGTCTGCTTGATGCATGATAACGCTCGTCCTAACATAGCGCTTCAAACCAAAGCACTACTCAAAAGTTTCGAATGGAAAATTTTAGATCTTCCGCCATACAGCCCGGAGCTTGCACCCAGGGACTTCTAGTTATTCCTTTACCTGAAAAAAACATCTTGCAGGGCAAAACTTTCACGACGATGATGAGATCAAAATTGAAGTTGAAATGTGGTTCCGACAACAGGCGGCAAAGTTCTATGACTGTGGAATTCAAAAGCTTGTACCCAGACTTAACAAATGCTTTGACAATGGCGGCAACTATGTTGTTGAAAAATAAGGCATGTACCAGTAAGTATTTTGTTATGTACATTTAATCAATTAAAATTTTTTCGAGTGAGTATGCGGCATTGAATCTTTACTTTTCGAAAATGCCTCGTACATGTAAAATTTTAGTAATTTTCCATGAGATTTTTGGTTAATCGGAAGAAGTTGGGGCTGCCGCCAACTTGGCGATTATTTACTTCCTGTTATGATGTATCCCCTTTTCTGCATATTTTTTAGATTTTTGCCAAATTGGCGATAAAATGCCAAATAGGGGTTGTGTTTGTTCAGTGCTTTTCAGTTAGCCGTTTATTACTATGTTGGTTAAAGATGTCGTTTCTAAATATCAGGGGAGGATTTTAGATATTGTTAGATGTAGATTTTCGCAAGAGAGACTAGGGGGGGGGGGGGTACAGAAGGGGTTGTAAACGACGCACTAGTCCATGGTTTCTTACATTCGGATCTCACAATATTATTTGATTTGTTGTGGGATAAGCTTTGTTCTACTGACCTCTACAGCCAGCGGAAGCTTTTTTTACTGTACTACAGCCAGCGGTACGTAGCGAAGCCAGCGGCTGGGGATTTTCTGTAATATTTTTGGACGGATGTGTAACGGAGCGTAGCGGAGTGAAGCAAGGGTATCTGAGCGAAGCGAAGATCCCGTGTGCGCCTACGAGTTTCATAAAGCCAGCAGTAAGTTTGTGTTTCAATTTATTTGTTCTTTCTTGGTCGCCACATTTATTTACATTTCGCAGTTTAAGCTTAACAGGTCTCCGAACGGGATTTTGGCGCCAACTTTTTGCCAAATTGGTGATGATACCGTGTATTGGGAATTAACCAAAATGGCGGACTCAGAAACGCAAATTTGGCGACTTTTCAAAAAAGTCGCCAACCGCCCCAGCTTCTTCCGATTTACCAGATTTTTTATAAATATAGCTATAAATCAACAAATAATAAACCTATAACCAAATCTATAGTCCATTACAATTTTAGTATTGCAAAAAAACATCCGTGAAAAATTTCATAGACATATCATGATTAGATTTTGAGTTATCACAGGAGTCGCTTACATTTTTGATGAAATATAAGTTCTTCAGAAAACACGATTAAATTTTTCAACTTGTATTAAAATTCATAGCTGCTGCTGACCTTAAAATCATTTCTAATTTCATTTCTAATGATCATATTGGAAAAAATAAAAGCAGATTTATAAACATAAATTTACAATCTTTAAAAAAAAAGTTATAAAACCAATTTCGGAATTTTCTTGAAAATCGATGTTTTAAACGTAGTCGGATACCTTAAACTCTTATAACAATATCATATTATAAAAATATGTTGGTCTCTTACGCCATGTATTTCCAATATTAAATACCCATACGAATGTAAAGCAGTCTGTGGCTTAGGAGTGAAATAAGCGAAACAGATTTAATCAATCTGTTTCTTAGAAATGGAAAAGCAACGACTGGTTAGAAACATTTGTTTATCAGATGGGATGTCTGCCTTAGAATCCCAAATGATGTTGATATCCCGCAACATGCGTATGTCTGTTGCTTCAATTTGCTTACGTTCGATCCTAAATTTTCCATCTACATTACGCAACGTAGCACTGCAGATGTTGCCAGACACCTGCAGTGCCGTCTGCAGTGACAATTAAGTTTCAGCTCTTTTTGTAACTGATAATCCAATGCCACATTATTCAAGACGTCTTAGTTTTAAAGGAGTATGTTATCCCACTTCGGGGAACCAGCTATCACAATCCCTAAGTAACTAATAAACTGACAACTTTGGGGGAAAACTTTGTAATGTATTAGTCATTGGCGTAGTCATTGGCGCAGTCGTGGATTGGAGCCAGAAAGGGAAATAAAAATAATTTGAAACACTTGTTACAAAAGTGTTATGATGGCGTCCCACGTATTTGGTCGCCGATCAAGCATCTGCATCTGATTTAAGTAGCTTTGCAGCCGCGATAATGAGTTGTAAAAATACTGCGTGTGAGTCTGGAGCGCATTTATAAATTTTAAAAAATAATCTTTTCTATTCACAATGAAGAATTCATTTTAGCTACACGAAATCATCGTGTCTTAGATCAAGTAATATTTGTACTATCAAGTTACAAGAAATACTTGGTTTCACTCATACATAATTTATAATTACTCATGATGAAATATAGAAATTAGCAGCAAAATTACACAGTTGGCAATTATTATTAAGGACTTTAAAATCTCGAGTATAATACGAACTTTTTTAACATTTTTTTCACATTTTAGTTCGCAAAATTTAGGGTGCGTATTATACTCGCGTAAAAAAACGTAGCTTTAAACATTAGATAAACGAACGTACAGTATCTGTAAGACATTGTCGTAACACGGGTGCGTGCGCATCTGCACTCCGTGATTCATCCACCCGTTTACTAAGCAGGTATTCCTTTTAAACAAACGATACCCACCGTTCGTATCATCAAGTGAGGATGATTATGGTGAAATATATTACAACGGCAACAATAATTATGACATGGACGCAACAACAATAGATGAGCTGTATTCTAGTGAAAGTAATTAAGACTGATAATTTGACTGTATTTTTTTTAATTAACAATTTAAGTTTTTTTCCTACCGAATTTGACGTTTTCGTTTCTTTTTTTTACGAATTTTATTTATGTTAATAAATATTGGTGCATTTTTTAAATAAAATATTGAAAATTTATGGGTGCGTATTTTAGTCGAATTTTAATTTTTTTCCGAAAAGTTCGCGCAAAATCAAGCATGCGTATTATAGTCGAGATTTTACGGTATTCATTATTAATATTGCTATAATTAATAAGGAAATGTCAATTTAAGATCTCTGGTTAACCAATGTGTAAAGGATATCACGTCATTTGTAGACGTAAACTTCTGTCCAAGAAGTGACAGATCTTTGCAATGAATAACTCTTACAGCAAGTTTCTTAATTAAGGAGATATCGCAATATTTCAGTTAAAATTTTTAAAAACTTTGGTAATTTTTCCTGAATAAGATAGAAGTTTGGTTCATACAATTTTTATGGTAGACTTATTTTTATAACAAAAATTTGATCACCATAAGAATGAAATTAAATAATCTTATTTTTGATTCTACGATCGTTTCAAATCAAACTAAACACCCTGGTATATCTGTCAATATTCTTTTGTTTATTTCTAAAAATTAAATGTCGTCATTACCTTTTGATGTTGATACGGTGTTGATTTAGTGTTGATTACATTTCTTTTCTTTTTCTTTGTTACTTTTTTTTTGTTTGTTATATTTGATTTATAAATACACTTGTTATTCGTCAGATCGTTAAATTCAGGCTATAAAAGTCATAAAAGCATTCTTTCCGCAGAAAAAAAAATAAGATTTCAAATATGCCCCGACCCTAAAATTTCATCATTATTTTTCCGTTTCCTAAGAATGTTGTAACAATGCCCTTTCCTTTAACTTGGCACACAACCAGAGATTACGCATTTAATAAATGGGACTCATTCACTTGTTGAGTCATTCACATATTCAACAAGTGATCTGGTAAGGAAGTCCGGGGAAATGAAAAAAAAATCCGGCCATGGCGCGCAAGTCCGTCCGGATTTGTGAATCGATTGAAGGAGAAATCGATGATTTTGCCATCGTTTCAAAAGATAAATTTGTGTCGGGTGAAGAGGGTTACAAGATAATGTCAAAAAAATGTTATGTGAGGGGGAACTTTACCACTTCACTTTAGTGGGGAGCGTTAAATGGACTGAATCTTTTAAGGTATCGCAAAGAACAAAAAAAAACGCTTTCAGGGAATAGATTATTGTTTTGCTAATAGTTTTGGCCAAGTATCGTTAAGAACGGAAGTTTTGGAATAGTGATAAAATTTTTTGTCTTCTCTATGAAACAGACATTCTAGATTTTAGTAAATCTAATGATATCGCTTGATCCTGGTGTTATGACTTTTTAAAAGTAATTATTCAAGTTTTTTTTAAAATTTTTCTCTAATATCATTTATTTTATATTATATATTTAGTATTAGTATATTTATATTATATATTTAGCATAACTGTAGTCGAATGGTAGGCATTGTATCAGAATTCAACGGCTCTCCCTTGTACCTAATGATATACAATGAGGAATTCTATAAGTTAAGGAATTTAGTGGAAGATATCTAATCGTATGCCAACAAACTGTACAAAATCTATTTTTTTTTAAATAGATGAGTTGTTTCCTTCATGATATTATGTAATGTTTACTCCCCGCCTAGTCAAGTAGTTGAATGGGAATTGCACACGAAAATCATTATTGCCAGCCGTCATTATGGGTTTTTTTTTTATTATGAGCCGTGGACAAAAGTAATACTTATCAGGTCCAAAAATGGCTGCAGGGCGATGGTTTGGTTTGGAGCGCTACGGTCAACATTTTGCTACACAAGGGCTGATTTGACCGGGACCTACAGTTTAAAGCCGATTCCGAACGGCTACAAACATCCATGCCAATAGTGGGACTCGGAACCCACAGATTTCAGGGCGAAAGGAAGCGGTTCCAGTTTTAGAACTTGCTATCGGGCACCACAAGTGTTAGAGTCCGACTTTACCCAATTTAGACTGAACAACCTTGTGGCACTAAAAGGGTGAGATGTGGTACTAAAGATGAAGGTGGAGCCACATTTAATACTCTGGCGTGGCATTACAAATGGCCATAACTTGTTATTCTGAAAAAAAAAATACAAAAAGAATGTGACAATAACAAGTCGATTTTTAAAATGAAGTACCTCATAATTTATTTTAAATTAAACTAGATGGGGCTTAGGGCCAGTTACATTAAGTTACATCGTTGGGTCATCTCCATAGCAGCCATAAAGGATCAGGAGGCCGGGATCGAATCGCCGATATTTGCCGGAGAACTTTTGGCCTGGGCGTCGGAATCTGGAATGGTAGAAACATCCTTAGTTAGCAGGGACTAGACGATATCTCTTTCTGAAATTCAAACTTCGCTCCTGTGCTGGCCCCGTCACGTGACGTGAAGAGGAAAACATCTGGAACTTGGCGACCCAGCGGTCGTCAGCAGGCTCCGCCAAAGCTATAAGACAAAGGGTTATTTTGTGTGTTCTACGAGGGGAAGGGAATAAATGGAGAATCTTTTAGCCAAGCGTTAGGCAACCCCTTATAAGGGATTAACATTGGTATTTTCTGTTTCTGCTGATAAGCGATGAATGCTGATAACGTGACCAAAATGGTGCACATTTTTTGAGAAAGAAGTGAATGTCTGGGGGACTATATACCCCTGGAAAATTATTGAGGGAACAGCTCCCTAATGCGTTTAAGTATTCGAATGACAAAGCAGGCTTTAATAGTAATATTGTATTAAAAGTTAATAAGCGTTTAAAAACGTTACGAGAAACCTTAGGGGGGAACATCTAAAGGCTAGTAACATTCTCCCACGGCCACAAACACCACGGAGGGATTTTCCGGCCTACATATTTAAGCTGTTTAACCGGCGTAAACAGGAGAACACTCTAGTGGCGCTTGGACTGACTCGCACCGAGCTCTCTCTTAGTACCGATTCCCGACACTTTAACCACAAGGATTTTTCGGTAATTTCGGTTCTTGAGAAATAAAAGTAGTTTTGCAATCCTAGCCAATATCCGTGGTTCTAAAGTACCGTGTCTAATAGTTCATTGATTCCAGAGACCTGAAAAATTTTTGGTAGATTTTTATGCTTTTCCGCATAAACCGTTATTACAATAACTGTAAAAAAGATGAAGCTATTTAACTTGATGAATTAATATTATTAATGTTTTCACTTAATCAGTTGTATCAATAAGTGAAGATTAGGTGATTGCCAAATGGCTAGGGCGCTGGCATTCGGTTCAGATCCTGTGGGTTCGAGTCCCACTATTGGCATGGATGTTTGTAGCCGTTCGAAATCGGCTTTAAACTGTAGGTCCCGGTCTCATTAGCCCTCGTGTAGCAAAAAGTTGACCGTAGCGCTCCAAACCAAATCAATAAGAGGAGAAATGGTATCTGAGTGTAAAAATATAACTGGCGCTAATAAAAGTTTGAAACACATACTTTAAATGATTGTCACAGTTAATAAAAGTGCGGTTATGAAGCCACTTGTGAAAAAAAATGTGCATCATTAAAGGTGTACTTAATGATGCGAAATAAATATCTCAAAATAACTGTAGCTGACAATACGCAAAAGTTCTTAACTTAATTAGTAATCATTACAAATATTTTCTTTATCATACAGCTCATTAATTCCTTTGTACATACTCGATAAAAGTTTTAACTGCTAATTATGTATATATTTTAAATGTTCAGTAATGATTCAGTTTCATCTTAAATTCCGTGGTTGAATAACCGCATATAAATAATTTTGTACTTGGCAAAACCAGCTTCTCGCATATATTCCCAATTATACTATCTATTTGTTATCGCGATTATATTACAGCATATATTCTCAATCTTAAAATAAATGAAATGTTGTATATCATTAGGGAAAAATAGAGATTTACGAGTGATATTTGTTGACCATATAAAAAAAAGTTAATGTCTACCATGACACCTCATGGGTCTTTTAATTGTTTACTTTTGCAATAAAAGAACGCTTATCATATATCTACTCTTAGTATCTCTGTTGTGCTTTACATTGTTCACTTGTATTAAAATGGAATCGACTCATCTTTGGATAGGAAGTTCGAGAAATCTCGAAAAATTGGAGACTGGCACTTTTCTCGGCTTGGATCGATGAACCGCCGGATTCAGCGATCACGTGTTGACTTCCTCCAGGAAGCGAGTCGGAGGGGAGATTATATAGCGTATCTATACGCCGCGATCCAATATAGCGCCCAGATCTTTCTCGGGAATTGTCAGATCTTTACGACCATTAAAGAGGGAAGAAAGCGGAAGTTCTGATGGACGCAGTTTATTGTATGGCCTCGCAAAGTTCACAACTGTAATGGGGACGTGAGAATACACTGATGATGAAACGGAAGGAAAATATTAGAGATCTCTGATAAAAGAGATTTGCGTCGCGCAGTTTTAATGCAGAACATTAAATTTGGCGCTAAAATTTTCTAGTGATAATGTACGGTTAGCTTCTGCTGTAATTTTAGAATAACTGCAGGAGGTTGTTTTTTTTCTGAGGTGTAAATAGCTCACAATAAAATCCATATTACCCGCCCATACACTGTAAAACTGAAATGCTTTTTTGGGCATAATACAAAAATTAATGTATAACTAGAAGGATAAGAAAAGGTGTATCAGATACAAAAAAGGAAAAGCAAAACACTTCCCAGAAATATTACACCCAGAAACAGGAAACTTTTTTAACATGAAGCAGCATGTCGGTTTTACAGTGTACCATACAACCTGTGGGTTGGAAGACTTGAAGATCCCCATAGTTGATATGATGTTCACATTCATAAACAGGACGAAATCTGCTTTACTTTAATACACATAAAAACTTTAATAATTTGTAAGTAACGTGTGAAGAGCGAATGCAACACAGTCATAAATAGGTCTATTTTAACAAAATTAAAGTACGCAACTACTAAGAAATGAGAGACTCAAAATAATACGATGGAATGAGTTACCACTTCAACCCTAAAGGTTTCACTTCTTAACTATTTCAAAAATTTCCCCTTGATTGTAAGAAGTATTTCTAAGATTTCAATGTCCAATGTGTAGGAATTATAAAAATGTAATTAAAAAAATTAAGTTTCTTTATTTCTTAGCAAAAACTAACATACTAAAAATAACGATAAAAAACAACAATTAGGCCTGGACTCCACTTCACCAGAAAACGCGACAGAAACAGAAAACAGAATCGGAAAATCTACGCACTTCCGGTTTTTTCCGTTTCTGCCCAGCAGAATGACGGCGGAAAACAGAGTTGAAAATGTTGAACTTTTCTGTTTCCGTCCGCGGATTCCGCGTGTATGACAGCTAATAGGAATGCGTCTTGATCCACGAAACACAAAACAGCAATGGCGTCTCGGTTTGACATGGAAGCGTTTATTTATGAAGTTGGGGCTTACCCATTTCTACCATCACCTCCATAACTGCAAGCTAAATAAGTCGAACAGTAAATTCTACTAGAATAATTTGTGGGAATAATGATTTTCTATTACCAGATAATGGATTTAGTGCAAACTGATCTGTAATCCTAAGATGTCACTTTGTAAAGGTCTGATATTTTTAACTATCCAAATGTTATAGAGATGATATACACTAAACATGACAACTAGTAATATTTTGTCGAAATTTCTATTACATACTATTTGTTATGCACTACTGTTTTTTCAACAAGACTGTTCTTTCAGAACTCCTGATCGGTAGTTCGAAGATCTCTAATTAAGGTGTTGTGAATACCATGTTTTTCCCTTTCTTGGAAAATCTTTCGAACCCAGAATCGATGTTTTCTTTTTTTTGCTTCAGAGGTTCTAATTAAAGACAGCAGACTTAGGAAGTGCAAACTCGCCATAGCAAAATCTGTGTCGTTTTCCGTACTTTCTTGAGCTTAAATATTTTATGTCCGAATCACAGCCAATGTAAAACAATAAACAAAAAAAAACAAAAAACGACGACAGATGGCTCCAGCTGAGCGGAATCTGGTGAAGTGGAGTTCAGAAAGAACGGAATCTCAGCAGAAACGGAAAACAGAAAAAAATTCCGTTTTCTGTTCTATTTTCTGTTTCTGGTGAAGTGGAGTCCTGGCCTTAGAAGTCATGTTATGATCACTATTTAATTAGAATTACAGTAAACTTACTAATAGTTAATAATTTTTGTGTTTAATGAAGCTAGCAAAGAGTTATAAGCAAACTGATATCAGGCTCAGTAGCTAAAAGCAAAAGTCTTAAATCCTTGTTTACAAGAACACCATTTCTTCGCCAGGTAAAAAATGTATGATAACTTTTAACTAATATCCTTTTGTCTTTGTATATATTTCATCTAACTAAAGTATTTTTCCTTGTTCATCTCTCTTACATATTCAAAGTGGAAATTATTTCATTTATTTGGGCAAAATTCAACGCTCTTTACTTAAACCTTTTAAAGTCCAGGACGGATATTTCCGTTACCAATATCCAGCTTGACAAGCCGCTGATTATTCCCTACTCTAGTTTGGCTTCAAATGTGTCAAAGTTGGAAAAGTCAGTTTCGCATTTTTTTGTCACTTGAAATGTGTTGTAGATGTAAAATTATATTTATTTTCCAAACTAATTGTCTAAATTGATGTACCATGGTATGAGATATACGATGAACAATAGTAGACGGCATTCCGTCACATCATAAGTAACATAAGTTACCCCACTGATTTCCTGATTTGGGTTCGCATTTTTTTTTTGTATGACTTGATAATCCCCAGATATTTCCCCCTGTGTAAACAGAAGAGAGTGCTTTAATTACTCGAAATATTTTTTGAAGTAACTTACACCAGGAAGCAGCCTTTATCTGACGGTTGGAATACCTTTCTCCGACCCTTTTTTTAAATCAATCGGATACCAGGCAGTGGCGTAGCGAGAGGGGCCAAGGGGGGTCTATCATGCCCTGGGCGACACTCGCAGAGAGGCGCCAAATGGTCCCAAAATAACTAATTCTATATATTATATTATTATACGTTTTTCTGGGGGGGGGCGCCAAAAAGGTATCATGCCCCGGGCGCCAGTTATGCTCGCTACGTCACTGATACCAGACAATTGCAGTGCTGATAACCAATATTGTCGGCATTTCTTGTACCATCATGTAGGGTCGTTATGGATAATTTTTCCCATTGTCCTCAACTAGATATTTTTCATCTATCTAATACTTTCGTTTATTGCATACATGGTTACTCCGATTCACGAATTATACGACGCCTTTTTAGCTTCCAAAATGAGCATTTACGAAGGAAAGAAACGGTAATTGAACAGGATTATGTAAAAAAAAAATATTTCAGGTAGTTTCTTCTAACGAAACTACCGCGGGTTATTAACGTAGGATTACTTATTGTTGCTTATCTCTTTTCCTTTTTTTTACGCATTTTGGTACTTTTCTGTTCAAATTTTTACTGCTGCTTTGGTACGCTGCCCAAAATGATAACTCGCGACGGACACTGAATTTTATTCTTTCCGAAGGACTGTTAGTGACGAACGCAATCCTACGTTAAAACGTAAAAGTGACTTAAAAAAAGCGGGTAAATAAAACTGAAAAGTAAAATACCCATGATCTAGAGGAGGGGTTCTCAACCCTTCAGGCTCTGCGCCTCACTTTGAACACTGATGTGAGGTCACGCCTTCATCTCTCCACACACCATACACCATATGTGGTCAATACAAGTAGTACAATCAGAATTTATTACTGAAGCTGTTTATTAAATGAAAATATAGAATAGATAATTTTGTACGCAAAATTTAATATTACTACACATATCTTAATTTGGAACATGTTGTTACTAGAACATATGAAATCAAAAAATTAAATACAGATCAAATATATTTGAGGTAATCAAGGATCTAGGTGAGATTGGCATGTAATAGCAGTCATTTTCACAACATTAATGAGAGGGCTGGCACCGTTTCTACTTGACAAGTTTTTAAATATTAGGTTGTAACTGTGACAAAGCACACATCAGGTCACTTTCAACGTCCAGACGTACGACAATTATCGTGTTTTTACAATTACGACAATTATCGTGTCTGTATGTCGAAAATACGTTACGGTTATATTGTGACCGCAAAATTGAGTACAGTAAAGTACAGTTTGTTTTACTTTTTATTATACTTTTTTTTAAACTCACGCCTCCCTTAAAACTCTTCTACGCCCCCCCAGGGGGCGCACCACCTAGGTTGAGAACCGCTGATCTAGAGAGTTTCAAAATAATTTTAAATTTAGTATGCGCGCATCTGTTACCAAAAAAAAAAATTTTAAAAATTGCTCACTTCCAGTGATTTATACACACATAATTTACAACCAACGCTACTGCTACTTTATTAAAATTCAAGACTTTTAATCAATAAGTGTGTCATAACAGACATCGGTTCACACGCTTTCGCAGATACCTTCTTTACAATCCAGCCCCTGTTTTACTGGACGAAAAGGAGAGACAGGAAAAATTACCTCCATTTTCCAGTACTGCTGCAAATGGCTAACCGCTCCCCCCCCCCCCCAACATCTGATCATGACCATTAGAGGAGAATGCTGAGGCGTAGATGGAGAGACCATCATTTACTTCCCAAAAGCGGTTGTTTATAAATCATTAGATGATAATAAAGGGTTTGGCGGATGGTGTGGGGTCAAGTGAGCGAGAATTTCTCATTTAACAAATTTTTTGGGTTCACTGAATTCTGTGCGTCGGTTATTGATCCGAAAAAAAAGTGTGTATTTTACAATATTCTTTTTACTTTAAAAATTATTAATAATTATCAAATTTTTTTTGCACAACAATCATTAATTATTTCTGGGGAAAGGCAGTCGAGAACAAAGATTTGGTACATACACAAAACACCTGCAAAATTAGTAAATAAGTTACTTTAATATAGGAGGCTTGAAACAACCTTCCTCGTCAGAACACGTGAGTAGGTTACGAATAATGTACAGCACGTTGTAGCAAAACAATTCCGTAGTTGCCAATGAAGAAGCTATTTTAAGCTTAGGTAGTAGAAAAGAGTACCGATTTTGTGTATTAAAAGGAATTTGCAGGTCATTTTGCATTCTTCTTGCAAGCGGCCCACCGTTTTTGTTGAACAAAGCGAATCATAACGGGATTTCTTCCTTGTAAAACTAGTAAGATGAAGAATGTAAAATATATTGTTTTCACTCATGTATATTTAGTGTGCACACACATGTCACGTCCGATTTTAGCATAGAGTCGGAGTAAATGACTGATTTTCCTACCATAACACTTTGATACGTATGTATCAATCAACTTCTATCAATAATTGACGCGGTGAAATGGCAAAGTGGTGTAAGTCACATTTTCAACTTTTTTTATTTGAGGTCAAATATGTAATCTCCATGTTCAATTTATGGTGGAATTGTAAATAATTATTATTTGCAATAATATAATAATTATTATGAATTATAATTTGTTCAATTTATAGTGGAATTTTTTGTAGTTTTTACTGTAAAACTGTTTTGACTTACACCACTTGACTTACTGACTTGCACCACTTTGCCTTTCACCGCCTCAATTAAGAGTGTGATGTCGTAATTTGTGTTTCAATACCGTAAGACTTACTTTGTGACTGCAGGGGTAACTTTGTGAACACATAGTAGTAATTTCGTATTTCGGATCTTCCGCCGCGCCCGTGATACCGGGATTGGCAAAGAACATCGCCAACAGCTTGTCCGATATACAGAAACACCTGATGGCCTGTGTCCGACGCTTCTGCGCGCCATTTATTTTCGCTGGCCAGTGAAAAACCGTTGTCAAGCTATTGACTTCGGACACTTTGCGAGCTGAAGGCTAACACAATATACAACCCACCACCACAGGTAATTATTTTTTATTGTCAATATGTTGGTTGGATTGTGGAGCAATATGACTTTTGTGTAGTGATATTTCGGAGAGATATGAGAACATAACCTAAATATCGAAAGGTGACGGGGTTACTTTGTGATACTGTGGCACTAACAAAAGGAGGTGTGGTACTAAAAATTATGATGCATTGGAAAGATGAAGGTGGAGCCACATTTAATACTCTGGCGTGGCATTACAAATGGCCATAACTTGTTATTCTGCGAAAAATACAAAAAGAATGTGACAATAACAAGTCGATTTTTAAAATGAAGTATCTCATAATTTATTTTAAATCAAACTAGATGGGGCTTAGGGCCGGTGGCTTAGTGCCTGGTTACATTAGGTTACATCGTTGGGTTATCTCCATATCAGCCATGGAGGATCAGGACGCCGGGATCGAATTGCCGATATTTGCCGGAGAACTTTCGGCCTGGGCGTCGGAATCTGGAATGGTAGAAACATCCTTAGTTGGCAGGGACTAGACGATATCTGTTTCTGCAATTCAAACTTCGCTCCTGTGCTGGCCCCGTCACGTGACGTGAAGAGGAAAACATCTGGAACTTGGCGACCCAGCGGTCGCCAGCAGGCTCCGCCAAATCTATAAGACAAAGAGTTATTTTGTGTGTTCTACGAGGGGAAGGGGATAAATGGAGAATCTTTTCGCTAAGCGTTAGGCAACCCCTTTTTGAGGGATTACAGAAGAATGTACGATAACGCAGAGACAGCGAAAATTGAGCAAAAAGGGTGTTTTTTGCGTATTATTCGTAACTGTCTGGGGAAAATATATTAGATTAGAAAACAAGAAGGAACAGTCCCCAATTGCATTGAGTGGCTGTATGAAAACTATGAATCACCAACAAAATGTTGAGCAGATCACCAGCAGTATTTATTAGGTTATTGAAAGCGTTGAAAGCGTTACGACAGATACATTTACACTATCACAAAATAACCTGCAAAGTCGACCCACCTCCTCCAGCCGCTCGATGTTTCATATTTCCGTCCTCTAAAATACCACTGGAGAGAAAAAAGTAATGACTATCTGGAAGAAATACCCGAAGGAGCAGAATTTGCCGAAAGACGAATTTCCTCATCTTCTCAAAGAACTGATGGCTGCTCTGGGCACCCGAAGTCTCTTTGATGTCAAAAATATAGATAAAGCTATCCAATTTCTGCAATAGGTGTAATTAATTGTGTAAAAGCTTTTGATAAGCGGTTTACTGCCTAACTTTATGTCAAGTAATTTTTACTCTTATATTTCAAGGCGAAAACACAGATGTCACAAAGTAGCCTCACTCGGCGGGGAAACTTTGTGACACATTTTAATTTTAATTTCCCAATGGTAATTAAAGATTCGAGTTAGTGCAATACATTACTACATAAGGAAAGGATGTACCAATGTTTTGCAATTGTTCGTTTTGGGGTGCTTTTAAAACTGATCGGCCGGCACAGGAAAATAATCCGTCACAAAGTATCCCCATCTTACGGTATGTGCTAAAATGTTTTATCCGGAAAGAGTTGTTGTTTGACCATAAAAATCCAAAATTCCAGAATGTATATTATTAAATCATTACAGCTCCTCCTGAAATTTATCAGTTCTACTTAAACTTGGTTTTTTTTCTTTTTAACCATAGCTTCCGCATTGTAAATTTTTCTAACCATTTATTTATGCCGTTGTTTAGCTATTCATCTGTCCATAATTCGTGACCCTGTTTGCGAAGTCTTTAATTTCACTTTAACCTTGATATTTGAAATGATTGGTTAAGTGCTGTTCATGTGTACAGTCACGTTCGCGAAGGTTTTTTTAGTAATATCGGCCACGACCTTCACCTAATTGTAAAGTTCTGTGAAGGACAGGAAGAAGAAAATCTGAGATCGTGATTATTACTAAATAGCATCTTAAATATACGGAAATACAAAGAGAAATATGTCTATGTTACAGAAAAGGATTCTTTTGCACTGATCCATTTTATTTTACTTTCATTTTGTTTTAAAAATCTTCATTCTATAGTTCGGAAAATGAGTTTTTTATTTAATGCGGTAGATGGTTGTTTGGACATTATTCTAACCGCCATTAGACACCGCGGTTTTGCTGGTCACTTTTCTGGGAGCACCGTATAGGTGGACCAGCATTACCCCCCCCCCTCCCTATGTGCCGGTCCCGTAATTTTGAACCGAGTCAACAAGAACAGAGTCAAGAAACCGAAGTCAAAAGATCGAGTCAAGACCGGAATACTTGAGACCGGAGTCGAGAAACCGAGTGAAGAGACCGGAACACTTGACCCCGCACATCTAGAGGTAAAATTTTAGCACTTGTAAAATATGTAGCGGCTACAATGTAATCCGTGCCCCGGCCTCCATTAGTGAACACGGCGGTAGATTTGTCAGCGACCGGCATCGAACCAGAGACGTTTAGATCACTAGCTCGCTGGCTTTGCCAAACTGGGCCAAGTACGGAAAATGTGAAGCTAGCCATCTGAGCTCATGTCGATTATAGATAAGATTTCTCATCATATTTTTCTTATTCCACATTTTTCATGATAAAGGCATACTTTTAAGTCTGCTGTGTACTAACCCTATTGGATTCTCTCACCGCTGTCAAAATTGTCCAAGGGTTGCCTAATTGGATTGAAAAGTTTGTTTTAAAAAATTGTACTCCGTATTAGAGAAAGAAATTTTACACCTTGGAACATTTTTCTTTTTTAAAAAAAATGCAAATAATATTTTAAAATTTAAATTATTAGGGAGAAAAATCTGTTACAGGGTGCTTTAAACGCTCATCAATTCCTTTGGTGGACGGAATTTATAAAATGAATTTCGTAGCAAGGTGCAGTAAAGTTCAGGCTACCTGAAAATACCATTTTTATTGGATTATGAGCATTTATGTAGCTGTCAATGGTAGACAGATTTTCTTCATTGGTTAACATTGAGATGAGCAAATTCAATAGGGTTATTACACAGTAGCATTATTAACCCTTCAGCGGGCGCGCCTGTGTATAAAGTGCAACATTTTCGTAATTTTGAATAGCTTGTTTTTGCATATAAGTTTTGGATGTTCTAAGCAGTTTCTATTTACAGCTACACCCTTTCTAATGCAGGTCTGATTTTCTGACCCTTGTATTCCTTTCCATTCATTGTTATTCGTAATTTAACCGTGGTAAACCAGCGATTATACTAGATTACAATAAGACAAAAACAGGAGTCGATGTCGTCTATCAAATGTGCAGCTATTACACGGCTTCACGCATATCACGAAGATGGACAATCTCATTGTTTTTTAGGTTTTGGATATCAATAGGAATTAATTCGCAAGTTGTCCTTAGATCCAACAAACCGGACACTTTTGAAATAAGGCGATTGTATCTGCATTCTTTGGTCTTTATTTATAAATATATCTGAATAATACCAATGTGTATCTATACTTCTATAATAATATATAAAGAGAGAGAGCAGATTTTGTATGTGGAGGGTAATGTACAACTTTTGTACATTAAAATGTACCTTACATGTTTTCCTTTGTCAACCGCAGTCAAATTAACCATAGCAACACCCTTTAGCTTACGGGGTCCGTTTTTCGAAATCCCTCTTTACAACGTGAAAATCTTATCTACTTCCTATCCCCATTTTACGTGGGGGACATTCAGCGTGGGGGGTCAGGGGAAAGAGTGGTTAATTGATTCCTTACTATTGAAGAAGAATTTCAATAGTAGTTCATCGGCACTCCGTGCCTCTTTCATCTCTCAAAAGGCTGAAAATGGATGAACCGCGGGTGAACCGCCCTTCTGATGTCTCTCGCCTGAAAAGAAATAGCCTCTAGCTAGAACGACAAAAGATTATTATTCAGTCCTTTTCGGCAAGATTCACCCTCCGTTCCCAGAATGTCACCCAATTGTTCTTTGGGGGCAAAGACGTTAGGAAAGTCACAATGAAGTGGAATTCGAGTCTATATCTCTGCCGATATCACACCGTATTTTTCGAGAGTATTTGCTTCGGATATATGCTATCCCACCCCGTAAGGAAAAGGTTTAATATTTTTAAGATTCAAGTAGAGGAGGTATTGATAAATACAAAAACGATTTTTGAAACTGGCAACGTTAAAGGGTTCATTGAAGAAAACTACATTTGGAACTACGCTTTTTATTGGACATTTAAGGTAAAAAAAGATTTACAATTTATTGGCTATCAACTGGAAATTTATTGGTGTAATATTTTGTTCAACCCGGACAAAGTCGGGACGAGCCGCTAGTTTTATCATAAAACTCAAAATTTAATTTTCAATTTGATGAAAAAAGGGTTTATTACAAAAGAAATAATCAGGGTTGAAAGAAACGTTGCACTTTGTGCTTCGCGCGCCTGCTGGTGTTCCAAAAAATTGGTGCGCCCGCCGAAGGGTTAAACTCTCGGTCCTAGCTAACCTATTTTTTATACAAGTTATACATTTCAGACATAATGAATATTTGAGGCAGTGTCAGAAGTAGAGGAATTTCAATGCGGACCGGTTCGTTAATTACTCCCCCCTATTCCCCGTTGTTTGCATCTCAACACTAAAAATGTTAGCATATTTTCTAGATGTGTGTATCGAGTTAGCTGTGATTTGAACAAAACAGGCTAAAAACTGAAACCGTTTGAAATGATGTAATAGCATATATGTTGTACTGTCATTACATTGCGAAAAAGAGTTTATTAAGACCCGAGATGTTTGTGCGTGCGTGTGTGTGGATCGATAAGTGCTTCATCACATGCGATGGTTCCCACGCTATCGCAGATGCCATCTTCTTTGGGCTTTGCAGTTTTGTTCTACTAAGGGAGTGAAGAAGTAAGTGTATGGGAAATCCACCTCTTTTTCAGAGAATGGCTTTTCGCCAAATTTCTGAAATACGCCTCCTGATTTTCACGGTTATTAGAGAAGAATAACAGATTCGTCGTTAATGAGGGTTTTTTTCTTCGTTAATAATTCTCGTTAAATTTTTTCTAGACTTCTGCTCTTTTTTTACAAAAGCCTTAGCTTATGCGGTTATTACGCTAAATATTTCAGATTTTTTTTTGTTGTTAGCTTCTAAAGATAATTCTTAAAAGATAAATGGTTTTATCTCCATCAATCTAGATATGATATTCATCTGATTAAAACTGATATATCTCTCGTTAAAGCAGAGCAAAGAAAGGCTAAAATTTAGCATAGAAGGAACTAGAAACAAAGATTCAGATTTTTTTTTGTTAGCTTCTAAAGATAATTCTTAAAAGATAAATGGTTTTATCTCCATCAATCTAGATATGATATTCATCTGATTAAAACTGATATATCTCTCGTTAAAGCAGAGCAAAGAAAGGCTAAAATTTAGCGTTGAAGGAACTAGAAACAAATAAAAGAACTAGATTTCAAATGTAAACGAAAGAAAATAGAACTCTTCTAAGATCTAGAGATAATTTCTTTGTGAATTTCAATTTTTTTTAATTAACTAGCTTTTTTTAAATTAACTAGATTTTTTTTGTTAGCTTCTAAAGATAATTCTTAAAAGATAAATGGTTTTATCTCCATCAATCTAGATATGATATTCATCTGATTAAAACTGATATATCTCTCGTTAAAGCAGAGCAAAGAAAGGCTAAAATTTAGCGTAGAAGGAACTAGAAACAAATAAAAGAACTAGATTTCAAATATAAACGAAAGAAAATAGAAGAACTCTAAGATCTAGAGATAATTTCTTTGTTAATTTCATTTTTTAATTAACTAGCCGCTGCGCGACCAGCATGGTCGCTTTTAGTTTTATATTTTCTATTGCAAAACAACTCAACTGAAAATAACATATGAGAGGAATGTTACCATTACCTGTCATCATGAATATACGTTGTTAATGGGTAGTGGAAGCTCAGCCAAAAAATGTACAATCATTGCTAAATTCCCTATAAAGCTGATTCTAAAACTTCGTGATTTTAGAATTTTAGAATAAAATATTCATTTCCATTACTTCAGAACAGAGTTAAAGATAAGACTGAGAAACCCAAAATCAATGATTTTAAAAATTACATCCTTCTCTGTATGTACAATTTTTCAAAATTAAGATGCCTGCACTTTATGATTATATCAAATAAGAAATTGTTGGGGAAATTTTTTTTCATTTAAAAAAATGGAGTAAAAATTTAGCAAGTACTAAAATATATAGTGTGGATTTCATCACTCTCTGCATGTACTATTGTTCACAATTCAGATATCTCCGCTTAATAATATTAAATAATAAATTGTTGGGAAAATATCTTCACTTTTAAAATGGAGTAAAAATTCAGCAAGTAATAAAATGTAGAGTGGATTACAACTATGATATTCATAAAACTTGTTGATATACACAGTTGAGTATTTCAGAAGTAGGATATACTATAGTGACAGAATCAAAAGAACGGACTCTAGATAAACCTACATACAACTGTCCATAACTAAACACTGGATTTGATAGGTCTAAACATATTTTATCAAAAGATCAGCGGTTAAAACAAATGTCGCCACTACACACACACGAACCGCTAATGTTTACATTCGGTAGTTGCAGCCGTTGCCATTTGGAGTGTCGAAATATCCTCGATTTTTGTGCCGCATACGTACGCGTTTTATATACAGTGGAATCTCGATCGATCGTTTTCGGATCCATCGTTTTTCCGTATGTCTTGTTCATTTTATCCAGCCCTAACGATCATATTGCTTTATTATGTTTCCGCATCTATCGTTTTCCCGCATTTATCGTTCATTTTAATCGGTCCCTTGAAAAACGATAGATCGAGATTCCACTGTACATAGATTTCTCACATTTCACTGGTTCTTGAAACGCCGGTTCTTACTGTTATGTCATTCTTGATGCAGAGTTTATTTAAAGAAGCTTAAACATCATAATATTGGTTATATGTTGTTAAACATTTAAGTGACTCTTGGATTTGTATGTTAAGAACCGTCGAAATAGCTTGTAAATTCTTTTAAAAATAAACGGCTCAAGATTTTTAGGATCTGCCCAAAACATTGATTCGCTGTTGGAGGATGTGTTGACAGATTTTTTTTCTGCTTTGTAGTTAAAGCAAAGTGTTTGTTCTTCGTATGGCGTCTTGAAATTTGCCTGTGCCGTGGGGCTAGTTCGGTTCCTTTGGGCCACACTGATCATATCAATAACCAAAATCAGGGTTTTAACGGCTAGCCCATTTTTTAAAAGTTTCCTGGCCTTTGCATTTGATTTCGAATTTAATTCAGTCCATTATACAAATTGGCAGATATTTTTTTCGCATTCAAGATTTTACCTTGTTGTTATTTCATGTTTTTAATTGCATATAAAGACACTAGCATTATTGCCCGGCGTTGCCCGGGTAGATATATAGATATAAAATATTTCATGCATTCCATCAAAAAAATACTGGGCTGCACTCCCGCTCTTCATGTTCATCTGGCCAGACAGAATGCGCTTAGCACGTTTCTACTGAAATGATATACAGACAATAAGAAAGAAAGAAACTTTGAGCCTGCGGACCTTCGTCTGATTTTAAGGTCATTCCCAACCCTCTTTCTCCCGCACATTGAAATTTGACCCCCCCCCCCTCCGTCATCCTCAAACCACCCCTCTTAACGCAGCTGGTCGAGGGGAATCCACAGGGTTAGACGCACCTCTATCGGGCACAAAAAACATTAAAAAATTAATTTAAAAAAACTAATTGAGCCCCAAATTTCGTTTTTCCTGATTTAAGTTTCTCGGGTCCAAAACATTAACTAGGCCGAATTTGGTCCAGGTGGGTGAAACAGTCTATGATTCTATAGCGGACAAACAAACAGACAAGCTCTTTTATATATATATATAGATATATTCACATAAACAACAAATATTTTGTTATTTTGCTTTAACCTTGAATATTTTAATTTAACCCTTCAGCGGGCGCGCCAGTGTATACAGTGCAACATTTTCATAATTTTGAATTGTTTGTTTTTACATGTAAGGTTTGAATGTTCTAATCAGTTTCTATTTATAGCTACACCCTTTCTAATGCAGGTCTGATGTTCTGACCCATGTATTCCTTACCATTCAATCGTTAGTCGTGATTTTAACAGTGGTAAACCAGCGATTATACTGGATTACAATACGACAAAAGCAGGGGATGATGTAGTCGATCAAATGTGCAGCTATTACACGGTATCCCGCATATCACGAAGATGGACAATCTCATTGTTTTTTAAAGGTTTTTGGACATAGGAATCTATCCGCAAGTTGTCCTTAGATCCAACAAACCGGACAGTTTTGAAATAAGGCGATTGTATCTGCATACTTTGGCCTTTAATTATAAATATATCTCAATGTTGTCAACATGTTATATCTTTTCATAAAACTCAGAATCATTAATTTCAATTTCAAAAGAAAAAATTTATTACAAACGGAATAATCAAGGTTGAAAGAGACGTTGCACTTTGTACCACGCGCGCCTGCTGGTGTTCCAAATTTGGCGCGCCCGCTGATAAGATAATTTTTATGTGAAATTTTACTATATTTAGAAAGTATATGCACAAAATCTCAACGCTATACTATCATACATGTATTTTCGATAAATATAAATTAAAGTTGTTTTAATACCATTAATTGTATAGTCTTACCTAAAAGAATTTTTTTAATTAATTTTAATATGTATAAAAATTACTATTAACATTTATTAAGGGTTAACTAATTAAGGTTAACTAATTAAGGGTTACTATTAACATTCTTAAGGTTAATAGTAACCCTTAGATACTATAGAGGCAAGATAAAAATTACTATTAACATTCATTAAGGGTTAACTAATTAAGGTTAACTTATTAAGGGTTACTATTAACATTCTTAAGGTTAATAGTAACCCTTAGGTTACTATTAAGGTTAACTAATTAAGGGTTACTATTAACAACCCTTAATGAATGTCTTACAATTAACATTCATTAAGGGTTAACAAATTAAGGTTAACTAATTAGGGGTAACTAATTAAGGTTAACTTATTAACATTCATTAAGGGTTACTATTAACATTCATTAAGGGTTAAGATAATTTTTATGTGAAATTTTACTATATTTAGAAAGTATATGCACAAAATCTCAACGCTATACTATCATATATGTATTTTCGATAAGTTGTTTTAATACCATTAATTGTATAGTTTTCCTAAAAGAAATTTTTTAATTAATTTTAATATGTGTAAAAATTACTATTAACATTCATTAGCGAGAAATTTATCGTAAATATTAATTCATCTTAAATTCTCACAAATTGATAGATAATTATATTGTCACATACGAAGTTTTCCATATTAATGTAGATACTTTCTATAATATAATTGTTTCTTGTGTCGATGGAAAAGAGGTGTTTTCAGATAAGTTATATATAATTTAATATACTTGCTTAAAAGTCTTCCAAGGTAGAATAGCATGCTAGTCCTCACTTCCACTCATCTACATTAGAGAAGTGAATGATGAAAAGCGTGCTAGATGATAATGAGATAATTATTCACTTTCGAAAATCGGTTGTTTTATAAATAACTAGAATTAAGTGTTTCACATATTATGATGTGAGGCTAAAGAGAGAATAAACAGACACGTTGCGTGAATTCAAGAGCTCAGCCGCACTTATATGGTCCGATGATTAATTATAATTATTAAGTTATATAAAAATTAATTTCGGATATTCTCTCTTCTAAGAATATGCTCACCGTCTTGTCGAAGACTTTCGAAAGTGATTAAGTGTTAATGAAAATCTCCCATTTGGGTTTCTTTGCATATAACGGAATTGATTTCATAAGACTTTGGTTCAAAGTCAAAATGGATTAAGAGAGAAACATTTATAATCTTTATAAATGTTAGAACATTTTTTTGTATAAGGATCACTATCCATTGACATTTCAATATAGTGGAATAGTACTTCTCATTTTGATTTATTTTCACAATAATTCGCAATTTATGATCCTAAATTTTTCATTAATTTGTTACACTGATAGTTATTACCTGTAAAATGAGATCGTTTTCGAATCTTTAACCCCATTTTCTGATTTTTGGTGCATTTTTAAAGATTAATTTTTAGAATTTAATTTATTAAATGCTGATCAAGAGGCTTCTTTTCTTTTTGTGACACTTTAATTTTGTATCACGTGCATAACAACGAACTAAATTTTCAAAAATAAAATATTAAAATACGGTAAAAGATAAAATTTAACCACTAGACTAACTGAGATGGAAGTTTTTTAAGAATTTAATTCAAATTAGTAGGATTTATGGATATTAAACATACAAATTAATTGCATACATTGACCATTGTATTTAATTTGAATATTTTCTTCTATATTATTTTGTCTATAAAATATCCGTTATGATTTTTTTATAAACACACACACACACACACACACATATATATATATATATATATATATATATATAGGCATTAATTGCATAGATTAACCGTTGTAATTAATTTGAATGTACTTCATAGTGAAGCACGGGTATTTAGCTAGTATTCAGATATGACAAACGTAAAGATGCTTTAGAAATAATATTCACAAGTGCATGCATACATTGACCATTGTATTTAATTTGAATATTTTCTTCTACATTATTTTGTCTATAAAATATCCATTATTATTTTATTATAAATACGCACGCACACACACACACACATATATATAGGCATTAATTGCATAGATTAACCATTGCATTTAATTTGAATGTACTTCATAGTGAAGCACGGGTATTTAGCTAGTATTCAGATATAATGACAAACGTAAATATGCTTTAGAAATAATATTCACAAGTGCATGCATATATTGACCATTGTATTTAATTTGAATATTTTCTTCTACATTATTTTGTCTATAAAATATCCATTATGATTTTATTATAAATGCACACGCACACACACACACACACACATACACACATATATATATATAGGCATTAATTGCATAGATTAACCGTTGTATTTAATTTGAATGTACTTCATAGCGAAGCACGGGTATTTAGCTAGTATTCAGATATAATGACAAACGTAAAGATGCTTTAGAAATAATATTCACAAGTGCATGCATACATTGACCATTGTATTTAATTTGAAAAATTTCTTCTACATTATTTTGTCTATAAAATATCCATTATGATTTTTTTATAAATGCACACGCACACACACAAACACACACACACACACACACACACACACACACACACACACACATATATATATATATATATAGGCATTAATTGCATAGATTGACCGTTGTATTTAATTTGAATGTACTCCATAGCGAAGCAAGGGTATTTAGCTAGTATTCAGATATAATGACAAACATAAAGGTGCTTTAGAAATAATATTCACAAGTGCATGTGATTTTTTTTATCAGTTTTGACTTTGTAGTCATAAAGAAACTGTACTTATTATTTCTGACAGTATTTTTTCTAAATGTCAATGAAAATGGGGTGACTTAAAACAATTTTGCTATAAAATTTAACAGCAAATTCTCATTCATCCTCCCCCCCCCAAAAAAAATAATAATAAATTTAAATTACGTGATTAAAAACAATCTCTCTCATATAATATACAATTCCGAAGATTTAAGAGCGTTATTTATTCACTTAAAACAAACTAAAAAGACATTTCCAGACTTACGGCTGGGAAAAATTGCCTCTGACTACTGCTTTCGAAATGCTTTAATCTCAAAGATATAGTTTTATTTAAAACTATGAGTGTACATTTTTTAAGCAAACTAAATAAAGATACAGAAATATGCCAGGAGGAAAAAATGATAAAAGTTTGAACAAAAGAAACCTGAATTTAAGCCCAGCTTGAATACTTAAAATGTTTTAAAGAACAGAAGTAAATCTTTCGGGAAGAAAGTAATATTGTAGAAATGCATTTTATTTATATATTTTTTTCCTTAGCGTAAAATAATAATACCTTTTTTTGAAAGGAAATGCTCTCTAAATGGAAAGAAGTTTTATTTTCAGCCTTCCTTTTTGTATTTGAATAAATCTACTTTCTTTCAAAATTCTTGCGTTACTAGGTATACTTCTGGGCAATGTTATCTGTGACAAAAGAGGAAAAATTTGCATTTTTTTACTCGAAACGAATGTAAAGATTTAGTATTCAGTGGAATTCTTAGATTATAGAATGGCATCAAATAACATATGTAACACATAGGAAAGGGTGTATCATATCCAAAATGTCCGGAGAAATCTCGTTCAGAAGAGTGTATTCAGGAGAGACATATTTGAAATACAAATATTCGACGCGGCATCGATTTGTTTCTTTTTTTGTGTAAATGAAGTCTCGTTTTATCTGAAACCAAGGTATAAATATAGTTTTGTGATGAAAGTAAATTTTTGAGACTTTCTATGGAATGGACAGTTAATTTCCTAATTAAGGTATCCGACGACATTTAAAACATCGATTTTGACAAAAATTCCAAAATTGTTTTTATTCCTTTTTTTTTAAGATTGTAAATTTATGTTTCTAAATCTGCTTTTATTTTTTCGATACGATCATTAGAAATTAAATTAGAGCGATTTAGCATGAATAAGATGATAGTCATATTCTTCGTGGAATAAATATTCAGTATCTGTTAAATCCCTTAAGCGGTTAAAGGCAATACTACCTGAAAAGGCTTGCGATAAACATACAAACTATGAAAATGTTATGATGAATTTGGACATTAGGATAAACTGGAAAAAAGTAATAGATGCTTAAAGTGAAACATACGACAAACTTTGTGTTCCTTCTAATCTCGCAAATAGTTTAATGACATTGATACCTGTCGATAATGATCAATGACAGCGTAACTGATGTTCAGCAGATAATCCTGGTGCAGTTGGCTGAGTCGATTCAGGCTGTAGTGCCCTGGCAATTGTTTGCCTGCACAGCATTCTTTATATATGGGTTTCCATCTCATGATATTCAAACACTATTCTATATAATACCATTAGTTTGATCATACTGGACTAAATTCTTGGATTGGTTGAAATCATTTTCAGTATTATGAGATATGTTGGTCATTTATCAGTGTAGCTTGGGACCTTCAGGTTCTTCAAGTGTGTTTTATTTCTCAAACCTACTGATTACGTCTGCAATGAAAGGAACCATTGACTGATTTTAGTTGGGTCTTGCTCATGAAAGGGTTAAACCGAAACAGTGTAAATCGAGTATCGCTTAAATCGAGGTTATGGTGTATTTATCTACACTCTCAGATAGTTTCAAAGTACGGATTATGAATGCAGATTTTCCTACCTTAACGCACAGATTATCGCAATAAAAATTAGAAGTACAAGTTAATGTTTTATTGAAATCAATATCTAAATAAATGTTGTGCCTTATATTTGCAGATGAGGGGATTTTTATATACCTAGACAATATATTTGCCGCAGATTAGGGTGTCCGAATCAAATGTACCTATTTTGAACAGTCGATTAAAAACAAAGTTTTAGCGCTATGAGGGCGATATTGGCCGAATGTGGGAGCTGAATTCGTAGAGTTTAGCGACAATATTTTTTTCTCGCGTCTCACGCACCTGCGCTTCTGCTGAGTCGACAAACTGAAAAAATGGCTTCACCGCAAGAGGAGGCACAAGTTGTTCTGTGGTATGCGGAACGCAAATCCGTAGAAAAAGTGCAAAGAACGTTTCATAGGACCAGTCATAGGACCATTTTTCTTTGCCGAGGAGTCTGTGACGGCGAACATTTACCTGGACATGTTACAAATTTACGCAATACCCCAAATGCAGCATTTACAACCCACTGCTATCTTCCAACAAGATGGGGCCCCTCCACACTGAATCATGGATGCTCGCACATTTTTAGATACAGCTTTCCCTACCCGATATATAGGACGCGGTGGCCCAATTGCCTGGCCACCAAGATCTCCCGACGTGACTCCTCTCGATTTTTTCTTTTGGGGCTACGTGAAAGGCAAATTCTGCTCAAGGAACATCCGTGATATTGAAGACCTTCGTACCTGCATAACCGCGGCTATTGCTACTGTGACTCCGGAAATGCTACACCGGACATGGCTGGAACTGGACTACCGGCTGGACATTCAAAGGGCCACTAAGGGAGCTCACTTGAAAGTGTACTGATTGTTTAATAAAAACTTTGTGAGTATCTGTATCTAATTTTACAGTTCTCTTACGCTTTTAAACTCTCTGTTAAGTACAGCTACCTCTCCAAATTAGGTACATTTCATTCGGACACCCTGTACTTAGCATGGATTAACTGTACTTAGCATGGATTAACTGTAGATAGATACTGTACTTACTAAATTTTAACATGCCAAAACGAGTTGATTAAGAGATTTAGCATGCATATGTCGACCAATACCGAGCAAGAGTTCGTACGTCCAAAACACATAATCCAAACTATTCGATACACATTCCTACAAAGTAAAATATGTTCCAAAATACCCATTTTGCTGCTCCTTCCATCAAAACTAATGTGAATATTTTTCTGTTTTTATTCAAACGGGCGTTAACGTAATTTGATAGAATTGCACGCATGCAGCGGAAAGGGACATCTTTTCAAATCTGAGAAATGACTTTCGCATTGGAGCAAAGTAATTACACTAAATAATAATGTGTATTTCAGTAGGAAGGAATGTTTTTAATCATTGTTTTGTTTTCGTTCCCGAGGAAACATTTTGAAATTGCGAAGATGGTAGTTTATTTATCAGAGGATAACACATGCATGAAAGAATGGTATGATCATCTAAATAAAACTTCAAACACTCATATTTAATAATAATGTAATTGCCAATGTTATAATAGATTTTGAATATGTTTAAACATTTAAAGATACTTTTCTACAGAGTAAACAGAAACCCATACACTCGCCTATAAAAGTATATACTCGAGGAACAACCCCTGGGTAGCCTAGTGGTAGTGCGTCGGCTTTCGTCACTGAGGCTGCTGAGTTCGAATCCCGAAAAACGCCATTATATACTTTTGTGTCTACTCTGGATATGGTCACGTTAGTCCGCACACTGGAAAGTCTCTCTATGATGTCAGAGATGATGGAAGAGGGTACAATCCCACGATGTTGCTCCTGCGGTTGCTCGGTCAAAATTTAGGTGGCATCTAGCTAAGACGGACTACGACCCTCGCAGTGTTATTTTATACCTTAGCCACACTCCTCAGCCCGCAAAGCCTATACGGACCTTGTCTGGAACACTTCCGGCCAGGGGTCATTAGCGATTAAAACAGCAACAGTATATACTCAATCCACTGTTCATTAATGTTTTCATTTATTTTTCTGTCATGCACATTTTTTATACACAAACACAGAACACACGTCCATGCCTTACACATTTTTGATCATTATGCACATAGGTAAAAATGGGTAATGATTGGTGAAGTGTACTGAAAAGAACTCAGTCACGTATATATATATATATATGTATATGTATATGACTTTAATATTGTAAAATTTCAAAATTACTTAACATGCTTACACAAATCTGTATTTTATAATATTATTGTTAATCAACTAGTAAGAATAAATAGGCTATTGTTCTAAAGACAATAGGCATAAGCATATTATAGAATTGTTAGTAGTGCTAAAACGTAATTATTACCCGGATAGTCTTTCCAAGCACATAATTGGTTGTTTTAGATTTAATGAATAGCATGTTCTGTTGCTATTAATTAGTAATACAAAACTAAATGATTAATGAAAGTAAATAACTACTAAAAAAGTAAAATAAAAAATTGATAAAAACTATTGTAATTATAATAATAAATAATAATAACTCTTAGTCATAATAAATGTCTATGTTAACTTGGGTAATTTTATCCTATAACACAGTATCCTTAGTAAGTCTGCTTCTGTGTTTCCATTTGCTCCATGGTTGCAATGTTTATAACGTCAGCCTTCTTGCGGTCTCCTTAACTTAACTTCCACTTTGTCTGGCGTGGGGCTTGGTGTTCTATGATAAAGCAACTATTCACTTCTTCTGTTTCTTATGGATTGTACGGTGTCTAAGTATGTTCATTGCTCAGATCATACTTATTAGAAACGATCCATTGGTTTTTAGACAGTATCGGCACCGCTGATGAAAAGATGCTGTCAAAAACCTATTTTTCACTCATCTTTTCATGTTTTTAGTTCCTGGCTGTAGTGGTTTTGAGCGTATACTGGTTTTTCACTTTCAACTATGTCTTATATATATATATATGTGTGTATATATATATATATATATATGTGTGTGTGTATATATATATATATATATATATATATATATATATATATATATATATATATATATATATATATATATATATATATATATATATATATATGTGTATATATATATATATATATATATATATATATATATATGTGTATATATATATATATATATATATATATATATATATATATATGTGTGTATATATATATATATATATGTGTGTGTATATATATATATATGTGTATATATATATATATATATATGTGTATATATATATATATATATATATATATATATATATATATATATATATATATATATATATATATATATATATATATATAGTGGAAGTTTTTCTGGCGTAGCAGAACATTGCACGGATATTTTTTCTCTAGAAATATGCGCTTTCATTCTTAGGATGTCTAAATAAACTTTTTGGATCCGACTATTCTGTTGCAACTCATCCTACGGAATCCAAATTTCGTGTGTAACTATTCCTGTGGGAATGAAAGAAAGTGCGGTAGAGATAATCTAAAGAAACGACATGGAGACTCAAACTTTTGTATGTAAATTTCTTGCATACCCCTTCGAAGGATGATAGAGACTCAAAATTTGTTGCGCAAAACACGATGAATTTTAATAATATGAAATAGGAAAAAAATAAACCAGATGTAGTATGTGTGGGCAAAATTTACTACTGGACATTGTTACCTGTTTTTCTAAATGCTAGTTCTGTTGGTGCATCCGGCCTTTAGCTATGCTTGAAAAATTTTAAAACATATTAGTATGGATATATTACACTTAGAGTGTGATTAATAAATCAACATATCTGCTTTAAAATTTTAAATAAAAATATGGAACATATATATATATATATATATATATATATATATATATATATATATATATATATATATATACACACACAAAGCTTATTGCTTTGAGAGACTGGACTTTGTAACGGACGTTTATTGTAGAATTCCGCCAAAAAATACACAAGGTTTAGAAATAAACCGATATTTTTCTCTGAATTGTAAATCTGGGGACTTAATATTTTAATGGTAACTACCTTTAAGGGTGACTTTTTAAATGATTCGTGATTTCGTTTTTTTTTTTTTCAAAATCAAGATAAACAAAGAAGAAATCTAACGATTTAACAAAAAAAAACTGCACGAAAGTTCTCAACAATAGATTTTTTTTATTATTCTTCAACCACGCAATTTCCTTAACGTATATTAATTTTTAAGTCTTAGCAGACAACCAAAGTTTATAACGAGATGAAATTCCTTTTTGAAGATCAACAGATGAGATTAACGATCAATCCATACTTAGCAGGAAATTTTCAGAAATAAGTATACATATTTCACAGAAACTTAAGTAAAAATTTGTTTTTTCTTTATACCATTTTATAGGGCATTGTTTGCCTTTCTTATGTTTCAATAGTTCTTTATTTTTCACCAAGATTAATAATAATTGTGATTTCAATATTAATCGTATTTCATTATCAACAATTTGGCGTAAAATTGTCTTGTTTGACATTTTCATCGCCAAAGTTCTCTGTTTTGTTCAGACACTTTTCAAATGGATATTTTTTTGGTATGAATCAAAGTCACAAAAATGGACGAAAGAGAGATATTGGACAGAAAATTAAATTAAAATTTTGTTTATTTTGTATCTTTTTTATAGGGCATTATTTGCTTTCCTTATGACTCAATCATTTCTTTCTGTTATTCCCAAAGAAAAATGAATAATTTCAAAAGTAATAGTCTTTTGTTATCAACAATTTGACGTAAAAATGTCTTGGCTGTCATTCATATATATATATATATATATATATATATATATATATACTTTTATGCCTTTTTGTAATTATATTTTAATGGTTAACAATAGGGGGAAATACTGTTAATTAATCCTCAAAAGCAGTTGCTTTATTTGAACAGTTAATTCTGCATTTACCTTCTTGAACCCATACTCCTCTAATTTTCTGTAACATACATAAACGACATAGTAAAAGAAATTAGTTTTATCATCGGATAAGTGTTACACAAATTTTTCATTTTGTTCATAAAATAAATGGAATGTTTATTTTTTAAATTTAGCGCTTTTCCCCCTGAGAGTTTATCGTACATGTAGTCTTGATAGAATATTGCTTTTAAAGAGAGAAAATTTATAAATATACCGACTCGAGATATTCAGTTAAAATATGACTTTACATAACGCATTTTATTCTTCAAAATAATATTTTACATTTAATGTAGCAAGAATCTCTAGTAAATATATCTTACTTTATTTTAGATTATTTTGAATCCCATTTTTCTCGCTCTCTCTCTCTCTTTTTGTGCTTACATGTATGTTGATTTTTTTTTTCTGGGACGTGGGACAAAGCCTTCTCTTAGAAAATTATATATCTGCAGTTTGTAAAACTAAAGTATTTTTAAATTTTTCTGTTTCTCTAACTCTCACAATGTGATTCTGAGACTGAACGCAGAATTGTTAAAAGAAAAGATTTATAATAAACGTAAGTAAGACATATCGATAAATACAACCTTTGTCCAGAAAGTTCGGTGAATGACGTCATAGTGCTCACGGTCGAAAGGTGCAGCGGAAATCGGTAGTAGTCCAAAAGGATGAATTTACATGAGAACAAATTGAATACATTGTAAGCAAACTAATTCAAGAAATACTTTTAATTGAAAAGATCAACCGTTTTCCAGTGTACACTTCAAATAAATTAATCTTAAGTAAAATTATTATAAAAACTCAGCAGATTTCATTCCAATTTCTTGGGCTATTTCTTCACAAATCAACAATTTTAGTCATAATGTGACGTATCGTATAGTACTGATCTCCCTCGAACTGCCTGTATTAATTTTTCCTCCATCGTGGACTTCACATTCAACGCAACTTTTCACTCGCAGGTCGTAGTCACTAGTGACATTCTGCGGCACGACCACAAACCTCCGCAGCTCACGGGCGCTCTCAAGCTGTGTCACCGGACCCTGCGTTCCAACATCCGGTGTAGTATTCACTTCTTTGTTTCACAGAATCTCACAGTGAGTCACCCCACCCCACCTCACCCAGCTGCGTCTCAACTTGCGCCCGGCCTAAGAGTTTGCAACTGGCGCATACCGTGCCGTACAGGTGCAGACTGGTCTGAACCAGTTCCTGAGCGGTGGCGCTGCGAGTTAGCTTATCATGTGGAAACAGTTCATTGTAGAGTGCAGGTGTTGTGCGCTAGGTCGAAATTCAAAATGGATGAGCGAACGAATATGCTGTTCTGTTTCAAACTTGTAAAATCAGCGAAAGAGACTCATGAAATGGTGCTAAAAGTTTACAAAGAACGTGCTGTCACCTTGAAGTGCCTGTGTGCGTGGTTTAAACGCTTCCGAGAATGGAGGTTCACCATTAAAAACTCTCCCCAAATTGGTCGACCTGAAACTGCAAGCACCCAGGAAACGTACAGTAAGTGAAGGAATTGTTGGCCAAGGATCGTCGTGTGACAGTGCGAATGATAGTAGAGGAAGTGGGAATTGGTAGTGAGATGGCCCACCTCATACTGACTCAGGATTTGGGCAAACGGAAGCTTTTCTCCCAACTTCTGCCTCACACTTTGACGCGGGAACAATTGCAAATTCAGCTTGACGCCTGTGGAGACTTTATCGACGTGGCGGATCGAAACCCAAATTTTCTGAGACCTGGGTCCTTAAGTATGTCCCCGACGGCAAGCGTCAGAGTATGGAGTGGCGGGGTCCAGGGTCGCCGAAAAGCAAGAAGGTGAGAAGTGAGAAATCCCGCATCAAGACAATGCTCGTGGTGTTCTTCGACTCCGGGAGTCTCATCCATAAAGAATTCCTTCCTGAGGGCACCACGTTAAATGCCGCTAAGTACGTGGATATACTGAACCTTCTGCTGCAACGGATCAATCGGGTACGCCCCCAGTACTCCAAGCAAGGCAAATAGACCCTGCTTCATGACAATGCCCGGCCAGATACTACCTTTCTGGTGCAGCAGTTCCTGGCCAACAGGCGAATTGTGTCCCTGAATCACCCACCTTGCACCCCAGACTTGTCTTCCGCGGACATTTTCTTGTTCCCCAAATTGAAATCAGCCCTGAAAGGCCACAGGTTTTCGGGCATTTCGGACATCCAACGTAATGCTACGACCCAGCTGAAGGTCATCCCTAAACAAGACTACTCCAGGAGTTTCCAAGATTGTACAGCCGTTCCCAGATGTGCATTACCGTCTACGGGGATTACTTCGAAAGAGAGTAACAGCTGTTTCATGTAAGACAGCAATACACTGTAACTATAGACACATTCACCGAACTTTCTGGACAAAGGTTGTATCTAATGATGAATTACTTTGATTGGTTAATCAAGTACCAATTACATTTTACATTTGAAAGGGCTTGAGCACTCTGAAGCTTAGGCACACAAATGACTTTTTGCCTTCCAAATTATGAATGGGAAATTCTAAGTGTGTTTATTTTCGAGTAAATCTAACTTCCATGTCTCCGAACTGTTTTCAATGTTTCTCACTAGCTGATAGGACAATGAAAACAAAAAGAAATCGTTTCTGAAACCATTGGAAGAACTTTTAACAGGCACTGAATCTCAAAAAATCCTGCCAATTCTTAAGAATTGCTCGGATTTAACCCTAAATGCTACAAACCAATGATACTTACCATCACCTCTGTGAAGACACTGGAGAGACTATTTAAAATTATTAAAACTATTTTTATGTTTAATGCAATATCATTGCAAATAATTACTAGCTCATTGTCAAAAGAAACGGCCAACTAAGGAATAAACGTCCCTGTTTAGCCAAGGTATCAAAGACTTTTTGAAACAGTAGACAAATTCTTTCTGCTGTCTAACAGGATTTTAGACTTGCTTTTTATGCAATGAAAAAGATTTCATTTTAAAGGGATTTTTTTATCTTTCTCGTGATATAAATTTTATAACCCTGAAGTTATTATTTTAAATGCAAACTTAAAAAAGTTACAAAAACAGCTTAAAAATTTAATTTTAAAAAAATCTAAGAATTTTTCAAAAATATTTCTTAGTTCACCTCTACACTAGTTAGCAATAGGAAGTATCTATTATTACAGATAACTTACTGGTTTGTATTAAGGTTTGTAAAAAATGGAAGAAATTTTATTCTGAAGTCCATGGTCTTCTACGTATCAGGTGCTGGCTACATCAGAATATATCTCATCTTGGTTAAGATGTATGGTCTGATTTCCATATGCCATTGTATAATACCTGGACATTGATAATTAACAAAAAAAATACTCTGAGCCTATTTTTTTATTTAGGTCAAATCCATAAGATGAAATCTGTAAAGGCGTTCACTGATTTCGTTTAATATTAACACAAAATAATATCTATATGCCACGCCCCAAAGTGAGTGAAAAGATCCCTCATTTAGTAAAATCCTGTAAATTGTCTCTACTTTCGGAGAGAAAGGGATATAGTTTTTGTTCAGCACTGTTGCTTATTACAGAAAACTCAATACGTATTACTTTTTTCAATTCCTACCATTAGTTCACACTCTCCCTATATATATTTATACATATATCTTGTTCAAATTTTCAACCGTTAATAAAATACTATTTATTCATCCACTCAAGTTCAAATACATTTTTTTTAACTTGTAGTGGATGACGCTTGATGTTAATACAGTTTTTTCAAATATTAATTCATTAATTAAATTCCATTAATTAATTTCAGTTTTATATGGGAGCCCTTTCAATAGGAAGAGAGCTAGAGCGTCTCTTGCTCTTGAATGGTAATTTCCCTCTTCTTACCGTGTAAAGGTAGCACTGCGGTAGCGCGCGCTCCTCCCGTCCTGTAGGTTGCGGGATCGAATACCCAATCTGACAAACTTTTTCTCTCTCTTTCCCCCTCTCCTAATCTCTCACAGTAGGCAAGGTTCTGGCAGGCAATCCTTCTTTTCAATTCCTACTATTAGTTCACACTCTCCCTATATTCAATTCCTACTATTAGTTCACACTCAAATTTTTCTTTGTTGACCTAAGTAGGAATTGACTTTAATTTATTTTTTATATTACTTGTTTCCTATGGCTATGGTAGGAAATCAATCCATACAAATTACGGGCATGGGACAGGGAACAATAAAACAAAGAACAAGTAACAGTAAAACAGAGCACAATAACGAGAGAATAAATACAATGCTTATCAGTGAATAGAGATGGTCATATGTGGGTGTAAAAAGTTCATAGAGAGTTCATCGTGTTTGTAGCGCCCCAATATAGTTTGGAAAAGTAACCACTTTTTGGGGACTCAGGGTTGAGTCCTGGGCAAGATAGTAGATGCTCTGCATTCATATTGCCTGCTTTACAGATATGGCATGCACTTGTAGCTAGTATGCCGATTCGATTTAAAAGTTATGCCAAGCAATTGTGTCAAGTTTTTAGTCTAAAGTTTGCCACTGATTCCATACGGGATTTATGACTGTAGTCTTTCCAGCTTTCCTTTGTAGAGAAATATTATGTCAAGAGATGGCGCTGCAATTCCATCGTTTTTGATTTTATTCTCAAATGTTTGGAATTTAGAATTCGTTTCTTCTCTTGTTGATTGTTAGAGTGATGAATCAGTTGTAAAATATAGTTTTCCTAGAAGGGGATTAAGATCCCATAATATGTTTATACCTTTGAATTTAGTTAATTTAGAGGCTTTCCAGCCTATTATCATCTTGTAAATATGTAAATATATTAAATTCATTAAAAAACATGCAAAAATGATTTAAACTTTGCACCACTTTCGTTTTGAAGTTTTTCTCACTCCTTAGTTTAGTTTCTAGTAGAACATAGTAGTTAAATTTTTTCACCTGGATGCCTTCCCAGCGTTTTCCCTTTGATAACAAATCCAGTTCCGTTTTGTGTATTGTCGCGATTCATCAATACGAATAATTAATATCCCGAATATGTATATTTGTAAAGTATTTTTAAATTTTTTAAAAATAGTTTTTATCATCTTTATTGTTTGTAACTATTATATACAGTTACTAGCTGAGAACCCGTACTTCACTACGGAGTACATTCAAATTAAATGCAATGGTTAATGTATGCAATTAATGCGAAAAATATGTATAAATATATTTAAAATAAATACAACGATCAATGTATGCAATGGAAGTAAAGAAAACTAAAAAATATTTTTATAAAAAAATCGGAACGGATATTTTTATAGACAAAATAAATGTAGATGAAAATATACAAATTAAATCTAATAGAACATACTAAAGAATATAGTACACTACAGTTTCAGGAACATATCTTTTACTGTATTTTAATATTTTTTTGGATAATTTCCAATCATCTGCTGCATTAGCAAGAAAAAAAATATTTTTTTTTGTCTACTTCGTTGTTATCACGCGACGATAAATTAATTTAAAGTACCATAAAAAGAAATCACGTGATCAGCATTTAGTAAATTATATTCTAAAAATTAACCTTTAGAAATTCACTCAAAATCAGAAAATGGAGGTAAAGATTCGAAAGAGATTTCATTTTAAAGAAATTTTTATGATCTTTCTCGTTATATAAATTTTATAACCCTCAAATTATTATTTTAAATGCAAACTTAAAAAAAGTTACTAAAATAGTTTAAACATTTAATTTAAAAAAATCTAAGAAGACTTTTTCAAAACTCTTTCTTAGTGATCTTCCAGTAATCTTTCTCAGTCTTCCCCTACAGTATAAGAAGTATCGCCATGCAAAAATTCAGCCCTTTAGGTCCAGCGGTTTGGTCTGTGCTTTCTCTGTAAGTCAGTCTGTCAGTCAGTTACGGAACTGTTATATATATATATATATAGATAAAAGGGCATATTATGTGAATATGAGCAATATTTTGTTGGAATAATGCGTGTGATAAATGCGTAACTAAACGTAAGTTATAACGGGAAATGATAAAGCAAATCTTTCCTGTAATTAACTGTAAAATCTTACAATTAAATGTTAATAAAATTTTACTTTAATTATCTTCCTCTTAATAAAACTGGCTGATAAAAGTAAAAACAGTTAGAAGGAATAATACTTTAATTTCCAGTTTGTTTATTTACTACACCAACGTGACTTTGACAGTGTCTCCCGGAAAATTCCTTCTCCATAATCAGCTTAAATTCCTTTTCTCCACTTACATGAAGAGTTAAAAGATTTAAATCACTCTTTGAACTTCCAGCGGAGTACTTGATATAATTACGACCGCTACCATTCCAGTGAACGGGGGGAAAAAAGTTCACTTCATTAACATTAATGGAAGGGAAGCTCTCTTTTCTCTTTTAGACTTGCCTGCGGCCACTCCAATTATTTGAATATTTGTATTCTACAATCGCCTAAATTGGTTAAAATTTAAGAGAGAGTGCGTAAAACCGTCCTTTTCCGGAATCAAAGGGAAGAAAAAGTACAAAGATTTTTAATTTGAATAATCTTATTGGAGCAGACTTTGCGTCCAGACATTTCGGTTAAGTACTTTCGGAAATTTAATTGGAAAATATTGAATTTAGTACACGTAAAATTAATGAAAAGTCCGTTGATTTTAAAGGATTTTAATCCCATTGATAGAAAGAAAGTAAAGTTTAAAGTAATTTTTGACTCGAAGTCTTATTTTCAGTCGCAAAAGTAAATCGTTCTGCACGGAATGGAATAGCATTTGCGTCTGGCTAGAACTTTATAAATTATTTCAGCGAATGTCTTGTGCTCCAATGAAGCATCATAGCCTTCTGTTATCTATGTATGCATTAATCATTTTCCTACATTAGAATCTCCCTGTAAAACGGAACTATTGTTAAAACGTACAACAGGCCTCAAAGAGAAAGGGACGATTGAATGACAGTTCCTAACCTTGTAGGGATAGTTTATTCGATAAAATCCTTTCACTGACACAGTTAAAAGAACCTTGACGAAACTTAAAAGCCAGGTTATCGTTACGTAAACGGGCGAACATATGTTGGTGAGAATTAATATGAGGCTTTACTCAAACACAGGTCATCAATTCATAGTGTAAGATATCATCAACGTTGAAAAACAGTCAATAGATACAAAATAAAATATATATGAGAGTAAGTATCCTATGTCGTTGCGATCGACAAGAATTTTAGATTTAGCTACCGGGTATTTCAAATTAAAGTATCCCTGTTTAGGACGCCCTGGTGAGAAAATCGGTGGACGTAACATCTTCATATTTGGAAGGTATATATATCAGGCCGTGGGGAATTGTTTGGTGGGAAAAACAATTAGTTCCAACAAAGACCGCTAGGTGCAAATGAGGCGCAGTTGAAAGTAAGTAAAAAGAAACATGACTGTAAGAAGAAAGGAAAGAATACGAGGTGTCGGTAATTTATTAGTACAGTTTGTTACACAAGAACTGTCGATCCTACAGAAATGTTAGTGAAGGCGCAAACGAAAGGCATGCGCGTAGTAACAACAGCGCACAAAGATTTCACATGTGGTTTTCAATGTGCCCACCGTGTTTCAGGGCCAACGCGTGACACCGTGTTATAGCATGATCCACAGCGGCGTGTAACTGGTCGGGACCGATGTTGCATACGTGCAAGGGGATGTTGTTCTTCAAATCTGCCAGATTTTCTATGTTTCTACAATAAACTTTATCTTTGAGGTAACCCCAAAGACTAAAATCGCACGGGGTTAAGTCGGATGACAGTGGCGACCATCTGGTAGGAAATGCACAGCTGATAATGCGATCCTCCGTAAAATGACGTCGCAGCAATTGTTGAACCTCACGTCCAATGTGAGGAGGGGCACCATCTTGTTGGAATACCGTTGTAGCGAGACATCCATGCCGCTGGAGTTCTGGAATGACCACACCTTGCAACATAGCCCGATAACGTGCTGCAGTAACGGAACAGGTTTTTAGTCTCTGAAGGGTTATTTTCTCGAAAAAAAGGGCCGAATTATAAAGGTCGCAGTGAAGCCGGTCCATATAGTCACATTCGGTGAATGCAGGGGCATTTGATGGACCGAGTGAAGACTGTCAGTGGACCAGATGCGGCAGTTATGTGCGTTTACTGTTCCGCACATGAAAAAGTGAGCCTCAGTGGTCCAAAGGATGTTCCACGGCCAATTCTGCTCCACCTCCGTACGTGTCAAGAACTTTAAAGCGAATGGTTCACGCAGATCGTAATCGCCCTGTTTTAACTCTTGTAAGCGATGGAGCTTATACGGATAGGCTTTGGGGGTTTTCCGCATGTACCTCCATACCGTAGTGTGTGACAATCCGAGTTGCCTTGATACAGCGTGAGCACTGCATGTTACTGCTGTGTTCGAATTTGCCAGCTCAACGACAGAGATTGCGACATCATCCATCACCTGCGGTATCGTTTTTTTTGCCCTCGACCTGCGTGAACAGCAAAGCTAGCTGTTTCCTAGAAATGATTCACCATTCGCCGCAGGGCACACGGTGTTACGGGGCCCGTACGCAAAGCTTTCTGCCCTCAATACAAGCGAAGCGCTTTGGCGGCCTTATCGCTGTTTTGGTAAAATAACTTTAGCAGCAAAGCACGCTTCGGCTACGAAAGAACCATTGTGGCGGTCGAAGAACGTTCTAAATGTGTGTCCTTTTTTTATCTGTTACGACGGCTCTTTCGCCCAGCTCGTATGCAAATTTTGTTCTCTGGTACTGCGCACACAGTCGAATATTTAAATTCTTACTTAACTAGAGCACGGAGAAAATGGCTGGAAGTTTAGTTGTGCTGCTGGTAAACAGAAACATAACGCCTAGGCTGCACACGCTTGCAAACATAACAGCTTAGTCAACGAAGTTTAATTCCAGCATGTGTAACGAACTGTACTAATAAAGTTAATTACCGTCACCTCTTATTCTTTCCTTTCTTCGTACAGTCATGTTTCATTTTCCTTACCTTCAACCGATCGCAGCGCCTCATTTGCACACAGCGGTCTTTGTTGGAACTAATTGTTTTTCCCACCAATCAATCCCCCATGGCCGGATATGTATACCCTCCAAACATGAAGACGTTACGTCAACTGCTTTTCTCGCCAGGTTGTCCCAAACAGGGATACTTTAATTTGAACCACCCGGTATATTTGATCATATAAAACTTGTATGGAATCATATAAAGTCTGGAAAAAACTGTAAATCGCGACACTTTAGGAACTTTCTGTGTACTAGGATGTCTTCACCTAGCTATCTCATTATATATATATATATATATATATATATATATCATGGATTAAGATTTGAAATTTTGAATTTATTATTTTCATGACAACTGTCAGAAACTGCTGAAATCTGTACCGCATTTTCTTTTATCTGTCCACGAGTCAGCCCAGGAAAATTGTATACCAAGGATATAAGTTTCAATCTAATATTGGTAAGTTTTTGGTTGAATTGCCGCCCTCATTGGTCAGTGTTTATCATCAAACAGAACTTCATTTGGATCCAGTCAAGTCATAAATATTCTGGTGTTGTCCCCTCATGGAGGTCCTTTGTTCACTTACTAGTAGATCCTATAATGAAGTAGCCAACAAGACTCGTGGTATGAAGGGGATAAGCCTAACCACGAGCTTTTAACTCTTCATATTTGTACCATCGCAGAACTATAACATCGTTGAATACATTCTGAACTTTTGAAGTCACGCTGGTGACTATAAAGCAGTGCACTACTGCTTTTACAATTAATCCCTTAATCATACAAATCAGTATAATGTTTTTACTGTATCAATCACATGATCCTTTGTAAAAATCTGTCATCGTCAGTTCCAAATTTCTGCAAAAATTCAATTCATTTATAAACTCAAAAGGCAGATGTGAGGTATCCTGATCTCATCTAAACAATCCCATGATGTTGATTATTTGATATTAACAAAGATAAATCGAAAAAAGTTAAACACCTTAATTTGTTTAAGAAATCAATCGCAAAAATTAAAAAAATACGCTATTCAAGCAGGTAAGACAAAAATCCATTAACAGAATAACTTATCACTTAATATATACTCAGTGAAAAGATTATCTTATCAGTGGAATTTATTCTTACTCACTCTCCGAACTAAAATAAATGAGATACCAATGCCCAAAACTTAGTGGCAGTAACAAAGTATTAAAAACCAGAATCCAAAGAATGTCTCATGTTAAATCTTTCGTGTTTTTTTCTGTTTCATTTATTGTTTTTTCCTTTTCAGTAAGAAATATTTTTGTTTATGTCCTTTGTACCAGAATGCAATATATATATATATATATATATATATATATATATATATATATTTATATATAATATATGAACGCCTTATTTGAATAGTGGTCCAACTCCACTTTTTAAAAAAAGTTTAGTTAGCCTCACTTTCATACTCATACAAGTTATTTCTATCTTATTTATAAACTGGTACACTTCCAGCTTATTTCTGCTGCCATCAGAAGGCATTACAAATCAGACTTCAGCAGTCATATCTCAGCACTCATTAGACTTTAAGGCTCTGTATCTCAAAATGAGCAAGAATGGAGTTGGACCACTATTCAAATAAGGCCTTCATATATATTTCGCTAAGTAAATCCGTGAATAAACATTACAGCAGTTAACAAGGATTAAAGAAGTCGTACACTTTTATTGCAGATTATTTATTTTTTCAGGCTTCTAAATAAAATATTCAGACTGAATTTAATATTTCCTTTTGTCTTATCCCCATGCTCCAAAACGAGTACGTCGAGCTTATTAACAATAATATTCCTTCACCCGATCCTTTTGCCGAAACACTCCAATTTCAATAAATAATACACCAAATATAAAAATACCACTGTGAAAGTCATCGACTTCCCATCAATCGTTATCAATCGTGGATCGGAATCGACCGAAAAGTCACTTAAAAGTACTCCAGAATGAGCATGAAACTCGATCTCTACTGTGACAGATAATTATATCGAGTAGTGTGGCAGGGCAAATCGATGCCTCCTATTGATTTGTAAACAATTCCAAACCTCATTGTAGTAGTCATTATGTCATCGGCAAAAGCCAGCCTCCAAAAGACAGATAATGGAGGTCGTCAAGTTGGTTCAGTATGTTTTCGAGGGGGAAGATTAACTGTTTGCGAAGGGAAGTTAATGTTGATGCTTTTATTTCCAAGTCTCGTTAAATTTAATTGGGGAGGAAGGCATTTGACTGTCATTTTCCCTTATTGCGAATGAACTGGGAAAATTGTTAAGTCCATATATTTTCCCAAAAACACAGGTGAGGGGATTCACCAGGGTACGAGATAGAGCGAGAATGCAGGGAATGCCGTTTAGTTATTTTTTTTACTGCGCTACAGAAAACAAAGTAATGGTATAGTTAATATTTCTAGATAAATTCTAATGAGAAGTCTTATTATGTCAGTATTGATGAAATATTCAGGGGATAATTACTTGCAATAGGTTTTTGCCAGACACACACTGTAAGGACCTGTTCACATAGAATTCGTCAGCGTCAGCATTAATATTTTTAACCAATCATTTACAAGTCATTGACCCATTTAACCAATCAGCGCCAACGGAATCTTTAACGCTAATTCTATGGGAAACCGCCATAAGGTTTGTACCCAATTCATAAGCTGAAAAGTTGACAACCTCTCGTAGATTGATGAACATTGCTGAAGAGACAAAACAGACTGATTAGTTAGAAATATTCCGTAAAATTGCACACTTGCTCAAGTAAATAAAATTTTGAATAATTTTAAATAATATAGTCATTTAACAACAAACGAGAGTTTGTTGTTAAATGACAGAGTTTCCTTTATTGATTGCCGTCTATAAATAAAATTTTACCTGCATCACTGTATTATAGTTTTTGCATCATAATTAAAAGATTACTAGAAGACCAAGTTTTCAGCCTCATCAGGCACAATTAAAAATTTGCTTTAGCTTCACAGTATGTCTCATTTCTTGGTCACATTTTCATCATTCCCCTTATTTTTACCGTCCTAAACTTATCTTAGATATCAGGTCATCATAATCCAGGCAATAATATTTCATCGTCACTGTCCGTTCATTTTGTCCTTTCGGCCATTGTCGCATCATCTTACATTGCCTTATATTTCATATTCGCTGGTCACGTCACATGGTAGTTAACTTTGCGAACTTCGACAGTCTGGGCTCGGGTTCAAATCCAAGCTGAGACATACAAATTCCTTAGTCCCTTGTATCCTCATAGAGAGCAATATTTATTCCTCTATATAGTACTTCCATAAGATGTCCCCCACACACAAAAAATGTGATAGCGTGCCTGGTATGATGTCGTCAGGAAACGTGTATGACGCAATGAAGGAGGGGAAATATTTCATGATCTGTAATTACTCGAGAGAAATCAAAGAACTCCCTGAGGCTGTGTTTAAGTCAAATGGCACCTTGAAAACATCCTTGACGGATGAAAATTAGAGAAGTGTAATTATACTCACTTCGTTGTGCTCGGTGAAAGCTGAGATGACACCAGGGCAGGGCCGCCCAGAGAGGGGGGCAACTGGGGCACTTTGCCCCAGGCCCCCAACTGCCCCAAAAAATTTTTAAAAAATATTTATTAGATTTCCTCCGAAAGAAAATTCTGAAACTTGTACCGTACTTCAAAATTAAAAATAATCTCCTGAAAAAAAGGGGCCCCCAAAAAAATAAAAAATAAATTATTCGATTAATCGGATTTCTTGGGGCCTACAACAGAAGTTTGCCACAGCCCCCGTAAAGTCTCTGGGCGGCCCTGCACCAGGGGGTGGTTTTGGTTCACTTATGCGCTGCCCTCCATTGAAAGCAACTAACGATTCTCATTGATAAAGTGCGAATGTCTTCATTTACACGTGTCCCGCATTGGCAAACCCCAACAACAACAGATCAATAGCTTTTCGACCTTTTTATTTTATTTATTAATTTTTTTCGGGGGGGGGGGGCAAGATGATTTTGTATGTAGGTGCCCCCTTCTTGCACTTGCACTCGAGGATAGGTGACCCCTTTGTCAACCTCCTCTTGGAGTAACTACTGCATCATGTTTTATGGCAAAGTCAGCATCTTTATTTCCGTTTTAATTCTTTTAAAAGTCGGTTTAATGTAATTTTCTTATACTATTTACACTGGTATAAAATGTACAGATGAGAAAATTGAAATAGTTTTTTTTTTTTTTTAAAGTCTTAGCTAAAGGTGTACGGGTTCTTTAAAAAGACATGTAAATCAAAATTATCTTTATATAGTACAAATATTTTATTTAAAAAAATATCGCACAAAAACTGTGCATTAGATCCATTTCATTTTTTTCCCTCTTTTAAATTTTACAGATCAAAACACCTTTAAAATCAAAGGGCAAATACTCATTCAATATAAAATCAGCGATCTTCTTCAAAGTTGATACTTAATTGCTCACTTTATCGGCAAAACGTGTAGAATTCACCCGTGAAGGCACGGTTTTAGAGGCTCTATTTAGAAGGTCTCCTTTTTAGCTCAGATTCATTACGGCCGTTTGATCTTTGAACATCAAAACAAATGAATTCTCATTATCAGTAATGAGTAAGGATTCAGCCTTGTGGATGGGCTGGTTTAGTCAGCTACACTTCTTTTGAGAGATCATAAACGTGGTCATAACATTTTCTCTTTGATATACTTCGTCCTTCCGAGTATACTAATACTAATGAAGACATTTAGAATTCGCCCCGAAATTCGATGAAAAATTTCCCTGGATTTAAGAATGTTGATTCTTAATGAGTCAAAAGAGATAATTTTATTTCTTCGTTTTTAATATAATGATACATTTAATTGCAAGGGCAAATCTTTGAATCTCTGACGTCAGATTTTTGGAGACATAAGTCGTTGAAGTCGTTAACAGAGGGAGTCGAATAAAAATCGTGTCTTTTTTTAAAATTCATGTGTTGAGTTGACCTGTAGACCAATATGCCTAGAACCTCTCTCAAAGTAGTCGCTGTCTACTTGTATGCATTTAATCAAACTTTTTTTAAGTTCTCGTATATAAGACTTGAACTGTTCTTTCAATACACTTTGAAAGAATCACCGGCTTCTAGTTAGTTTTGAAATATATTGCGTCGTAGTTTGTACTTGATGGTATGGAACAACGGAAAATATCTCGTTGTGCGATGTCAGTATTTTGTATTTCAGAGAAACAAAAATTACAGTAATCACCTTTAACGCAGCAACTTCCTATTTCTTTAAAGTTAACAGGTGCGCTACCGCGTACCAGATAAGCAAATGTTCATGCATAATTATACATTGTTAGACTTAATTCTGGATACTTTTAATAATGTGACATATTTTAATATCTATGTTACATTATTGCAGTTTCTTTTGGCAGTAGAAAACCTTAAAACTAGAATGCAGTCATTTTCAAAACCTGTTATTCTAGTAGATTCTAGATCCTCCATAAAAGCAATAGTTTTGCAAAGACGTTTTGAATCCAAAATTGTATCCAATATAAAAAAAAATTCCGCATTTACACATATTTTCACTTTCAGAAACAATATTTTGCAATCTTTTAGTCTGCGATAATTTTGTTTGGTCGATAACTTTCTCAGTATCATGGGAAGAAAAAGTAGAGTCATCATTTTCAACACAATCACGTTTCCATCTTTTAAAATTCATTTCAAGTAAAAGTTGTTTACTTCGCTTACTATACGGCATATTTTAAAAATAATAAAAATTTAATGCGCTATAAAACAGTGAAAACATATATAATTTACTCACTACTGAGGATTACTGTTGATTTCGGCAATCAAAACGTGAAATTTACAAAAATATTTCTGAAATACTCGAAGAACAAATTATCATCAAAAGTTTAGCTACAGCAAAACGTGCGAATGCAACGGTTTATAAACAGTTACGGTTAAAAATAATTTTCTCAAGTTATCAGTGTTTTCTTCTTTGATTAGTTTTGTAAAAACTGGAATATTATTGTGTCAAAGGTTAGTAACTGCATGAAACTAAATGTAAACACAGCACGTGACCCTTTAGCAATGGCAGATCGGACATTTAAATCCTTGCAAGCAGTTATAAAATGCTTAATTAGTAACTGTTACAATTTTCCCCAAGACCTGAAATTTTTTACACAGGTTCTTAAATGTGTGTATTATCATTTTCTGCAAAAAGATAAAAAATGATTTTTTGACGGATTTTTGGGGAAAATGGGGTTCGGGTCTCCCTTAACGAAAATGGTAAATTTATTACTTTTCAGTGGATACCTTCACATGTAGGCATAGATGGTAATGAAAGGGCTGATTTATTGGGCAAAAAAGGGGACAGAAAAATATCCAGGACAGTGTTTTATCCCTCTTGACTCCTTTAGGCTAATTATTCGAGACAAGATTATGTCGCCATGTATTAGGGAATTATCATCCATTTCCAAAGGAAAAGTCTGGGAGTCTATTGGGGATGACTGGATAAAATTTAGTCATAAAACACGTAAAGAGGCCGTGGCCAATTTTAGACTAACAACAGGGCACGACTGTCTGGCTGAACATCTGGCCAAAATAGGGATTGTGAGTTCCATCGTATGCACCTTATTGAGAATGGAAAAAAAAGAATAAAGCTCGACTACTTGTTTGCTCGAAACTAGACTTTAAATTACGACAGAATGATGATTTGTATGCTCTCTATTGGAGGGCCAGATAACTTATGTTCTGATCTCACGGTCTTCAATTATTGTGCTTCTGGCTATTTAACTTTCTTATCCTAGAACTTTAAGGTTTTAAACTGGTTTTAAGGCCTTTTGGTCGTGTTTTATGGTATCTTGTGGTTTCTTTTTTGTTGCCCTGTGTTTTCAAATTTTTTGTAAGTTGGATGAGTGGACAGATTTGTATGGATTAAGTTCCAGTCGGCCATATGTAACAACATAACAACTTATTTTAATATCTATCTAAAGCTGCGGGATTTGGGTTTGGTTTGGTTTGGAGCGCTACTGTCAACTTTTTGCTGCACGAGGGCTAATTAGACGGAGTCGAACCCAGAGGATCTGAACCGAACTGCAGCGCCCTAGCCATTCGACCATCACCCGCCAGCTAAGGGATTTATACAGGAGGAACTGGAGTTGAAAAACAATTGAAGTAAATGACAAATACTGGTCATATTACTGGTGTTTGGAATGATATTTTAAGGTAATATGAAAAAAGTATGGCATAATGTGTCCATGTTGGTGTGCCCAAAATTAAGACTATACCAGTCATGTTTTAGACATAGAGGAAGTAATTTCCTTCTGTCGTTGAAAATCCTTTATGAAACTGTCAAAATTTCGATATGACCAAATCATCATAAGAGTATCTCTATTAAGCTGCTATTTATCGACTTCTGTGGGCGTGGCACAATCATTTTTATTTTTTATTTTGTTCTCGCTCCAATTTCATTCTGTAATGGGCATCATAGTTCGTCGAAGATTAAATTATTTCTATCTGATTAGAGGTAAGGAAGGGGAAAATTATATCCTCTGAAACAAATATGCAGTAATTGTGCAGAGTTAAAGAGAGGGTGTGTGTGTTTTGTCCAACTGTGTTCTGGCCAAATTTATGAGAGTCAAATTCCCCAGCTGATTATTTCCTCCAATTTCCCTTGAATCGTCGTATACAGATATTCCTCGACTTACCACCGAGATAGGGACCGAGACATTGGTCGTAAGTCGAGTTTCAAAGAATTTTTTTTATATGTACATACATATATATTTTACTTTCATACATACATGCGTAATTTAAAATGCATTGTATTTAGAAGACATAAATTATTCTTCGCCATAACTCCATATTATGTTAGTACAATCCATTTGTTCTATTTCTAATCCATTTGTCGAGAGTTCAAAGAAATCCAAGTTCGCAAACACAAACCAAACTTTATTTTACGTACACGAACATTACACTAATAAACATTTAAATTTAAATCTATAATTCCAACGGTTATCATGGTCAAAAGGTGAGGAGATCCCACCCGGTTCTATTCTCAATAAGCTCTGCAAGAGGAAGGAAAATTTCCCTTTTTTATTATTCTTCGTTATTCTACCGTTGCCAATCGACAAACCTAAACTTCGCGCTCGGAACACCATTGGTTTAGAATTTGCGTCAGAAGATACGTTGCAAGTTTTTTAACGAAGATATCCAAGGTAGTTTGAACAGTTTGCGTCTTCCTTTCCTCGTGTATTGTCTGGTAGCAGGGCAGATTTTCCTGAATACGACGATTTATATTTGTGAATCTTTCTTAACTGGGATCCATTGCTTCTAATTGTTGTAGTCCTTTATTAATATAATGAAAAGCTAAATCCATTTCTGAAGGCAATGAAGGTTTATTTGATGTATTACGTGGATATCGAAACCATTGCAACATAAATTTTTATGATTGCGTCATAAATTTTTGCAATATTGCAGAGTATTGCATCATATTTTTACCATGTTTTTATTAACTTCCTTTCTTGTTTGTTTGTGTGTGTGTTTGTCCAGTACAAATCTTGCAATCGATTTTTAACTAACTTCCCGACTAGCTAGACATTTGAAACTTTTAGAATAGCTCAGAACACGATGACAAAGCATTGTTTTAATACTTTTAGCCATCTTTAAGCAGATTTGAATTCAGTTTCAGTTAATATTGTTTTGTAGATTTGTGCAGCCATCTATCGGCCAGGACGGGAACAAAAAGTTAAACGCAACTTAACTTCCAATTAACTTCATTTTCCTTCAAGTTGATGGGATAATTCATAAAAAAAAAATTTTTTAAAAGTATTTATTAATACATATAATTGTCAAGTTTATATGATTCAACATAAAATTTAAAAACATGGTATATAAAAAATTCTTTTTATCTTGTAATTATTTAATAATGAAGTAATACATATAGGTATGTACTGTACATTCGAGAAACAGTATTTTTGAGAACAATTATAATTTTTTTAATTTAAAAAATTCGGTCGTATATGCGAGCGGTCGTCGAGGAATACCTGTGCATCTTTCACCTGTGAAGTTATGTGCAAACATTTCCTCTATCCGTAAATTAACTAACAATTTTCTTACTGCCACGTGGGTTTCAAAGTAAACGAGATTATTCCCGGTTTCGTATACATTGATACATAAAGAATAAAACATAAATAAAAGTTATAAGTGAAACATAAGATTTCCTTCACTTACCTTTCGTGTGCCCCATATAAATACTGATAAAATAAACTATGAAATATGAAAAGAAAAAAAAATCTTAGGGCCTTCTTGTTACTAATTAAACGAGCAGAGAAAGTTTATTTAAAAAGTTTATTAAATATACAGGGCAGATGGAGAATCCTCTGGAATATTTGACGGAGAGGCGTAGTAAGCATATCTGGTTAAATTTATCCTGTTTAATTATACGTATTCATTTCTTTTTAAAGAGCTTTCGAATTAACCGCCAACGGGTCATGGATATCTCTTAGTTCTGAGAAATTTCGTGAAATTAAATTACGCATTATAAGAAGAAGAAGAAGTTTGGAATTATTTATAACTTATATTTGCATTCTATGTATTTCTGCCCCATTTATTTGAGTCGAGTAACATATCATTTATCGCTCAGCTAGAGAGCTTAGCATAATAATTACCAGTATGTCCTTATTTAGTGACCATTACCTTCTCATAAATAACTACTTACATTTATATTCTCGTCAGTAAACCTATAGTTTATAAAATTACGTAAAGTTCGCTAATAACCAAGCACTTTCCAAAAAAAAACTGCACAAAATTAGCTAATTATATGAAAGACTAATAAATGGGAAATAGTATATAGAAACAACTTAATTTACGTTAATGAACTCAGACAACTCAATTAACTCATATCGTTAAAAACCAATGTGAGTTCGAAAATGAAAACATCTATGTTATAATTAGCTATTACTTTACTTGATGAAGTAATAGCTATAATAGTATAAATGAAGCTAGAACATATAATAATTAGAATGTTTTGTATAGTAGCTTTATATTTTTTTTTGCAAAATTATTAATTTGAGAAATACACTCTAACACATGTCTGAGAATAACTAAAGGACACGAACTCAAATTTAAGATCTAATGTTACTATTTAATTTCTCTTAATATTACTTAACATTAATTTAAACACTGATTACAAACTTTTACAGAAATCATCATATTAATTGTTTTCATACATTAAAAAAATTATTAGAACACATAAAATTCAAGTTACATATTTTCAATTAAGCACTGTACTCTCGCCTGATAAATATAACACAAATAATTATGACTTACCACCACCCTCGTTTGAGAATGAAGCATCTGATCGTTTCTACTAAGTCTACCAGCGGAATCGGCAAAGCAAGAAAAAATGGCTGATAGTTCTAGATCGGACCACCACGAGGTCCTCTTCCTGTCGCTGCTTATTCTTCAACTCCCTGAGAAAACGTTTCTCAAACTTTCTTTTAGAACTGGGAAGAGCAGAGGGCAGCTATGTCCTCGAACAAACACCTTTCAGCTCTCATTGGCTAAAAAGATGTTGCTAGGCCGTTGCTATGGGGCCTCTAAGACCCCTTTACAGCCGAGAAGGGATGGCAAGTAACTCTTTTATTCTGTGCACCTTTCTACAGTTTACGCTAAATTAGCCTCTGGGAGGTACATACCTTTCATCAGGAAACCGGTACAAAATAAACCATAGACAAGATCCCAAGCACACATACATCTTAGGACATACATAATAAAACAGATACACTAAAATGTGCATGGAACCGAATCAATGTTGTATCAAGACTATGAGATTAGAAAATATATTTACAAAGTCGAATTCCATGTCACATTTACCTAGTAATAAAAATTTACAAAAGAAATCTAACTTGTTTCAATATCTGTGATATCCATTGACAAGGAGACTTGACATCTCATCAAACAACTTGAGATTAAGGGGATGGTGGACCTTTCATAACGATTTTTGAAATTTTTACCACAGAGATATGAAATTTTGTATATATATTCATTAAAGTATAACAATAATAAACACCTTATAAAATTTTATAAATATTTTTTAAAAAATATTTTATAATTAAAAAATTTAAATTAAATTACCCTTCTTTAAAATGCTCCTTGCGACTCAATTTTAAACTTTTCCCCTTAATTTTGCCTTTATATTGCTTATAAATACTCTCTGAACAAAGTTATGTATTTTTTTGTACTTTCGTTGAATAGTTAATTTTTAGAAAATATTTTTATGCTTGTACTCTGAATTTTCGCGAAATTTTTGTACTTTTCTACACTAAAGTTAAACTTTTATAACCTAAATGACCTCGAATCCTAAAATGGATACATAACTTTATTTTGATGTATTACGGAAATCTTTATTATAAATTTCATAAAATTTCGTCAAAAATTATGACGCGGGGAGCATTTTAAAGACTTGCAAATCTGGAAATTTCTCATTTTGAGAAAAAGTCATTTAAAAGATAATTTTTTATCTACCTTTAATACTTACTACTCTAAAGACACCAATTTTTCATTTTTCTTTTCACTACACATTTTAAATGCTTTTCATTCCAATATTTACATGTTTTTAAAATATTAATACACCCCCCAAAAAAATTCCAATTTTTGCTCGATATTTGGTAATTTGAAAGTCCACCATCCCCTTAAGAGCTCAATTTGCATTTTTTTCTTTTTTTTTATCAGAGGGGGTGGGGAACGATGTCTAGACACAACATTACCTTACCTAGTACATTATCTTGGCTAGTAACACACAATTTCTAATGATTGTTGTCTCATCAAATATTTCTGAACAGTAGAAAATTAATTGTAGATACAAAAAACAAATGAACAACCGAAATTTTGTTCTAAAGCATTTCATATTCAAAGTTTACAAGAGTTTATTTTTTTATCGATTTGCTGAGCTAATAATTATGCTTCGATTTTTTTTCTCAATTTAGCATAAGAAACCTTCTAAATAATTTATTCTATGAATTTGTAAAAATTTCAATTTAAAATCTTTAAAGGACAAAAAAAATTTTCTTTAGAGTAATTTATTTTATTTTTTATTCAGGAATATGTTTGTTGAATTTTATTTCAGTATTAAAAATACTGAAGATGGTTTAGCGAAAGGAATGTTATACAAATTTCCATAGAGAAAGCTTGCTAGGAATTTTGGATAAATTCTCATAAAGAGCCAAACACATGAGAAATTTATCTAGACACGAAAAAAAAGTCATATTTTCAATAACCTTCTGTCAACAATTATGGGAATTCAGTCTAATAGAATAACAAAATTACAGTAGCAATATTGCTATTCTAGCAATAGTAGAAGAGTAGAATAGTATCTTAGCAATAGTAGAATAGTATTACACGCCATGTCTTGATGATATGCAAGCGTATGCCATACGTAATAAAGAAGAAAACTCATTGCGCTGATCTTGAATTGGCTCAAAATCAAGGCTACTTTTGCTGGCGAGGAAGAAGATTCGTTTGAGCGAGTTAACTCAAAATTTTTAATATTACTTTCGGGAAGCTCGTAAAGGATGCCAAAACCGATGAGCACAGTTGCTTAAAACCCGCAATAAAAATACAAAGTGCCTACTAATTTCGAACTAATAACTTCAGCTCTTTTCTAGGCCTGGGAGCGAAGAGTGGAAACATCTGAGATTCGCTTTACAAGTGCAAAGAACCTTTGGCGTAAGTTTTTATCGCCAATTAGCGAAAGAAATAGTTCTTTGTCGCTCGGCTGGCGTAGTTATCCGCTGCAAACCTTAAATTACTTGCATATCAAAAAGTGTAATGCCCAGAAGAACAAAAATTAACAGCAATGAAAGAGTTGTAATTTTTTATTTTGACATTTAAGTTTCTGATTCTTTCTATTTTAGCCCATTTATAATACTTACAAAGTAATTTATGATCTAAAAATCCTCCCAATATCTGATTTATACAAAGAGGGGGGTCAGAATTTAAATGCTCCCTTCATAGGGTGACTAGCTGAAAATCCGTACTTCGCTACGGAGTACATTCAAATTAAATACAACGGTCAATGTATGCAATTCATGCCAAATATATATATATATATATATATATATATATATATATAATATCCAATCGTCTGCTGCATTAGAAAGAGAAAAAAATATTTTTTTGTCTATTTAGTTGTTACGCACGTGACGATAAATTTATTGAAAGTACCAGAAAAAGAAATCACGTGATCAGTATTTAATAAATTAAATTCTAAAAATTAATCTTTAAAAATTCACCAAAAATCAGGAAATGGAGGTAAAAATTCGAAAAAAATTTCATTTTGAAGGAATTTTTATGGTCTTTCTCGTGATATAAATTTTATAACCCTCAATGTATTATTTTAAACGCAAACTTTAAAGAATGTTACAAAAACAGCTTAAAAATTTAATTTAAAAAAATCTAAGAAGAATTTTTGAAAAATCTTTCTTAGTGCACCCCTACACTATTAGAAGAATCGCCATGCAAAATTTCAGCGGTTTGGTCTGTGAGTTGTATGTCAGTCAGTCAGTCAGTCAGTGAATGAATGATGGTCTGTGCGTTGTATGTCAGTCAGTCAGTCATTGAATAAATGAGTCAGTTACGGAACTGTTTTATATATATAGATTAATTTGTCAGTTTTTCTGAGGCAGATAGGCCAGATGTCATGTTTCAAAAATGAACATGAATCATATAGAACTTGCGGCGGTGAGAATTATTATTTTTTTAATTGATTGGGGTATTAGATTAAATATACTAATAATGATGATTATAATTTTGACACTACTGATTATAATCATGACACTACTGCCATGTCCCTGTGACAGAACTCCTGTGCAAAACACTTCGGAACGCTAAATTAAAATCTATATATGTTGAAACTTCAGAGAACATTCTTTCGACACAGTGCTAGAATGATTTGGGACAGAGCAAAATGCATTTATTCCACGACCACGTCTTGAATGTTTCACCTTATTATGTAAATGAATATACTATGACCTTTTGCTTTGCTTCTAATTGAGAGATAATGCTGTGTCCTGTTTTTGTGGATGCATTAACGAAGATAAATTGTGTTTGAAGTTTGTAATTAGCAATGTAATTAACTTTACTCATTCTGTAGACCTGGAAAATAGGAGGAAGGATTACAATTTTAATTAAACTTCTCTTAATACTGCAAGACTACTGGTAAAATTTCGCAAAAAAGAGGGTGGTAATCGCAGCCCATCGCTTCGCAAAACGTTATTGAGGAATTAATAGGTTCAGTAAATGGTACATTGTACAAACTTTTGAAAGATAAACTTATAACAGATGATATTCATTTTCCCAGAGCAAATTGAGAATAGTTTTGAAAGCGGTAATTTATAAAAAAATATGTACAAAGAGAAAAACAACAGTACATTTAAAGTTTCTATTAAATAAAATATAATATGTAATAATATGTTATGCCCTGAAATAATTTGAATATGAAACAAATTATTTTTGTGTGCTTTGAGATGATTGTCATGTTACACCTTGATTGTTTGGTAGAATCAATATCAATTAAAATGTTTTATGATACTTAATATTTTAAATAATTACAAGATAAAAAGAACTTTTTATATATCATGTTTTTAAATTTTCTGTTGAATCATATAAACTTGACAATTCTATGTATTAATAAATACTTTTATAAAAAATTTTTGATGAATTATCCCATCAACTTGAAAGAAAATGAAGTTAATTGGAAGTTAACTTGCGTTTAACTTTTCGTTCTCGTCACGGCCGACAGATGGCTGCACCAATCTACAAAACAAAATTAACTGAAAGTAATAAAAACATAGTAAAAATCTGCTTAAAGATGGCTAAAATCATTTAAAAAATGCATTGTCATCGTGTTCTGGGCTATTCTAAATGTTTCAAATGTCTAGCTAGTCGGGAAGTTAGTTAAAAATTGATTGCAAGATTTGTACTGGAAAATACACAAACACACACACATACAAGAAAGCAAGTTAATAAAAACATGGTAATAAGTTATCGTATCATAAATTTAATGTATTATATTAACCCTAAACAGATGTACGGGTGTTACGAATATGTTACAATATAATTTGATATTGTATTGTAAGTCAAAATTTGGGGATATTTTATGAATGAAAAAGGGGATGTAAAATCTATACTTTAGTTTAGTGTCCTTGATAGATAGAGAGCAACGTACACAGTCGGCATTTTAACGTAGGATCACGTTCCTCAATAACTGTCCTCCTGGAAGAAAAAAAGTGTCCGTCCTGCGTCGCGATTTATAATTTTGGCAACGTGCCAAATCGTGTAGCGGTAAACAGTTAAAACAGAAATGTACCAAAATGCGTAAAAAAAAGAGGTAAGCAACTATAAGTAATCCTACGTTAATAACCCGTGGTAGTTTCCCTAGAAGAGACCACCTGAATTATTTTTTTTACGAAGCAAACAGGCAGAGTAAAACACAAAATGCAATTTTTTAAAAGCACCTGTTACGATGGTTTACTGTGATCGCCAGAGGGCGCTCTTTTATGAGATTTCGTTGTTGTCCTGGTTACGTGTTTTATGAGTTAGTTACTTCTAGAAATATTTGAATATAAATGTGATTGTCGCTTACTGAGCTCTCATAACTGCTTTTCTGTGGAGTTTTTATTTCAGTGTAGTGATGGTCACTGTGAACAGTACCTGAACCAGTTTGATGCGCTTTATTACATGTTTTTATTAACTCGTTTTCTTGTTTGTTTGTGTGTTTATGTGTTTCTGTGTTTGTGTGTTTCTCCAGTCCAAATCTTGCAATCGATTTTTAACTAACTTCCCGATTAGCTAGACATTTGAAACTTTTAGAATAGCTCAAAAGACGGTGACAATGCATTCTTTTGATACTTTTAGCCATCTTTGAGAAAAATTGAATTCATTTTAAATTAATTTTGTTTTGTAGGCTGTTGCAGCCATCTATCGGCCGGGACGGGAACGAAAAGTTAAACGCAAGTTAACTTCCAATTAACTTCATTTCCTCTCAAGATGATGGGATAATTCATCAAAAAAATTTTAAAAAAGTATTTATTAATACATAGAATTTTCAAGTTTATAGGATTCAACAGAAAATTTAAAAACATGGTATATAAAATTCTGCTAAAAGTTCTTTTTACCTTGTAATTATTTATATACACCAATTTTCATTAAATAAAGAGCACTGAAAAATATCATCACGTTTGGAAAAGTAGGTATATAAACCATGTTGTTCGTAGCGCACATTAGACCGCAGCTTAATATATACATAACATATGTTACAGCTGAGGTTGTCAAGCCTGTCGGTGTTATGATGGGTTGCCTAGATCAAAATAAGCTAATCTCGAGGCGTGTTCGTAAGAGCATCTAAATACGAACACGAACTGTTGAAACATATCTAATCTATGCTGTAAGTTGATTTAAATATTAAATTCGGTGACATAGGTGAGATATACGGTGAAAATTGTTGGGTATTCACCAAAACGTATCATTTCAGTCGTATTTTTCTTGGTTATTTTATTTGCTGATTTTTTGGCTAACATTCATAAATTTCCAGAAGAAAATATTTTTTTTTAATTTTAAGAGAATAGTATTCTGTAAGTTTCTATATTTTTAAAGTATATAAATGAAAGTATACCGTATTTCGAAGCACTTATAGAGTTTTAACTCACTTTTACCCAGGTTTGGGTGTATATAATTCGAAGTGGCACTCTAAATGAATTTGATACAAACACAGTTTATACACGAAACAATGTTTATTGAATTCGTTGCACATATAGAATTTGCTTTTACAGCAATAAGCATACGTACTACTTGTACGGAATATATATATATATATTAAATTCAATAGAAATACACTTTTCAAATACTCACAAACCAGCAGAGAGTCAAACCAGCAGTACTGCCACGTAAACTTTGGGCCCCCTAAGCACTAGCGCAGGATAGCACCTGGAGCTGCTTTCCTCGTAGCTCCCTTAACTCGCTTATCTATCAACCTTAACAAAACCTTTTTCAATCCCTGTATTAATCAAGCTGCTTGGTATTTATCCCAAGCGCGTATGCCGAAATTAGCATATCTCAAGCAGCTTCTTTAATTCATTCACTCAAAAGTTCGATTCTTGTGAATCGAATCTTATGTATACCTTACACTCTGTACACTATATTTTTAATAATATGCATTTTAATATAAGTTATCTGAAGAAAAGAAAAAAATACCAGCTGCGATTAGAGGTTCTTATTAGAGGTTATCTATCCCCGTGTTGATTCTTGTTGGGGAATCAGCTGTTAATGCGCAGACCACTTTGGTATAATGATGATTAAGGCATCAGCTGACCCCGTCGATCAGGGATTCCCAACCTTTTTACGTTTGCAGCACCCTTGGAAATTAGATACGAAACTTGGGATACCATTGTTAAAATTTTAGTTTATTCTATTTTTAAACGTAGGATTACGTTCCTCCATAACGGTCCTCCTGGAAGCAAAATCTCAGATGTCCTGCTGCTAGAGTTATAAATTTGGCAGCGTGCCAATCTCAGTCTGTATCGTTTGGGCAAGCAGTGAACAGTGAAACAGAAAAGTACCAAAATGCGTCAAGATTCTTAAACAAACACACAAGCAAACAAACAAACAAACACACACACATACATACATCATAGATACATTCATATCTGAGGTTTGGTACAAAAACTGCTTAAGTCAGTTTTCTCCAAAATGACTTTGTTTGCTTATGTCTCTTTAAAAAAATATTATTTTCAATATAAGAAGTACCTAAATTTGTCCGATGCTTTAAAAGTGATTTCTAAACCATTGTACACACTTGGGTACTTCTTACACTGAAAATAATATTTTTTAAAGAGACATAAACAAACAAAGTCATGTTGGAGAAAACTGACATAGGCACTTCATGTATCAAGCCACAGATATATATGTGTATGTATGTGTATATATATATATATATATATATATATATATATATATATATATATATACACACATAACACATACATACATATAAATATAAATATATATATACAAAAGAGATAAGCAACGATAAGTAATCCTACGTTAGTAACCCGCCGTAGTTTAGTTAGAAGAGACAACCTGAAATTTGTTTTTTAGACATGAAATCAAAGTAGGATGTGTATCGGGAATATGTCCAATTTAAGTTCAAATAAATACTTACAACACTGATTTGATTCATTTATTGAAAGATAAGTTATAGAGAATCTATGCTCACTTCTACCCAGACTTGGGTGTATATAATTTGAAGTGGTTCTCTATTTGAATTTGAACCACACACAGTTTATACATGAAACAATGTTTATTGAATTCGTTGCACATATAATTGGCTTTTACAGCAATAAGCATGCGTACTACTTGTACGGAATGTATAAACACAGCTTTCAAGAACAATATATTTTTATACTCACGAACAGTAAGTCAAACCAGCAGTACTGCCATGTAAACTTCTGGCCCGCTAAGCACTAGCGCAGGATAACACCTTTTCAACCTTAACAACCTCCCCCTTTTCATTAATGACGCTGCGTGATATTTATACTAAGCGCGTATGCCGAAATTAGCATATCTAAAGCAGCTTCTTTAATTCACTCAAAAGTTCGATTCTTGTGAATCGAATCTTGTGTATACCTTACAAAGTTAGTAAACATCAGGATAGCATGCATTAGTGCAGTTGCAAAAGTAGCCATGGGATTCTGTATAGTAGTACACTAAAGGAATACAATGGTAATCACTAAAAAGAGTTTTGTTTCATTAATGCGAGACTTGCTATTGATGATTTGAGTACAAATATTTGATATCAGATCTAACAGTTGTGAGCGTGAGAATAGCCAATTTATTCTCAGGAACCAGTTAATCGATCTGAGTCATCATCTGTCGAGCGTGAGATTAATTAATTCGACTTAATATTTATACTAAACTATCTGAATACCAGTGCTTCGCTACGGAATGCATTCAAATTAAATACAACGGTCAATGTATGCAATTAATGCTAATATATATATATATATATATATATATATATATATATATATATATATATATATATATATATATATATATATATTTATTTATTTATTTATAATTAAATACAGTGGTCAATGTATACAATTAATGCCAAAAAAATATATATTTATAAAAAAGCCGTAACTGATATATTTATAGACAAAATTCTGCAGAAAATATTCAAATTAAATACAACGGTCAATGTACGCAATTAATTTGTATTTTTAATATCCATAAAACATACTAATTTGAATTAAATTCTTAAAAATCTTCTATTTCAATTAGTCTAGTGGTTAAATTTTATGTTTTACCGTATTTTAATTTTTTTTGTCAATTTTTTTCGTTGTTATGCACGTGACACAAAATTAATTTGAAGTATCACAAATAGAAAAGAAATCTCGTGATAAACATTTAATAAATAAAACTCTAAAAATTTACAAAAATTAGAAATTGGAGGTAGATTCGAAAAAGATTTCATTTGAAAGGAACTTTTGTGATCTTTCCCGTGATATAAATTTTATAACCCTCAGATTATTATTTTAAATGCAAACTTAACAAAAGTTACAAAAACAGCTTAAAAATTTAATTTTTAAAAAAATCTAAGAAGAATTTTTCAAAAATCTTTCTCAGTGCACCCTTACACTATGAGAAGAATCACCATGTATAATTTCAGACCTTTGGCGGTCTATCCAGTGGTTTGGTCTGTGCGTTATCTGTCAGTCAGTCACGGAACTGTTTTATATATATAGATGGACCCTACTAATAATTTTTTTGTTTAGCCACCAAAAAATCACGCTGCCCCCCTGACCGATTTTACGACACCCTAAAGTGCTGCGCACACCGGCTGGGAATGACTGCCGTAGATGTTCACTCTTCGTGTTAATCAATGACTAATTATTTTCTTAAATAAGAAATTCTGATGAAGACGGCTTGTATCAAATAATATTTGATAAGAAGGTCGGAAAATTTTGAGCAAAAAAAATTATACGACATTTAACAAATAATGTCCCTCTCGATAAAATTAAAATTGGTTATCGAAATCAAGTTAAAAACAAAATAATTTTGAATAACGATGCATTGCGTTGAAACACCTATTTTTAAATGCAAAAAAATAGCATCAAAATCATGCATTTGTCCATGTGCAGTAAGAGAGAAACCCATAGAAAAATTCCGTTTTGCGTGTCGTAACAGCTGAAATCTGCCCAATCAACTGTAAATTAGGAATTGCTTTATCACGCTATTTTCATGCTATTTCACCCAGACCATTTGTTTGAGTGCGTCCATCCATCCTAACGGCTTTACATCCAACAAACAGCATAACAAACAAAAGATCTCTTTATACACCGATAAAATTGTCGATATCGCCAAGGGCGAACATACAGGGTGTCCGGCTAAACGTATCCAAAAGTTAAGACGTACTGTTACGGAAATACCCATTAGAATTTAAAAAAAAAATTATTTATATAGAAAGAGCATGTGACCGTGTTTTAATACAGAAATATTTAAATATGTATTAATATATAAAATATGTATTAATATATATTAATAAATGTATATAAATAATATAATATATTATAATTAATAATAATATTTTTAATTATAAAAATATTAATTAAAAATATTAATTATTTATTTTACTTATTTTTATTATAATTATATTTTAATTATAATATATTAATACTTTTTTTAATTTAATATAAAATATGTATTAATATATATTTATATATATTAATATGTATTAATATATAATTATATAATTAATATTTTAATTAATATTTTTATAATTAAAAATATTATTATTAATTATAATATATTATATTATTTATATACATTTATTAATTAATATATATTAATACATATTATTAATACATATTTAAATATTTCTGTATTAAAACACGGTCACATACTCTTTCTATATAAATAATTTTTTTTAAAATTCTAATGGGTATTTCCGTAACAGTACCGTAACAACTTTTGGATACTTTCAGCCGGACACCCTGTATGTTCGCCCTTGGCGATATCGTCAATTTTATAGGTGTATAAAGAGATCTTTTGTTTGTTATGCTGTTTATTATTAATATATATTTACTTATTAATATATATTTTTTATATTAATGCATATTTTCTGTATGAATCATAGATTTCGATCATAGTACCACAGATTTCGATGTGTGCACCTTCTGTAGAACGACAAATGTCTAAATGATATTCCAGTTCTCTCCAAGTGTTTCGTACCATATCAGGAGTTATTAGACTATTTTGTTTGGAGAGTCATTGTGTATAAACAAAAAATTTAAACTGTGGATGAGTTGAGGAAGCGTTTCCTTCAAGCAATTCATATAACTGAATGATATGCTACAAAGCACTTGGAGAGCACTGGATTACCATTTAGACGTTTATCGTGCTACAAAATGTGCACACATCGAAATCTATGATACTTTGATCGATTTCTATGATTGATTTTAAAACTTGGTGAGAAGTTCTTTCTATTTAAATATTTTTTAAAAAATTCTAATGGATAGTTCCGTAAAAATAAGTCATGACTAAAAAAAATATTCAAATAGAAAGAACTTCTCACCAAGTTTTAATATCAATCATACTCTTCGATCACAGTATCATAGATTTCGATGTGGGCACCTTTTGTAGCACGACAAACGTCTAAATTGTAATCCAGTTCTCTCCAAGTGTTTCGTAGCATATCAGGAGTTATTACACGAACTGCTTGAATGATACGCTTCTTCAACTCATCCACAATTTCAACTTTTTGTTTATACACAACGGATTTAATGCATCCCCAAGCAAAAAAGTCGAATACCTCCTGATATGCTACGAAACGCTTGGAGAGGACTGGATTACAATTTAGACGTTAGTCGTGCTACAAAATGTGCACACATCGAAATCTGATACTATGATCAAAATCTATGGTTGATATTAAAACTTGGGGAGATTTCCTTTCTATTTAAATATTTTTAAAAATTCTAACTTGTTCGTACCCGTCAAAACATGATGGCTAGATAGAAAATAAATGTACTAATGCACAAATTATACTCAACAAATCATTGCCAAATGTTGAAAATCATAATAATGCGCAGAATCAAATTAATCTTTAAGAGGCCTCATGCTTAGTGAGTATCTAAAGCCAGATTTAAAAATGTCACTGAGCATGCGCAGAAAGCAAATTTTTTAACTGTAAATTATCGCTAATTAAACAGCGCGAAATAAACAATTTCCATCAGGTTTAATCTTATATTTCACAAACATAATTATCATAAAATTAAAAATGGCAGAGAGACATCTAGAGTTACTCCTCGGCATTGAAACATGTCACTGAGAATGCGCAGAAAGAGTGAGTTTCTAAAGACAGATTTAAACATGCCACTGAGCATGCGCAGAAATCAATTTTTTAATTGTAAATTATCGCCAATTAATAAATATTGCGGTTACAACAACCAAATCTACAGATTGACAAATCTACAGATTACAATCTTTCGTTTAAGACCAAAATGAAGTAAATTGATGCAGTAGTTTTCTCTCACGGATTGCCCAAAAAGTCAGCTTAACAACTTAAATATATAGATGAGTAGTTCCGTAAAAATAAGCTATAACTTTTGGATATTTTTAGCTCGGACACCCTGTATTTAATGGCATTCTTACCAATCTATAAAGAAGCCACGGAATACACAAAAACGACAATTAAGGTAAATGATTTGTTTTATTTTGAAGGGTCCGTGTTTTTAATCGTGGGTATACATAGGAAAGGGGACATAACCAAATGATTACATATCAGTAGTTTGCAGATTTGAAACATTTTGAATTCCCATTCCGCAATAGAATATAATAGAACTGAATGTTACACACATTCGGAAATACATATTCTGTTTCGAAAAACTGTCCACTACTTCTCAAAATGTTGTAAATTTTAGAATAAGGCGTTAGGAGGGAAAAAATGAATCAAAGACTGATAATGATAATCTCAAAATAAAGTTTTATTCAAAAGAAAGATTTTTTAAAAAACCAAATTCAGAGCCATGTCACGAACTTCTAAAATCTTCTTCAAAAAGTCAAGCTAGATGGAAAGTTCGCGTTTTCTATCTGGAAAGATAGGAAAAGAAAAATAAATAAATTGCACTTCATTAGCATAAATACGAAGAACAAGGTGTGCACGAACTGGCTCCGTCATTGAGTTCGAGTTACCTTAATTACTTCAACTCCTCTGTGTGGTCTGTTCAAATCTTCCAGTATACTTTTCTAATAGTTTTGCCTTAATTGCCATTTAAATCATGCTTTTGATCTTAGTGAGTGTTTTTTTAACTAAATGTTTCATTATTGTTTCAGATCTTCAGAATTCGATTGCGTCAGAGATTTTAATACTAGTAGAAGCAGGATTATTAACAATCTGTAATATTCTAGGTTTTAATAAAAAGCATAGCTTTAGGAGGTATTCTAGTTAACCGCTTCGTGTATTCTAATGGCCCAAAAAGTACTGATAGTTATAAAATGAATGTTATTCTTTAATCTTTCATAATAAGGGGATGGGAGCTGGCCTCTTCTATGTTTCTGAAACTCCTCGACTCGTGAGTAGAATCTTAGCGATTAGAAAAGTTATTTTTTGTTAAGAGGGAGACTGAATTGCCAGACGAGAGCGTGTGAAGACAGGACTGGAGAAAAGATTTTATGTGTTGTCAATACTTAGTGAAGGTACAGAAGATGTTTTCAGAAGATGTTCTTGGTGACTTCGTGAAGTGGATTGCAGTGGAAATTATGCATAATAGTCGGTTTTATAAAATATGAATTTTCTTTTAAAGTGAACTATAGTATCCGCTATTCGTTTTAGGGGTAATAAATACTGTAAATGACAAGAAAGTTATGACCTAAACTGAAAGCATAGTGAGACCAAATAAATGTTCATTGTGTGTCAGTGAGTTTTATACCTAATTTTCTGTAATATTGAAACTATGATTGAATTAAATTTGCATGATTGCAATGCTCTGATGCACATATATGAGTTTACAAGTTTCGCGGTATAATATCCATTTCTATACTATGTTACACCCATGAGGTAATTCTAATATTTTTGATTTTGACGTAGGATTACGTTCTTCCACAATGGTCCTCCGGAAAGTAAAATTTCAGATGTCCTGCGTCGTGAGATATAGTTTTGGCAGCGCGTCAAACCCAGTCTGTATCTCTTGGGCAAGCAGTTAACAGTTAAACAGAAAAGTACCAAAATGCGACAAAATTTTGACGTGCATATGTATATATATACATACGTACATATATATATATAGGTACATATATACATAAGATACATACATATATACATACAAAAGAGGTAAGCAACGATAAGTGATCCTACGTTAATAACTCGAGGTAGTTTCGTTAGAAAAGACTACCTGAAATTTTTTTCGCTCTTTTCACCTATTTTTGCATTTTGCACCACGCTGCATGGAAGCTTCAATTTATCTTCAATGTGATCTCCAACTAGACTGGAAAAAATTCGCATTCCACAACTTTAAAAACTACATCTCCTTAAAAGATTAATTTTCAACCTATGATTGATACTCAGAAAAACGAGAGGATCATTATTTCTTTGTGACAGTTTTTCCCTCCATGACTGACATAAACGAATGTGCTGTTTATTACACTATAACATGCAAATTCAAATGTTCTCATTCAAAGCGAAGATCATAGTATGTACCATTCATGAATGATAGATATGTGTTATTTTCTTCATCTACAGATCGAAATACACTCAGTTAAACAATGGCTCTTATTCGAGTAAAAACACGTCAGTTCCTTTAAGATTGCCAGAGAACTGAACGTTTCTTGTAACAGCGTGGTGAAACCCAGCGTCCTCTCATGATTAAGGTTACGCTGTGCTACATTTGGATCGAAAGTCTTTTTGGCATAATTTTTGGTAAAATCTTTCTTTCTACAATAGAATCCGATTTTGTGTACTTGCCATGGTGGTCAGTTATTCAAGCTAATTCTTTTTTTATGGTTTTTGCCTTTTGGGAAGTTTGCCTCATTTGGAATATTACAGTGATCAAATAGAGTAAAATGCTGTTTTTTTTCTATAAGATATCGTAGTGCTGTTCCTTTTTTAGTAAATTGTATTGCAATTTTCAAAGAGTTTTCAGCACACACACACACACACACACACACATATATATATATATATATATAATATAATATGTGTGTGTATGTATGTATTTACTGCCAAAGTCCGAAGTTTGCCAATTGGTAAAACGGTTGGCCACTTCCTGCATTGGCGAAGTTACGATACGTCGGACAATTAATGGCCAGTTTGCGAATTGCCGCAGAAAATTGTCCTTTTCTCTTTGAATTTGTAGTGATTTTTTTTTAATTTGTCAACATTACAGAAATTTTCACAGTGAAGATAATATGAGTTAGTATGTTCAACATCCGTAACTGCATGATCTAGCTTCTCAAAACTTCTAGCTGTGGCCACTTTTTCTTGGACAATGCTATAACTGGCCATTGATAATCGGGCGTATTGCGAATTGCCCGACCAAAGCCCAAAGTAATCATAAATTCTCGATTGTTACGTGCTTTGGCCAAGTGACTTGGACAATGCTAGAACTGGCCAACCATTTCGCAAACTTACCAGACTTCAAACTTTGGACGTAACATATGTTTATATATACAGATTAATTCTTATACAAAATGAACTCTGATACCAAACAGAAAATTTTCAACCTCGGGAAAAGATTAATTTCAGTATCGATGCTTAATGAACCTATTTATTTAAGCTTTTTACACTAAAAGAAGACATTGCACAGATGTTCACTTATTAAAATATCAACCTGGGATACCAAAGTTGTGGTATTAGTCCTTCTCCAGCCATAGTTAGTTTGTTTACAAAATAAGAGTGAGTTAATTCGCAGCAGTGTGTACATAAAGTGTAGTCTAATCAGTGATCGTCGGTAGAGGTATGGGGTTCTCCGCTTTTTCATTCAATCAAGCAAAAGATTGATCAAGTACACAGAGAAAGAGGATGTCATAATATACGTCAGAGATGGACGAAGTCGTGGGATCAATGCCTGCACCAAACGGAACTTTATTACTGAGAAAAAATAAAGTCGATCTGAGATATGTGGATGTTACTACCTTGCATTATATAGTAAATATATAATATATATTGTATGAGAAACACAGAGGAAAAGTGGAAGTCACTGTTTTGTGTCGATGCGTGGCGGGTCTCATGAAAGATCCAAAAAGTGAGACAAATATTCTCATAACAACCCCTCTGAAGCACTTTCTCCAACTTATCAAATTTCCAGTCAAAACACACTTATCCAAACCCTTATTCGAAACGTTTGTAGGAAATATTAAATTTTCCAAAGTACCAAGCATTGCGAAACTTTAATTCTTCTTTCAACAATTTTTTTTTGTTTTGTTACGATTAATGGTACTATTTTCGCTGAATTTAATCTGCAAAGTACACGAAAATATTTATCTTAACTTCTTTGTTGATAGCAGACATTAAACATATGAAAATTCATTCATACAGAAGAAAACGATTAACTATGCAAATCAAATCACATTAAAAGATTATTAAACACGGGTGGTTTTGAAAATCTTCCAGACCAATTATTTCCAAATTCATAAATATTCGCAATTTAATCAAATTACTCCTTCATTTAACACGATTAAGGTGTGTGATTCGCTATTCAGCTAAAATGTTTTAGATAAATCACTATCTGTTGAAAAAAATTGTTTGGATATCATAAATTATAACATAATCAGTTAATATTTGTGATATGCAATGATTTTTAAATTATATTACGTTTAATAACTTTTCAGAGCTTTTTGGAATCTGAAAAATGAAACTGAAATTGATTATAAGAGCATTCTTTGTTTTTGATTAATGAATTAATTTTATTCTGGTTAATTGATCGTCATGAACAAACGTTTAGTACACACTTCATAATATGAGTTATCTCTATGGATATATGTTAAATTCTTTATCTCTTTCCTTCACTTTATCGTATGTACTTTTATTTTTCAATATTTCTCTTAAGGTGGCAATTATTTTAATACATAACAGGATTGTGACATCCTTTGCACTTAGCATACGATATTATACATAATTCATCGTTGAACTATGTATAAATAAAATATAGAGTTATGAGCATAACAAAATACGATACTACATATTACCAGAAGTCAGGGACCGGAGAGTGAAATTAGACAGTTTTCTTATTATCACGTCACTTGTTCTTAGTATAAAAAATCACTTTAGGTGTGTGCTTGTGTATATATATATATATATATATATATATACTTAAAATGGAGGTGCACTGGCATTTTAATAAAAGTTCTACTTCTTAAAACTTTGTTCTTATCTTAGTAAGTGATATTTCAACTTTCAAGGAGTTTTAAGTATACACACACATATACAGAGGCTGTTCAAAAATTGCTCAAGGCTCTTACCTCAGAATATCGGAGCAGAGATTTCGAGCCGACAGTGCCACGGAGGTCTGGAGGTGGGAAATTTCCATAACTTGTGATATACCACAAACAGGGCAGAGAGGACTCTCTAAAAATTTCAGATGACTCATATGTTTAGCAAAACAGTCATGACCAGTTAAAAGCCAGATCATGGTTACCGGATCTTCCCTTGGAAAATCTGGAATGTATGCACTATTAACTACCCATAACTTATTATTATTTCTGTCAATTAACTCTTGATAAGGGGTGAGATCACCTTTGCACTCGCAAAAATATATTCATTTTACTACCAAGCTTAATGTGTCGTCTAACAGTTAATTTGTAATTAAGGTACACCAATGTTTTAGGGTGAATTGTACAAAGATTTATCTATTTAGAATCAAAAGCAGAATTGTTGGGAGAATATTAGAAATTATAGTATGTAAAAAAATTATAGTTTAATGAATAAGGAATCTATGGTCAATGGATTGCGCGCAGAAGTTTTTAAAAACTATAAGAGATATATATTAATGTATTTGTATATATTCTATCAATAGATTATACTTTAATCTACACCTAAAATAATTACCATATTTGACATAAAAATAATTTTTGAAGGCAAATGTATTGTAATTTACAAGAAATATAAATTTTTTCGCAAAAACAGTGCTGCAAAAAAATTTGTAACATGTACTTACCTAAATTTAGGTAGAAATTGTATAAACATACTAGATATACATGTATACAAAATTTTAGCAATTTGAAAAAAGTTTGAAAAACTTTTTTGAAATGGTTTTTAGAAAAAGCCATTTAAAGTTTCTATAAATTACATTACTATTAGCTTTATACATTTGGCCATAAAATCAGTTTTGATTGTAATATCGACTTCATTTTTTTAAATACATTCCTTACATTCCATTCTTCAAAATTAAGTCATAATAAAAAAAGTTGAGTTTTTTGAAGGTTTTAAGGTGATCTTCTCCCTTAAATAGGCCTTTAAATTTCTGCCGGATAAATGGCCTTATATAATTATATTCGATCGACCGACACAGATTCTGCATAACTGCAACAGTTCTCTTGCCAATCCATCCGCGAGTTCATTTTCTGGGATTCCGCGATGTGCTGGAATCCACTGTAAAACCACTTTAATGTTTTGCGGTGACTTTATATGAATAAGGGACTGACAGTCGATAATTTCACTGGTTTTGCAGCATTCCATAGAGACAATTGCTCCAATGGCAGCTCGAGAATCAGAAAATATCACACATCTTTGGAACGTGATTGAGTGGCATATCAACTGGGTCAAACCTGTGCCTATAACTTCAATTTCTCCATCAAATGCAGAGGCATAGCATCGTACTAGATGAAAACCCGCACTTCGCTACGGAGTACATTCAAATTATATACAATGGTCAATGTATGCAATTAATGCCAAAAAAAATATATATATTTATAATAAATGCGACGATCAATGTATACAATTGATGTAAAATATATATATATATATATATATATATATATATATATATATATATATATATATATATATATATATATATATATATATATATATATATATATATATATATATATATATATATATATATATATATATATATATATATATATATATATATATATATATATATATATATATATATTTATAAAAAAATCGTAAGGGATATTTATTTTTTTTTGGATAATATCCAATCGTCTGCTGCATTAGAAAGAAAAGGAATATTTTTTTTGTCTATTTAGTTGTTATACACGTGACGATAAATTTATTTAAAGTACCAGAAAAAGAAATCACGTAATCGGCATTTAATTAATTAAATTCTAAAAATGAATCTTTAAAAATTCCCCAAAAATCAGGAAATGGAAGTAAAGGTTCGAAAAAGATTTAATTTTAAAGGAATTTTTGTGATCTTTCTTATGATATAAATTTTATAACCCTCAAATTATTATTTTAAATGAAAACTTTAAAAAAGTTACAAAAACAGCTTAAAAATCTAATTTATAAAAATCTAAGAAGAATTTAAAAAAAATCTTTCTTAGTGCATCCCTACACCATAAGAAGAATCGCCATGCAAAATTTCAGCCCTTTATTTCCAGCGGTTTGGTCTGTGCGTTGTATGTCAGTGAGTCAGTTACGGAACTGTTTTATATAGTAGTAGGAATGTAAAAACTTTAAGCCTCATCGAAGACTCCACCGGTGTTTGCAACGGTAATTTATAAACGGCAAAATAGTCTATAATTCTGGCCTGATTCCTCTATGTGTTGACAAGAGAACAGAGCTACATGTTTTCATATAAAAAAATAAACTTACAGATTAACGCTTACATTCTGAATAATAAAAAAAAATATTTTTTTTCTTTTTTACTTAGTACATGGATGAAAAAATATTAAAAGATTAAAATAGGTCAGAGGAAAAACAGGTTCTCATTTATATATTTTATTTAATCTTTTATGCAATAGATTTATTTTTTATGTTATTTTATCTCTCATACGCACAGATTAAAATTTTATTTTCATTTGTCATATTTTTTTGTTTAACTATGTATGATAGTGAAATATTTCTTTCTTTATTTCCGAGAAAAAAATTACATCGTTTTTAGGGAGTAATTTTCTATTTAATGAAGATCCCATAAGGGAAAGTATATTCTGGGACTATATATAAATGTTACATTCATATTCACATTCATATAATTTGTTACTGACTTATATATCCATAATAATATTAAGTTTTACAACATTGTTTGTTAAATTTATTTGGAATTTTGCTTTTATAAATACGTTTTATTAGCATCATTAGTGTTTATATATGCGAAAAATTTATAGATCTTGGCGACTTCATCTACTTCCTTTTTTCACGATCACAAAATTCATGATAACACATATCTGTATAGTGAATATTACGTGGTCAAACAAAATACAAATAAATTATATATCATGTTCTAGCTCATGAGAGTAGCTAAAAATTAAAAACCCATTTTGTGTTACTTTCACCTCGATCGGCTTTCGTTGCTAGCGTTTATAAATGAGGAAAATTTTTGATCTTGGCAACATCGTCTACTACTACTTCACGATATTCAGGATAACACACATCTATAGAAGGAATATTACTTGGGCAAGAAAAATTAAAAATAAATTCCATATCATATCCTTCCTGAGTATCGATGGGATATCCTGAATATCGATCTTCCAGACGACGATATTTGGGATAGCACCCATTTGTAACCTCAATATTACGCTACCAAGAAAAATTGCATATAAATTGTATATCATATTCCTTCTGAGGTGAAAAACTCAAAATTAATTAAAAACCCGTTTTGTATTTTCTTCTTGACTCGATTCGACTTTTATAGCTCGCGTTTATGGGGAAAATATAGATCTTGGCAACATCATCTACTTTTTTTACGATCATAACGTTCATGATATCCAGGATAATACACATCTGTATAGTGAATATTAAGTGAGCAAGAAAAAATACATATAAATTTCATATCATATTCTTCCTTGGGATAAAAACTCAAAATTAATTAAAAACCTATTTTGTATGTTCTTCACCTCGATCGGCTTTTATTGCTAGCATTTATAAATGAGGAAAATTTAGAGATCTTGGCGAAATCTTCTATTTCTTTTTTTACGATCACGATATTCGGGATAACAGACATGAGTATCCCAAATATTACGCAAACAAGAAAAAAAATGCGCGTAAATTATACATCATATTTTTCCTGAGGAGAAAAACTCAAATTAATTATCTATTTTATCTTTTCTTCCTCTCGCATGGGCTTTCATTGCCCGCTTTTATAAATGCAAAAAATTTATAGATCTTGGCGACATCATCTACACTTTTTACGATCATGAAGTTCATGATATTCCGGACAACACACATCTGTATAGTGAATATTAAGTGATCAAGAAAAAATGCGTATAAACTGCATATCATATTCTTCCTTGGGAGAAAACTCAAAATTAAAAATCCGTTTTGTCTTTTCTTCATCTCGCATCGGCTTTCTTTGCTACGTTTATAAATGCGAAAAATTTATAGATATTGACGATCATAGCGTTCATGAAATTCAGGATAACACACATCTGTATAGTGAATATTAAGTTAGCAAGAAAAAAATACATATAAATTGCATATCACATTCTTCCTCAGGAGAAACGCTCAAAATTAATTAAAAACCTATTTTGTATCTACTTCACCTCGATCGGCTTTCATTGATAGCATTTATAAATGAGGAAACTTTACAAATCTTGGCGACATTTTCTACTACTCTTTTTTAAGATCACAAATATCACGATATTCAGGATAACAGACATGAGTATCCCGAATATTACGCAAACAAGAAAAAAATGCACGTAAATTATACATCATATACAGAGGCTGTTTACACATTTTTTAGACGATGTATGTTGTATTCACAAAACTAAATTACATAAAATTCTTGTGTTTTAAATGTTCTATTTGACATCCCTTATTCAGAACTATCTTTCGACACCGCAATTTCCAGGATAATAATGCCTTTTGAAGTGACAGAAGATGTATTCTATCCCATTCCTCCTGAACAGCTTTCCAGAGTCCTGTAAGGGTTTTGGGACGACGTTTGGATAATGCAGATTTTAAAAGTCCGAAAGCACAAAAATCCATAGGTGATACATCGGGAGATTTAGTAGGGATATCAGTGAAGGGTATGGCCTTGATACCAGTTTTTTTGTTCCATTTCTTTTAGGAAATTTACAGTGGATTTTGATGTGTGACTGCTAGCTTTGTCCTGATGGAGTCTCACAGATTGATGGCATTGTGGGTAAAGCCATGGTATTTCATTCAGAAAAATTGGCGATAAAATATGTTGCTGATAGTATTTGGAGTTAATCTTGATAATTTTTTCCACTCTCTTTATTTTTAACTTGCCATTATAAGAAAAACCAGCAACAATCATGAATCCCTTAGAAAAACTTTCTTTCGATTCTTTGAACCAGGTACTTAAATTTTTTCTCCCCTTTTATGATAATAAATGGCTCTTTTTTGTTGCAATCATTTAAATACACCCATTATTCATTTATTGTGACAATTGTTTTCCATTTTTCTTTGGATAAGTGTTTCTCATATAGAATACTGCAGCGTGTCCTGCGTTCAGCGATATGATTTGGAAGAAGACGATGCACATTGCGTTTTTTCGCTTTCTTAAGATTTAAATCAACGTTTATCATTTTGTTTACAGTGGACACCGAGCATTTTAATGATTTTGCAACTGTCCTTTGACTAGGGGGATTTTCTTTTAACATTAAACAACGTACCTTTGCAATAGTCGAAGATGTCCGTTTTTTCCTTGGATACTTGTTTGGAATTTTTGTCCCACTTGAGGCTCCAATTTGACGTTTTTTTCCCTTTCTTGTTGACGGTATTACCTATCGACGCTTTAGATATCACAAAACCATGACTCTCACATCGTTTTTGGATAACGGAGTATGCATATTTCTCTTCGGAAAGAGCATAAATGTAGCCTTCGAACCACTGCTTTGTTAAAAACGCCATTTTGAATTTAAAAAAAACTTTCAAGCCGCAGACGATAATTTTGACTTTTAAAAACATAGTACAATTACAATTATTTCTTTTGCAGCAAACGATTTTTTATTACCGCTTACCAAAATCGTCTAAAAAATGTGCGAACAGCCTCTGTACTTCCCGAGGAGAAAAACTCAAAATAATAATCTATTTTGTCTTTTCTTCCTCTCGCATCGGCTTTCATTGCCAGCGTTTCTAGATGCGAAAAATTTATAGATCTTGACGACATCATCTACTTTCTTACGGGTCGTTCAGGATATTCAGGATAACAGACATCTGTATAGTTAATATTAAGTGAGCGAGAAAAATTACATATAAATTTCCTATCATATTATTTCTCGGGAGAAAAAGCTCAAAATTAATTAAAAACCTATTTTGTACCTTCTTACCTCGATCGGCTTTCATTGCTAGCATTTATAAATGAGGAAACTTTAGAGATTTGGCGATATATTCTACTTCTTTTTTTTTTACGATCACAAAGATCACGATATTCAGGATAACAGACATGAGTATTCTGAATATTACGCAAGCAAGAAAAAACTACACGTAAATTGTACATCATATTCTTCTTGAAGAAAAAAATCAAAATTAAAAATCCATTTTATCTTTTCTTCATCTCGCATCGGCTTTCATTGCCAGCGTTTATAAATGCGAAAAATTTATAGATCTTGACGATCATAACGTTCATGAAATTCAGGATAACACACATCTGTATAGAGAATATTAAGTGAGCAAGAAAAAATACATATAAATTGCATGTCATATTCTTCCTCGGGAGAAACGCTCAAAATTAATTAAAAACCTATTTTGTATCTTCTTCACCTCGGCTTTCATTGATAGCATTTATAAATGAGGAAACTTTACAGATCTTGGCGACATTTTCAATTACTTTTTTTTTTTTAAATCACAAATATCACGATATTCAGGATAACAGACATGAGTATTCTGAATATTACGCAAGCAAGAAAAAACTACACGTAAATTGTACATCATATTCTTCTTGAAGAAAAAAATCAAAATTAAAAATCCATTTTATCTTTTCTTCATCTCGCATCGGCTTTCATTGCCAGCGTTTATAAATGCGAAAAATTTATAGATCTTGACGATCATAACGTTCATGAAATTCAGGATAACACACATCTGTATAGAGAATATTAAGTGAGCAAGAAAAAATACATATAAATTGCATATCATATTCTTCCTCGGGAGAAACGCTCAAAATTAATTAAAAACCTATTTTGTATCTTCTTCACCTCGGCTTTCATTGATAGCATTTATAAATGAGGAAACTTTACAGATCTTGGCGACATTTTCAATTACTTTTTTTTTTAAAATCACAAATATCACGATATTCAGGATAACAGACATGAGTATTCTGAATATTACGCAAACAAGAAAAAACTACACGTAAATTGTACATCATATTCTTCTTGAAGAAAAAAATCAAAATTAAAAATCCATTTTATCTTTTCTTCATCTCGCATCGGCTTTCATTGCCAGCGTTTATAAATGCGAAAAATTTATAGATCTTGGCGACATCTACCTCCTTTTTTTTTTTACGATCATCGTATACGTTTCTCAAGATCTAAGAGTACATTCCTGAGGGAAACGTGTGATCCGGATGCAAAAAAGACGCTTCCCATACTCAATCCTAGATACTTGAGAATGCCGGGTTTTCGGGGACGAACGTGACTCTCCTGCTGAAAAGCACATCCAACGTTTTCGATGGGATAGTTGGCTGCATTTTAAGCACGCTGCGAAAACGAACGGATTTTCTATTTCGAGAACGGACGGGAGGGTCTTCCCAAACAAAGGTGTCTAACTCACTTTTGATCCGCGAACTTTGCACCCACATGCGCGAAATACCAGACACTTTTCACACCATATATTATATGAATTTTTAAACAAAAGGAATCTGCGCAGTGTAACTGCTAGTTTGTTTTAATTGAATTTAAGTAGATCAGCAGATATTAATTTAACCAATGTAGTATGTTTATATAGAATTCCCGAAAATGAGCTCACTAATTAATACTACCAAATATTGTTAAGGGATTTTTAAAAATTATATTACCTGTCATATTTATACACAGATAAGCACGATTATCGTATTTTTCGGACCATAAGACGTACCTCTTTGCACAAAAAATTCGACTTAAAATTGGGATGCGTCTTATAGTACAAAGGCAACGTTAAAATACAATGAATATTTTATTTTATATATATATATATATATATATATATATATATATGTGTGTGTATATATATATATGTGTATATATGTTTGTATATATATGTGTATATATGTGTGTATATATGTGTGTATATATATGTGTGTATATGTGTATATATGTGTATATATGTGTATATATGTGTGTATATATATATATGTATATATGTGTGTATATATATATGTATATATGTGTGTATATATATATGTATATATGTGTGTATATATATATGTATATATGTGTATATATATGTGTATATATATATGTATATATGTGTATATATATATGTATATATATATGTATATATGTGTATATATATATGTATATATGTGTATATATGTGTATATATGTGTGTATATATGTGTGTATATATATGTATATATGTGTGTATATATATGTATATATGTGTGTATATATATGTATATATGTGTATATATATATATATGTATATATGTGTATATATATATATGTATATATGTGTATATAATGACTTATTTGTATAAAGTAATGACTTATTTTTATAGAACTAACCATTAGAATTTTTTAAAAATATTTAAATAGAAAGAACATCAAACCAAGTTTTAATATCAATCGTAGATTTCGATCATAGTATCATAGATTTCAATGTGTGTACCTTTTGTAGTACGACAAACGTCTAAATGGCAGTCCAGTCCTCTCCAAGGATTTCGTAATATATCAGGAGTTATTACCCGAGTTGTTTGAATGATAACGCTTCTACAACTCATCCACAGTTTCAAATTTTTCTTTATACACGACGGATTTAATGAATCCCCAAGAAAAAAAAAGTCTAATAACTCCTGATATGCTACGAAACACTTGGATAGGACTGGATTACCATTTAGACTTTAGTCGTGCTATAAAAGATGCACACATCGAAATCTATGATGCTATGATAGAAATCTATGATTGATATTAAAACTTGGTGAGATGTTCTTTCTATTTAAATAATTTTTTAAAATTTTAATGGGTAGTTTCGTAAATATAAGCCATGACGTTTGGATACCTTTATCCTGGGCACCCTCTTTATTATTTATTATTTTTATTATATATATTTTTTTATCTTTATTAAGTAAGAAATTGGAAATATCTTTATAGACCTAACAAAATACAAAATATTCTTTTCCAGAAATCCTCCCTGAAATTTGAAGTGCGTCTTATTGTCCAAAATATAAGACAATTCATTGTTTCAAAATGTTTGTATTAAATACGCAAAAAAGTACGTGTTACATAAATAGTTAACGTTTTATATCGAAAAACTTCGCAGTATTTCTTTACACTGAAAGTGTATTTCAATAAATTTGCAATTTTCTTTTTCTTATCGACAAACATAACAAAAAAATAGTAAGTTATTATGCCATGATTTATTTGGATGCTGCAAGTTTCAATTTCTACCGCTTAAGGCCGTTTCTAACTATATCTCTACTCCGCAGATGACCCAAAAGAATAGTTAAGACTCTTATGCCAAATGTTATACGTTGAATTGAACAAAATCAAGTTTCAATATTTGTGTTTGCGAGGTAACTAGTCCTTCGAAAGTTACGGAAAATTTTTTTTTGTACATACCAAGCAGAATTCATTTTGCTCAACCTTCCTTTACTTGTGATGACAGTAGCTGTCCTTGAGTCTCAATAAAGTGAACACGGCATGGGCGTATTGTTAACAGATTACAGAAGAAGTGGATAAATAAGTAAATATACATCCCTTAATTCCAGTCTTCTGGAAATTGCGCTTTGGTGCTTACGTGACTTAGGTGGGAAAAGATAGATAAGCAGGTGATTTATCGATATAATAATAACCAACGGGGTTAAATCCTATATGATCTTGTAAAATAGTTATTGATTTATCTCATAATATTTTAAAGCTAAATTCATCATTTCCCCTTCGACCGTACATAAAAGAAGGGGAGATATAAAAGATGACTGGGTTATGACTTTCCCCTGAGTTTGTCGATATCCTAGCGAATTACTAACAGCACACCCCTTACACACACATAAAAAAAACCAACCTTGTTTGCTAATTGCTGGAGAACAGTATAAAAAGTTCATACAGGTATTCGTGAAATGTTAGTTTACTCCATCCTTCGTTAATATTGTGGACGTGGTCACATCCTTTTACGTTCTTTTAGAACAAATAAATGGCCAGACAATGGCCAAATGGTCCCGGTCTAATTAGCCCTCGTGTAGCAAAATATAACTGTAGTGGTCTCAAGCAAATAACTAACCAAAGATAAAAAAATAACCTGCCTGTACGAAGTAAATTTTTTAGTAAATATAAAATATTTTTTACTTATTAGAAATTATTTTTAATTTCACATATTACTTAGTCATTCACCAGCAATATCAATAATGTGTCCAAGCTGATTTTAAAGGTGTCGAGGACACATAATTTCTCAATAAAATACACACACTTGTATTTTCACACACTTGTATGTTTACACACACTTGTAGGTTCATGTATAACCTCCTGTACATCTATACTTTAAACATTTCAAATTCACAACTGAAATTTTCATGATTTACCTTTTTAAAACCACATAAGTTAGGTTCTATACACAAAAAGTTTGTACTGTTTATAGAATGTTTAATTAAGAGTTAAATATTGTGAAAGAATTGTGTGAGTGAAATACTGAAACTATTTTCCAGCTGTAATACCTACCCTGAAAAAAGACTTTTTTTGGGGGGTGGGGGGACGATTTATTAAATTTTATGCAAATGATACCTCAATATATCCTGATAACAGATCTCTCCTATGGACTAAATGGGAAAATCATTAAGTAGCTTTTGGTTCATCATATATATATAAAAAACTAAGTATTTTTTAAATTTTGAATTTAAAATTGTTTTTGACAAAATTTCAAATTGTTGAAACACTTTTATCTGAATAAAAAATCTGTGAAAAAGAAACGATTGATGTGAAAATTCACCTCAAAATAATGAGTAAATGAAGAATACCATTTTCTTTGGATTATCAGCATTTATGTAGCTGTAAATTGTATAAAAAATTTTTCCATGGGTTAACATTGAGGTGAGGGAATCCAGTAGGGTTAGTACACAGTAGCCTTAACCTGCCCATACCCGACTATAAAATTTATCACAAAATAATCAGTAAATGAAGAATACCATTTTCTTTGGATTATCAGCATTTAAGTAGCTGTAAATAGTAGACAGATTTTCTCCATAGGTTAACATTGAGGTGAGGGAATCTAGTAGGGTTAGTACACAGTAGCCTTAACCTGCCCATACCCGACTATAAAATTTATCACAAAATAATCAGTAAATGAAGAATGCCATTTTCTTTGGATTATCAGCATTTATGTAGCTGTAAATAGTAGACAAATTTTCTTCATAGGTTAACATTGAGGTGAGGGAATCCAGTAGGGTTAGTACACAGTAGCCTTAACCTGCCCATACCCGACTATAAAATTTATCACAAAATAATCAGTAAATGAAGAATACCATTTTCTTTGGATTATCAGCATTTAAGTAGCTGTAAATAGTAGACAAATTTTCTCCATAGGTTAACACTGAAGTGAGGGAATGCAGTAGGTTTAGTACACAGCAGCCTTAACGTGCCCATACCCGACTTTGAAACAGGATAATTCAGTGGTGCTTGTCGGTATTTTAAGAGAGCACTCAGAATGCTGTATTACGACGCGATAACCACCAGCTTACCCCCGGGATTTAATTATGTAAGCCAGTTAGTTAATTTTAATGGTTAACACAATTTAAAGATTTCACTTATAATTTGTAAAAATATTAATTTTGTTAATTTATTTACAGTAAAATTTAACTATCTGTACCACCAAACGCGGGTGCAATTTTTCATTACGGTGTATAAACATAATGGATATTTATTTTTTTAATGATGCAACATCAGTCACCCCAAATTTATGTCTTTAAACGGTAGCATCCTATCAATAATATCTTATGTCAAGGTGATGCTGCATCCAATTCACGCAATCGATCAGGATGTTTCACAGGAACAACTTTTTTCCTCCGAAGCGAGTGATATCTTTCGGTGACTGCATAACCAATGAATTGATTTTTCCATCAAAGAAGCATTTATAAAAGGTTCACACGGATAGTTATCAGTTTAAACAGGATGGCTTCTGTCGACATTACATTCTTGGGCCAAAAAAACTGAACGCAAACAAGCAAAAAAAATGGAAGTTTAAACTGATAACTCATGCAAGTTTCACCTACTTCCTTCAGGGAAGGGACACATATTAAAAATTTTGCTGTAACAGAGAATTTATGAAAAAGATTTTACATCGCAGCAATTCACATTTTAAGGAAGCGCACTTTTTACAGACTAGATGATCTGACATTCGGTTATCTGTTCTTCCAGCAAAGGCCCTATCAAAATTGAGGTTGAAGGGACAACAGACCATTTTTTTCCAAGCATCGTACTCTTGAGAACACCGAAATCCTTTACAAGGAAATTAAACCTGTATTTAAGTAAAAATAATTGATTGTTTTGAATACTGGAATCAAATATTGGGGAACAAGTTGATGAAATGTGTTTTTTTCTTCTTACATAGTATAGCGGTTAGCATCAAGTGCTTCTGTATTGTAAATACGAGTTCGAATCCTGGATAGTGTTTGTACGTTTCTTTGATGGGTCTTTACAGTGTACGATGTTGGTTGACTTATACGATGATCCCATAAAATAGAATCCAACATAATCCATTTTACATCGCAGCAAATCACATTTTAACGAACCACACTTTTTACAGACTAGATGATCTGACATTCGGTTATCTGTTCTGCGAGCAAAGGACCTATCAAAATTGAGGTGGAAAGGACAACAGACCATTTTTTCCAAGCATCGTACTTTGGAGAACCCCGAAATCCTTTACAAGGAAATTAAACCTGAATTTAAGTAAAAGTAATTGATTGTTTCGAATACTGCCATCAAATGTTGGGGGACAAGTTGATGAAATGTATGTTTTTACCGCTTACATAGTATAACGGTTAGCTTCGTGTGCTTCTGCAAAAAGAAGTGCCTGTAAATGGGCGAAAGTTCTCAGAACAGGTGCCTCTGTATTCATAAAGAAAATACTTTAAAGGTAAGACACTGCTGAAGCCCGTGAAAACTTGCTTTCGTGATATTTTAATGTGGTGTCAGCAAAAATATATTGCAATCTTATAGCTATTGCTAATAATCTGGAAAACACGAAAAAAGGTTTTAAAGGAATTATTGTTTTAGCCGTCACATATTCGTCCCCATTTGTAAACAGATATTGGTGAAAAATTGCGCATAGACTAAAAAGACTTTATTATCAGAAAAAAATTTCTGTTTCATAACATAAAAACAAATCTATTAATTACGACTTGGTAAATGGAAACTTTTATTACAAATCTATTTACCAAAAATCGGGAAATAATACGTAATAGACAAAATACTTACTGGATACTGCTCTTATTTGAAATTCAGAGTTTTTTTTTAAACTAACTAGAAAAAATTAAATTTTAGGGGAAAATTAAAATCAATATTCTTTAAGCTGATGGGATAAATTTGAATGATTACGTAAAACGTGGGAATTATTTTAATTTTTTTGACGTTTTAAAAATTAAAATTTAAAACCAACACAAAATTTTAGCACAAAATAAAATATTGAAATTTTTTATGAGATGTGTGACACATTTTTCTCAAAATAATTATCGATTACACTTTGGCATGACACCAAATCCAAAATATTAGTTTAACTGCATTTCAGAATCATACTTATTTAAAACTTTTTACGAGTTCATTAGAGCTCCTTAGAATATTTGTCAATTTACATGCTTCTGATGTGACAGTGGAGAGACAGTTTGGAACCTTATAGAAATCAAAACTTTTCCTCGTTTGGCAGTCTCAGAAATGACTGCCTCGATTTGCGTCACAACTGTCAATTTTAATATAGGACGGAAAATTGACTTCTCATTAAGTATACAAGACTTTTTTAAAAGAAAACTTGTAAAGTTTTTTTTTAAATACATAAGGGCATGCAAAAGATTTTATCTATTTTAACGCAGAGAACTTTTGTACATTTAACATGTAATGTATTTTTAGTTGTTTACTTTTGATTATTTTAATTTTAGCCTATATGTAATATTACACTGGTGATCAAAATTAAGAGAATTTTTACATTTTGTCGAATTTCTGAAAAAAAAACTAATGGAAAGATTTTTATGAAATTTGGTATAGATACACAGTTGTATAGTACACGTTTTTCTCCCCGTGCACAACACTAATGGTGGCCGGTGCACGTAAAATCTGCCGTGGCTGCAATGTCCTCCAAGTTCTCAAATTATCTTTGGAGGTGCGTGGTCAAGTGCATGGATCTCAGCACTCGACTCGGTTCTAAATTACAGGACCGGTCCTTTAGCCAAGTCGGACTTCTACCCTCGCGGTGCAATTAAAAACCGGAGCCCTACCACTCTGCCCAATAGCCTTATACTATCGGTCAAGAGGCATCAGAATCAACAACAACAAATTTTTCTTTTATATGACAGTCATAGTACGCACCCATGATCGGTCATTTAGGCTCATTAACGCAGGAATGTCCAAAACCCATATTACAAGATTGAACATAAAATGACTCTAATATGGGGTATCCCCCCCTCTCACAGTCATACAGCTCTCACAGTGCGATGGCATACCGGAAACGAGGCCGTTTGATGAGTTCCTGGGGCAGTCGGTCCCATTCCTGCAGCTATGCAGTTTTCCGCTCCCGGTTGGTTCTCGGAGGGGGTGACCAGCTACAGTTGCCCTCTCAAGAGAGTCCCAGACATGTTCAATAGGGTTTAGGTCTGGGAATATGGAGAGCCAATCTATCCTGAGAATTTCTTCGACTTCAAGATTATAGTCGACTAGGTGAGCCTTATGTGGACGAGCATTGTCGTCCATAAAAAGGATCCCAGGGCAATTGCGCCCCTGAGAAGCCGAACATAGGGCTGTAAGATATCATCTCTATACCTCTAACCATGTTAGGGACCATCTACCAAATTTCATTAAAGTCTGCCCATTAATTTTCCAAAAATTCGATAAAATGTGGAAATACTTTTAATTTTGAACACCAGTGTAGATAAAATATTTTATTTGAATGTATTTTTCGAACAGAACTTCTATCTTATTATAAGGGTAACTAGCTGAATACCCGTGCTTCGCTACGGAGTACATTCATATTTAATACAACGGTCAATGCGTGCAATTAATGCCAAATATATATATATATATATATATACATACATATAATAAATTCAACGGTCAATGTATACAATTAAAGCCAAAAATATGTATAAAAAAATCGTAACGGATATTTTTATAGACAAAATAATGTAAAATAAAATATTCAAATTAAATACAGCGGTCAATGTAGGCAATTAATTTGTATGTTTAATATCCATAAAACATACTAATTTGAATTAAATTCTTAATAAATTCCATCTCAATTTGGCTAATGTTTAAGTTTTATCTTTTACTTTATTTTAACATTTCTTTTGTCAATTTATTTTGCTGTCATGCACGTGACGCAAAATTAATTTAAAGTATCACAGAAAGAAAAGAAATCGCGTGATCAGCGTTTAATAAATTAAATTCTAAAAATTAACCTTTAAAAATTCACCAAAAATCAGAAAATGGAGGTAAAGATTCGAAAAATACTATTTCATTTTAAAGAAATTTTTATGATCCTTCTCGTGATAAAAATTTTATAACCGTCAACTTATTGTTTTAAAGGCAAACTTTAAAAAGTTACAAAAACAGATTAAAAATTTAATATAAAAAAGTCTAAGAAGAATTTTTCAAAAACCTTTCTTAGTGCACCCGTACAACATAAGAAGAATCGCCATGCAAAATTTCAGTCCTGTAGGTTCAGCGGTTTGGTCTGTGAGTTATCTGTCAGGCAGTCGGTCAGTCAGTCACGGAACTGTTTTATATATATAAACATTTTAATAGCTTAAAACCCGGTTCAACTATGTAAGATTTCTTCCTTACAGTATTGCAGCCGACTCCATCTTGTAAAATAACTAGTTTACAGAAGGATAAATTATTAATTTTACTTCGTCCGTTTGGAATTTTCGCATTAAAATCAAGCAATAATATTGCTCAGATAGTATGCAGACTACGCAACCAAATGTTTCTTACATATAAGGAAAGAAATCCCGAACAATATATGCGTGCTCGCAAACTTCCGGAAAATATCGTTAGGGAATAATTTACATAAACTTTCGGAATAACTCAAGGAAAAAATGAAAAATATTATTTTAGCCGATGACGTCATAATATAAAGTACCATTTCTAAAACAGACGATTAAGTTATCAGATTATGCTGCAGAGAGGGAATTCGCAGACGCAAATAGTAGGGGAATTATTCTCACGCAGAAATTTTTTTTTTTTCCGATTGCGCATAATGAAAGCCACGCTTTTGAGTATTGTCTATGACCGCGAATGTTCATATTTTAGTTTTCACAGCGAACATTAAAAGATATGGAAAGAACTGATTTGTTTATATGAAGTTTGTTTCATATTGCTGAAGACATTTCTTGCTTAACTTTTAACCCCAAACATGTGGTCTGATTTCTCGCATGTAGCTCATGCAGGAGATAACAATGCAGGATTTTTAGACATTTCCCTTGTTCTATGTAATACGTGACTGTAGAAGATTAAAACCTACAACTTGTTGAGGCTTGTGATGATTAAGGAATCAATATACTACACACTTTTGTAATAGGATAAATCTCTAGAGAAAATTGAACCTCGAGTGGAAAAGAGTTGTTCAAAAACTGTTGCGTTTGCCAGAAATACGTTTAAGTTGAATCAACTTCTTTCAAACAGAGATCAAAATTAGAGTGAATTTACAAAGCACCTTAGTTTTACGTTTTCTAAATTAAAAAGAAAAAAATCTATGATGATAGTCTTCGTTTTGAAACGTCCCGTTGGTGTATTATGCCTCTGCGAATCCTCATGGTCAAATTGTGAGCCGTCCTCCCTAATAATGTCTTCTTCTAAGCTCCTGGATCCTGTTTCGTCAACCAATCAGGTTGCGGGACATATTTTGCTCTCTACCAGTAGTTAAGCTTGATCTTTTTTAACCTCTGTAATGCAAATTCATCATCTTGCTTCCTTTTTCGGACTGTTTTCAAGCACGGGTTGCTTGATAGTTCTTTCCCATCTTGGGTTTGATCCCAACGTCTAATATATTTGCTGCTCGCGGTCCTCTGTGGTTCGTTTTCGACTTTTGACAGTTTAATCTTTATATTTTGCTTTTTATTTTATCTTATATTGGGACTTTTTTTTTGGACATGTCTTGCTGAAATAATTTTGTGTTAACTTTAACTTACTAAATTCCAACATTTTAATTTTTATTTTTGTAACTTCTTTAATTTATTTTGTAACTTTTTTTTTACTTGATTGATTTTTTCTTGGACCATGCGTGAAAAGCTTCAGTGCTTCGCATATCCATACCGAGGGTAAAGGGCTTTCTTAGCCCTATTTGGAACCTCACGAAAACTTTTTGTCCATGTCCATGTGTGTCGTTTTGAAACCTTTGAGTTGTTTGTTACAGTCTAGGTTAAGTACTGGGATGATAACAAAGGCTGTATTCTGATTAATTTTCGTGGCTATTTGTTTGATAATCCTAAATACCAAAGAAAATTAATCATTATGGTACATTTTTGAAATAAACAAGATTTCTTTGCCTTTAAAGTATGCTACGATTTGCGCAAATTCACAAATAAAGTTGCTTATGTTTGTGAAATTTAAAAACGGCAATTAAACTTACTTTTTACAAGAACAGCTACAGAAGGTCGTTCACACTTTATGGAAACGATTTAGTAATTTATTTTTGTCGTTTGCATTTTCAGACAAAAATCTGACAACTTCAGAATAATCGTCTGATACTGTTTTGTTTTGATTGGAATGTAACATAACAGATTTATTTTCAAAATGGCTCCTAAAATTCATAGATGCCTCGAAGGCTAAGTAACTGCGCTTTCCGAGGAGAAATATTCGTATAAACAAATTATAAATCGGTGTAAAAATCGTGGTTATGGTATTTCGAAAAAAGGTATTTATAATATATTAAATTTGAAAGGAAAAAAGCCTAACAAAAAGTCAAAATGAAAACATGACCGCGAAACCTCATCCTAAAACTGTTCGAACGCAGGTAAATATCAAGAAAGTGCAGTCTCTGATCCTAAAAGAAAATCCGCCGACTCAAAGATCCATTGAATCGAAACTAGGAATGTCTTTTGTCGCTGTAAGTAAAATCATTCAAAAAGATTTGAAGTTAAAAGAGATGTTTAAACCGAAAGTTCAGCTGCTTTTGCCAAATCATAATTCTAAAAGAAAAACAAATTGTAGAAAATTATATGAAAAACACCTGGCTGCTGAAAAATGGAAATTTGTGGTAATATTCGATGAGGCATGGGTGTATTTAAGTGACTGTAAAGAAAAAAGATCAATTTTCTATTGCTCAACTGACTGGAATGACCGTACGAAATGGATTCGTCAATGTACAGAAAAGTTCCCAAAGGAATTCATGATAGTTGCAGGATTTTGTTACAACGGCAAATTAAAAACCAATAAAGTCTCAAGTAAAGCCAAAATTAATTCACTCTACTATCAGCAGAATATTTTAGAACCAATTTCTGAAGAAAAAAATTCCAGCCTTATATGGAAAGGACATTGAAAACGTCGAGCTTCCTATGGACAAAGCCTTCTAGTCACACGTCTAAATCAACTGCCGCTTATTTATCAAAGAAAGAATCATAAACAGCAATAAAGTGTATACCGTTTGATAAAATGCCTGTAAAATCCTCTGACACTTCTGCAATAGACTTTTGCGCTTTCAGTTTATTGACACGAGCCTTAGGAAAACAGCATCCAAGAACACTAAACGGACTTTGGAAAACGGTCCAAGAGGAATGGGGTGAAATTGACATGACAGTACTAAGAAAAAGTTTACTTTCATGGAAAATTCGAGCTAGAGCTATTATAAAGAACCATGGCTATCAGACAGAAGCAAATCGCCGCAAAAAATACGGCATTTATACATAAAACTTACAAAATCGTTTCCATAAAGTACGAACGATCTTCTGTAAACGTCAATCAAAATCCAAAGGGATCCCAAATGGAACACTTCCTTTTTTTGACACACAGAATAAACGTGTTACACTCATTACCAAACAAGTTAATAATAATTTGGATGATACATGTTTCCCAAGCGTTACTAAATTGGTCTTTTTCTGAAAAATACCATCATGTAACGATCCGATAATAAATATTCGTTCCCTAAACTTGTGCAACAGTTCGCAATCATAATATCATGTACTATCTGGCTTATTTTTTGAGAAATAGCTAGCCATCATAAGTACGTATCCATAACATACAAACAGTATGCACCCATTTAGTAAAAATGCATATACAGTGAAACATCTCTATCCAGCTACCCCTATTCGACGGCCACCCCTCGAAACGGACATATATAGTTTAGAACTCATTGAAGACTCCACAGACATTCACTGTTATTGAAAAGCAGTTGGTGCAAAGTGGTTGCAAAGCATGAGAAGTCTGCACTGATGTACAAATAATTTCAAAATTTTAATAAAGTCCGCTAAAATTTTGCAAATATGTAATTCTTTTCTCTTGTACCACAAGCTTACATAATATAAATAATAAACTTTATACATTATATATATATATATATATATATATATATATATATATATATATATATATATATATATACACATACATATACATATAGTTAAAATAAATAAAAAGAATTTCGATAAAGAATCCTGTATTTCGATTCTGCTTTTACGATTTTAGTGTTTTCGCAGGCTTTTGTACCATCTTTATATATATATATATATATATATATATATATATATATATATATAATGAAACTTCTCTAAAGGCGCTATTTTGTTCAGAACTGATTCAAAACTCCATAGCTCCAGTGTTATGGCAGAAACTTCTTATCGATAGCCACCCCTCAAAACGGCCACTTTTTTTCGGAACCATGTCTGGCCGAATATGAGAACGTTCACTGTAATAATTAAATGATTATTTAAGAAGGATCTAGTGGACCTTGAATGAAAAGGGATTTGAACCTCCCCTCCCTGAAAAATATACTTTCTGCTTTCGTTGCAGTTACTGCTTGATTCCTAGCTACATTAACGAATGAAGGAATAGTTATACATCGATTAATGTATAAATGAATCAGTTATCAGATATTTTAGTAGGGGAAAAATCCTAAAATTCGTAGTGCTTAGGAGAATTAATCCTGAATAACTTTGGAAAAAAATAAAAAATAAGTGGCATAACAAACATTGAAACTTAGTTTTACCGTTGAAATGAACATAGGAAAATGTGTCATAAATCTCAGCTTAACGAGGAAAAATTTTATTCGATTAATAACATTTTTTTATTGTTTGCAAACAAGGTTCATTTATAATATTAAGAGAAATGCATGATCTCTTGTATTTAATTTCATTTATCTCCATTTAACAGATCTTCAGCAATTAGTCATTCAAATATTAAACTGCTCTTAAAGCAATTCTTGATATTTTAATATTCAAAGCATTCCCTTTTAATAATCTTCATTAATTCCAACCGAGTATTCATTAAAAAAAAGAACAAAATTAGGATAATATATTCGTACAACTTAAATGCAAAAATGCAACCGTAAGATAGCTTTAACTTTTTTATGTTATTTTATAATTAAAAACTTCCAGCACTTTACGGCATCATTTTGATAATTTATGAGAGTCAAAATTCCTTCCTTTTCCTAAGACGTGGAAAGAAAATTAAGTCATCCATTTTCAAGATTTTAATACTTGGTTTTTGAGAAAGTAATGTTGTGTAGTTACTTGTAAATCTTAACATTCAGCTAACATTTCTTTTGAAAGCAGCCTTTATGGTTCGAAAAGGAATTATCTCGGGGGGATTTTTCTTTGGCTGTTAATTAGAATGGGTACGTTTTTGTCCAACAATCCATTTTTGTTACCAAAATACTTAAATATTTCGTGTGCTTTTAACTGCTATGCTGCTTATTAGTATTAAACCCTATTTAATGCAAGTATTATGAAGTATTATAGTTCAATGGTGCATTTCGAGCGAATTTATGAAAGCCTGTCCAAATTATCAGCTCAAAAAAATCCTTGTCAATTACTTCTTAATATTTACTATCTTTTGAAATATATATATATGTATATATATATATATATATATATATATATATATATATATATATATATATATATATATATATATATATGTGTGTATATATATATATATATATATATATAATGAATGTGCTGTAAAACTCCTATGGCGGCCACTAATGGTACCGAAAAAGTGGCCGTTTTGAGAGGTGGCCGCCAAAAAGAGGTTTCTTTCATAACATTGGCATTTATGGAAATTTTAATCGGTTCTGATCAAAATATGGCTGTTTAGAGGGTTGGCCGTCTGGAGAAGTTTCACTATATATATATATATATATATATATATATATATATATATATATATAAATTCTGTGAAAAGGTATTATGAGTATTTTGATGGAATCACAAATTAACAATCCTAATACGTCATCTTTAATGTTCGCATCTTAGATGTTTTGGTTGGTCATTATTTTTTGTTTCGTGCTTGTAGCATATAAATTCTCCTTTTATTGTACTGCATCTAACTTTTGTGATGCAATTTACATTCTAAGTTTCACCACATATTTTTTCCCAATGCGGCAGGTGCTTTGACCTGTGGGCATTGACTCATCCACACCTTGATACTTTTTTTGGCAACTTTGTTATGGGAGCTGCATAGAGGTGAACCCACACTGTTACTTATAAGGGGACACCACAGAAACGTCCATGTCTTATCGAGGTTCAGAACCCGATCTCAATTTGTGGAAGTTTGAGACGCTAACCTCAGTACGATGTGGACCACCAGTTTTATCGGATATGATGACGTTGCTCATCATTTTTAAAATATGCATGTGCTCAATCTTTAGTTAACTTGTACTCATCAGTATTGGTTGTTGTTGAACCATATACGTAGTATATGTCCGTGTATTGTTTTATTGAATTGGTGTTTGTAATACTACTTAAGATTAAAAAGTGAGCAAAACCAGATAAGGATTATTTAACACTAGCGGGACGAACCCCGGCTATGCTCGGGCCCCATAAAAGAAAAAAAAGGCCCTTTTCAGGGCCATACAAATGTATTAAATTCCCGTCAATTTTCATTCCCGTCGCTGCCGACAGATGGCTGCACCATACTGCTTGGGGTGGAGTGCTTCTCCGGTGGAGTGCTTTTTTAGAATTAAAATATCTTTAAAACTATTAAAGTAACAGAATAACTGCAAGCAGAAAAAGTTATCAGTTTTCATAGCTCTTTCCAAATATGTAAGATTTATGTACTTTCATGAGAAAAATAATACACCGATTTTCGACCAAAACAAAATGGCCGCCAAAATCGCAGTCTCATGATGAGTGAGACCCGGAGACGTGACGGTCATGTGACCCGACCGAACCCACCGTCTGTTACTTTATTTATATAGATATAACGGACATGGTACACATCAGGCGCTACCTGATGGATTAAAGGTAACCTAGAGAAATGTCATATGTAAAATTTATTGAAACTTCAAGGCCAATCTGAAGTTGGGACTCTTCAGTTAAACAAAGAAGTGAAAAGATTTTTTTTTAAAATCCTCTACTAATTGATTTATTGCATTAGTTATGCTAAAAAAGTTTAACATTTAAATATTACCCCGGTGTTAATTTTAGAATACATTTAATTATTTATTCAGTACGTATCATATAACGTATATCATTTCACAAAATTTCACTTCACATCCTATTCATGATCGTCATTTCAAGCAAAGGATATCTGACACAAACATCGGATCACAAAAGGAAACAAAAACCTTAGAACTAGCACTTAGAGAATTTCATTCCCTTTTAGTTAAAAAAATAAATTTGATAGGTACAAAAATATCGATCAATAGAAATTTAGACACTTAGAAACTAAAGATTCTTTACAAAATCATTTTGAATTATCTCGACAAAAACTGAACATTTTGACTTTACATGAAATGTAGAAAATAAATAAAAATGTGAATCACATAAAAATAAACTTAAAAATAGCAAGAGCTTAATAGCAAGGATATTATGTACTATGTTAATGTCTTCTAATGATTTTTAAGTATAACAATATCAACAAATTTTTAATGTAGTGTTCAAAACATATTAGCTATTTTTTTATCCATTATTTGTGTCATGTGTCTTTGAAATGATATTGTACAGAGTTCTCTTGTGTGTCTTGTTCCGAGAATAACAGTACCGAGACTGTCGGACTTATATCTGTAAATTGTATGAATTACTAAAATTACGTTGTTTTCATTACAGGTATCGTGGACATAATATTCAGTTAAGACATCAGTATTCAATTATATTTAATGTTTTAGTATAACTGTGATTTGGAATTATAATTCAAAGCGAAATAAATGCAATATTAAATAGTACACCGAGATGAGATTGCATGCTTACGATATCAATGATAAACATGAAGTACAAACTAATTATTTCATAAACTGTTCAATTTGATTGATATCACATTGGAAATCCCCTTGTAGAATTAATTAGTTCTATTTTTGACTATGTGACAGATTGTTTATTTTACCATTAATTTTTTTTTTTTTTTGCAGGTGAGAGGGGGGGTTCTTGATCATGCTCTTCCTCAACCACCGAAAAACTGCTATCACTGCAAAAATCAACGCTGGTTGATTGACAGGAAACCAGGTGAGTTTACACCACTTATTCTATCTTGAAAGTTGTTCTGCAGTCTCATTTATTTGATGCAACTGATGTGTTTTTCATTCTTGGAATAGTTCTACCGTGAAAGTATAAAATTGCATTGAAATTGGTTGGTAGCAATTTTTTTCCGGACCTTGCACGTAGGTTGATTCAGAAGTCTCGTGAGAAAAAAAAATCGATATTTTCCTGACTTTTCAAATTAGCCCAAGAAACATTGCATAGGACAGATGAAAAATTATGCAAGATTTTCTTGGTGAAGGGAAAATGTGCTATTTTTTTACATTTCTTATAGCTATTTAGCTCTACAAATAAAATTATATTAAAATAGTGGGTAAATGATATCTGTTAAAGACGTTGCAACCGAGCTTTATATAAAACATATACGAAAAAAATAACTTTTAATTAAAGCTTCAGATATACCTGTTATTTCAAACATTCCCCTTCTTTAATATTGGTTTATTCGTATCTGCATGTGACAGAATAAATAAAAAATACGTTTGTCTTATCTCCTGAAAACATCATAAGGGGGTCAATTACTTGTGTTCCAAGACTACTACAACAAGCGAAACTTTTATTGCAGTTTTATAGATAAATACAAATTGTTTCAGGGTTTTGAAAAGGGGACTGGACCCTAAAATTGTCCTCCCATTGCTACTTCAATTTATCTCCAACTTTTGAATAACAGAGGATAGAACAAAACATCTCTCAATGTCATAAAATTGATTACGAAATTCCCATTAAAATAGCTATATAATTATTTTTGCAATGGAAGACTCTTTTTAAAGGTTACTTACAGAAATTTGATAGGAATGTAAAAATTTAATTAAAAATTTCAAATTTCTCAACCTTGTCGACCTTGTCGAGGAAACCTTGTCAAGGAAATTGCTTTTAGTTGACGTTATTAAAGACGGTTGAGATATATTTCTTTTAAAATCTTGTGGAGAATCGATTATTTCAGGTACTCAACTGATTATTTTACATTAGAATTTGTTACTAGTTTCGTAATATTCTATTTCGTTTCTCTCATATAAGAAAACGGTTTATGATAATGTTACTTGGTACTTGAACACTGTCTTGTAATATTCGCATCAGTTTCTTTCATGCCTGTAAAAGGAAACAAATGTTTTTGAAACCACTGTCAAGTTTAGTTGCATCATTAAGAATGTTTAAAATTTCCGAAATATATAACTGTGTAGTTTAGACTAATTGATTTAAGTCATTGGAACCTATGTATGAAATAGTTAATAGAGGGCTGTTGAAGTTAGCCAACTGGAAAACGATGATGCACATGACATGCTCATTACATGAACTTGGACACCATGCGTCCCATGTTCATTACATGAACATGGTGAATATCATATTTATAGTAAAAATGAATACAGGAAATGAAAATGGAATATTTACCATGTTTATGGTAACAACAATGTTCATGTAATGAACATGGCGGTATAGATAAAATTAATATAGGGTATGGATAAAATTTTATATCTTTAGGGTTATGGATAACATTTTATACTTTTTTTAATTAACTTATAGGCTTGTTTACATTGAATTCGGAGCATTGCGTAGCGTCAGCGCTAAACATTTTAACCAATCGCAGAGCAATTTATTGGCCACGTGATTCGTCAAACCAATCAAAAATCATATAAATAGTCTTTGTACCAATGAATGAACGCAACGCTCTGGGTGCAGTGTGAGCAGGTCCTATAGGAGCTAACTTAAAAACCTTTCAAAATGGCGTTTAATTTTTGTGGAAATAAACGAGGTTATACGCAACCCAATTACAAAAATATATCTTCTAAAGATGTAATTCTACTAAATTACGTAGAATAAAATAGAGGAAACTCCGAAAAATTGGAAAAGCAGCCTAAAATAGTTCCTCTCTAAAATGAATCACAACTTTACACAACACATCTAATATTTATTATATTCAGTTGCCTAATATATCACATCTATAAAAATAAGACAACTAACGACTAAAACTCCATTAAGGGCATGCCTCTTTCATCGGAAACATGACCGGATAAAATCAGGAAAAAGATAGCCGGTCGTTTCATTCTGTAAAGTCTACATGAGTTCAGACGGCTGGCAACAAATTTTCCTAAATATACAGCGGGCGAAAGTTTTCATAGCTTTACTAAAGTGAAAGCAATATTTCATGAAAATTTTTAGAGTGTTTGAGAGCATTTTCGGGCAAAGAAAATATCGAATGTTGCTTTTCCAAGAAATATTTTTATATAGCTTTCTCACTATTTTTTAGAGAAAAAGGTTTTGTTCGTATATATTGAATAGTTAATATTGGTGTGGCGAGTAAGTTTGCAGTACAGGATATATTTTCAAGGGGTGAAAGTCGTTTTGGGGTATGTTATACCTATATCTATTGTTTGATAAAGCTAGGATTATCTGAATAACAATAGCTTTTTGAAGAAACAAGTACAGAAGCGCGATGTCACAAAATGTTTCACAGTAAATATAAAAAAGGCAATATGTTGTATTTGAAAATAAAGTTTATGGAATTAATAGGCAAGAAGTTATTTAATAACGAAATTTTTGGCGGGCAGAAAAATAATTCAAGAACTCATTAAAAGGAAAGTGACACAGGTCAGTTCATCGTCAAAAAGTGTTCATCAAAATTAAGATTATTTTTAAATCAAAATTTACAGCAATTTAAGCTATTTGAAAAATCTTTTAACCAAAGAAATCTCGTGCAATTAATTTCTTATTAGTTCTTTTTGTATTATTTTTGATTGTTTAATTTGAAAAGATTAAGAAATTTTTTATTGATATGTATATTTAGGAATTCGGAAGAGATGACAAAATCTTCTAAGAAAGGAGAGAGTGGGTATTATTGGATTAAAATTTTAAAAAAATAGTCCTAAAATTGTAATGCTAGAAATTAAGGGATTCCGGGACGCATTTAAAATTTTCTTTTATTTATTAGGTTAAAATTTTGAATTTTTTTGTGATTGTTAACGATATAATTTGTAAACAAAATCACATCATAAAACTTCTTATAAAATTTTTAAAAATTTAATTTTTTTTTAAAAAGTGGAGTAACTTAAAATCGTTATAACTCGAAATATCATTCGTCGAATTTCAAAAATTTTTCATTTAATTAAACAGAAATGCATAAGTTTTAATTTTGATTCAGCGTTTTTAAAATATTAATTTAAAAAATTAAAAATATTTAGAGAAAATATTTTTCAAATGTGCTGAATCAGAATTAAAGTAAAATAATTGAAAAATACATGTTCCAAGTTAGAAGCATTTATCACTAACGGTTCTTGATTTATTACAATTTAAAGAGGGGAAATGGTGAAAAACCCCCATCATACAGTAAGTAAAACGCATTTACAGGTTTAAACAAAGATTGGCTACTATTAGAATGTTACAAAAAAAATTAATATCTCCTGTTCTAATTAAGATGGAAACATGATACGTCTTCCGCTTAAACGTCATTTTAAGCGGAAAAGTTAATTATTGTTTAATGCAATAATTTTTTTTTTTCGAAAATTAGAAGAATTTTGTGTCCTGGACCCCCTTAAAAGATACTGTATTTGATTTTCAAAAGCTCTAGACAGGTTTTTTTTCCTCCAGATTCCCAAATCGGCAACATAAAAATCCACAAAGTGTGTAATGAGATTTTTTTAAAATGCAAGACACAAAAGAAGGAAGTAACACAGATAAATCACGAATAACATAAACATGACCAATAAAATAAATACAAGCAATAAAGCAGAATGCAAGGAAAAAGTATTAATGGTTAAAGAATAATTTAGATGGTATTAAACACGAATGATAAAATCCCCATACCATAAATATAAGGAACAGAGCTGTTTGTTTTGATTCTTTGAGTTGCTAACAATAAAGGAGGTTTACAAGTCAAATTATTGTGCGGAAATTATTTGCGTATGTTGTTCCTGATATGTTGTTTTAAAAGGTTTACTATTATTCTTAACGGGAATTAATTCATTTTCAATCATTTCTTTTTAATTATTATTTATTCAGGTGGTCTGGTGTCTGCGAGGCGTGTTGAATGGTTACTATTTATTCATTGCTACCGTAATGCCGATCAGCTGACAAAACACATGGTTAGAAGACAGGCAGGAAATGCTGTTCCTGTTGGGTTCGATTCCTCCACCTGTAATAGCTCATCGTTATTAAAAATAATAATTAGAAGATAAAAAGAAATTTTTACATACCATGTTTTTAAATTTTCTGTTGAATCTTATGAACTTGACAATTCTATGTATTAATAAATACTTTCTAAAAAAATTTTTGATGAATTATCCCATCAACTTGAAAGAAAATGAAGTTAATTGAAAGTTAACTTGCATTTAACTTTTCGTTCCCGTTCCGGTCGATAGATGGCTGCACCAGTCGACAAAACAAAATTAACAGAAAATAACTGAAAATTAACTTAATTCTGCTTAAAGATGACTAAAAGTATTAAAAAAATGCATTGCCATCGTGTCCTGAGCTATTCTAAATGTTTTAAATGTCTAGCTAGTCGGGAAGTTAGTTAAAAATCGATTGCAATATTTGTAAGGGACAAACACACAAACAAAGAAGAAAGCAAGTTAATAAAAACATGGTAAAAATTATGAGTGAGAACTCTGGGAAATTAGGGCTTGTTACAGTCTTATAATAATCCTTTTTATTTATAGGAAAATTGTGCGGTGCCTATTTAACGTGGCGATATTCGCCTTGTTTATTTTTTTTCTTGTCATTTCCTAATATGCGATTGAGGTGTCAAATTTTTAAGGGGACTCACTACCCTTAAATCTTTAAAACATTCGATTTTTCGTAAAAAATATATGTTAAAGCCTGATCATTTCTGAACAAAATAAAGCAAACTGCATGAAAATAATCCGCTTAGTTCCAGAGATATTGATATTTTAAATATTTAATTACTGATCAAGTTTATGGTTAAGAAAAATTTTAAACTCATTTTTCTCAAAATCAATTTTGCATCATTCCGCAACTGATATCTCAAAAACTATGAAGCATAATTCCACGAAATTTTTATCACTGCATAATCCTGTTATTTTATTGCGTCTGAACTAGAATTATTGCAATCACTGCACATTTTGTTATTTTTTCGGGGTAGATTAATTCAAAAATTTAAGGAAATTTTAAGTATATTTTGAACAGTTTTAAAAAATTGAAAAAATATTTTAATGTTTTATGTTCAATTGTATTTTGAATTATTTATTTTAAATATAAAACAGGAATTATACATTTAAGTGTAAAATTAATTTCACAGTTCTGCGCGCAAGCCAGTATACAATAAAAATACTTTAAAAAAAAGATATATCTAAAGCATTTAAAAAAAAAAATTATTTAAAATTATTTTGAGAGTTGAAAATTTGCTTATTAAAATAAATATATCAATTTATTATATTCATAAAATTTGGAAAATTTGGGACTAAATTGAAATAGTTACAAAGAGTCAAAAAGTATGAAAATATGATTTATTTCCTCGACTTAAGGGTCGTGAGTCCCCTTAAATATCGCAGTGCTATTCGGCTTGTCGGCTATTTCAAATATGACGTAATTTTTTTTTTCTCTTACGTATTTGCCATATGAAAGTAATCTTTTTTTATACGGACCAGGATGGCCGTCTGTAATTGTATACAGTGTCTCTTATGCAAATGTTTAAATGGTATATATAAAGGACAGTTTGTTAATGTCAGTTAGTCTGTGGCATTTGTTAATCTTCGGTTAGAGGTGTGGAGATAGTACCTTTTCGTGAGCCATGTATATTATTTTCGCTATGATCAATTAGCTCGCTATGTCTTATATTTAGTTTGTCCGTCTGTACATATGATCATCGCATCGATAATTAAAGGATTTTTATATAAAAGAATTTTGTCATCATTTAAATGTCTTTATTCCACTGCGCGCCCTGCACAGCATATATTATTATTAATAATAATAATAATAATAATAATAATAATAATAATATTATTATTGTTGTTATTGTTATTTTTATTGTTATTATTATTATTATTATTATTATTATTTGTATTTATTTTATTACTTTCCGTTTATTCATTCCTCTCGTGTTTTTCACTTTTTCCCTCTGGATTTCCCGTAACTTTTTCTTAGATGCTTCTTTCTCTCTGGATTTTGAGCATTTTCTCTGTTTGGATTTTTCCCTCTTCACATTTTTTCCTGTTTCTGGAAGTGACAACGTTCCCCCAGAAACACTGGAACGTCTAAAACTTCCAGCAATTCTTATGACTTTGATTCTACTGCGAGGAAGGCTAATTAGAGCTTTTGTTGATTTTGAAGCTTTTTGAGATTTTTTTGCAAATAGTTCAGCAATCCATTCCGTCTTGAAGGGTTTTTTTTAGTGTACATTGCACTTGAAACATTTTTCGCTAATGACTTAGAGATTTAATATTTGCTATCCTGTCGGATCACTTTTCATAAATACACGCAAATGACATATTAGATATTTAGTTTCGGGAAATTTTTGATTTTACAGGCTTCGATTTCTGTGGTGCGTTTCTCAAATAATAAAATTATCAAGCTGTCTTTTTATCAGCTTATCAGGGTGAATCGTACGCAATATTAAACGATTTAGAAAAAAGATTTAGGTTAATTTATCTATGCTAAGGAGGATTTTTGAATACATCCATTGCATATCCTATTTATTATCAGCACTGTCATAGTGTCTGTTTATATGGTATGAATATAAGAAAGAGTTTCTTACTCATTGCCAGATTGAACTCATAATTCATTCTATTTGAAGTGTACATTGCCATATTTTTAACACTAGAAAGACGGGACTTTTTTTCGTACAAAAAAAACTGAACGCCGTCATTTTGACGGTTGAAATAAAACCAAGATTTTAAAATATTTAATGTCTTTTTTGAATGGTTAAATACTTTAAATTTTGAACTATCTCATACCCATATATAATAAATTATTATTTATTTAGATATATTTTTTATGCAGGTATGTCTAGCTGTCAACCTGGTACGGTTTATCCGAAAATATATATGTATGGTTTGTCCTTATTTTTAAACACTAATATTTCCGAAGAGCCAATATTTCTGTTATTTACAAAAAGGGGAAGAGACGAAAAGTAATTAAAATTTTTCCGGTATTATTTTAAAGATTTCTGCCTGTTTTCTATATTGCCGTCAAATTGATGGCTTTCAATCTTAGTAGGTATACAACACATTTTCTTCCCCTTTTTACTATAGAATATAATTTTGTAAATGTGTGTGCTTATTTCGCGTAAAATTAGAAAAATTATAGATTTTCAGAAGCCTAAGGACAAAAATACAGACATAGCGCTCAATAGTATGTCCGAAACCGTCAAAATTACGTTTTTCTGGTGTTAATATCTTATTTTTAATATTACCTACAATGGTCCTATAGCCGCCTATATAATAGAGTGGTTAACGCACTGAGCTGCCACGCTGTGCGCTTGGGTTCAAATCCAGAATAAGGCTTGGTCGTTTTCGTGTCATCCCCCTCATAGAGTGCAATGCTAACTCACTTATATGGATTCCCATAATATTGTAGCAAGCAAAACTTCGCGGATATTCACGGGAAATTTCAAGAAGTATTTACCGTTAGAAACAAGTGCCTGCAGCATTTGAAAAAAGATATTAAAAACATTATAATTCTCACTGAAATTGAATTTTCGAATTACGTTACAAAGTAATTCAAACGTAAAAATTGTTTGAAGAATTTCCTAAATATGAACCAGATGTTTCTATATTGAGCAGCAATAGAATTTTCTCCCTTCTGGAGATTAGAAATATGTAGTCTTTACCTTTAGATTACACTTAAAATTTAGTATTTGTTAATGTTAAATTAAAATTAAAACTTTAAGGTTGATTCATTAATTACCAGAGTCTGATAAACATTGGGATGATTAAAATCGCTTCGAAAAATGAAGCATGGATAATTCTTTCAATAAAGTAATTAATATGCCGAAGCCAATACTAGATGTATAATGAAAACTGCCAATTGGAATAGTATTTCTCAAAGATGGAAATTACGTGATACTGATATTTTGAGATTTAACCGTAATACTGAAGCGAGCATGCTGTTATAAACTTTTTTAACTGATTGGTTATCTTAGGGATAATAAAAGACATGGCAGAGTAATTCAGAAATTCATAACCTATGTAGGACAGAATTTCCTAACCTAGTTACGCAGTCTACATGGTGAAAATGGTGCGTATATTTATTTTGCGTGTCGAGGAACGTGAGTGACTACAGGATTTGACAACCTATTTTTTGCCACCTGCTTGTCAAATAAAACTATATTATAGGCTTTTTTCTCGATTCATTGCTACGTAATTGATTTGCTTCTAATTCTTTCAGTAACTGAACAGAAATAATTAAAATTTTCTCTACTAATAACGGGATAACAATTATGAGGAAAAATATTGTACAGCGCTAAACTCAAATAAATGCTGTCTTCAATGCCTTATGGGGTACCCGTTCTCTCATCGGTATTAACTTGAGTACCCATAGTCAAAGAAATTACTTAATCACTGACTTTAAGCGTTCACGTTTATGTGCAGTAAGCAGGAAAACGGCTATACTAAGTGCATAATAAAAGGGGAATTAAAACATTGCTAATGTTATACAAGAGACTGGCTATTTGACATCAGACCGGGAAAATGAATTATGTGAAAAAATAGAATAAATCTGTTCCGATTGATAAATATCACAATTGGAAAACAAAGTTAGTTTATTAACATCACGTTTAAATTTAAACAATTCAAAAAAAATTTCATAGTCTTTTTCGAGTAAATGGTAAACTTGGAGTCTCTGCGAGAATACAAAAATAGCATAAATCTGTTCAGATAGATAAAAATCACAATTGGAACACAAAGTGAGCTTATTGACATGACGCTAAAATTTACATGTTTCAAAAAATTTAAACATTTTGTATTTTTCTAGTAAATGGCAAACTTGTATTCTCTGCGAGAATACAAAAATAGCATAAATCTTTCCAGATAGATAAAAATGACCATTGGAAAACAAAGTGAGCTCATTGACATCACGTTTAAATTTAAACACTTCAAAAAAGAAAATTTCATTGTCTTTTTCGAGTAAATGGTAAACTTGGAGTCTCTGCGAGAATACAAAAATAGCATAAATCTGTTCAGATAGATAAAAATCACAATTGGAAAAGAAATTGAGGTTATTGACATCACGCTAAAATTTAAACGTTTCAAAAAATTTAAACATTTTGTATTTTTCTAGTAAATGGCAAACTTGTATTCTCTGCGAGAATACAAAAATAGCATAAATCTTTCCAGATAGATAAAAATCACAATTGGAAAACAAAGTGAGCTTATTGACATCACGTTTAAATTTAAACACTTCAAAAAAGAAAATTTCATTGTCTTTTTCGAGTAAATGGTAAACTTGGAGTCTCTGCGAAAATACAAAAATAGCATAAATCGGTTCAGATAGATAAAAATCACAATTGGAACACAAAGTGAGCTTATTGACATCACGCAAAAATTTAAACACTTCAAAAAAGAAAATTTCACTGTCTTTTTCGAGTAAATGGTAAACTTGGCGTCTCTTCTAGAATACAAAAATAGCATAAATCTGTTCAGATAGATAAAAATCACAATTGGAAAAGAAATTGAGGTTATTGACATCACGCTAAAATTTAAACGTTTCAAAAAATTTAAACATTTTGTCTTTTTCGAGTAAATGGCAAACTTGTACTCTCTGCGAGAATACAAAAATAGCATAAATCTTTCCAGATAGATAAAAATCACCATTGGAAAACAAAGTGAGCTTATTGACATCACGTTTAAATTTAAACACTTCAAAAAAGAAAATTTCATTGTCTTTTTCGAGTAAATGGTAAACTTAAAGTCTCTTCTAGAATACAAAAATAGCATAAATCTGTTCAGATAGATAAAAATCACAATTGGAAAAGAACTTGAGGTTATTGACATCACGCTAATATTTAAACGTTTCAAAAAATTTAAACATTTTGTATTTTTCTAGTAAATGGCAAACTTGTATTCTCTGCGAGAATACAAAAATAGCATAAATCTTTCCAGATAGATAAAAATCACAATTGGAAAACAAAGTGAGCTTATTGACATCACGTTTAAATTTAAACACTTCAAAAAAGAAAATTTCATTGTCTTTTTCGAGTAAATGGTAAACTTGGAGTCTCTTCTAGAATACAAAAATAACATAAATCTGTTCAGATAGATAAAAATCACAATTGGAAAAGAACTTGAGGTTATTGACATCACGCTAATATTTAAACGTTTCAAAAAATTTAAACATTTTGTCTTTTTCGAGTAAATGGCAAACTTGTACTCTCTGCGAGAATACAAAAATAGCATAAATCTTTCCAGATAGATAAAAATCACCATTGGAAAACAAAGTGAGCTCATTGACATCACGTTTAAATTTAAACACTTCAAAAAAGAAAATTTCATTGTCTTTTTCGAGTAAATGGTAAACTTGGAGTCTCTGCGAGAATACAAAAATAGCATAAATCTGTTCAGATAGATAAAAATCACAATTGGAAAAGAAATTGAGGTTATTGACATCACGCTAAAATTTAAACGTTTCAAAAAATTTAAACATTTTGTATTTTTCTAGTAAATGGCAAACTTGTATTCTCTGCGAGAATACAAAAATAGCATAAATCTTTCCAGATAGATAAAAATCACAATTGGAAAACAAAGTGAGCTTATTGACATCACGTTTAAATTTAAACACTTCAAAAAAGAAAATTTCATTGTCTTTTTCGAGTAAATGGTAAACTTGGAGTCTCTGCGAAAATACAAAAATAGCATAAATCGGTTCAGATAGATAAAAATCACAATTGGAACACAAAGTGAGCTTATTGACATCACGCAAAAATTTAAACACTTCAAAAAAGAAAATTTCACTGTCTTTTTCGAGTAAATGGTAAACTTGGCGTCTCTTCTAGAATACAAAAATAGCATAAATCTGTTCAGATAGATAAAAATCACAATTGGAAAAGAAATTGAGGTTATTGACATCACGCTAAAATTTAAACGTTTCAAAAAATTTAAACATTTTGTCTTTTTCGAGTAAATGGCAAACTTGTACTCTCTGCGAGAATACAAAAATAGCATAAATCTTTCCAGATAGATAAAAATCACAATTGGAACACAAAGTGAGCTTATTGACATCACGCTAAAATTTAAACACTTCAAAAAAAGAAAATTTCACTGTCTTTTTCGAGTAAATGGTAAACTTGGCGTCTCTTCTAGAATACAAAAATAGCATAAATCTGTTCAGATAGATAAAAATCACAATTGGAAAAGAACTTTAGGTTATTGACATCACGCTAATATTTAAACGTTTCAAAAAATTTAAACATTTTGTCTTTTTCGAGTAAATGGCAAACTTGTACTCTCTGCGAGAATACAAAAATAGCATAAATCTTTCCAGATAGATAAAAATCACCATTGGAAAACAAAGTGAGCTTATTGACATCACGTTTAAATTTAAACACTTCAAAAAAGAAAATTTCATTGTCTTTTTCGAGTAAATGGTAAACTTGGAGTCTCTTCTAGAATACAAAAATAACATAAATCTGTTCAGATAGATAAAAATCACAATTGGAAAAGAACTTGAGGTTATTGACATCACGCTAATATTTAAACGTTTCAAAAAATTTAAACATTTTGTATTTTTCTAGTAAATGGCAAACTTGTATTCTCTGCGAGAATACAAAAATAGCATAAATCTTTCCAGATAGATAAAAATCACCATTGGAAAACAAAGTGAGCTTATTGACATCACGTTTAAATTTAAACACTTCAAAAAAGAAAATTTCACTGTCTTTTTCGAGTAAATGGTAAACTTGGAGTCTCTGCGAAAATACAAAAATAGCATAAATCGGTTCAGATAGATAAAAATCACAATTGGAACACAAAGTGAGCTTATTGACATCACGCAAAAATTTAAACACTTCAAAAAAGAAAATTTCACTGTCTTTTTCGAGTAAATGGTAAACTTGGCGTCTCTTCTAGAATACAAAAATAGCATAAATCTGTTCAGATAGATAAAAATCACAATTGGAAAAGAAATTGAGGTTATTGACATCACGCTAAAATTTAAACGTTTCAAAAAATTTAAACATTTTGTCTTTTTCGAGTAAATGGCAAACTTGTACTCTCTGCGAGAATACAAAAATAGCATAAATCTTTCCAGATAGATAAAAATCACAATTGGAACACAAAGTGAGCTTATTGACATCACGCTAAAATTTAAACACTTCAAAAAAAGAAAATTTCACTGTCTTTTTCGAGTAAATGGTAAACTTGGCGTCTCTTCTAGAATACAAAAATAGCATAAATCTGTTCAGATAGATAAAAATCACCATTGGTAAACAAAGTGAGCTTATTGACATCACGTTTAAATTTAAACCCTTCAAAAAAGAAAATTTCATAGTCTTTTTCGAGTAAATGGTAAACTTGGAGTCTCTGCGAGAATACAAAAATAGCATAAATCTGTTCAGATAGAGAAAAATCCCAATTGGAAAACAAAGTGAGCTTATTGACATCATGTTAAAATTTAAATACTTCAAAAAAGAAAATTTCATTATCACTTTCGAGTAAATGGTAAACTTGAAGCCTCTGCGAGAATACATATACTTGTAACACTATTAAGCCTTATTTTATAACAAATTGATTGCAGTTCGTTAGAAATCCAAAGGATTCTTAACTGAGTTCTCATTTAAGGTCTATAGAAATGGGCTTAAATCATTGAAATGAGGTCCACAAAAAATAAAATAAAAAGTATTTTTCCAGAATAATCCCTAAAACTTAGGGAGGATTTCTACTTTTCACGATGCACAATGGTTTTACAGAACAGTGGGGAAATAGGAGGTTTAAAATTATTCGGGAAGTGCAGGCACAGAGCATCTCTGTTCGTTAGCTGTTCCGTTGAGAGTAAGAGACCCCTTTTGAACGCTTTTAGCCGAATTGAAAATGTTAAACTTACAAGATGAAAGAAATGTAGGTCATTCAACCGCCGGAGAACAACTTGTTTTCTTACAGCTTTTCACTCTGGGGTAATTTTCAGCTCCGGCGTTCTTGGGATAGAACCAAACCTTTTCCTAATGAAAAGATTGTTATGACTTGTATTTTTTTCGGGCGAAAGAAGAAAATTGGAAAAAAAATATTTATAATTTTGGCAAAAGTTGAAAAGCTTAGATGAAAGTAGACGGTAAGAAAGATATTCACACGCATATTTAGTCTAAATTGAAAAGTGCCGTACTTCTATCCTTTATATTTAATCCCCGTATTACAATTAACTTTCAGATTTCTAGAAAAGCTGTAATTTCTTAAAAGCCGACACATATGTCTTACCTGTTCATAGTAAAATTAGTTTCTTTTTTATATATAAAACTGAGATAAAAGGAAAAAAAAGTAAAGAAATGACATTTCATATTTTAGTCTCAATTGGATAAAGTCCATGCTCTACTGTACGCTTTATTTTCCTACACATAAAAAAAATCTTAAAACTGCAAAGTTACTTCGTATAACTTTGAAACTTTATTTTGAAGATGATTAATAAAGAGGGGGGTTTTGAAGAAGTCCTCAAATAGCATGCTGTAGATTAATTTCTGTAGTACTTGAAATAAATGTTTTACGCCATCTTCATTTTTTTAATATTACCATGACATATACTGTCCTGAAATGTGAGTGAGATTAAACGGTATTCTTCTAAAACAGAATACATTTGCAGGTCGTGCTTAAATAGTTGATTATTTTATGTAATGTAGGTTAAATATTAACTTACAGAGAAATTAAACTAAACTTTGTTAAAGTATTTAAAAAAAATTTAAATCCAGATTCTTTTCGGAACTGAATTGTAATAAAAATATTTAATTTGATCTTGAATATTTAATCTGAAGGGTATATAGAAGTAGGAATTGGTATTAGATGGTCAGATGGATGATTACATAAAGAATACTAATTGTAATCCTATTGTAACATAAGATTACACAAAACTTAGCGTTTATATATAGTTCTCAGTAATACTAGCCATCTGTTGTTAGACACTGTATGTCACGTGAGACTTCATTGTGAGGAAGAGGCTTTCTAAAACCCGTGATTTGAAATAAAACCCATTTTTAACTGTTACTAAATTATTTACTGAACAACTTTTAAATTTGCTAATTATAAAAAAGAATTTATCTCGTCAAGTTCTAACACTCTTTTTTTATTCTATTAACGTCAAATTTTTATGAAATTTCAAGTGTATGTAGAGGTTTTGGAATTTAAAAGTACCGTATTTTCCGGCGTATAACGTGCACTTTTAATGCAAAAAAATAAGATCGAAATTTACAGGTGCACGTTATACGCCGGATATAGAAATAATAGTTCTACATGTACCTAAATGCTGTTTATTTTAAATAAATGACATACCTTATTAACTTAAAAATTTTGATTATCGGATAACATGAATAGTTCGTCATATTCGTCTTCCTTTATATCTTCAGGTACATCATCGAATTCTGTTTCTGAAAGAGAGAACTGAAATAAAAAAACATCTGACTCCTAACTCCGCGAATTCGTTCGGGTCAGAAGTGCGTGCTTACCCCCTGCTTGCAGAATTATTTACTCGCTCAAGCATTTCCCCCACACACATATTGTTCCCCTTACCGCTTGTCAATTCAGTATAACATTGTTCGAAAGCCTGGGAAAATCCTTCGAATGAAGGACTTCCAAATATAAGAGCATCGCACATGTACATTTCAAGTTTCTTCGTCAACAAAGGGGTAAACGTTAAACAGAGAATATACCTAAAAATAAAAAAATGTATGTTAAAATTATACGTGCTCGTTATAAGCCGGAAAATACGGTATGTTTTAACTATTGCATGATTTTTCTCTTCATGTTCATAAGACATAGTACAGAGGTTGTTCGCACATTTTTTAGACGATTTTGGTAAGCGGTAATAAAAAATCGTTTGCTGCAAAAGAAATAATTGCAATTGCATTATGTTTTTAAAAGTCAAAATTATCGTTTGCGGCTTGAAAGATTTGTCTTTATTCAAAATGGCGTTTTTAACAAAGCAGTGGTTCGAAAGCTACATTTATGCTCTTTCCGAAGAGAAATATGCATGCTCCGTTATCCAAAAACGATGTGAGAGTCATGGTTTTGTGATATCTAAAGCGTCGATAGGTAATATCGTCAACAAGAAAGGAAAAAAACGTCAAATTGGAGCCTCAAGTGGGACAAAAATTCCAAACAAGTATCCAAGGAAAAAACGGACATCTTCGACTATTGCAAAGGTACGTTGTTTAATGTTAAAAGAAAATCCCCCTAGTCAAATAAGGGCCTATTTTCAAAATAAGTCTATTCAGAATAAGGGATGTCAAATAGAACATTTAAAACACAAGAATTTTATGTAATTTAATTTTGTGAATACAATATACATCGTTTAAAAAATGTATGAACAGCCTCTGTAAATATCTTATTCATTTGATTATAGCAACTTTATTTAAAAGTGATCCATTTTCCGATATTTTTTATACCATTTATTTCTCATAAGATTTACACGAATACATAACTGAAAATACAAGGAACTAGAGAAGATATCTTTCTTCTGTCTTGTATTCTAGTTTGATTTCTCCGCTTCTGTAAGTGTTCTACTGCATGTAAAAAAAATATCAGTATATTATACTCATATTAATCTTTCATCTTATCGCAGTCTCCTGCAAGTTAGAAAAATCCCATTAATTTACCAATTATCTACTTGTATTCGGATGGAACACAATATAAGTAGCAACAGAAAGAAAATAAACATGTGGGTGTCTATAAAATGGACCAAGAAAAGAAATAGCCAGCTACTGCAGGTCAACAGCAATTATTATGGTCAAGTAGACACCTTGATAGTGTGGCGTAATCATCTTATTACTGTGTTTTATACCCTAAGAATAGCGGAAAAGAATCAGTGATAATAAGAAATGGTTTTCTATGGAATATCATCTAGATCAGCGTTTCTCAACTTGGGGTGCGTAGTCGAATTTCAAGGAAGGCGTGAGTTAAAAAAAAATAAATAAAAAGTAAAACTAACTGTAATCTAAAAGTAAAACAATCTCACCTAGATCCCTGATTACCTCAAATATATTTGATCTGATATTTAATTCTTTGATTTCATATGCTCTAACAATAATATGTTCCAAATTAAGATATGTGTAGCAATATTAAATTTTGTGTATGAAAGTATCTATTATATATTTTTATTTAATAACCAGCTTCATTTTCAAATTCCGATTGTATTACTTGTATTGTGTACCACATATGGTGGTGGTTGCGGGGGAGGCGTGACCTCACATCAGTGTTCAAAGGGGGGCACAGAGCCTGAAAGGTTGAGAACCCCTGATCTAGATCAAGGGTCGGCAACCTTTTTTTACTAGGAGATTTATTTTAGAAATGCGGGAGTTCGGCGGGCACCCCCGGATGAAGAGGAGGAGGGGTGGTGGTTAATATTTAAACATGAAAATAGTAATGCGACATAAATTTTTAATATATGAATCCAAATTTTAATTTAAACAAAATAATCTTTAAAAATGATAATTTATGCGATATTTGACATTGCAAATCCTCGGCCAACTCGTTTTAATGTGGCACATAAGTTGAATTCTCAGTTCTCAAACATTGGTCCAAATGAGTGTCAGTGAGGCTTAATCGGTACTTTGATTTTAAGTACAGGGTGCCCGGGCTAAAAGTATCCAAAAGTTATGGCTTATTTTTTACGGAACTACCCATTAGATTTGAAAAAGATTTACTTAAATATAAAGAACATCTCACCAAGTTTTAATATCAATAGATTTCAATGTGTGCACCTTTTGTAGAATGACAAACGTCTAAACCAGTGATTCTCAACCTTTTTTTGTGTCGCGGCACACTTTTAACGATTTCCAAATTTGGCGGCACACTTTTAACGATTTCCAGATTTGGCGGCACACAAAAAAAAAGATAAGTTTAAAAGTTTTTTACTTAAAACGGATAAAAACAGTTAAAAATATGTATTTAACTGTAAAATTTTAACATTTAACTGTAAAAACAACAGTTTTCTTTTACAGTGTACTTTTCTTTAATTTAAACAAACTTTACTCGTAATAAAAAAAAGCATTATAATTTTTACTATATACATTTTTAAAATTTGGCGGCACACTTTAAGAATTTGGCGGCACACTTTAAGAATTTGGCGGCACACAAAAGTGCCGCGGCACAGTGGTTGAGAATCACTGGTCTAAACGGTAATCCAGTTCTCTCCAAAGGACGAATTTCTCTCCATGTTATTAGACTCCAAGTTATTAGACTTACCAAGTTATTAGACGAATTACTTGAATGGTACGCTTATTCAACTCATCCACAGTTTGTTTTTTTGTTTATACGCAAAATTTTTTTGTTTATACACTAATAACTGCTGTATGCTACGAAACACTTGGGGAGAACTGGATTACCGTTTAGACGTTTGTCGTGCTACAAAAGGTGGACACATTGAAATTTATTGATATTAAAACTTGGTGAGATGCTCTTTCTATTTGAATATTTTAAAAAGTTCTAATGGGTAGTTCCGTAAAAATAAGCCGTAACTTTTGGATACTTTTAGCCCAGACACCCTGTATTTCATATTGGAAAACAAAGTTTCACAAGTATATGTCGACGCACAATGAGAGTTCAATTTCAGAGCACATTTTCTCAACAATGGGAAGCTATTTCCATTCACTAAATTCCAGAATGTTTCTTTGTTATGATGTTATTTTAATTCAATGTTATTTCTCATGTTTATAATTTCCAATTATAAGTCCTCCTTATTGGAAATATCAAAATACGTTGCTATTTTATGAGTCACATCTTCCTACGTATGAGAGAAAGGATTAATATAAAACGTCAAGAATGCCTCAAATTCGTACAATTCTTCAAATCTAGTATGCAATTCTTCCAATAATGAGTCAAAATGTTTGGCAAACTGATAGGTGGTAGCATCTCCATTGCAATAATTTCCTATCACCATTTTTAAATTTGGGAAATGTGATGAATTATCTTTTTACACACATATATATATATATATATATGTGTGTGTGTGTGTGTGTGTGTGTATGTGTGTGTGTGTGTGTGTGTGTGAGTGAGTGTGTAGTAAGAGAGAGAGAGCGAGAAAGACAGAAGGAGAGAGCAATTTACTATGACTTCATGACAGTTTTAAGCGGACAGTGGACTTTCAAAATTGTGAAATTTGTCCAAAAATTCGATTTTTTTTATTTTCTGAATCGTGAAACTACGGACAATCAGGAATGTGTTGCAAAAATAATTTTAAATTTCTGTGATTACTTTCCTAGTTATAGACATTTGTATTTAATTTAGATATTATGTGGTTACTAATAGCAATAACTTTAAATGTGTTTTTCTCAAAATAAAAAATTTCATGTCATACGAATATTCAAACAGCTCCAGGCGCATTTATAATTATCGTATTGCTTTGAAATTTAAGTTTTATATACTTAACTGTATATCAAATAAATCTTATTGAAAAAAATTATGCTTCGTAGCTCAGAATTTCTAAATTTTGTACTTGAAAAGATGATTTATAGGTATTTTGCGTAATAAAAAGGGTGTTTTCACTATTATTATTTTTTTCTCTTTATATTTTTAATGAATGCTTAAAATAAGCAATACGTTTCATTGTTAGGTCTATAAGGTATCCTGTAAATAAAAATTACCATATTATATGGAAAAGAAATGCGCATGGGACATTTTTAATTAGGCCAATTTTTTATATAATTAATAATTCATAAATTATTAATATTTCATCTTTAAATTTTAACCACTTTTACATATCTATGGTACTAATCAGATATGCAAATTTCAAGCAAATCCAATTAAAAAAAAAAGTTAGGTTTGAAGGTCCACTGTCCCCTTAAGAAAATCAGCTTTGACATTACCCTGCTGCTCTCTCTAGAGGGTGAGATTAGTACAAAAAGGTATTTTTAAATTATTTAAAAGACATTTGAAGTGTATTGCTTACGAAGTGGGGTACAAAAAACAGGATTAAATGGACTTAAAACGTGGGAATGATTGTGGGTACTAAAAGCAATGGAGCGAGTATCAGCAAAATTGCGTCGCTTGAGGTGTGTTCGATGGCAGCTGTTGTTTATATTTACAACGAGGGGTTAGCAAATAAAAGCCTACTAATGTAAGGCGTGTGGGTGCCACCGGTTACTGGATGCCCGATTTGAAAGAAGTATTTCCAGACTTGTCCAATCGAACATAAGGACAACTACAAAAAAGGCCATTCCAACATAAAAAATCCCTTAACTGACAAGTTTTAACCTTATTTATGACTTGAAAAATCCTTGAAAGTCTCTGTGCGGTCACCTAGACCCCCGCATTTTTGGTTCACTGCTTTTCACAAGTTAAGACCTAAATACCTAACCAAATTTGGTTAGACGCTAAGCTAATGTCGCTTTGGACTTTCTTTCCAACTATTGATCTGTTGTGATCAAATAATCTATTTGTGTATCTTATCTCAAATTACTGATTTAACGAGGCTTTGCATCATAGAAAAATTTGTGTGTGTTTATAATATTTATTAACTGTACTTTTCATTTTAGGAAATTTACTACTATATAGCGTAATTATTTAAATTACATGTTTTTGATACCTTGAGGTAAACTAGTAACCTATTTAAAAAAATTATCTTCTCCAGAAAATTTTAATTAATACCAGAATCGGAAATTTTTGTCTATTGGAAATAAACAGTAGAATTTAAATTGACTTTAAAAGAATGCGTTGTCTGTTTATACCTTTGAAAGCCTTCAAAGTCATTTGAAAAACACAGACATGTCATGTGAAAATAAAACTTATTCAAAGTAACCCAATTTTTTTGCTACAGCATAAAATACTGTAATTTTAAATCTAAGTATTCGAGATAGTCTGCCTTTAATAACAATATAACAGCGCAGCTAGCAATTTAAATAAGCGTACAAGATTTTTAAAATATACCAACCCATATATTTCCTTTTTCTTTCTAAGTTCTAAATGTTTATTTCCTAAAATCCATATTTTCTAAAACAGTTTCGAATTCTCAGCGTTAATTAAAACCTGAAAACATATTTTTAAAAAAAGAGATACACTTGCAAAATCTTTTCAAAAAGCTTTCGAGGATGATAATTTAAAATAACATTTAAGCGTATTAGCATTTCTAAAACCGTAATTAGCTCCTTTGTTTAGAGACTTCTCGCACAAGGTTAAAAAAAAATTAGCTGATATTGTGATTTTACAGAGAAAAAAAAATATTTTATTCACTGGCATTTTTTAATGCAGTCCAGCGACATAAAATCTCGTTTTAAATTTTGTTACATTTGTTTTTTTTAAAGTAAGGAATAATTTTGATTACATGAAAAAATGAACAATTTTAATGATAAGAGACTGAAAATAAATTGTACACGGTTTAAGATCTCTCCAGAGATTTCAGGTATAATTTTATTATAATTTAATTTTAGTTATCCACAAATAGGAAAACTTTGCAGTGCAAGATGCTTATTAGTGTTCCAGATATCATATATAAAAAATTAGTTAAAAACATGTAGTGTTTTTGACCCAGGGTTTTGAGGAAAAGTTAAATTTCTTATGGCCTTAGAGCTTATGTGGATAAAGTTCCATCAGCAAATGGGGAGTTCTGGTCAAGATACAACCCTAGTGGTCGATCATTATAAAGATACCATCATACTTCCTTTGTTAAAAAATCAGGCATTTCTAAAACCGTAATTAGCTTCTTTGTTTAGAGATTTCGCGCAGAAGGTAAAAAAATTAGCTGATATTGTGATTTTACAGGAAAAAAAAAGTCTCGTTTTAAATTTTTTTACATTTGTCCCTTTAAAGCAAGGATTTATTTTGATTATATGAAGAAATAAACAGTTTTAATGATAAGAAACTGAAAATAAATTGAATAGAATTTAAGATTTGTCTAGAGTTTTAGGGAATAATTTAATTGCAATTTGATTTTAGTTATCCACGAATAAGATAACTTTGCACTGCAAGACGCTTATTAGTGTTCCAGATATCATATCAAATAAAGAACAATTAAAATATATGTTGGATTTTGACCCAGGGTTTTTAAGGAAAATTTAACTTTTTGGCCTCAGAGCTGATGTGGATAAAGTTCCATTTGCAGATGGGGAGTTCTGTTCAAAACACAACCCTGGTCGTTGGTTTCTGTAAAGTTACCATCATACTTCCTTTGTCAAAAAGCAGGGTGTCTCCTCGAGGCTTGAAGACCAGGATTCAAATCTTATTTCGTCCGTCAAATGGTCGCTAAAATGAAGCCCGAGAGTTGATATGAGTAATATTCGGCCACTGGGAAACTAAAAACAAATATTCATCAGGAAAAAACACCATCAAATAATTCCATAAAATATAAACAACGCTATAAGGGCAAAACATCTAGTCCTATGCATCAAAGAAGAAGAGAATAATGCTTTAAGAAAGTCACTGATATAGCACATATTTTCATTACCGGAATTCTTCAAGAGGTAGCATATTGTCTCGTGAATTGGTGATCATATTCGAAGATTGGTTTGGGTAAAAGATATATATGATTACCTAGAGATAAGACAATATTCTGGTTTTCAGTTACTAGATTAATGAGATACGTAAATTTTCTAGTGGGGTTTCTGTTTAACTCTTATTACAGAGTGATTCATCACTGCAATTAATGTGGCTTGTCCTATTTTGTTTATGAAAGTCTGTTTGTTCGAATTGGGAAATCCCACATGCTAAAACTAACAACTTTTGTATTAGAAGACATTCGTGTTTCACACTTTTTAATACGTTACTTAATAATTGCGAGAATTCCTATAGCAGAGATAACATCATCTTAATAGACATTGATTAAAAAATTAAATTAATAACAACTTTATTACTTTTAGGATGAGTAATGAACATATGAGATTTTTCTGTAATTAATGGATTTAAACTACTGAAACTGAGAGAGATTTCGATATTTCGCGGTATATAACGTCAAGAGGCAGTATATGTCTGTTAAACGAATCTCCAAATCCAATAAAGACTTTTCTTCAGCAAACGGACACCCTGGAAGTAATTTGCCATAACGCAGAACGAGAACTCGGTATAAAAAGATTGCGGTACTTTTCCGTTAGTCGGACGCAAGGGATATATCGCCAAATATGGTTCACAAGTCACATTTTCTGTTGCTTTGTTTAATTAACTGTAACTCCCGTAATACTTGTGCGTGAATAAACAAGACATATAAGTAACAATGAATATTTTATTAATTTAGTAAATATTTAGTTAGGAGACCAAAAATCTTTAATATCTTTCAAGGTGTCATCAAAAAGACTGTCGCCACAGAACTTCAGCTAGGTATGATTGCAAATGGTGGCGTGCTGTTCGCCAGTTATATCGCCAGCGTTATATCGCCATATGGTACTCTAACACTAGTCCTCAATATTTTGTGCGATTGTGAAGAAAGCGAATATAGTTTGTGGTTAATTAGTTTCCAAATTTTTATTCTTGGGAATTATGGTGTTATTTAGCTGGGTCTCTGAACTTCATGTTCTCTCAGATTTAAACCCGCTGATCCACCCTCTTCGTCCAATGTTTCGTGTGGTACAATACGTCTTCAAAGTGTAGCCTGTCTATTTACCATTATATCGTTTTCCTAAGGTTGTAAGACTGGCAACTTTTCATTCTCGCCAATGGCGATACATGTTAGGACAAACGCCAAATTCGCCCAGCTAACCGAAAAGTACCAAGATTGCTTTACAAGGACAAAAAATTGGATACCTACGCGGAAGTTGTTTATTCCGCGTGATATGTAATGAGATTAGTGCCATGTGATGAAATGTATCTCTTATTCTATTTTGATAAACTCAAATATTTGTATACACTTAATTTATAAAGGGCTGTTCGTTTCGTAATATATTTGTTATCTTTCGTTTGGTGCAGAATATGCATTTTAAATTCAGGTTCTTTTTAAGATATAATTTAAAGGAAAATTAAAGAATAATCTAAATAGGATCACTCAGCTACTTAAAATCCACAATCGAAATTATTATTAGAACAATTAATCGATTATTATGATACTTATTAAAACATTCCTCTTGCATTCACACTAAATTTAAATTCTAAATTGGATTACTTAGAGTAGAGTTTCCCAAAGTGTGTTCCACGGAGCGCTGGGGTTCGGCCAAAAAATTAAGGGGGTTCCGAGAGACAATCTGACGGCCAAGTCATAATTTATATTAACCACTATAATTTGTTTTATGAAGAATATTTTAATGATTTTTTGTTTAATTCAATAAAAGCCAACTATTAAAACAATATTTGCTTCATACAATATCATATTAAATTTAGGGGAGGAAGGGGTCTATTGATCAAAAAGTATCGGGGGTTCCATAAACTTTGAAAAATATTCTGAGGGTTCCGCGATCAAAAATGTTTGGGAAACACTGATTTAGAGAATGCCCGTAAAACGGTTTTATATGTAACTCAAGATCATATCAAAATCACTCAATCGAAAGTTCACTTGATTACATTTAAGATTTTCGGGTAAATTTTGTTTTAGATCCTTATCAACTAAACCTGGTGTTTCTGTTTGTGGCTTCAGAGGTAACCCATTGCTTGTTTCTCTTCAGGTTCCAAGAATGTGGAGCTGGTTGTACTGGCTACTTGCAGCTGCCTCACTCTTCATGACACCATCCTTGACACAACCACTCAACTCTTCAGAAATTCCCAAGTAAGTATCCTTTACGATCACGGAACTTCAACCTCATAACTTTTGTCACTCTTTTATGGTGTGTTTTGGAATCTTGTTTCCTGCAAGATATTTTAAAAGAGAACTAACGAAAAAAGTTACAATAAGTATTTATGATTCTGGTGTTCCTAAAAGTTGAGCCCAGCCTATAATACTTGGGAATATTTCCGGAATCAAAAGTCAAAAGAGAAACATGGTGTATTTGTAATGGTAAGACATTTTAAGTACAGTCACAGAAAAATAGTTACAAAATGTATTTATTATTCTGGTGTTCCTAAAAGTTTAGCCCAGCCTATATACACTGGTGTAAGAAATTAAGAGAATTTGCAGACTTGGTCGATTATCTCTAGATCTACTGTACCGATTTTAATGAAATTTGATATGTACATACATTGATACAATACAAAACAAATAACCATTCAATAATTGTAATACCTACGCATGATCGTGCGTAACACTCGTTGGAGTCGGAAGGTATGAAACAGCGGTTGAAAGAATAAACAAAAAAAATGTGTTAATAGAGGGGTTAATAGGGGGTATGGTCCCCTCTTACAGATATACAGATCTCGCAGCGTGATTTCATACTTGAAATAAGGCAGTTTATCATTTCCTGTGGCAATTGGTCCCACTCGTTCAGCAACGCTGTTTTCATTCCCTGGATGGTTCTCGGAGGGGGGGGGGGGTGCGAGTTGCAATTGCCCTCCTCAGAGCGTCCCAGACATGCTCTATAGGGTTAAGGTCTCGAGATCTGGTTGGCCAATGCATCCGGCGAATATCCTCACTCTCTAGAAATTCGTCGACCAGAAGAGCTCTATGTGGCCTCGCGTTATCGTCCTTTAAAATGAACTCAGGACCAACTGCACCCCTGAAAAGGCCAACATAGGGCTCCAAGACTTCATCCCAATACCTTACACCAGTCACAGTGCCTCTATCAAAGACATGGAGAGGTGTGCGGCCATCCAGCATGATACCTGCACAGACCCTTAAACCTCCTCCGCCATAATGGTCGATTTCGCGGACATTGGAGGGTAGGTAGCGGGTCCCTGATTCTCTCCATATGAACGTACGGCGAGAATCGGTGTTTAGGCTGAACCGGGACTCATCAGTGAAGAGAACGGTCGCCCATTGATCCATGCTCCAATCTCTATACTCTCTTCATCATGATTAACGGATTATCCTGTTCGTAGAAGTGAGCGGGACGCAAACAGCAGGTCTTCTTGCAAACAACCCTCTCTCATGAAGTCTTTTGGAAACAGTAACCCTTGATACACGGGTGTCTGTGGCTGCATACAAGTCACGAGAGAGCTGAGAAGCTGTAGCACTCCTGTTACACCTCGCTATAATCGACAAATGGCGATCTTCTCTGGCCGTCGTGGCTCTTGGACGACCTTTCGCAGGCTTTCTCTCGATGGATCCGGTATCCTGGAACTGTTTCCGTAAGTTACAAACAACGCTGGGCGTTATATTGAACTCTACAAATTTGGACTTGACTTGATTTTGGCCTGCTTCTAGCCTCTCCCCAATTCGCCACCTCATTCTATCATCTAAACGTTGGTGGTTACTCATTTTTACTGTTACAATTTGAAATTAACCGATTGCTGCAAAATAACACCAAGGAATTCGCCGAGGTGTGCTAGCGAACGAAATGCGTCTTAACTTACGCGCACTTATAAAGCCTGTTTCTTCACTGGCTCCGCCTACACATACGTGTACGCTTACGTATTTGACGTACAAGATTTGCATTCTTGTCGAGAAGAAGTGGTTTTACATTCAGTTCAGTCCTTTTTATGAAATTCGATAAACTATGCAAATTCTCTTAATTTATTTCACCAGTGTACTTGGGAATATTTCAGGAATCAAAAGTCAAAAGAGAAACATGGTGTACTTGTGGGATAAGACATTGTAAGCCCAGTCACTGAAAAATAGCTACAAAAGATATTTTAATACGAAAAAAGCAGATTTTGTTAATGCATTATTCGTGACAAAAAAGGTGGAAAAAATAATATACAGGGTGCCCGGGCAAAAGGTATCCAAAAGTCATGGCTTATATTTACGGAACTACCCATTAGAATTTTAAAAAATATATATTTAAATAGAAAGAACATCTCACCAAATTTAAATATCAATCATAGATTTCTATCATAGTATCAGATTTCGATGTGTGCACCTTTTGTAACACGAATAACGTCTAAATTGTAATCCAGTCCTCTCCAAGTGTTTCGTAGCATATCAGGAGTTTAGACTTTTTTGCTTGGGGATTCATTAAATCCGTTGTCTATATATATAAAACAGTTCCGTAACTGACTCATTCATTCACTGACTGACTGACTGACTGACATACAACGCACAGACCAAACCGCTGGACCTAAAGGGCTGAAATTTTGCATGGCGATTCTTCTAATAGTGTAGGGGTGCACTAAGAAAGATTTTTCAAAAATTCTTCTTAGATTTTTTTAAATTAAATTTTTAAGCTGTTTTTTAAACTTTTTTTACGTTTGCATTTAAAATAATACATTGAGGGTTATAAAATTTATATCACGAGAAAGATCATAAAAATTCCTTCAAAATGAAATTTTTTTCGAATCTTTACCTCCATTTCCTGATTTTTGGTGAATTTTTAAAGATTAATTTTTAGAATTTAATTTATTAAATGCTGATCACGTGATTTCTTTTTCTGGTACTTTAAATAAATTTATCGTCACGTGCAAAAAAAAATAGACAAAAAAATATTTTTTTCTTTCTAATGCGGCAGACGATTGGACTTTATTTTGTCTATAAAAATATCCCTTACGATTTTTTTATAAATATGTTTTTTTTTACATCAATTGTATACATTGATCGTCGTATTTATTATAAATATATATATATATATATATATTTTTTTTTGGAATTAATTGCATACATTGACCGTTGTATTTAATTTCAATGCACTCCGTAGCGAAGCGCGGGTTTTAAGCTAGTATACATATAAACAAAAAATTGGAACTGTGGATGAGTTGAAGAGCGTATCATTCAAGCAATTCGTGTAATAAAGCTTGTGAGATGCTCTTTCTATTTAAATGCTTTTTTGAATTCTAATGGGTACTTCCGTAAAAGTAAGTCAGGACTTTTAGATACCTTTATCCCGGACACCCTGTATTATACCAAGAGTTATTTTTAACATTTTTTAATGACAATTATGCTTAATGTACTCGATAAATAAGGTGCTAAACAGCATCAGTTAACTCTCTTTATTAGAAGTAGAGCTTTTCGTTTTTCGCTATATGAAAAAAGAAAAATATATTAAAAATCAGATTTTTTAATGGAAAAACAAGAAGGTATGTCGAGGTATACATATTTAACGGATGACAAATATAGCTCGTAATTCCTTTCATTTCTTTTCCGGAATGTCCAAGCTCTCGCAATTTCCCGGAAGCTACAAGTGAATTGGAAAGAAATATATTAGATATTCTTAAAATTGCAAAATCAAAGTGGTAAGATGACATAAGTAGCTACGCCAAATAACAGCCAGATGACAATCAAAGGCCTTAGGCGCTGATATTTGGCGTTGGAATCTGTGGTTTGGAGTTTCGTTGCTGCGTAGGAGTTTAAAACTCTTAAGAATAGGGATGATACTGTAAGTTCCAATATTTTTACCACTTCTGTATCAAAAGGTGATTGTAGCCTTTTAAAAAACTAAAACAAAAAGACTGCTAAAAGAAAATGTGTTTTATATCATGCATTTTATTTCGTACGTATCACGAAGAAAACCAATATTTTTCAGAGTCCTAAAAAAAATTTTCATTACTTTTAATAAATAAATTTCAGCAGTTCACTTTTCTTGCCCTTAAGGCTGCTGTATACCAACCCTATTGGATTCATTCACCCCAATGTCAACCTATGGAGAAAATTTGTCTACTATTTACAGCTACATAAATGCTGATAATCCAATAAAAATGGCCCTTTCAGACATCCTGAACTTTTCTTCTCCTTACAACAGGATTCATTTCATAAATTTCTCCCACCAAAGCAATTTATAAGCGTTTAAAACACATTACAGTCGAACTCCGTTATAGCGAACCCGGTATATAACGAACTCATGGATATAACGAACTAAAAATTTGGTCCCACCGTTTTCCTATTGTACGTAATTTAATTATTATTGTGTCAGTTTAATGTAATCGATTTTAGTCGATTTAATTCATTAATGATAATTTTAAATAGATATTATAATTTTTTAATACATCATTATTAAATTAACGTTGTAACTAATGAGTTATACATTTTGTGAACTCATTAGTTAATGGCATTTTTCTTAACGGTTCGGATATTGCGAACCACTGGATAAAGCGAACAAAACCTTTGGTCCCTTGAAGTTCGTTATAACGGGGTTCGACTGTATACCAGATTATTTCTCCCGAATAATTTAAATTAAAAAATATTATTTGCATTTTTTTTAAAAAATTAAAATTGCCTCAAGGTGTAAAATTTCATTCTCTATTACGGAGTACAATTTTTAAAAAAAACTTTAAATCCAAGTCGGAAAACCTTTGACTAATTTTCTCCAAGCGTTAACATTGAAGAGAGCGAATTCAATAGGGTTAGTACATAGCAGCAACAAACAATCTCTGTCGAGACAAGTTTGTAACCTGTATTGAATCTAAAGAGCGAAAATGACAGTGAAATCCAAATATGTAACGTACGACTTAATGTCTTCAATTCAAAACTTTCCACTTGTTTTTGGCTTTTACGAATAATTTTATGGCAAAACATGCGCCAAACCCAGAGACTTACGGCAACAATATTGTAATATTTTCCCATAGAATCTTGTTACATAGAATTCTTTCGCATTTAATGAAAACAAACGAAAAAGACATTTTTCGAAAATCTGTCCCACCTCATCCACGGAAGAAAAAAAAAATTTCTAAAGTTCTTTTCGCATGTAATAAATTTCATTCATTATATTCTATCGCAACCGACTGGCGGATATAGTTAGTGAATAGACAGTTATGAATTTTTACTTCAAAAATACTATCAAATTGTGTAAATGTATAAAAAATTATTTTTATTGAAAGAATAGGGCTCTTTTTTTAACAAAGAGATTAGAATGAAGAAGTCTTATAACGTTGATTCATATTTAATGGCTACGAACCAGATGAACTTATCAAAACGTATAACGTGATTTAACAGACTAAAATCATTATAAATCTAATTTGTATAATATTTCATTTCTGTAATTATAAATCTAATTTCGACACCTTTTCTTATTACATCAAGAGTAAAATCAAGCACGTAGGATTACGTTCCTCCATAACGGTCCTCCGGAAAGCAAAATTTCAGACGTTAAAACCATCCGTCGCCTCGAATTATAATTTTGGCAGCGCGCCAATCCTAGTCTGTATCGTTTGGGCAAACAGTAAACAGTTAAACAAAAACTACCAAAATGCGTCAAAATTTTTTTATACATATATCTATAAATACAGACGTACATATATATAGATATATATATGCATAACACATACATACATATTTACATATAAAAGAGGTAAGCAACGGTAAGTAATCCTAAGTTAATAACCCGCGGTAATTTCGGCCTTTTAGAAGAGACTACCTGAAATTTGTTTTTTTATTTAAATTTTTTTCAATATATATATTTTATTTATACTTTTAAGAAAATGTTTTTTTGGTAATAATTAACAATCCATTAATATTATACGTTTTCATTAGATTATTACTGCAAAATACTAAATTAAAGAACTGCTTAAGTTTGTGCTGATAATTTACGAAACTTATTATAATAAAGTATTTTAACAATAAAAGAATTTTGTTGGAATAGCTGTACAATTTTTTAAAATTCTGTCTTGAATTAGGATATTTGCTTGCTTCTTTTAATAAACGGTTACGAAAAGTTACTTAAAAGTTTATACACTTAACAGTTGAAATTTTCGTTTCTGAAAGCGCAATACTGATAGCCAATAAAACACGGAAAATTCGTGTTGTGTTTTAGAAAAAATATTACTGTTTTTAATTAAATATCTGACTGATATATGGTACAAAGACTACATTACCGACCCGGGGAGTTGACAATTACAAATGAAGATCTCAGTATAAAGATATTGATTCATCTTCATTTAAAAGACAAATACCGCTTCTGTTAGATGTTATGTAAACAAATGCTTCTTCAACTTTATAATCACGATCGTGTCTACGCATTTTTAACTTTAAAAAAGCACAAATACCCGTGACGTATTGATACATAATAAATAGGTATAAAATGTGAAAGGTATTTCAAGCAATTTCTTTAAACAGTCGCATAAAATATTTGCACTAATAATAGAGTGTTGAAATGAATATATAATGTTTCTTTATGTTAATCTGACATCTCAGTAATTTTACTGATATGTTCAGGTATATAACTAACATTATAATTTAACGTAATTGTCACATTTTTCCCACTTTAATGCGATTTTGTGTATTATGCTGTGCTTTTGTAAATAATGAATGGCTAGACGGAAAATGTTAACCGTAGATTCTGACATTTCTCTAGAATATCTATGAGTTTTCTACAAGTTAATCTCTTATATTTCATTTTTTATCCAACAAAATTTATTAGTTTTTACATATCATGAACTACAGCTTCTTCTTTCTGGTCTCAGTGACTCTAAAGCTATTTTCACTATTTTTTCAGATCCTTTTAATACGTTTGCTGCTTTTATTGTTTAAAAAAGATATCGTGAAATCTGCGCTTTTGCGCCGGACTCGTGACATAAGTTGTAGTGTATGAATTACAGCTTCCTGACACATGATCCCGTCTCTTAAAACAAAAAATAAAATGCGACGTTTGTATGCTACTATTATTCAAAATTCATTTTTTGTTTAATTTATCACAAAATTCACGATTTTGTAACGAAAAATAATTATCATTTTTTACATGTTTTTATTAACTCGCTTTCTTTTTTGTGTGTTTGTGAGTTTGTCGAGTTCAAATCTTGCAATCGATTTTTAACTAACTTCCCGACTAGCTAGACATTTGAAACTTTTAGAATAGCTCAGAACACGATTACAATGCATTCTTTTGATACTTTTAGCCATATTTAAGCAGTTTTGAATTATTTTTCGGTTCATTTTGTTTTGTAGACTGGTGCAGCCATCTATCGGCCGGGACGGGAACGAAAAGTTAAACGCAAGTTAACTTCCAATGAACTTCATTTTCTTTCAAGTTGATTGCATAATTCAACAAAAAATTTTTTTAAAAGTATTTATTAATACATAGAATCGTCAAGTTTATATGATTCAACATACAATTTGAAAACATGGTGAATAAAAAGTTATTTTATCTTGTAATTATATAAAGGGTAAGCAGGCAAAATTTTAGCTACTTCACTAAGGTGCTATATCACTAAGGTGTCTACATTAGTGATATATTTCAAACGAATTTGGGTTTTTTTTTCCTTCGATTTTTGCTCTTATGGAAAAACCAATCCTCCGAAAGCCTATAATGGAAACCTTTTATTACAAAAAAAAATTTTTTTTTATAAATTATGTTCCCCACAAATGGAGTTTCCATGCATGTACTCCGTACAAAACGCTCTGTTCCCATTTTTCCGCTCCTAAATTTAAATATTTCTGACACGCACCCATATTTGAACTGAAAAGGGCTTCGAAGGAGTGAGTATAATTTGCATGAAAAACATCCAATCGATCATAAGTTATGAGTTTTTTTTTCCCTTTCATAATCAGAACGAGATGCAATTCACTCATCTTTTTTTCTTATCATTTCAGGTTTGATTCTGAAACCGACAAGCAGATTTTAGACGTCATCCTGGATCGAAAGCGATACGACAGCAGGATGCGACCTAGCAGTAAGTGCAAGCAAAAATCTGTTAGCAACGGGAAAGTCAATAATTTGCGAAACGATATAGTTATGCTTCAGTTAAAAACTTTGTAATGCACTGACAGACAAACACATTTCAGCCTTCATATCTCAATGCTTTCAAAGTTTACTTTCGTGGCCTAAATGTTTCTACTGCTAAGCCGCTGTCTCCAACGTTATTCCTATATCTCAAAACTCAATGCTAATTGACATTTATCTTTTAAAATGCAATTTATGCTTATATTTTAGTATTTTCCGAATAAATATTGCATATTCCTATTATATTGAAACATAATATCAAACTACAGATTTGAGGCTTATTTTTCGAAATTCGTGAGAAATCACAAAATTGCTCTAATTTTTGATCAGATGAAGGTACAGCATTAAATAATATATTCGTTTTGAAGGAAATTTAATGCTGTACAAGTTCATTCCCAAGGTTTTTCTCTCAAATCTACTGTAAAGTATTCCAGAGGCGAAGATAATCAAAAAATTCATTTTTTGAAAAATTTGCAATTTTCTCCGGCTCATTTTTCAGAAACTATGGAAGATACAAATAAACTTTATGTATACATTTTGTAGAAAAATTTGGTCAAATTTAATTTTCATATGAGAATTTTTTTGTACGATCATCCGTTTTCTAATTAGAAGCGAAAAATCAAAAAACGGGACCTTCTTAGGCCCCCCTCCCCCCCTTGCTCCACCCTAGGACCGGGGACTTTTAGTATATTTAACTCCTAACTAGTTCAAACAAATTTCTGAAGTCAGTTCTTTCGCCCTTTGATTTTCCACCTACACTCATGTCCGTAAATTAAGGATATGTCAGCTCCGGCAAATAAAGGTTCTGAAACAAAACAAACGTGACTTATTCATAAAGCCCATTTATTAAACAAAAGATAAAGAAGTTAAAATATGGTGGATGTATGATACCATTCATAAAAACTACGATTTTTGCTCCCTGGTGCAATTGTATAAAATATCTTCTTTACAAAAACTTAATATTGCATGGTTGGTATGAGGGTTAATACATTGTATGCTTCCCATGCGATGAAATACAGTCCGTACAACGCCTAGGCATGCTGAGTTTCAAATTATCGAGCTGATCTTGGAGAATATTACTCCACTCAGCAAGCAATGCTCTCCCAAGTTCCGGTACACATGCAAGAGGTGGTTGACGGGCTGCAACTCGTCGGCCAAGCATGTCCCACACATGCTCTATCGGATTCAAGTCAGGTGAGAATGCTGGCCATTCCATACGGGTGATATCCTCAGATTGAATGCATTCGTTTACGATGTTTGCTCGGTGAGGACGGGCGTTTTCATCCATAAACACAAATTCTGCGCCCATGGCACCCCCTAAACAAACATACATGTTGTTCCAGAATGATGTCCCGATAAATGTGGCCGTTCATGGTTCCGATTTGAACATACAGATCTGTTCTGGAGTCCACTATAATACCACCCCAAACGAGCAATCCTGCACCACCGTAACGGTGTCGTTCAATGATGTTGTCTTGGTGGTATCGGGTAGCTGGAGTTCTCATTATGAAAGTCCGACGTGAATCAGACTGCAAGCTAAACCTGGACTCGTCGGAAAACATCACACAAGCCCACTGTGAGGATGTCCACATCGCATGTTCTCTACTCCAGGCTAATCGCTGCCGACAGTGAGTTGACGTGAGCGGAACGCATCTGACAGGCCTGCGAGCATATAGACAAATATTTCCCAAACGTCTGTACACGGTTTGCCTTGAAACTGTGGTACCCGTGGCTGCAGATAGCTGGATGAGACAGGTCGGATGCTGTGCTCCGTCTGCTTCTTTTGGCAATTACTGCCAAATACCTATCTTCATTCGGCGTTGTAACTCGGGGGCGACCTGTACTGACATTTCCCTCATCTTGTAATCGTTGCCAAACCCTAGAGATGACACTTTGGGCAATTCCAAGATCCTCGGATACTTCCATCTGACAACGCCCACAATCCAGGCGGCCGATAATTCTACCACGTAAAAAATCATACACATGCGTCCTCTGTGTCATAACTATTCGGTTATGGTACTGAGCGGCTTACAGAACGCTTGTGAATAATTTTACTTCTTTGCCACCATTCCTTATTATTATTATTATTATTATTATTTATATATATATATATATATATATATATATATATATATATATATATATATATATATATATATATATATATTTTATTACTAATCCCAGATTGTCTAGCAAGGCTAGATAATCTCCATAAAACCAAAAATTTCTAAAAAGTCTAAAATCAGTAGAGGGTCCAGAAGGACCTCGTCCTTAGTAAAACCCAAACAATTTAAATATTGTTTTTGTTTGGGCAGGGGAGACCATGGGGAGAAAGATGGGCAGGGGAGACCATGTCGGCAGAGCACCAGTGGTACTCCGGGAAGATCTTCTGTCCCTGCCGAAAAGTGAGTCCTTTTATATGACCACTCATGAAGCGCGAGAAGGCCGTTTGGTACTTTCTGGGCTTGATCTGAAAAGACCCACCCGGACTTCTTCCAAAGTACCATGGGTGGCAAGGAGGAGTTCTCCAAAGATGGTTTTGTTTGATCTTCATGAGGGAGTAAATCTCTCTAAAAGTAAGAGCCTCACAAGGACTCATGTACTCCTCAGCCGCAGTCCTGGCTAAAAAGTCGGCCCTTTCATTACCGTCGATCCCAACATGGGAAGGGATCCACTGAAAATGAATAGTGTGTCCAGATGAAAGCCGGTCAAGAAGATCTAAGATGTCCAGGCTAGTCTGGTCCCCAATAATAGTCCAATTAGAGAGGTGCTGAATTGAAGCACGGCTGACAGTTAAAATCCAGACATCGTGAAATTGATCCTCAACTTGACACGCATACTGCAAGCCTTTCCTGATAGCAGATTTAAGGAAAGATAGCCATTCCTTATATACCCCTATAAGAGAGGGGTATATAAGGATAGCCATTCCTTATATACCCCTCTCTTACACTCTCGTCATTGTCACGTACTATCGGCGTCATCTGGTGGCTTCCTGCAATTTGCATATTATTCTTGAAGATGTGTGTGATAATTCTAAAGGTGAAATGTTTACTTTAGAGTTCGATTTCCGTGTGATTCTGAATTATCCTTAATTTATGGACATGAGTGTAGAATCATTCGTTGCCTGGACTACTTATTAATTAAAGTAAATTTTCTAAGACATTCAGAAACAAAATACATGTCTAGAATGCAGGTAACCTTGGACTTCTCAGCGACACATAACTAATGAGTTAGCTGGAGAGAAAGAAATTCCTAAAGTGGAATTTCTGTAAATTATTTCTGGTGACTGAGTAAGTGCAGTCAACTATCCCACTTCGGAAAGTACCATCGTCCATCGCGAATTGTGATATGAAATTTACAACGCAAGATGTCAAAATCCTTACATTATCCTTTTCTAAAACAATTCAAAGGGTACTTAGTTATAGCAAATTATTAAGTTATAACGAATTATTAACTAAGTTATTAATTACTTAGTTATAACAAAATCATAAATGCAAACTTACGCTGTAGAAACGAAATGCTGTTTTAGGTATACTACAAAAATTAAAATAGGACTCCAAGAATACGAAGGCATGTTTAAGATACAAAAGTGGAATACCTAAAACAGGTAAATTCGCTACCCAAAAACATTACACCCTGAAACAGAAAGCTTTCTTTACCTGAAGCAGCATTTCAATTTTACAGTATATACTAGAACTAAAATTCACTGTTAATAGCTGCAAATTCGGCTAAATTGGAAGTTCTAAAGTAGATACAGCTTTCTCCAAACAAAACTGTGTTTAGAAATTAGCTAAATTTACAGTTATTTGTAACAAATTCATTAAACTTTTTCAATTCTGTCTAAGGTTTCACTCGTTTTGGCGCTATTTTTCCTATGCAGAAACATACTATTCATGTAGCATTTAAAAATTCATATTCAACAATCCATGTTCGCATTTATTGAAACTAACCCACCCATGACGCTATTCATAAAGTACAAAGAATTTCAGTTAACTTCTTTACTGCATTAAAACAAAATTTCGTTTTGAAGTAGTTTAATTAAATATTTCAATCCATTCATTTCAACTACAATTCAAGAATCGGAATTAATTGTTACACATTATTTTGTAAAGTAGCTTTTTTGAACTTCATAAAGAAATCTTTTAGAAGTTACTATTTAAGTGGTTTTCCCATTATTCAAAAATATTCAATTTACATATTTTTTTCTGTCTTTTTATATTTTTCCTAGTTCATATTTCCTTCTCTTATTTTCTCAACATAAAGCTACGTAGAGTACATTTCCGCAGTTAATGCATTTTTCTGAAATTTTTGTCGAAAACAATGGGTTCCACTTTCAACAAGATGACAACAATGAAACTTGAAATGATCCTTCTACTTTTAATTTTTAATTTAATGATGAATAGACAGTGACGTCTAAATTTCTTTAATGAGTGACTTAAAATGTCTAGAAGTAGAAATATTTGTGACTTCAATTTTTACAAACTTTGTTTTAAATTACGTTATTGTTACTCATACCTTGTCTGTCGTATTCTTACAGGTATTGTACTACAGAGCAACATTACAGATATTGTATTATAGTATAACGACAGACAAAGCAACTCAAAGTGTTTTATATATATACTAGCTAAAAACCCGTAATTCGCTACGAAGTGCATTCAAATTAAATACAACGGTCAATGTATGCAATTATGCCAAATATATATATATATATATATATATATATGTATATATATATATATATATATATATATATATATATATATATATATATATATATATATATATATATGTATATATATATATATATATATATATATATATATATATATATATGTATATATATATATATATATATATATATATATATATATATATATATATATATATATATATATAAATATATATATATATATATATATATATATATATATATATATATATACAGTCGCACCTCTATTTAACGAAGTCTCTAAATCCCGAAAAAAGTTCGTTATATGGAAAATTCGTTACATAGAGATTTACCTTTTAAAATACTTTAAACTACACAAGACAGATTTTAAATTCATAAACACTAAATAGTATTAATAAAAGTAATTGATAAGACTCGCGAAACTCTAGTTTACCGCCCTTGAGTACAGGCGCGCTGAAATTTTAATTGGTTAAAACGTGACACCTGACCTCATCACGCCGCGTCGGACGAGATCACGTCATAGCTTCTAGAAAAATCTTCTTATATAAGCTTTCTGTTCGCACGTGGACTTCGGGGAAGATCTAATTGATTAATTTGGTTATTCCTAGGTCAAATTTAAATGAGGGATAATGTTATGTTGCGATAAGACAAAGTTAATGAAGGGAAAGGTTTGAAATTCGTTTTATATATATATATATATATATATATATATATATATATATATATAATAAATGCAACGATCAGTGTTTGCAATTGATGTAAAAAAAAAGAAAAAATGTATTTATAAAAAAATCGTAACAGATATTTTTATAGAAAAAATAATGTAGAAGAAAATATTCAAATTAAATCTAATAGAACATACTAAAGAATATAATACAGTTTGAAAATCATTTCTTTTGCTGCATTTTAATATTCTTTTACTGTATTTTTTGGACAATGTACAATCGTCTGCCGCATTAGCATGAAATTTTTTTGTCTATTTCGTTGTTATGCATGTGACGCAAAATTGCACAAAAAGAAAAGAAACCACGTGATGAGCATTTAATAAATTAAATTCTAAAAATTAATCTTTAAAAATTCACTAAAAATCAAAAGATGGAGGTAAAGATTCGAAAGAGATTTCATTTTAAAGTAATTTTTATGATTTTTCTCGTGATATAAGTTTTATAACCCCCGGATTATTATGTTAAATGCAAACTTTAAAGAATGTTACCAAAACAGCTTAAAAATATAATTTTAAAAAATCTAAGAAGAATTTTTCAAAAATCTCTTTTAGTGCATCCCTACACTTTGAGAAGAATCACCATGCAAAATTCCAGTCCTTTAGGTCCAGCGGTTTGGTCTGTGCGTTGTTTGTCAGTCAGTCAGTCAATCAGTTAGTCAGTCAGTTACGGAACTGTTATATATATATATATATATATATATATATATATATATATATGTGTGTGTGTGTGTGTGAGAGAGAGAGAGAGAGAGAGAGAGAGAGAGAGAAAGAGAGAGAGAGAAAGAGAGAGAGAGAGACAGTGAGTGAGTGAGAAATAGATCCAGTAATTATTATTTTTAATGACTGGTCCCTCACTTTGAGTACGACCCCCGATGAATCAGAGTCAGGAGTTTGTAGGGGAACCGGTTTCTCGCCGATTGACCAGCTGGACATGTTTTGCTGTCCTGGGTTGGCAACGGCTAGAGAGATGAGGGATTTCAGATTTGCTCTGTACTAGTAGAAACTTAGCGTGTGATGGTGATGCGTGCTGTTCTCTAAACCATCATCGTTATCTTGCAGTTAATCGAATTAATAAACGCATTAAATAAAACGAGTTGATTTCTGTCATTCGTCCAAATCATGACATATATATATATATATATATGTGTGTGTGTGTGTGTGTGTGTGTGTGTCTGTGTGTGTGTGTAAGTAAGTAAGTAAATTAGGGGACTGTTTGGTTTTGATTTCATTAAGAGAGAGAGAGAGAGAGAGAGAAGATATTTCATTAAAAGAGAGAGGCGCTACTTTTAACCTTAGACGTCTTATCAGGCCTGTTTTGAACGATTTCTTATTATCAATAAAACTAGTAAAATTCCCTTTATATTTTGTTACATGGCTTTTCCTTTCGTCAGGGATACAGGGTTTAAAAGGGACATCAAGAAAACAAAGAAATTTATCAAGAAGAAATTCCCCAACTGAAGAAAATAATGGCGACTTGATTTAGACGAACATGTCTTTGTCGGGCTGCAGAGCAGTAGGCGAATTTCTTTCTACCGGCAAATCACTAAATGAAGTAGAATGTTGTTATTGATTTAGAATTCAATTCGACATCTGTGATTTGTCTTCCGAGGTAATCAAACCTAATGCTTTGCGGCATAAAGAAGGATTATTGCTCGTTATCACACACTAGTCGCCGTAAATCTATTGTGGATTTCAGAGACCTTCACTTTAAAACTTTAGAGACCAAAAATCGCTCAGCTTTGGCTTGTTCACTATGTATTTCATAAATTTGGGCTGCAGTTTCCCACTATGGGTGATTAGTAACTATTTATTTTACAGATAAAATGTCATGGTATAGTGTTTTGTTCAGTTCATCATATACCTTCAATCGATCCAAATTTTTAAAAAAGAATGGAAAAGAAAAATATCAGAGGATTTGAAACAGTTTTATCAATTTATTGGGGAATTGACAAGGAAAAATAATCCATTAAATAATCCATTAAATAATCCAAGCTAAGGGGGAAAAGCACAATCGTGATTTCACGGCTGTGACCATTCAGACGCACCCCAAGCTGAACGTGAGATCACGTCCGTGACCATTCAGAAGCACTCAAAACTAAACGTAATTTCACTTCCGTGACCGTTCAGGCGACACTAAAACTAAACGTGATATCACGTGTGTGACCGTCAGAGGGTTAATATAATGTTCACTATTCTTACAATATGAATATCACTGCTGGAAGTACCTTTCAGACTTCGTAGTTAGACATGAAATTAACTTGTCATATCCTATCCCCGATCATAAGACTAACTGTTATTTGAATAACGTAAATACGACATTTCTCTCGATAGCAAAAATATTAAGTTTCTAAAAATTCACAGAGATTCCTTGAAAGTCTGAGAATAATTTTTTTTTAATGTTTTTTCAAGCGGAGCTGCATTTTTTTCTTTGTGTCAAAGAGGTTTTTACTTTAAAAAAAAAGACGTTCCTGTTCCATTAGCAATTAATGAAATTTAGCAAGTTATCTGACGGTAATGGTTTGTTACACTTCTTATCTTGAAGAGAAAAGGGTATGACCTTTTCCCAACGGAAGTAGTCGTTGAATAAACAAGGTTTGAGTCTCCAACAGTTGCAACATTGTTCGTGTACTTAGGTATCATCATTATTACGTTTTCCTTGGAAAAGCGCTTTACCGAGATGCAAATGAGGTAATGCCATTCGATATAAGGATTATTAGTTCTTTCCGAGGACGGAATATAATCCCGTAATTTAGCTCAAGTGGAAAGAAACACGTCATGAAAATGTACTGCATGGCTTATATACCGATACAGCGGAAAGCGTATTATCCACATAGAAGAAAGACTGAAAAGTAAATAAATAATAATAAACTTATAGAGAAAAGCTCACTTCTACCCGCACTTGGATGTATATAATTAGAAGTGGCACTCTATTTTAATTTGATACAAACACAGTTTATACATGAAACAATGTTTATTGAATTCGTTGCACATATAGAATTTGCATTTACAGCAATAAGCATACGTACTACTTGTATGGAATATATATATATTAGCATTCAATAAAAATACAGTTTGACTTACTCACAAACCAGCAGAGAGTCAAACCAGCAGTTCTGCTACGTAAACTTTGGGCCTGCTAAGCACAAGCGCCGGTTAACACCTGGAACTGCTTACCTCGTAGCTCCATCTCGCTTATCTATCAACCTTAACAACCTTTTTCAACCTTAACAACCTTTTTTTATTAATCAAGCTCCATGGTATTTATACCAAGCGCGTATGCCGAAATTAGCATATGTCAAGCAGCTTCTTTAATTCATTCACTCAAAAGTTAGATTCTTGTGAATCGAATCTTATGTATACCTTACAAACTCTTAGCATGTATGAAAACAGTATAGTCATAGTATATTCCAGGGGTGGCCAACCTGCGGCTCGCGAGCCACATACGGCTCTTTGAAGGATCATTTGTGGCTCTCGATAAATGTACCGATTTCCCTTTCATTTTTGTGTTATTATATTTTAAAAAATTATTATCGTTCCGTATGTGTTTCAAAATGTCTTTTGTGGCGGGAACGAGGGTTGCTTCAACGTTCATCGTCAACCAAAACCAAAACTAAATAGATATTAAAAGCAAAACAGCGACTGACGGCGACGACAACTCTTGACAGCAGCATGAAGTGGAAACTTCACGACTTTATCCAGTGTTCGGCGTCCGACGGTCATCACTTATGGCGGGAAAGAACGCCACTAGTCAGGCTCAGCGTCGAAAATAAATCAGCCAACTGGAATCAGGTCTAACGCCATCTCAGAAGGTGAAGATATTTATTTAATTACAATAGCACATACATAATTAATTTAATTATATTTACATATATACAATTTTAACATTAGGAAGAACAACAACCACATTCAACGGCATTAGAAGATCAACTACTAACCCCAACGCCTGTCTGGCGGGAGTTTTTCCCCGGAAGCCCCTCTCCCTTTTTAAAGACAAAAATAATGAGAGGACACTTCTTCGTGGCGCGTAGTGCCCTCTACTCATTAGAGAAGATACTTGCTGAGGAAAAAAGGGTTGGTTACACTTTTAAATTACTGACAACAAATATGAAAGACTGAGTGCAACGTTGTAACAAATACGAACATAAACAGTGGCGTAATCGTCCGTAATCGACCGACTCCAGACCGATTTTGAATTTGTAAACTTTCATTGCAACGGACAGTTGACATTGTGCTCTGGAGGAAACAATTTGTATCACTCTTGCTACGGATATAATTTGTAATCTGGAATTTTTGGTAAGTTAACTATAATTTGTTTCGTAGTATGTAACACGTGTTGTTATTGTTTAAATAACACAAAACTTGTATTTTCTAAATTTCTTTATTTATTTCCAGTTCTTTTAAAAATATGACGACAGAGAACGAAAATAAAAAAAGAAAATACGAGCAAGAAAATAGAAGTTTTAAGAATGGGTGGGAGGAGAATTTCTCTTTATTGACAATAACGGAAAAGCATTATGTGTTATTTGTAATTCTACGGTCAAAAATTATAAAGCTAGCAATTTACGTCGACATTATGAAACCAATCATCCTCAGTTTTCTAATCAGTATCCACCAAATTCCAAATTAAGATCAGATAAACTTGCTTCTTTAAAATCAAATTTAATAAACAACAGTCAATTTTGATGACCTTTAGCAATCAAGCTAATAATGTGGCTGAAGCCAGTTTTGTTATTGCTTGGAATATTGCTCGTGCAAAACGTCCGTATGGAGAGGGAGAGTTTATTAAAAAAAACTTGGAAGATGTACTTAAAGTTTTAGATCCAAATAATGCAGGATTGCACAAAGTTGTTTCGCAGATTCCCATGTCGAGACACACAACCGAACGACGCATAACTGCAATTAATACATGTCTTGAATATAATTAAAAAAATGATTTGATGAACTGTATTGCATTCAGCTTAGCCCTTGACGAATCGACAGATATCACAGATCTTCCGCAATTGGCAGTTTTCATACGTTTTGTTTCACCTGACTTTGTTGTTAAAGAAGAATTATTAGATTTAGTATAACTTCAAGAGTCAACCCGCGGTGTCTATATTAAAAATGCATTAGATTCCATAATGAAAACTTTTGATGTGCCTCTTAATAAACTTGTAATCATTGCAACTGATGGAACTCCGCAATGCTGGGTAAAAAAATTGGTCTTATTGGGCTTTTAAGAGATGATTCTCAAATTCCACAATTCATACCGATTCACTGCATAATTCAACGAGAACATCTCGTTACAAAATATTTAAAATATCCTGATGTTATGAAAACAGTGTTACACATTGTAAATTACATTCGCACCAATGCAAAAAATCATCCACAATTCAAAAATTTCCTTGAAGAATTAAAGGACGAAGAACTTCCAAATGACAATTTCTTTTGCATTGTTAGATGGTTATTTGGCTACAACGTATTAAATCGATTTGTAGATTTGTTTGATCCGATAACTGCATTTCTAAAAGAAAAGGAAATAACCTATTTAGAATTAGACGATGAAGAGTGGTTACATAATGTTTTTGACTGATATCATGGAACATTTGCAAACACTGAATTTACAATTGCAGGGTAAAGATAAAATAATATCTGACCTCTCACAGTGTATATTTAGTTTTCAAACTAAATTACAAATTTTTCAAAAGCACATTAAAAATGAAACATTTTGTCATTTTCCTCGAATTAAAAAAAATTTGTTCCAATATTAAACGAGAAAAACTCAACGAGTATATAAAAAAGCTAGAAGGAATATTGATGGAATTCCAAAATAGATTTCAAGACTTGAAATATTTTAAATCGTCTCTTGATTTTTTCTGAATCCATTTGAAATTAACATAATTCAAGGTGAGTTTTCCATTTCCAATATACTTATAACCCAAAAACCATCTGGAGAATTAGAATTAATAGAGATGCAAGAAGATCAAGCTCTAAAACTAAAATATAAGTCGACGCCGATTACTCAATTTTGGAAATTTGTACCAGAATCGAAGTATCCTGAATTAAAAAAGGCTGCTTGTCAAATTATTTCAATATTCGGAACAACGTACTTATGTGAATCATTTTATTCCACTTCAAAATTCATGAAATCCAAACACCGATCAGTATTAACTAACCAGCATCTCAAAGAATTACTGAGAAGTGCTGTCTCCAATTATTCACCAAATTGTAAAGAATTATCAAGAAAGTAAAATAAATGTGTTTAATTTTTAATATTTAAATTCAATACACATATTTTGTACTTTTATTTATGTTTTCAATAAATATAATTTCTGTAAAAAAAAAATTTTTAATACATTTTTTGCATACCTTTTAAATACATATTTAATTGCGGCTCGCGAAAAATTTCAAATTTTGAAAAATGGCTCGGACTATCAAGGATCTTGGCCACCCCTGGTATATTCATTCATTCATTCATTCATAAATTGCATTTTTTCTATTAAGTGGTGCCTGCTGTGATGGCGAGCTTGTATATATTTCGTCATCATAACTTTTCATAATCTTCTCCACATTCAGTACACAATTCAACTCTTTCTAATCTAATGTGGCTCAATGCAGACATTACGTTGCGAAACATCAGTAAATTTATCGAGTACCTCCATCGAAATGTTAGAAGTTTTATATTTATGCTATATTTCACAATCATGAGTATTTTCTGAGGATTATACCCAAACATCAACAATATCTTGGAAACAATTTGGAAAGAAAATGGCAGTTGTGCACGAAGGACATTACATTTAAGGCATTTTTCTCACTCATCGCTTTTAAAAGAACTCAATCTCAAACCAAAACAAAATATCTCATTTTCTTCACCTTAATCTCCAAAAAATAAAAATCTCAATTTTTTTTTGGGTATAGATATTTGTTGACTCCTTCTTAAATGGAAAGCAAAACATTTTATCCAATCATAAAAATAACTATGATTCGAATCAATTAATTATAAATTTTATTGTCCTTTCATTAAAAATGGGCAAGTACGAGAGGGAGTACGAGCAAGGTAAAAATTTTCTGACAGAAGGGAGATTAAAACTCCATTAGTTTCTTAATTGCATTCATTACGTGTGTTGATAAGTAAAAGAAAAATGATATTTCCAGTGCTGCGTCAAAATTATTCATCCTTCAATTATGCAAAGATGACAAAATGCGATATTTATAATAGCATTTATTAAAATTGATTACTGGATTTCGAGCCCCTAACACCTGAGATAGCGAATCGGAAAAAAAAATAAAATCTCTTTAACCAAGTCTTTTCGACAGTCGCACATTTGGCAGAGTCGAATCTCAACATTACCCTGGAAAGACTCCATGGTTTTATTCTATATAAAGCTTTGTAAGGTATACACAAGATTCGATTCACAAGAATCGACTTTTGAGTGAATGAATTAAAGAAGCTGCTTGAGATATGATAATTTCGGCAGACGCGCTTGGTATAAATACCAAGCAGCTTGATTAATACAGAGGTTAAGGAAGGTTTTGTTAAGGGTGATAGATAAGCGAGTTAAGGGAGCTACGAGGAAAGCAGCTCCATGCTATCCTGCGCTAGTGCTTAGGGGGCCCAAAGTTTACGTGGCAGTACTGCTGGTTTGACTCTCTGCTGGTTTGTGAGTATTTGCAAAGTGTATTTCTATTGAATGTTAATATATATATTCCGTACAAGTAGTACGTATGCTTATTGCTGTAAAAGCAAATTCTATATGTGCAACGAATTCAATAAACATTGTTTCATGTATAAACTGCGTTTGTATCAAGTTCATTTAGAGTGCCACTTCAAATTATATACACCCAAGTCTGGGTAGAAGTGAGCTATTCTCTACATCTTTGTTATTTTTTGGTTAAGAATTGGATATTTCAATCGTTTCCTTTAGTCGATTTCTTGCGAATCTTCTGCAATTATTAATGCCACTTTCCTTCGGGCATTAGAGGAAGAAGTCAGTATTTCTAAATTTAGGATGGTCAATGAATGCTAATGGTCAATGACGGTAAGTGGAAAATTCAAGTACACAACGGTGTTCAGCAAGTTTGGTGAGTCAGACAGATCATCTGAAGTGTGTCCGTAGCAAATTTGTACCAAATCGAATCCAGATAACGCGAATTCCGTGAATGAACTGCTGTCATAGAAGGAAGACATAGCAACTAAAGAAGGAAGACATAGCAGGACGGTATTTATACAAGGCGTTAGAAGTTATTTATGAGACAGAAGACAAGGTTTGAGCCATTCGGTGTTACCGAGTTATACACGTTGGGACGCCTTGTATAACTTGGACTTACAAAATGACTCAAATCATGTTTTTTGGACTCAAAAATTTTTTAAATATCATTATAGTATGGATGTCGCGTTTTTAGAGTTATACAAGGTAGGACTCTTTGTACAACTCGGACTCACAGAATGGCTTAAATTATGTTTTAGGATGCAAACTTATTTTAATCTGTGTTTGCTGCTCAAAGGATGTCAAGTCCAAAATGGGCTAAAATGAGATATCAAACCAGGCATGCTTGAAAAATCAAGGACTACTTAACGGTACAGAAAGCTAAGTCCAATTCCACTCCTAATATTTTTATTCATTAGGAAAATTTGGGATGTGTGAAACAAACCACAAACCTGTTAGTGTTAAAGGGTTATGTCCCAATCAAGGACTTAACAGTTTTACTCAACAAAATAAAATTGAAAGAATTTACTTTAAAAAAAATTTAAAATTAAACTTTTAAAAAACTGACTTTACAAAAGTTGTTTTTTTCATCCCGTTTTTCTCAACTACGATTTTGGACTGGACAATCTTTACACTGCAAACTCAGAAATATCCTCATAGTTTTTGGATGTCAAGTTTTTGGACTATATACAATAGGGCGGAGCGTAAAAAAAAAAGTTTTCCGATTTGTTTTTTCCCTAGTGCGGAAAAGTTGGGTACTGGTGGGTAGTCAACGTATGCAAAGTTTGGGAAAAACAAAAATATCTTCCGTCTCCATTTCGACCATGATTTTTAGCAGATTTTACCATACAGTTAAAAATATGTATTTCCATTGTTTTGTATTCGCTTTTCGCTTTGTCTGAAATGAAAATTCAGAAAAAAACCCCAGAACTCACCACGGGGAGGTGGCTGCATTGCGAGTTCCACCCGTGCCGACCATCCAGCCAACCATACCGGCACTTAACTCCTCGCAGTTATTTTGGTTTTACTCGGTACTCGCATTGGTTTCAAATGATGGCATAGCTTTTCTCGACTCTGTTCGGGTTCTAACTAAACCGGTAGCTTATTTCCTCCACACACAGCCGCAGAAACCTCTGTTACTAGTTTCACGAAACGTTCAACACTTTGGGTGTGGCAAGGAATTTTTAGGCATCCATGTGTTGAGCTACAGACTCTCCACTGGAAATCAAATTTCTCAATTCAAATTTTCTTCTGTCAATTGGGGGGTTCTGTCAAATTACATTTCTGCCAATCAATAAGGTTTAAATATGAAACTGGCTCGAAGTTGAGTGACGGAATGTTGTAGTGTCTGATTCCTTCCTTTTTCCCTTTCTTGCTCGTAAAATACTACGTAGTCCAAGTTCTCGAAGGACTGTCTGTCGTCTGTGATCATTGACAAGATTATTGCTTCCGGGTGGCCGAAATAGCCATTTCTCTGGATAATGGATCGACCACAGTCTTTAAATCGTTTTAAGATAGCGTGAGACGTTTATTGTTCTTCCAAATTCGTGGACCATATGTGCAATATGGATTTATTTGACTGTAAACCACATGGTGGGTACACTTCATGATGAACTCTGCCAGAGTTTGAAGTTGGTTTTGAAGGCCTCGACGATTTAATGTATGAACGCTTTATTCCATTTGCAGTTGTTAGCCAACGTGCATGAGAACATTTTCCCAGGGTGCTTTTGTGACAACTTGATGAGCAGTTTCGATTGTGACAGCTTGACAATATCCCAAGCTATCGCTTGTGTGTGCTAAGATACTTATGTCGATTTTCGGAATTTGCTCGAAATGTCTCCAAATCTCACAACTGGAAGGTTTTTACCAATTTGCCAATGCTTCCCAGTAGGACCAGAAAATGCATTAGGGGCCACTCGTTCCCCATCCAATGCTGCACTAAATGTCGGAGTGGCAACTCATTTGCGTGTAACTGCAGATAAACCAGTGCAAGGGTTTCACAATGGCTTCCCCAGAAGGCGAATACGCCGATTTTATAGCCAGTATTAACGACTGTTCCATTGCACCCCATTGCTGCTAGTTGATGAATGTCAATATTCTTATTCTCCATGAATTGCAGCATCATTTGAGAAATACTCAAAGCTGGTGATGAGGTTAGTGCTATAGTGTCCAAGATACTTGCTTCCAGGTTCCTTAATCTTTGTAACATGTTCTTCCAGCACTGTTTTTCTGGTACATCTTCCTCCTACGCTCTCTTGCATTAAGATTTTGGCCTTCCTTCCATCAAAATTAAGTCACTTCAGTGGTTTCAGCTGTCTTTCATTTCCTTGCTGATATTCTGTCCGAATTTTTTCCCTCTCTCTTCTTAGTTTATGTCTATCAATTACATTTCAAGTGTCTGTTTCGGTAATCATCTCCAAGTCTTCCAAAACAACGCTTGCAATGATGGCTCCAGCCCGATCTGAAACTCCGGTTCTGTCTCAAGCTATAACTACTGCTGGGTATCGGCTTGATCGTGACGTCTTTTTCCCTTCAGATTGAGTCATCCTGGATGTGGATGGGGAAGGCTTCAAGTAATCTGTATCACTATCGGAGTTATGTGCATCCACGTCAGAATCTAGATCAGGAAATATGAGCCTAGGTAGAGTAACAGATGGCGAAATGTTTATTTTAAGACTTACTGCTTCTGTCTCTTTCTGCTTCCTATCGGCTCGTTTCCTCAGCTTTCAGTTTCTTTTAAGTCAATTTCCCTAAGTGCCCGTATATATATATATTTAAGGTATATATATATATATATATATATATATATATATATATATATATATTTAAGGAAATTTCCCTAAGTGCCCGTTGGTTTATAAGAAAAATTCTTTCCATTTCAGGGATCCTATTATGCTTTGGGCAAGAACATTTGTTAAACGAAACACACTTACATGAAGAAATGTCGAACAATTTCCGTGAGTCTTTCACGAAGGTTTTAAGCTTCGTTTCTAAAGTTGTTGTTGACAATGTTTTCATGCCAATATATTTCTTTACCTTTCTGCACACAGTATGTCAGCTGCTTCCTTTCTTTGTTAAGTTTCGAATTACCTCTGTATTTTATTTAAGAACAAAATGCCGAGTTGAATAGAAAACAATGGAAATACACATTTTTAACTGTATGGTAAAAATCTGCTAAAATCACGGTCGAAATGGAGACGGAAGATATTTTTTGTTTTTCCTAAAATTTTGCATACGTGACCTACCCACTAGTACACACCTTTTCCACACTAGGGCAAAAACGAAATCGAAAACTTTTTTTTTACGCTCCGCCCTATTATACAATGTGGGAAACTTTGTATAACTCGGACACAAAGAATTGCTACAATCATAGTTTTCAGATGCAAAACTTATTTAAATATCATCTCACATAGAATTTATTGTGCTATAACCATAACCTTAAAAAGTTGTCAGTTTTAGATTTGTGTGACTTTTCTGTTGCTAATAAGACTTGATCATATGAAGTAGTCAAATAATAGTCATTTAAGATAAATGAACATAAAAAAAATCCTAAAATAATATTTTTACATGGAGCTAAACATTGTGCGAGAGTGATAAAATGGAAAATATTGGACAAGTATGAAATATGTGAGTAAAATCAAAATCAAAATCAAAGAACAATATGTTCGCATTTACGGGTGAGTACCAAAGTATGTCCTGGATATCATGTTTAACAATCTATATATATAAAACAGTTCCGTAACTGACTCACTGACTGACATATAACGCACATACCAAACCGCTGGACCTAAAGGGCTGAAATTTTGCATGGCAATTCTTCTTATAGTGTAGGGGTGCACTAAGAGAGATTTTTGAAAAATTCTTCTTAGATTTTTTTTTTTAATTAAATTTTTAAGCTGTTTTAGTAACTTTTTTTAAATTTGCACTTCAAATAATAATTTGAGGGTTATAACATTTATATCACAAGAAAGATCATAAAAATTCCTTTAAAATGAAATCTTTTTCGAATCTTTACCTCTATTTTCTGATTTTTGGCGAATTTTTAAAGATTAATTTTTAGAATTTAATTTATTAAATGCTGATCACGTGATTTCTTTTTCTGGTACTTTCAATAAATTTATCGTCACGTGCGTAACAACTAAATAGACAAAAAGATATTTTTTTCTTGCTAATGCGGCAGACGATTGGACATTATTTTGTCTATAAAATTATCCCTTACGATTTTTTAAAAAATATTTTTTTTTCTACATCAATTGTATATATTGACCGTCGTATTTATTATAAACTAGCTGAAGTACCCGGCGATGCCCGGGATTTTAAGAATGTTTGTTGTTAACCAAAATCAATTTAAAAATTAACACAGTATAAATAACATAAAAAATATATGTGAAATGTTATACACGTCTCAGATTTTCAGCCTTTCATCATTGTAATACTAAAATCTGAAAAGTAAAAATGTCAAATTCTCTAATGTTTGTTAACCAAAATTAATTTAAAACTAAGCACAGTATAAATAACAGAAAAAATCCTTGTGAAATCTATAAATATTAAATTTATAATAAACTCCTCAGAATTCAGCTAGAATCAGCCTTTCATCATTGGGGTAAAAAAAAGCTGCAATTACAGGTTCAGCAGAAATTTCCAATAGAACAATGATATGACTGCAGCGTTGCCTCTTAAAAAATGAAGTGTTTGATTGAGGGCTGCAAACCATTCAACTCCTCTCCACATTTAACTCCTATAAACATCCTCTACATATTAAATTCCTTTTCTCTCCATAATAAACTCCTCAGAATTTTGGTATATTCAGCCTTTCATCATAGTACCACTAAAAACTGAAACATCCTCTCCAGAAATATAAATTTATTAATTTCAATAATTAAACACACACAAACATATAAATTACGCAAAAGTTTTTTAACCAACATTTGAATAATTCGTAAATGAAAAAGCATATGAAAATAAAGATAAGAACTTCCGGAATCGAAATTAATTACCCTTAATTTTTAATTAATAAAAAACCAACATAATATGAAAAAAAACGATAGTTGTTTAAAACCATATGAAATAAAGCTATTATAAAGATAATAATAAAAAAAGCATAAAAAATAATGCTCGCGCATGAAGTTAACGTTACGATATAAAGATAGTATATAATATAAACCGCGTGCATAAAATATTAGCTTTTCAAGCGAAATGAATTAATTTTTAGAAAAAACTACTTTTAATCGAGAATTAATACATTACACAAAATTTTGATTTTGCCAACTTTCCACCCTACAATTTACACCCTACTTCTTTTAAATAGGGTGTAAATATAAAGTTTTAACAGCCAATTGAATGCCAGTTAAAAAACGATTGTTGTTTAAAATCATAAAAATTACGCTTATTATAAGATAATAAAAATAAGCATAGGAAAATAATGTGTACGCATGAAGTAAACGTTACGATATAAAAATAGTAATAAAAATCTATATATAAAACAGTTCCGTAACTGACTAATTGACTGATTGACTGACTGACATACAAAGTACAGACCAAACCGCTGAACCTAAAGGACTGAAATTTTGCATGGCGATTCTTCTTATAATGTAGGGGTGCACTAATAAATATTTTTTAAATTAAATTTTTAATCTGTTTTGTAACTTTTTTCAAGTTTGCATTTAAAATAATAATTTGACGGTTGTAAAATTTATATCACGAAAAAGATCATAAAAATTCCTTTAAAATGAAATTCTTTTCGAATCTTTACCTCCATTTTCTAATTTTTGGTGAATTTTTAAAGATTAATCTTTAAATTTTATTAAACGCTGATCATGTGATCTTTATCTGGTACTTTACATAAATTTATCGTCACGTAACAACGAAATAGACAAAAAAAAATATTTTTATTTTCTTGCTAATGCGGCAAACGATTGGACATTATCCAAAAAATATTAAAATACAGTAAAAGATATGTTCCTCAAACTGTACTATATTCTTTAGTATGTCCTATTAGATTTGATTTCAATATTTTCTTCTACATTATTTTGTCTATAAAAATATCCCTTACGATTTTTAAAAAAAATATATTTTTTGTCTTATGGTTAGAATACTAAAAGTTTAAAATAGTGGCGCCATCTACTGAACACCTGTGAATCGAGAAAAAGTTGTTATTTATTAATTAAAAATATTGGAAAGTTCTTGTGGATCTGTAAATATACATGTGGTAACAGTTTTAAAATTATAAATTATCAACCTACACAGGTGATAATTTATCCGGCGTTGCCCGGGATTTTAAGAATGTTTGTTAACCAAAATCAATTAAAAACTAAGTACAGTATAAATAACATAGAATAAAAGCATGTCAAATGTTATACGCATGAATAAAAAGAAAATCCAACAAAAAAAACCATAAATTTACAATATTTCTTCAGAATTCAGCTAGATTTAGCGTTTCATCATTGGAGCAAAAAAACCCTGAAAAGTAAAGCATAAAATATATACATTATAATAAACCACTAAAAGCTGAAAAGGAAAAATGTCAAATTGTCTTTAGGAAAGTAAAGAATTTTGAAAAGTAAAGCTGAAAAGTAAAAATGTCAAATTGTCGAATGTTTGTTAACCAAAATCAATTTAAAAACTAAATACAGTATAAATAACATAGAAAAGATTTAGCCTTTATCATTGGACAAAAAATCCTGAAAAGTAAAACATAAAATATATAAATTTATAATAAACCTACCAAAATCCATTAAAAACTAAACACAGTATAAATAACATAGAAAAAAAAGTATACGAAATGTTATACACATTATTTTTTTTTATTTTATTTTTCATTATTAATAATTTTTAAAAAATAAAATAAAATAAAAATAAAATAAAAATAATAAAAAATAATAAATAAATAATAATAATAATAATAATAATTTAAAAAATAATAAAATAAAAGGTGAAATAAAAAAGCCTCTATAAAAAAGCTGAAAATACAGGTTTAGCAAAATGTGAACGATCCGTATTTGAACACGCGGCGTGTAGCGTGGTAAATGAACGCTTTTACTGAATGCGCCACAATGACATGTTACTTTGTTGCGCAAAGAGGAAAATATTTGACTAAGTTTACTGGAAAGTTGCTATGGGTTGGTGAATATACATGTATTTATGGAGTGAGAGGAGTTTTAAGTCAGAAATAAGTTAGCAGGATAGAAGCTTAGTCTTCAACTCTTCAATAGACAAAGACATAAGCGAGGGGGTTGTAGTAGCGATTAAAAAAGATCTCGTGACACTTAGCGTGGTTGATTCGAATTTTCCATCGCGTGTGGTAGTGTCAATATGCCGTTGGATCCGATTTATTTTAGAGTAAAATCTGACTTGAAAGATTATTATTTTCATTTATTATTCTGGTTTAATATATAACTTGAAACTTTTTGATTTTATTTATTTTTATCTTTTCGCTCGCTGTTTGCCAGCTAACCCTAACGCAGACGCCATATTCAGAGGGGTGATTCCACAAAGTGTAACAGCTTACATTTAGTTTCAAAATTCTTGGTTTTTTATTAATTAAAAATCAACGGTAATTAATTTCGATTTTTGAAGTTCTTCAGACCCTCGGCTGTTTTTAAAGACGCCTGTATGTAAAATTTCACGATCGTTGCTCCTAAACTGTGGATTTCTATACAATTACAGAGATACAAACATTCATTTTTATATATTAGATATATATATATATATATATATATTTATTTTTTTTTGCATTAATTGCATACATTGATCGTTGTATTTAATTTGAATGTACTCCTTAGCGAAGTGCGGGTTTTCAGCTAGTACTTCCATAAACAGTTAATGTGTATGCCTAGATTCACTGAAACGTAAATTTACAAAAGAAATTTACGAGGCTATATATAAGTACTTTCAAATGTGGAAGGAATATTACTCACATGCATATGGTAGAAGACGCTAAATAAAATCCTGTATTATCCTAAAATTCATGGTTTGATCTTCAAAGGACTCATTAAAATAACAAACCATCACAAATCTTCCCATTGTTAAAATAATTTACAAATCTTTGTATTTATAAGTTATCCATAGTGTCTATAAAAATCTATTGTTCTCCAACTAAATGAAGAACTATAATCATTAATCAAATCTATTTCCAACATTTTATTATGCTCGAGTATTATAAAGAGTTTTGTGTTTTTCTTTAAACTAGAAATAAGTAATAAAATTATCATTGCTGTAATATATATAATGGTTTCTTAGCAATTTTTCCTCTTCTTTTGCAGATTACACGTTGGTAAACGTTACCGTCCTTTATTATCCTTATCATCTCCTGATGAATCTAGTCTAGTAAGTAAATACGACTTTTACCTTTATTACTGTAGTCAATGTTGGTAATATGTTTAATTATGAAAAAATTAAATTAAAATTGAAACTTTAAATATTCCGAATGATAAAATAGTTTTATGTTTTTTTTTTTTTAACTGCATGTGTTTCTATTATGGTACTTGTGATAGTCATACCCCCTTTATATTTCTTTCAATTCTCAGCAAAGATAAGAAAATCCCAGTACATAAGTTTCACATAATGTCTGCCTACAGGAAAATAAATGCCAAATTTATTTTGTATGGATCACTGAGTTTTAATACTGGACCGTATTAATAACCTTTCAAAATCTTGATTCCTTGAGATCAGTCTTTCAGTAATACTTTTTTTTAACTCAATATTTTGAAAAATTAATCTGTTTTTAACAAAATAATATTTTATTATATCAAAAAGCTTATAGATAGACATGAAAATCTGGTTAAAGCCTCATTTAGAAAAAAATATAATTTATAAAATATATTTATCAAGTTAAAATAATATATTTATTTTTTGTTTAGAGATAAAATGTATCCTTTCCATCTTCTAAATTCACCAGATTATTAATAATTAATACTACTTAGAATACATATCGCCATGTTTAAGTCACAAGAATTTTTTAAATGTATATTTTGTTCCCGTCAACATATACAAAGTAAGTTTTCAACTTTCATTTTAGAAAAAAAAAGCGTAATTTCATTTTTAGAACGAAGTTTAAATATTTAACTTTGTTACATTTTGGCCTGATAAAAAGTTTGGGTAAAAAAAGGCGATAAGCAAAACGAGTGAAACAAATGTACCAGTAATAAAAGAAAGGATAAATTAAAATATGTATCGTTTAAAAACTTCTTTTATTGTACTATGAGTTTATATATAGTGTCGGTTCTGATCTTATAGGTTGTCCGAAACTTTTCATACATTTAGAAAATTATATTTAATTTTGATGCTGTTTAATCCGTAAAAACATATGATCCATAACACTCACAAAGACTAAAGAAAAAAGATACTCACATTACGTATATATATATATATAGCTAAGAGAGATAGTGTGTGGGTGTGAAAACAATTTAAAAACATAAAACACTCACACATACACAGAAAAATTGAATTTTACCAAAAATTAATCATGTCTTTCTCTCTTTTTGAGAGCCATTGAATTATGGCATTTAAATTGAAAGTCTTTACATTTATGTAGCTAAGTATTTTTTTCAGTTTGATTCTTATCCAACGCTATTTTGACCAAGACAAACTGTCTATCATTATTTTTGTATTCACAACTTATTTACACTAAAGAAATATTTTTTTCTTATTAATTTTGAATATATTTAACACCCCAAATCGGATAAAAAACACTATCATAAATTACAGAAACGATGAAGCAAAGTTTTTAAAAAAGTTGTTATAAATATTCAAAATATTTTTCTGAAAAAACTTAATTTTACGAATGCCATTTTCCTTTCTTTTCTATTCATTTCATTACTGACATTTAGATAATAAATTTTTGACTTTCATAACACAACTGGTTTGTTTTTCCTTTAATTTATTTGCATCTAATTTCCAATGTTACCTGAACTTTTATCTATTCGATATTTGATATTAATGCAACAATTGTGCGTCCACACATGAAAAGTTAATTTTTATTTTCAAATTTTTTTTATTTATAGAACAGCCATTCTGAAATTCTGACATGAACAAATTATGCACAATGCTAACATAAAATAACGATAAGAATATGATAGTAGAATTTAAAATATTTGTGAAAAAGCTTAATTTTACTAACGATGTTATTACCTATTATTTTCAACTAGTTATAACAAGATCTAACTTCAGATCCCCAGTTCTAACACATAAGTTACTTGATTTTTAAATGTATGTTTAGATAAATAGATACATCACGTTAGTCTGAATTCGAAATGCTATTGCAGTATACAAGCAGATATTGAATAGTTGTAGAGAGAATATGTAACTACACCTTTAAGAATTACTCCTTCTTTACCACTGATATACAATATTGAAAAAAATGTGTCAGACATAACATTGAATTGTTGAAATGGATTTGGAAGTTATAAGTCTTATTGAAACTGGTTTAAGTGGCATTCATTTTTATTTTATTTTTCTAAAACTTTTTTCATAATATCATGATTTAAAAGTTAGCCAATAAATATTCCTTTATGTTATGTATATGCCCTAACATTTTTTCAGACGAAAAAAAAATAGCAAAAAGTTCTGGTTAACACTAAATCTACTTGTTAAAATTAAAATAATGCACAAAGTAAATATTTTTATATCATAAAAAAATTCTTAATTCCGGGAAAAATTTTGAGGAATTTGTAGAGTTATAGGTAACAGGTTCTTATAGGAGCTTTCTCTGGTAACTGCAATACCAATATTCGAAACCATTTATTTTGAATTATGGATCGCACTTAAACAAATCCCCCCAAAATGACGTAAGTGTGTTTTCAGCCTCATACTTTGCAACCAGTGGGGCGTATTTGCACCCTTCAAAACAGATATAAAATGGAAGTTTCAAGTAGAGTGCAATTTAGAATTTAGAGGAAGTGAGCAGGAAGTTGGAAACTTTTTTTTTGTTGGGTTTAACATTTTTATGCTGTAATATGAGGCTCAAACTTTTGTTCTTAGGAAATATGAGATCTCATTTTCTTGACTCATTCTGTAACGACGTTTCAAAAAGATTTAAACCTATTTTTTAACCCAAAATATAAATAAATAAATAAATTCCTCCCCCGATTGTTGAAGTAAAAAAGCCTAAAACAAATCCTCAAAAATTTGAATGGGGTACAAGAATTTTCATTCTTATGTGGCGGAATTATACCATGCGTACCAAAAGGTTGAAAAAAGAGCAATTTAAATGTGAAATTAGAGGAAATTTTGAAAAGGTACTCTAGAAAAGGTGCATAGGGGCGCAATGGCCCAGTTGGGAAGGGCAGAGGGCTAGTGATCTGAGAGTCACTGGTTCGATGCTCGTCGCTGACAAATCCACTGCCGTATACACTAATGGAGGATGGTGCACTTAAAATCTGCCGTGGCTGCAATGTCCTCCAAGTTCTCAAAATTACCCCTAGATGTGCGGGGTGAAGTGTTCTGGTCTCGACACTTAACTCGATTTAAAATGACGGGACAGGTCCTTTGGCCAAGTCGGACTCCGACCCTTGTGGTGCCAGTCAAAACAGGAGCCGCACCTTCATCGCCCATAGCCTTCGGGACTTGATCTGATGTTGCTGTCGGTCAAGTGGCATAAGCAACAACAAAAACAATAGCAGAAAAGTTGCTTTGAAGTATAAAATTTATGACTGAAATACTATTACTTCAATACGCCAAATCAGCTTGTTTCTCACGTACCATAAAATATATTAAAAATAACGAGTGCAGATTGTAGGATGTATCAGATAAGTTCATGACGGGGATTGTTGATGTAGTGTACAACATATCTGTGCTTAAAGCAGGAGATCTATATTTGGATTGTGTGAAAAAAAAATGGCATGTTAGAAATATCGGCAAAATTGTCATTATGTAGACGTTCGAGCACAGTAATTTCGACCTGATGTTTTAAGATCCAGTCATCTTTCTTGGGTGTAGTGATGGACGAAGTTTCAACGCTGGAGAAAGTCCAGGAGATTTCCATTACAGTGGGCCTCAAATTCCAATAAATAGTTAGTCCGGCGCCCGTTCTTGGTAAAAAGGCCATTCCGCACCGCGTAGACCAGTGGAGCTTTGGTTTCTGTTGAAAGTCGCGAAAATCCAATTCAGGTTGTTCTAGATCTGCCGAAGATGGGAGATAGTCGCAGGTCATACGTCCCTCGAGAAATGGTCGGTGGTCGCAAGATCGATTCTGCTGTATAAACGAACCTAAAGACAGTCGTATTCCGCGATCTAGTGGAAAATTTTAATAATTTCTTTCAGCGTCTAATCATAATTAAATAGTGCATGAAGACCTTGGTGTCAAGTGGGAGAAAATGTTAGGCTCATTTACGAAGATCCTAACAGGGTTTTGAAGTGTATTGATAGAGTAAAATTTGGTTATAGTGGTCAAATTACTCAGACGGTCTTTCTCAGGAAGGATATATTTTGAGGCTCTTAAATTAAGATCGTAAAATGATATGTGTAGTGGAATAGCATAGCGCATGGAAGATCGGAGACTGAATTTCCATTTCTATACAGTTTTATTTTCGGTGGAGAAAATTTTGTTGATAATGTATGGTAGAGAAGCCGTAATAAAGTGCAAATGTGCAGATGACAATGAAAGCATGTTTAAAAGCACTGGTAAAGCTGTGCTAAATTTTTACCAGTTTCGTGATCGGAGGACAAAGGAATTTTTTTATAAATAACACCAAATTTAATCTATATGTATCTCGGCAGATGCGAGGAATGTCTTTTGATTTGTATACTTTTTTTTCTCATTTTACCCAATGTACCTATTGATTCATTTCTTATATTGAAGCTATAGCTGATCACTGCATTGAAGTTAATCCCAATATTCAGTCAGATAGTTTTTTTATTTTAAAATTTATTGGATCTCATTAATAAAGAGGTTTTTAATTAAAAGAACCCTACAAAAGATATTTCAAAAATGTTACAAAAAAACCAGAATATAAAATAAGTCTATCAACTCCTGTTACTAATTCTCTGGTCGTTATAACTTGTGAGTTTCCGTTAAGGTAGGTCTATAAATAAATCATGATTTTCATACATTTAGGTTCAGTTCAGTTTAAAGAATTACGTAAAGGAAGATTTCAAATCTTATGTCATAAAATTTAGCATCTCAGAATGTACCATAAAAATGATCAAGTATTCCCTCAATATTTTACTTTTCACCTTTGAAAATTCTTCAAATTTCCCCGAAGATAAAAATCATGCCTAAATAAAGATCGTGTAACAATCTCAATACTCCATTCTCTGATTATGTCTGGGGGAGATATCAAAGGAAAAACTAAGACAATTTAAACCACTTTAATCTGGATATTTTTTGTGTCTGACTGGCCTTAAAAAATCCATTGCAGAGGAGACTAAGAAAATCTTCAAAGCAATAATTTTAGGAACTTCAAAGTCATGTTCAAGACGATATCGGCTGATCTACTTTCCCATGGGATGTCACATTGAGGAATAACGTCAAGTTTTGCCATTCTATTTATGAGATATCAAAGATTAAATGGGATTGAAAAATATTTTGTATACAGAAGAGAATTACTCTTTGCGTTATAAAAAATTTTTAAATGGCCAAAGAAATTTGTCAGGGGTAACAAGCACAAAAATACATCAAAGTATCCGTAAAATATTGTTTGATGACAGAATGAGCTTAGTTTCGCATTGTTCAGAGTACAGTAAAGAAAGTACCCGTAAAACACAGATTTATCTCACTGCAGTCGAAATTTTAAGGATAATTTAACAGCGAGAATCTATTTGTAGCTCTTACCGGCTTTATTTTCCAATCGGATTTGAAAGATCTGAGACAAAGATAGAGAGCATTGCTTCTAATTTGGTTAAAGTTTACCAATGTTCTCGAAAACGATGAAGCATGGTACCGTACTGCAAACAATATAGCAGAAAAGATTCAACAAACAAAAAAAATGAAACAAGTTTTCCCAAAATTAAATACTAAAACAGTTTCTATAATATTATTTAACATTTTTAAAATTCCTCAACCGTAAAAAATAGGTACTGATCTACGAATTTTAAATTTAAAAATATAATATTCCCCATGCTGATTTATTACACTGCGTGTGTGTCTTTTTTAGTATTTCTGCCTTTAAAATTGTAATGTTTACTAAATAATGATGTTTACTAAAGGATTGAAGCTTATTATTCGCAACTTTGCTCTGAAATTTTTTAGAAAATTACCTTGTTCTATTTATTTGCTCTTAAGGGAGCGCTTTGGCAATTCTAGAATCTCATAAGTTTATTACGCTTTTTATGTAGGAGTTTTCCATTACATGGGTATGCTTAGCTCATGGATCACATCTTTCAGAAACAGTTCTTTGTTTGAAAATAATGAACTTTATTTCGTCGGGATCGCTTCACAAACTCTAGATACATGCAATGTTATTTGGATTAAGTAGATTTCCATTCAGTATTTAGGCATGCTCTGGTTTAATCAGAAGTTCCACCAAAACGTTCAAAGTGAGAATGTACATGGAGAAGCCCTGCACTATATTAAGTTTTGAACTCAAAAGGTTAACAGAGTATATCTCATTTTTAAAGGCCTTGAATCAAGACCATAATTGAAATTTTTATAAAATGCCATTTCATCAAGACTATGTTTGTTTTTTTGCCAATGCGGAGCACTTGTCAATGAAGACATTCGCACAAGTTGGTTGCTTTCAATGCGGGCACCGTATAAGTGAAACAATACCACCGGGGTCCCATATAGGGGAACCAAAACCGCCCCTTGGTGCTAAGTCAATTTAGACCAAGCCCCCGCCTAAAAGGGGTGACATCAAGAGGGATCGTACCGTCTCCCATCCTGCCTGACCTCATAGAAGGACTCTCCGGCCTATGGATTTCACGTGCCCATATCCGGCAAATACACGAGGGTACTTAATGGCGATCGTCGGGATTCGAACCGAGAATCCTTCAATTCCAAGCCCAACGCGCTACAACTGGGCTAGCTCGGTATTTGGTTAAGATATAACAAAAGACTTGAACTCACATTCTCTCCTCGTTTTAAAATAAAATTTATAAATATTTTATCGCTTAAGTGCTACTCCTCAAATTTAACCTTCTAAAGCCAATTTGTTGTAACTAAAACGTTGAATAAGGAAACAAACTGAGAGATTTTTTTTTTCTGTCACCGACCTTTCTGGAAAATAACTGTTTTCCTGTCAGCTTTATCGAAAAGCATTTCTTTTAATGTTTCCAGTATGAAGTGTCCAGGAACTATTTCTAAACTGAAATTCAAAGCTGTGATCTATGGGGGCAAAATAAAATATTTTTAATCATCTACGTAAACCGAGCTTTTAAAATTAGGGCAAAAAATTACGTTAAAAAAGTTTTAGCTACGTTAGTTTTAGAAGTAAATTATTTTGGTGCCTGAAGTAATTTTACACTGACAAATAATGTGTTCATAATTCCTCTCTTAAAATATATAATGTATTAGTATCGACTTTCTAAAAACTTATATATATATATATATATTGTATTTATTTTTATACTCTCCCTTATTATGAATTTAATGACTTCAGAAGCCATTTAAAGTCCATTATGTCTAGAACTAAAGATGAGAATGATATAATTAATGTTGAACAGAATAGGGATATGTTTTTCCATTGCAAAATGTAATATTTTGTTTTATAATTAAGTTTAATGATTTATTGCAGAACCTGAAAGAATTTTGTCAATTAAATAATATTTCCTGTTTTTCTCGCTAAGGAGAGAATAAAATTTTCTCTTTATTTTCAAACATTTCTTTCTTCATATTGGTTCTAATCTTTTATTATATCATTGACATTATTCATTCTTTTTTTTTAAATTCAAAGTTTATCACGTCATTTATTAGAGATAAGAACTTGTGTAATTAATGCAAATTTTTATAAATTGGATGCGCTCATCATTCCAAAACGTGACTTTTTCGGATGTGATTTTTTTTTTATGACTTAAAATGTTTGTTGTTTTTTCCCTTTGAAAAGAAGACTTCATGTTGTTAGAGCTTCCTATGTTTCTTTAGAAGACTTTAGGGCTTAAAGAGTTAGTTTAGAAGACTTTAGGGCTTAAAGAGTTAGTTTAGAAGACTTTATTAATATCTACGTTGATACTGGGTGTTTCAAAACTCGCGCACATCCACATGGTAATCCTTGTTGCTTAAAAACCAAAAGGGGTGCAACGTGTCACACATCACAGTGCAACGTGTCACACATCACAGTGCAACGTGTCATTTCCAAAGGACTTTGGCCACCACGTTCACCGGACTTGTAAATTCCGATTTTTTTCCTTTGGGGATATCTGAGAAAACGTCGCCTACAGCAATAATCCCCATACGCTTGATGAACTTAAGAGTAACATCCTTCCTGCAATATCGGACATTACTTCTCACACACTTCGTAAAGTGTCGACTAATCTGGTAAAAAGAGTTCGATTGTGTGTCCAGGAAAACGGACATCATTTTGAACATTTACTGTGATTTGACCATGTCTGACACCTAAGTCCATGTTTGACCATGTCTGACAATCAGGATAATCGTTCAACCTTTGTTTGTCCTTTATTCTGCTTGTTAACATAATTCATCTGTCTTTAAAACTCAACCACAAAGGTTGATGTGCGCGAGTTTTGAAACACCCGGTATTTTGGGATACATATACGGTTTATGGTCAAGCTCAATTTCCTTGTTACCATTATCTACCATCACCAATTCTTCATTAAACCGAAAGGTTTAATGAAGATTGGTGATGGTAGATAATGGTAACAAGGCGCCATTATATTGCCGAAACTGGGGGAATGCAACATGACAAGTTTTAAATTAGAAACGAAGACATTAAAGCTGTATGAGCCGACTACAGACCTTGATGAGTTGAAGTGGGAGGGATTTTCCCTTTTAACGCTGTATACTGTAAAAATGTTGTTTTCGGTTCATTACAAACATGGAAGTTTATCTTCAGAAAGGTAAAAAAAAATATGTTTTGGATGCAAAAGGGGATATTCAAAACAGGCAAACCATTATCCTAAAACATTTACTCTATTTAATAATTTTTTTAAAATCTTTTCCCTAGTGATATTAAAAATAAATATCATACTTCTTAAAAATTATTTCATTTTTTCTTATATCCTCTATCATTATTAATTTCAAGAAGGAATTCATCCCATGACACTCACCATAAGACTTCATAAGTTTAAGGCAATAGAAACTTGAAATTAGAGTACAGCTAATGGGAAAAGAATTTTGATAATTATCTCATTTTACAGAATATGACATATTTTAGATAAGTAAATTTAATAATTTATTATTATGTGGGAAATTAATTAAAATTACCAAGTAATATTTTCTGTTCTTATATTTCTTTCTTGGAATGCAGTTTTACTTAAGTTTTTTTGTACTATTTTAACGTAGGATTACGTTCTTCCATAACGGTCTTCCGGAAAGAAAAATTTCAGACGCTAAAACCATCTGTCCATACCTCGCGAGTTAAAATTTTGGCAGCACATCAAACCCAATCTGTATCGCTTGGACAAGCAGTACACAATTAAACAGAAAAACACCAAAATGCGTCAAAATTTTGACATATATTTATATATGTATGTATATATATATATATATATATATATATATATATATATATATATATATATATATATATATATATATATAACATACTTACATTTATATAGATACATATATACATAACACATACATGCATATATACATACAAAAGAGGTAAGCAACGATAAGTAATCCTATGTTATTAACCCGCGGTAGTTTCGTTAGAAGAGACTACCTGAAATTTTGTTTTCTTCTTTTGTAAAAGTCCCATTTTGTGGTTTTAAAAGCCTGCATAAGCATTCTAAAATTTAATATGTTAGAACTGGAGAAATAAACCACCGAGAGAATTAAGATTCATTTTCTTTGCAAAACATGAAATTGTCTTGTAATAAGATTTGAACTGTTCAGTGCCCGAAACAATTTAGTGAAGTAAAGGTATTTATTTATTCTTTCCATTAGCACAAACAATTTCCTTTTCATTACAGATTCTTTTGTTTTACTTCTATTGTTGTTTTTTTCATACACTCACAGATTTCGGCTAAATAACTTCACAAATTATTTAAACTTTATCGTTTATACAACCAAAGATAAAAACCGGAGTTATTAATGACCACGACAAAGTTCGAGCACCCTCTATTTTGCAAAATATGATACTTTTAGATAACAAAATATAAATTATTTACTTTAATGTTTGATATAATTTTATGTAGCAAACATTGTTTCGAATTTTTTTTAAAATAAAGCTCACCAGCTATTAACGGCTTATTTTTATGTGTTTTTTTCTTATTTTTTAAATCCCCGTTTGTTGTCAGTTCTAAAGACTTCATAACTCTTTTAAAGTTTATCGTGTTAGAAACTGGAGATAAAAGTAGAATAACTAATGACCTCGAAAAAATGTACGGGCGTCCATTACTTCCAAAACCATGATATTTTTAAGTAATGAGATTTAAATAGTTTATCATTATGCCAAAAATAATTTTAATCTATCGGCTGTTTACAATACTTTTAGAATAGTGAAAATAAAGCCTTATATAGTTTTTCTCGATTCTTTTAGGTATATTTCCTTGTATATCTCCCTCCATTTAACTTGCATATTGCTTTTATCATCCTTTTAAAAGACTTCCTGAGCAACTAAAATTTATCACATCCTTAATTACCAAAAAAAGGTGGTTAAAGTCGGACATAATTTTGATACCTTCTACTTTCCAAAATATTAAATTTTCAAATAATTAGATTTAATAATTTATTCTAATACCTGAAATAATGTGTTGAATCGTAAATAATGTATATATTTTTTTTCTTTGATGGAATTAAAATTTAATATAAACTATTCCCAGCTCTTTCTTTTGTATTCTTTCTTTTTATGTTCTCTTCCATTTTAACTTTAAAAGACCTCATAAGTTATTTAAACTTTATCATGCTAATAACCATGGATAATAAAAATGGAGTATTTAATAACGGCCATAATTTGAATATTCCTCTCTTTATAAAAATTTCAAATTTCAAATTTTTATATTCAGTGCATTCTAATACCTGAAATAAATTATTCTAACAACATTGTTTTAGGCTTTATTCCTGACGTAAATTAAACTTAATATATTTTTCTTAGTTTTCTAATTTCTACTTTTTTTCTTTCATATCCTCGCTCAAAGATGCTTTAAAAGACTCCATTTTAAGTTTATCCCATGAGGAATTTAGTTAAAAAAGAAGGGTCCATAATTTCGGTCACATCTCAAATTCTCTATTTTTCTTTTAACAAAATATTCATTTATAAATAAAACCGTATTTAATAATTTCCGGTAATGTCTGATATAATGCGAGTCAGTGGAACAAATTTGTTTATTTACCCTGAACTTACAAATAATACAAGGTGCGGTAATTAATTTCTAGGACTGATGTAATAACTCCAGAAAACATTACATGAAATACATACCCATTTAATATGTTTCGAAGTATCTCCCACCTGTCGTAATTCACTTCTGTGCTCGGCTGTATAGGTTTCGGAAACAACTTTTAAAGTCCTCTTTCGGAATGTTCTTTAATGTGGACGCCACCGTTTTCTTGATGGCTTCGGTATCCTCAAATCTTGTTCCCTTCAGCAAATTGGCCCAGTATGAGGTCGTGGAGAGGCACCATCCTCCATACTCTCCGAACTAAGCACCGGCAGACTTTTCCTCGTTTCCAAAACTGAAAGATTTGCTGAAGTGAACATGATTTGAGGGTGTCTAATCCCTCAAGAAAACGGTGAGGTCCACATTAAAGAGCATTCCGAAAGAGGACTTTAAAAGTTGTTTCTGAAACTTATACAGCCGAGGACAGAAGTGCATTACGGCAGGTGGGAGTTACTTCGAAACATATTAAATGGGTATGTATTTCATGTAATATTTTCTGGAGTTATTAGATCATTCCTGAAAATTAATGGCAGCACCTTTTATTAGTATGTTTATCTCTGATTAAAAATAAAACACAGTACCATCTTATTATAGTTCTTTGTTGCTACCTATTTCCGATTTATGCCCATTGTTGCTTTAAAATATTTCATTGATAATCTATCATGTCAGTAACTGAAGCCGAGTATTAGAACAATTGATGAACACGATAGTACTTGGATACCGTTATTCATTCTTGGACATCGCTTCTACAGATAATACCAATTTTTCCATCGAAATAAATTCATTGGGTAAGAATGATACAGACAATACGTTAAGACTTTCTGACACTCGACTTTTTGATGGAAATGCGTAAACTGTACCATCTTGTTTGTTTCGCATTTTCAAGATACCGTCTTGTATTTAATATTGCCACCTTACATTGCTAATGAGCAACTCAGCCAGGGATTAACTATCCTAAATGGCAGAGAGTCCCATTTATTTAAAGAAGTTTGATAACTAACTGCCTTTTCAATGGCATTTGTTGACTATTAAAGCTATAACTGATATTTATAAACCTTAATCACTATGATAAATAAAATATTTAAGTACTATTGAAGAGATTCCAAGAAATAGTTTAAGATCTTTCAAAGTTCAGTTTGATTTTAAAAGAAGAATTAAAGACTTGAAAGAATGCAATTAACAAATGACTGTGATTAATTTAAAAGAAAATTTGGAGGACAATGCTAATAGTTTACAAGAAATTTTACATACTAATGAATGCATTACATATTGAAAGGGTCTATAAATTGCTTTTCTTTTATATTTTAAGCTTTCCTTAGAAGGTGTATTCAGAGCCTTTATTACCTACCCCCAGAGGTTACATCTTTGTCTAATGAAGGCATGAAATTAATAGCAATGAAAGCTACTTATAAAGTGTTATTATACCAATAGTTCCGGAAGATATCACCTAATCTCCCGAAAGGTATTTTACCTAACTTACGAGTTAGCTTCTTCAAAAGTACGTAAAAACCATCGCCTATATAGTGGAATTAATATTCCAATTTTAAAATAACTGAGCTATGAAGCTATGTCATAGCTCAGTTATTTAGCTCAGTTATTTAGCTCAGTTATTTAGTCAGTTATTTAGACTTCATATCTCACTTAAGCTTTGAAGTCGAAATTTTTATATTCCTTTGTATCTCAAACTGGTTGCCAAGTCACTCCATCCGGGAATTTTACGACTAATTTCGCATTAATTTTGTTTTCCCACCGTGCATGTGCTTTGATTTTTGCTTTTCTAAACCTTCCTCTTTATGAAGAATTTCAAAGATTTTTTGTTGTTTTCCGTGCTTGTGCTTAGAAATACGAGGTGGAGTTCCTGCTGCATCAGAGCTGGGAGGACCCCCGACTGCGGTATGACGACAACGGCAAGTACCGCTATCTGAACGCCATTTCGCACCACCAGGGGCTGTGGACGCCCGATATTTACTTCATCAAACACGGAGAGTTCAAGGCGCCCCTAGCCCAGGTGCACATGGCACTCAAGATCTACAACAACGGATCCGTCCGATATATCACCAGGTAAGACTCGCTCACCCCCGTTTTAACTATTGTTCTACGACTCTGCATTATATATATATATATATGTGTGTGTGTGTGTGTGTGTGTGTGTGTGTGTGACAAAGCGTCTTATTAATTTCTGGCTTGTGACATGGGGTCTTATATCACGTTTTACTGAATCTTAACTTTTTCCCTAAATAATAATTGTTCTAAATAGCAGTCAGAATAAAGGCATGTGGTAAATAACTACAAATTAAATACACCTAGGAGTTTATTTCCGAATGTTAAACTACCTCAATTCAATCCATATTAATTATCTGCCAAGCCATCATCTCGATCCACGCGATGCGCGACCAAACCGATCGAAATTCCATCCCTCTCTGCGTTAAAAACTCTTTGTTTCAAACCGTCTAATTCAATAGCGCATGCGCTCATGACGTCTGCATGACGTTGCACCGAAGATGAGGCCGGGGCGTGACGAAGTTTGATACTATTTTTAGATTCTCCTCAAAAAGGGAATTTCCCTCCCGCAGTACATCTCGCAATACCAAAAACAGGGATATTTAATGCCAGATATTAGATTATTCTGAAGCCCCCCCCCCCCCTGTAAATTGTTTAGTTATTATTCTTTTTCTAATTATTTCTTCACATATATATGTATATGTAGTTAAGAATATAATTCAGTCCAGCTTAACTAGTTTGATTTCGGAGTAAATTCAAAGTACATGTAAGTACATGGATGTACAGGTTTATCCATCTACCCTAACCAACTGAATCCGGCGTCTATATGGCTTGTCCTCTAGTTATTTTGATCCAGTTACGATATTCACCCAAACACACCAGTAATTTCACGTAAAACTTTATTTTAGGAGAACCCTGTAGAAGAGCCAATATTGCTCCTTATGTGGTTATGGCATAGAAACATCCGTGCTCTGATGAGGTATGGGTGGGCCAGGATTCGATCCTGGACCCTGGTGGTGGTAATATACGATGATTCTAAGCAACGCGCCAAGTTGGGGGCTGAATTTTAAGCTTAAAATAAAGGCTTTAAAGGGGCTTCAGTTTTATTGTCTGAACCATATGTTTTTGTAGGATTTGATAAAAATTTTCTGGGGTATGGTTTGTAAACTTTTCAAAACTACATAGACATGGGTAGGTCTCGACTAGTTTAGGGAAATTACATGTGATATGTAGAAATTATACGTATTGTCCTTATATAACAATCTGAAGATGATGAATATTCTGATTATTTTGAGTCAAACTGTTAGTAATGGGTATTTTTATATCCCTCGCACATGTGGCTTTTCATAACCACCAGAGCCTTAAAAGTTTTATGTTTATAGAAATAAAGTTTATAAATAACAAACAGTAAGAATGTGCAATATCTATTAACCTATTTTACTTTCTTGATCCTGAAGAGTTCTTCAGTTACTGTGGTGATAATTTAAGTAAAGCGCGTGTTCTGTGACGTCAAATATGGCATGACACCAACTATCAGTTCAACTTATAATCATCTCATTTATTTATAGGCTTTAATCTGTACAACAACAAAAAAAGAAAACGGTTATTCAAATCTGCATAACCGTGATATGTAGCACATCACGTGCATCCAATTTCACTGTAAGATGTGAAACATTACGTGTATCTACTTTTTTAACGACTTTTAAATCTCTCGAAACCTCAAAAGCCTAGTAAAGTATCCAATGTCATATACCACACGAAAGTTTGTAGAAAGTTAAAAGTTAACTCATTTGTTGTTGACTAACTTTTGCATGTAAACAACCATAGCTATATCATTGACTGTTATCACGAAAGCACGAAACTGTTCGATCACCCTTTTTCGAAACTTAAATTTTGTCGACATCATAACCAAATTCGTCTCGGGTATTTGGGTAAAATTTAGTTTGTAAAAAAAAAACTGAGTAAAAGTTATATTTGTTGACATTAAAACTGAGGATTTGGTCTTCTGAAATCCGTTGTTACTTTTTTCGTTATTTCCTTTTTTCTTTTTGCTTGGTGTGTTTAAGGAGTCTTTCTCTTCACATTTCAATCCTTAAATTATTAGTGAAGGACTTTTATCTGTTGTTTTCAGATTCATCTATTTTTAAATTCCGGGCGGGGACCATTATTAATAAGCAAAAATAAACCAAGCTATTTACATATTATGTCACCACAACTAAACAGAAAGATTCTTTACTTTCAGGCGCAGTATGATTTTAAATTGCCAAGGAAATCTCCAGATATTTCCTTTTGATAATCCCAAGTGTCCTTTTGCAATTGAAAGTGGTGAGTATATTTAATCATTTCCTTCGTATCTTGGATATTCATTGTGTATTGTATATTCCCATCTCCCTATTAATTTTTAACATGTGGGAATTTTCTAACATGGCCAGTATTACTGCAAGAAGTATTGTCAATAATATTGACCTTACTGTAGCAAGTATTGATACTAATAGCGTCTGTTTAATAAATATGCAGCGATTTATTAAGATTGCATTTCTGTATTTCTCGACATAATGTATCATATTTCTGTTGTCAAGTACATTTTTCCTGATTTAATTTGATGCTCTTGAATCTTCTTACGGGGGCACAAAACTCAACCTACTTTAATGTCATTTTCCAACAATAATCCAAAAGTGTTACATTGTATGGTCTGTAGACCTGATCGCATCAAAATTGGTGTAAAAGTACACTAAGTAAAATCCCTTACATTTTCTCCACGAAAGAAAACAAATGTTGAGGATGGCCGTCAACAATCAGTTGGTATAAAATAATTACATTTGCTTGATCTCCATGAGATTCCACGAATGAAGCCTATTTTACATCACTTTGAAATACATTTCTATGGATAAGCAAGGGGCGTAATTTTACAACAAGACGGCATGTTTTTTGCTTCTATACACAAACAATTGTAAAGAATTTTGTATCTAACTAAATACTTAGCAGTTTCAAGGTTTCCAAAACGAAGATTAAAAATCTAAACAAATGTTTATTCCCACCTGGTCAGTAAAATATCAACCACCAAGGGTTACAAAAGTCATTTTGGAGTTTCAACAAATGTATCGTAGTTATATTGGGATAATAAGAAAGGTATAAGGCTTGTAAAATGATCTCTACTATTTTAAAATTTTAACCAAATAATAAGATACTGAATAAAAGACTCTTAATTTCGACATAAAAATGACTTCTTCAAAGAAAACGTATCAGAGAGAGAAGTCCAACTCTAAACGTCCAATCTTTTTTTAGGCTTCTTGCTTGAGTTAACCTGCCTTATTGCCCTAGGACGGTATACTTCCTTAGTAGAAAAACATGGTAAAAACTGACTGAAGCATTGCCTAAACTGAGCAAATGTGACAAATGGGGAAAAAACCTAAAGGATTTAAAAAATTGCAATATCTGACATTTTTATCAACTTTTAATTTATTAACCATCAACGACTTGTCAATTGGTTAGTTAACTGGTTGGTTTCGATCACTCACCCACTAACCAACCAATAAACACCTTACAGCAACACGAACAGCGTCGTATGGATAAATCTCCTGTAGTGGTAATCTTCCTTTTTTGTAGGCTGTCTTATCTTTTTTTCACATTCAGTCACTTTCGTCAAATTGCCTTATACCAGAAGCAATTTTCCTATTCTTTTAAACCGGGCTTGGCGAAAGCTAATAAATTGTTTCAATGAATGCTAATCACACTTAAAGGGAACTTGGGTAAGGGTTGAAGAGGCGTAAAAAAGGGATTTAATACGTCATTGTCACATTATTTGCAAAAAAGAAACGCAATGCAGTCGATCTAAACGTGACTTAACGAGTTTGCGCCCCACTGGGTAAAGCCTCAACTGAGGTATAACTGAACACAATCTCTATTTTATTCCTTATATTAAACTTTTTCCTCACAAAACTCCATCTAACTGGAAGATAGCCGAAAATATGTTCTTATATTTGCATGATTTTATAACGAAAAAGAAAATAAAAATGACAGGAAATTAGCTTTTCCAGAATCAAAGCTTTTCCAATTGAAAACTTTACAGTACCAAATAAGGCCAAAATTATATAATTTTAAGTCACCCTCCCCGTGCCTACAAATCCGTAGAGAAATAAAGTAATCATTAAAGGCATTTTGTAAGCAATCTGATCATCTGGTATACATATCATGTAATCTTTATCGTGCACAAATAAATTCTTTTCTTTTAATTTTTTCTCGTTAATTCATATGAAGTTCTTAAACATGTTAAAACAATTTTTCTAAAAACAAATATTTACTATATTTATGCAAATAAATGTGTAACACTAAAATTTCCTTTCTTGCATCATAGTTCAAATCTCAATTTTATTAATTTCCTTGGGGACTTTTACCAGTTGAATCCCTATTATCAGATTTCCATACAAGGACTGATGGTTGCAGTTTAAAGCCCAGACTGAAACTATTCTACATAAAATCCTAATATGTCGTTTCCAGCGGTTATTTGAGTAAAGAGTAGAAATAACCAATTAAAATATACAAATAAGTACATAATACCAGGGTGATATTACTAGGGGGAACGTAATATGTTCCGGAAGAACAATGACGCAAGTGAAATTTATCAACGCATTTAACTCAATGTATCTTCATTTTGCACTTGCGTAATTGTTCTTCCGGAACAGCGACATATCCTGTAACTAAAGCATAACCAAATAGTGAAGAAGCCATTTAAAAACTACAGTGGTATGCTGTTAGAATGGTAGCCAAACATTTTAATGTCAACTCTTTGATCTTAGCTGAAAGACCTAATAAGCAGGAAGGTGGATATTCAAATTAAAGACGGCATCAATCTAGCAAAATACATTAAACAAAACAATGAATATGAAAATTAAAATTATAAATATTTAATTTAAGTTTATGGAAATAATTTTTAATTTACTGCGCATGTAAAAAATTCTTTCAACCAAATTTATATGGTGGTTAACATTTCTACGTTAGAAAAATTATGTTTTAATTAAACAAATACTTAATTCATAAATGTCTCTCTTTCGGTTGATATATTTCCACAGTTCTCTCTACGTTGCTTGCAGTTTGAACCTGTTCTCGGGCTCCTTGGATTTAGTTTAAAATTTCTTCGTTGGAGCTCTGAATGTTTCTGGTTTGGTCGATGCATCACCAAATCCCTCTTTGCTTTCTCCATTATGACTGTCAACTGCAAAAATAATTCTTGGATTTGACCGATACTGTGCCAAAGAAGTCGTCCTAAATGAGAAAGTGGTAGATTGTTACCTTCCCCATCTTTATAATCATCTCAAGTTATTGCATTTTCCAAGCTAATTACGCGACTTTGCTACCCACATAGTGCTGTGGTTAGTCTGATTAGTGACTGTGGTTAGTGAGAATTCACCCAGTGGGCTTGGATTCAAATCCCGAATCAGGCTAGGACGTTACTGTGTTGTCCCCTCATAGTGAGCGATGTTGGCTCACCTAAATGGTGCTCCCGCCATAAAGTAGCCAGCAAGACTTCGCGGTGATTCACAAAAGAAGAATGAATCACAACAAGTGCCTCCGCACTAGAAAAAATAATTACTCGACCAGCTTCCTTAAAATAATATGAAACGTATTTAGACGATTTCACCTAACGTCGTAAAACATTGAAACTTACAAATACCAAGAAATTTGTTATTGCCATGTATTACAGTTATTGTATGTTTGAGAAGCTAGAGTCCACAAATATGGGAAACTTTTTCATCTAAAAGTAGCAAAAAGTAGTCATTTTACGGTGGAAAACCAACAGTTTACAAATTCGGAGGCACCTGAAAATTAGTGACAGACATTCCATATTACTAAAATTATTTATTGTTGTTATCATGTCTGTAAGAAGCAACATAACTAAACTAAAACTAAACTCATGGCACAACAGTCCGAATGTGGACCAAGGCCGGTGGTGGCCATCTCCGCTTTCTTGACCATGGGCTGGGGTGCCATACAGCATATGCCTCAGCCAGGTGGTCAACCTGACGCGGGAACCCAGAGATAGTTCTCAAGCTCGTTTGGTCCTCATTTTATCGACCAACTCAAGGGATGAAAGGCTGAGTCCACCTTGTTCAGTCGCATGGTCAAACTCTGGACCTGTGGTCTGGCAGCATGAAGCTTTAAGAATCAACATCCTATACTTAATTTAGAGGTCTTGTACACCTCTCTTATCTAAAAGTCGTAAAATACTTCTTACGTAAGTTGGAAGGAAATCAAAGCCAGTTGTTTACGAAGAAAGTTTTAAATATCAGCCACAGATATCTGATTTTACCAAAAAGAATTGCTTGAAAAGTGACTCTGGAAACGATCTTGATAATAATGCACTGTCAGGATAAGTCGTTGTGTACATCATTGAATCAGAGTACTCTGTTCCAGAGTTTAATTATTAGTGTGATCTTATATTCAGACTTGTGACAATGTTTGACTATAAAAGTGTGACATATAACTTTAATATCCAATTTGAAATTTGCTTTGAACTTTTATTCAAACTATTTATACTTTCGGTTACTTTATGATCTCCAATAACGTCGATTAAATTGCTCGATCATTTCCGCATAGGAATACAATTGGACCTATGCACAACTTATTAATTTTCTCAAATAAATTATTACATATGAATATTTTGTAATAGGAAACATCCTCCGGAAAGTAATGTCTTAAATAACGTATTTTGTAGGTTGACTGTTTATGAAAGCCATAAAGTAACACGGATTCAGAACGAGTAGTCGTTTCCATAAATTTGTATTGTTTAGAGGAATACCCAATTTCATAGTTTTAAAATACTTTCCGAGCCAGTATAGAATGGCCCTTGAATAATTTATTGCTTCAGTTCCGCTGTTTTAAAACGATTATGGATACGGCAGAACTCGAGAAAGGAAGAATTAAATATCCCTTAAGATGGCTTTAAAAGCTATAAAATAAGCACTTAGGTGAATCTTTAGCCATAAAGCTTCCAAAAGAACACACTTAGATAAATGAGACACAGTAAGTGTCTTTCACTTAAGAAAAACATGTATTGGTTCGCAGTATTGGTTTGAATTTTAAAATACATGAAATTTCATATAAGTAAGTTCCAAATCCAACTCAAAATGTCATTTAGCATATGAAATTCTAAGTAATACTGTTTTAAATCTAATATAAGGTATAAAAATCATTATTTTATAATTAGTGCTATCAACTTTTGCAAAAAACTTCTCGAATATCATTGCTGTCGTCTCACCTCAAACTTAAGATTATTTAAGGCGTCATTTTTGGCACAGATTGATGTGAAAAATTCTGTTAAGGGGATAGTGGACCTTTCAAAACGATTTTTGAAATTTTTACCACAGAGATATGAAATTTTGTATATATATTCATTAAAGTATAACAATATTAAACACCTTATAAAATTTTATAAATATTTTAAAAAAAATATTTTATAACTAAAAAATTTAAATTAAATTACCCTTCTTTAAAATGCTCCTTGCGACTCAATTTTAAACTTTTCCCCTTAATTTTGCATTTATATTGCTTATAAATACTTTCTGAACAAAGTTATGTATTTTTTTGTACTTTCGTTGAATAGTTAATTTTTAGAAAATATTTTTATGCTTGTACTCTGAATTTTCGCGAAATTTTTGTACTTTTCTACACTAAAGTTAAACTTTTATAACGTAAATGACCTCGAATCCTAAAATGGATACATAACTTTATTTTGATGTATTACAGGAATCTTTATTATAAATTTCGTCAAAAATTATGACGCGAGGAGCATTTTAAAGACTTGCAAATATGGAAATTTCTCATTTTGAGAAAAAGTCATTTAAAAAATAATTTTTTATCTACCTTTAATACTTACTACTCTAAAGCCACCAATTTTTCATTTTTCTTTTCACTATACATTTTAAATGCATTTCATTCCAATATTTACATGTTTTTAAAATATTAATACACCCCCCAAAAAAATTCCAATTTTTGCTCGATTTTTGGTAATTTGAAAGTCCACCATCCCCTTAAAATAGGAAAGAATGATACGTAACGGCCAATCAGAGCTCGCATGATTCGCGAAATCAAAATTTTCTCCGAGTGTATCGTCCTTCTCCAAGAGTGATTCAGTCGTTCAGGAAATGTGCCAAATCGCTGCACTTTAAAGAGCGAACAATACAAGTACGAGTATCAAGTAATGAACTAAGGAAGTTAAAGCTTACAACGATTCTAAAAACACTGTAACAACAATGAGATGTACACAAGATGTTACTGTTCATAAATAAAGTCTCCTCCAAATCTAGTGTCACCCGAAGTAGATATGTTTCACGATGGCGTTCTAATGAGTCGTATCTGTACAGTTAAAGCTGAGGTATAAATTGAATTGGGAATTGTAATCTCAGTGATTAATTGTCAGGAATCAAAGAGCAATTGGCACTGCGACTCCATAAGAAATCACAAAATTAGGGTTTGACGGTTTTTCAAACCCGGTTTTAAAAAACCAGTTTTTAAAATAAATTTGTCACATTCAAAAACCGGTTTTTAAATTCAGAAAACCGGTTTAAAAGAATTCAAATTTTTATGTAAAAATAACTTAGATTTGTTATCTGATGCACTGAAAACTATAAAACCAAGCTCAGTAGCTAGTGGACGAGTATTTTCAATTTCAGGCAATATTGTGTCCAAAATAAGAACAAGACTTAGCCACCGTTCAGTGGATAATTTATGTTTTATAAATCCTATTTTCTTAGGAGAAATTAAAATTAGTGAAACAAGTATAAATATTATTTGAAATTTGAAATTTTTGTTTGAGTTTTCGTTATTTTGTGTAAGTAACGTGTAATCCTTCATTTTTTTATATTTGACTTTGATATTGATTCCGTTTTTTGTTATTTTATATAAATTAAATAAAATATTTTTCCCTATTCTATTTTTTTTTTTGGACAAAAATTCGAAAACCGGCTAAAACCGGTTTTTTTGAAATCTGGAATTCGAAAACCGGTTTTTCAAAAAGTAGGTTTTTGTATAAACCCTACACAAAATCATGCTTCCTGAGAATCATAGTAGGACTAGAAATGAACTTCTCGTGAAACAGTGACCAGTGTAGCCATGTGCCCGTTTCTGAGACATGACGGTAACTATATCTACGCCAGTGGAGATCGGCCAGGGGTGCCGCGATTTTTTTTTTGAAGGGGGGGGATAAACAAAAATTATATTACTAGGATCCACTTGAAATAAATGTTAAGCTGAATTAATTACTCTCCTCTTACTCCCTAACTCCCACAGATCGTAACATAAGTCGATTCACTAGTTCCTGAGGGTGAATTAGCCTACATCTGTTAGATCAGTGGTTCCCAACCGGTGGTCAGCGGACCACAGGTGGTCCGCGAGAATCTCTGGAGTGGTCCGGCACTACATATAAAAAAGTTTCCAAATAAATGAAGATTTTGAAAGCTATGTTCATTGAACTAGATGGGCCGAATATATCCGATGACTATCAGGTGTTGAATTAAATTGTGCGTAATTTTTATGTATTAAAATTAAAGAATTTGTAGTTAAGTCATACTGAACAAGGTACAATAGCAGTAATAAATAATGTGTTCTAAAAAACTGTTTTACTTAATTACCCATGAATCAATATGTTTCAATTTCAGGCTGAGATTTAGGCTATCAAATTCTAAAGATTGAAAACAAGGTTGAAACAAAAAGTGAGTCCGTTAATCCTGTATCCCTTTTGCCTGAGGGATATTCTATACCCCCATTACTCCCCCCCTTAAATCGGGGTGGGAGTCCGCACATGGTTCCCTTCCTGGCTTAGTGGTCCGCAGACTTCTATGGGTTAATAACCACTGTGATAGATAGACTGTATACCAAACACTCGTTCTCTATGTATCAATCACAAGACCCACTCTGATAAAACAAAACTCTCTTTAGAGTTTTTCCATTCTAGCCCTCTAGTGTAATACGATACTGACTCCCACGACTATTTTTGAAACAGAATTACCTATTCTAGTGTTTGTTACTTATCGCTATCAATAAATGGATAAAGTCAGCAGTGGAGTAAGTATTTATTTCAACTTAAATTTAACACCAGTTGGTACCCGTCAAAATATGACGGCTAGATAGTAAATAAATGTACTAATACACAAATTATACTCAACACATCATTGCCAAATGTTAAAAATCATAATAATGCGCAGAAACAAATTAATGTGTTTAAGCGACCTCGTGCTTAGTGAGTATCTAAAGCCAGATTTTAAAATGTCACTGAGCATGCGCAGAGAGCAATTTTTTTTATTCTAAATTATCGCTCATTAAACAGTGCAAAATAAACAATTTCCATGAGGTTTAATCTTATATTTCACAAACATAATTAAAATAAAAATAAAAATGGCAGAGATAGATCTAGAGAGACACCTCGGAATAAACGTGTTTATCATTAAAACATGTCTCTGAGCATGCGCAAAAACAGTGAGTTTCTAGAGACAGATTTAAATTTGCCACTGAGCATGCGCAGAAATCAATTTTTAATTGTAAATTATCACTAATTTATAGAAATTGCAGTTACAAAAACCAAATTTGACAAATCTACAGTTTACAATCTTTCGTTTAAGACCAAAATGAAGTAAATTGATGCAGTAGTTTTCTCTCACGAACTGCCCAAGAAGTCGGTTTAGCAACTTAAACATATAGACGTTTCTGAAATATATTCCACTTTTATTTAATATTGAAAAAAAACCAAAAAATAAATTCTAACAAGGGTTCCTAACTATGTTCCTCATTCCCAAGGGTGCAGCGAACATAAAATGGTTGGGAATCACCGATCTACGCTGTAATTGAGGCAAGTAAAAACGATCGAAAGTTTAATAACTTTCGCGAAAGTAAAGAAAGTGGAACATCTAAAAACAGTAAAAAAAATCATTAATCAACATTACCCAAGGATAAAGTCATATTGGTGTGTATAGTTTCTTATGATGTTATGTTTGTCGCGTACGAAGCGGTACTTGAATGAATTTTTTCGAAAGTTTTATGAAGTCAAATGAAACGGTTAATGTGAAACCTTGAAAAAATCAGGTTTCAGATCTAGTTTAGCAGAATACTGTCAATTTAATTATTTTATTTCGTCGAGGTTTAAAAAAAAATGTATGTAAATCCTGTGTTAGTTAACGATGGCTTAAAAGAGAGTTAGTTTAAAAATAAATAACCCGAAATTTAACGCGGGTCTCCTTTTATTATGCCGAATAAACTATAGGTCTGCTGTCAAAAGAATTAAAAATCACACACTTAAAATCCAGAGTAACTGCGTGCATGGAAATTTGTTTGCATGTATATGAGTGATAACGAAATTCCATGCACGTAGTTAAGACTAGATTTTTAATTGTGTATATTTTGCTTAAACGTTTTACTTTTTCAGCGGTATTGTAATGTATATTTTTCTATAATGTCTGGAAAGAATCCTGGAGATACACATCCTTGAGATAGCTTATAGAGAAATTCATTCGTTAAGGCTTCAGAGTTATTACTTCTCATCACGATTAACTGTAATTTATAAGCTATTGAAAGAATGGAAGAGTTCATTTTAGAAAATGCCAATATTATATTAGTCAAACATTGTAGTTCTCCACGCAAGGTTCTTGTGTCTCAGTAGTTTTACAAATTTGGAGCTCTCGGTGCAAGCAAAATCAATTATTAAAAGGAATTTACTAATTCATGCTTCATAGGGAGGTTTAAAAGTATTTCTAATTAAGGAAATTTTAAAGTAATTTCTTCGTAAGGAATTTAAAAGTTATTTACTAATGCATTCTTCTTAGGGATACTTCGTATAAAAGAATTCGTCAAATTTTTTATCATAAACCTTCATGCTCAAAAATGATATTTTGCTCAAGGCATTCATTTCCTTATGAATTAGATAAGTGATGCGAAAAATCAAGCTACCTTCTAATTTAATTTGCAGGATTTTACATTTTTGCATTTGCAGAATTTTCTTAGGGATACTTCGTATAAAAGAATTCGTCAATTTTTTTTTTATCATAAACCTTCATGTTCAAAAAGGCTATTGCTCAAGGCATTTTCTTCCCTTATGAATTAGAAAAGTGATGAGAAAAATCAAGCTACCTTCTAATTTAATTTGCAGGATTTTACATTTTTGCATTTGCAGAATTTTCTTAGGGATACTTCGTATAAAAGAATTCGTCATTTTTTTTTTTTATCATAAACCTTCATGTTCAAAAAGGCTATTGCTCAAGGCATTTTCTTCCCTTATGAATTAGAAAAGTGATGCGGAAAATCAAGCTACCTTCTAATTTAATTTGCAGGATTTTACATTTTTGCATTCGCAGGATTTTCTTAGGGATACCTCGTATAGAAGAATTCGTAATTTTTTTTTCATCATAAACCTTCATGCTCAAAGATGCTATTGCTCAAGACATTTTTTTCCTTATGAATTAGATAAGTGATGTGAAAAGTAAAGCTACCTTTAATTCTATTTTCAGGATTTTACATTTTTTTTAACTTTAATGTAGACAGAAAAACAAAATCTTCTTGTAAATGTAGCAAAGAAAGATTCCTTTAAATTTCAACTTGCTGTGCAATCTAGAACTACATTTGAATATAAATCGAGAAAATGGATCAACAAGCAATGTTTGCAATCGCATTTCTAAATGTCAAGAATATACTGCATTTATGCGAGTATAGACCACACATTTATTCCATAAAATAGGTCGGTAAAAATGGGGTTCGGCTTATACACGGAATTTTAAAATTAAATACAGTAAACAACCTTTAGTTTACAACACTTACTATCATAAAACATGAGTATCTATATATCTTACAATCTATTACCCCGTATCATGCCCATGACAGTACAATGTAGTGTAAACATTATTGTTTGCATATATTGTACCTTAGGACTAATTAATAAAACTCTTCTGACTTCCCAAGAGTTTGTCTTCGTGCGAAATAATTCCTAAGACTATTAGTATACATATACATATATATATATATATATATATATATATGTATATATATATGTATATATATATAAAATCATCTTTTCTACACTGTAGTTTCTCACCATCATCTAAGTCTGTACCTGGTATTGTTAGGCGAGTATTGAACTATAAGAAACGTACAACATTGCAACATTTCGAAGAACGATGCTACACTGGTTATCAAAAATTAAGGAAAAGTCACAAAATAGCGATTACTCAAAAAGTTACTCGTAGAATTTAATGAAACTTATACACATTATACAATACATAGATAGGAATAAAATAGCATAAAAAGAAATCGCCAGACAATTATGGTGTTATAGAAACTAGCATATGTACACAATGAACAAATTGGATGTGCCCGTTTGGTATAGGAAAAGTACCTTTAACATGGCGTATTATTACTTCGAGAAGCAATACGGCACATACAGCGATGCGTGATGCTGCCAATTATGTGGTCAATGAGTTCGGTAGGAAGTGAGAGCCATTGCTCTTGCAAAGCAGTTGAAAGCATGGATAGGGTCCTAGGAGGAGGATAGTGAACAGCTATACGTCGTCTTAACGCGTCCCAAACATGCTCGATAGGATTCAGGTCCGGTGATCGAGCTGGACACTACATGCGCTGAATTGTTTCCTTCTCAAGATAAGCATCCACGATGCGAGCCCTGTGCGGTCTCGCGTTATCGTCCTATAGCACAAAAGCATCGCCTATTGCCCCGGCATAAGGGCGCACATAAGTATCAAGGATATCATCTCTAAAGGTGTGAGCATTCACATTACCACGGGGAAAGACATGGAGGTCTGTGCGTCAACCCAAAGAGATACCATACCAAGCACAGACACTGTCAGATCCGTATGCATCTCTTTCACGGATGTGTGATGGATGAAAACGAGTTCCAGGTTCTCCCCAAATCAAAATACTCCTACTATCGCTTTGGAGGCTAAACCTGGACTCATCCGTAAAGAGAACAGCCCTCCATTGATCACGCGTCCAGTGGACATGTTGAATGCCCACTGCAAACGTTCCCGCCTATGGCGTGACGTGAGCGGGACTCAAATGGCTGGTCGCCTCGCAAGAAGACCACTTTCGTGACGCCTTCTACACAAGGTTGACGTTGATACCAACCTTCCGGAGCTTACAGTGAGGGAGGATCTGAGTTCAGAGAGTTTCGGTTCTATTCCTACGTGCGCATAAGGACAAATATCAGTCATCGGCACTCGTCGTACCGTATGGCCGTCCTTGGCTGAACCTCCTGGATACCGAATCCGTGTTTAGAAATTGTTGCCAAAGTCTATGAACCACAGACGAACTCCCATTTAGCCCTGTGGCCACTTCTGTCTGACTTTGTCGTGCCTCTAGCCTCCCAATATCTCGCCATCTCAGTTCTTCGGTCAAATGGTGCCTGGAGGTCATTTTACAATCTGGCTATGCCAGATGTCTAATCTCAGCTTCGCAGCGACAATTGCCGCTTTGCTCTGAGACATGTACTTTTATGCTCCTCGCAAATGATGTATTCCGACTGCAGCGCCACTATTTTGCATAATGTAGTATTGATCAGCAACTTTTACTTAAGGGGACAGTTCACCTCTGAGTGGCTTTAAAATGTAAAAAATTAGTGTATTTTTAGAATTTTTTTATGAACTAACTATTGAAGCTATTAACTCAAAATTTCGAAGTCTGCTACTTTAAATATTGTTGTGTTATATAAAAATATTACATCAAGCTAAATAGTTTTAAAATTATTTTTAAAATTTAAAATTTAATATCATGTTTTCTTTATTATGGAATTTTGTTGTATCATTGCGCGCAGGATATCTTCAGTATATTTAATTTATTTTAAGAAAATAATATCTTAAATTAAAGGAAATAGTCTAAATTTTAATTTGATGAAAAATATTTTGTCTAACTGTATATTTAAAATTAATATTAAAATTTTAATTAGTAAAAAAAAAATTCTTCTAAATTTCAAAATAATTTTATGGGTAAAATCCTTAATTTTCATTAAACCAACATACTTTTTCGTCATTTTACAGAAAACCATGTCTTTTATGATGTCTGAAAATTTCAAGGCGTTTCATGAAAGGGTTCTCAAGATATCATGCGCGCAATGTCAAAAAACCACATATTTGCATTTAAAGTTGAAATTTTGTTTTTTTCTTTAAAATTTTTATCTAAATGTACTCAATCGTATTTAAATACTTAACTTATACCTGTTAGACCTGAAGACGATGAGAATTTAGTATTATTTAATAAAAATTTTGAAATATGTTCACAAAAATGGCACATTGTTAGGAATATCAACAATTGAAACAAATGAAACAGTTATTGTATCACATACTAAATATCACTAGTAGGGCCAGTTTTCAAATATTCTACTTAAGTATTAAACATACATAGACATTATTTAAAATATTCAGATATTTTACATATTTTTGGACACATTTTATGGAAACAAACTGATGACAATCCTTGCACTTTTTTCTCAAGTATATCAACATTTTGTCCACATATTTTGCAGCATAATTGTTCAGAAATATTTCTGAAAACATACTAATATCGATTTAGCGATAACCCGAGAAACCATTATCAACAGTAATATCTGTGAAAGAAGTGTTTTCAAAATTTTTGATGTAGCTTTGGGAGATGCAATATCTGCAGTCACATGAGAATCCTTTAAACGTGTTACTTACGTGTGGAAACTTTCGGTATTTTTTGGCGTTGTCGGGAAGCACTTTTACGTTCACTCTACATAACTTATAAAATTTCTAATAAATTTAGAACTTTAAATATCATAAATAATTTGAAGCAAACGCAGAAAGAAAATGGTACGGAATGCAGCGATAAGAAACACCAGCACAATTGCGAACGAAATGTAAACAATGTAGCACGAAACTGATTTAGTTCCACTCTTCCTTCTGCTGGGAGAAAAAAAAACCCAAAAAATAAGAAAATAAGTGGTAGCTAGCGATATGTATATCATGAATGTTGTGACTAATAAATGAAACGCGTTGCGAATAAACGCTAGCCATACTGCTGTGTAAACATCGATTTTAAAGGGCAACTGCGAGGCATTTAAATGGAATCTTTTTAGAGGTTGCGTACATCATTCCTTAATATCTCGCGAAAAAATTGGCGGACAGAAACGGATTTGGTATCAAATCGTTCAGAATCAAACAAGCTATAATAATAAGTAAAAATTGAAATTTTGATTTTTGGATCCATTTTGAGTGAACTGTCCCCTTAAGAACATATTCAAATTTTAAACAGATTGGCCTACTTTTGAACGTGTTATCCCGATTTTTGTGATTTTTCCTTAATTTTCGATAACTAGTGTACTTTGAGTTTACAACGGAATTGAGAAAAATAATTTCCGCAAGTGTTGTCTCAAAATTCAGTTCGGTTTATACACGCAAGCAGCCTATACAAGAGTAAATACGGTATTACCAAATTTGAAAATTGTTAAAGTAAACGTAATTCAGAAATTCCCATGTTATTCTGGATTCCATACAGTACATTAAAATTTTTTATCTATACAAAAAATTAACGTTTGAACATAACAATTAGCCATCCCTTTAAGACTGTATTCCCTACCTCGTTTAGTTGTATACGAATAAAACAGAGTAAATGATTAGAAGTGCTTACGATCTCTTAAGGCTTTAATTTACAAGATCAGTCTTCAATATTTTGCCTTTTAACCTTTGTTGCAGTGATCCCTTTGACTGGATGAAAGGGTATGCGCTAATCATTCCTAAATAACGAAGGGCTAATCAAGATTAATCAGGTAAACAGCTTATATGCATATTGAGATGTTTAAGCTCACTTTCATTAGCATTTGCGCCAATCGAAATTTTCATTAATTTAATGCAACAAGAAAATTTATGGATTACTGAAAAGATTGCCAAGTATTATCAGATGGTTCAAATAGAGTGCAATAATAAATTCATGATTACCGTTAAACATGGTTCCCCATTTTCGGGACTATAAAATTGTCTTCTAGAAATCACACTGTAATTGTACTCATTACGTATTTTAGTAATATACAGGGTGTCTCAGAAAACCTTGAAACATTTTTAAAAATTATGCCAAAAGAAGTGCACATCGTAGGAACTAGAAATTCATATATGTGTTATCTTATATATTAGAGATTTTTATTACTACAGTGAATGAATTTTAAGGTGACTGCCTATGTTGAAAATGTCATTTTCTGACTCTTTTGGTCAATTTTATTTTTTGCAAGAATCGTGTAATTCAATCTTTTCTCTTTTCAAAACCGTTTTGATTTTCATTCTACATCAATTAGAAGCAGAATTATAGATATTTTAAAAAACATCGTCTGCTACAAAATGAAGTGACAAACAACTTTAAATGCGTTTTTCTCAGAATTATGTTGTTTAGCACTAATCTCTACAGTTATCCTGATATTTCACATAATAATGCATATAATTTGATATAATTTTCAGGAAATGTTTTAAATGCTAATGTTAATGAAATGACATACAATAAATGATTAATAATAAATAGTTTTTTATTTGGAGCTGTTTTTATAAGGAGAGGAATGACGAATCGGGGAAAATTTTCATATTGGAACATAAAATTGTCTGTATTATTTTTGCATTTTAAACTTTCTCTTAGATTGAATGTCCTTTTGTAGATAATTGGCATATGTATCATGTGTAAGAAGGAAATTAAAATAGTAGCATTAGAATTTTTTTCAGAGTGATAAGCGCTTTAGGTAAATTTCATTAAAAATTACTTCAAATTGACCAATTTATAAAAAAGTATAGTATTTACAGGTAAGTTTTTGTTTATTTTTTAATTTTTAAGTGCTATTTTACCATAAAACACCACAAAATCCTTAAAAAAATATTTTTTTTAAAATTATCTTTGAACGTAGGCAGTCACCCTAATATGCGCAACTTTTGTGGCATGGTGAGCATCTAGTTGGTAAACAATCTCAGCCCATGTGCGTTCCAAAATGGATTCCGTAACACATGAAATTGCAGCAATTATCCCTCTTTTGAGTTCTTAAACACTGCAACCGATAATAAAGGACACTTCCCGTTTCCAGAATTTTTTTATACCAAGATAAGATGTTCTTACGATTTGAAGGATCTTATCCAAATTCCGTTGCTCTCCCTGATGCAGTAGCCATTTTACAACTTTCGATCTCAGGAAACAACTAGCGCCACCTGTTCAACTTTTCTGACTCATGAAAGTACTTTAATATATGCAGTATTACATCTGTGAATTTCAAGTTCTTACCTCGCATAAATTTTCTGGATAATTTTTTTAAATGTGTCAAGGTATTTTTTGGGACACCCTATATATTTCTTTGTGAATGACATTTAATATTTAATACGGGAAAGTGATGCATCAAAATAGCAAAATCTTAAAATCGCCATAAAAACAGATCTTAATTTAATATGTGCTATAGTTCTACATGGATTTTGCTATGTGTTAGGCTCTTTTAGGGTAATACCGAATAGAGGGTAATTTATTAGGGTAATACCGAATGCACTTTAAAACAATACAATAGTATGGTTCCCGACCGGTGTGCCTCAGCACTCTAGGTTTGCCGCCAAATCGGCCACGGATGCCGTGGGATTTCTTTGGTAATAAACAAAAAAATATTAGTAAAGCCCACTTAAAATAAATATTAATTTGATATCAAACATTTGTTCGCTAAGCATCAATCGTAAGTCTCACATTAATGTTTGAAATTGAGGTATTTATTGCCTTATTCTTTTAACATAGTTTATTATTCAGTATGGGGTGTGGTGGCTCAGTTGGCAAAGGCCAGTGATTTGTACGTCTCTGGTACGATGCCGGTTGTTGACAAATCCACCACCGTGTACGCAAATGGCTGCTGGTGTACAAAAATTTCTATCGTGGCTGTAATGTCCTCCAAGTTCTCAAAATTTACCTCTGGAGGTGCGGGGTCAAGTGTACCGGTCTCGTCATTTGACTCGGCTCACAATCACGGGACCGGTCCTTTAGTCAAGTCCGACGCCGACCGTTGTGGTGCTATTCAAAACTGGAACCGCACCATTCTGCCCAATAGCCGTTATGGACTTGATCTGATATACTGTCGGTCAAGGGGCATAAGCCACAGCAATAACAACCCTTTTCAGTGATTTTCATTGTTTATTGTTTGAATTTAAATTTGACATGTTCCAGATATATATTCCGTTTTGATTTTATGTTTGAAAAATTGAAAAAAAAAATGTTCTAACAAGGGTGCCCCAAGTTTCTTATCTCATTACCAATGGGACCGAAAATGTAAAAAGGTTGGGAATCTCTGGTATACTGTTATGATGCATGAATTATTCTAAATTTCTAATGAAGTCGTGAGTCCTTCCCTCCATTTCAGCCCTCATTATTCAAATTTAAATTTTATTTATTTGTTCATTTCATTTATTATATATATATATATATATATATATATATATATATATATATATATATATATATGTATGTATGTATAAACTTATTTACCATTATTTTTCGGTTTTTTAACGAACACATTTTACTCAAATGCATTTTAGCATAGGCATAAAACGTCTTTAGCCTGAACCTCATTCCAAAATCTTACTCTTTAATGAACTGGTTGCAAATCGGAAATGAAGTCCGTAACCAACAAAATCAATAGTGGTTTTACAAAAAATATTGAGTTGTCTTTTACATATTTAACGGTTTTGCATTAATTAGTCCATAACGATAGCTTAAGTTATGTCTCTAATTCTATTGTTTTAACTGCATCTAAATATCCAAAGTCTTATGCCAATATTTTATCCTCTGGGAGTTAAATTAAAGCTCTTAATTGTTATTAAAACTTCATATTAAGTTACTAACTTTCTTTTCTTTAAAGCTTTAAAATATATCTCTTTAACGTCGAATTACTACTATATATCCCATTATTTAATAATTTTTTTGCTAAAATGTAAACATTACTAATGCGTAGCCCAGACTTGATACAATAGTTACAATGCGCTTACTATTTTATGGTCTTTAGGAATTTTATAGCTTATGTTTCTGAGAGAAAGAACTATTTAACTATTATGACTTTCACAAGCATGTGGATAATAATTACGTAAAGAACACATCTCAATAAAACAATAGAATTAAATATTAATCTTAATTTGGTTGTGGCACTGAAGAAGTGTTTTTATGTATTTAACTAGTATTTTCCGAAGGAGTCTCATTTTCAAGAAACAAGAGAGAGATTTTCTCTTTTTTTTCTCTTTTTTTAGAAAAAAAATATTTTTTTCTGAGCATTTTCTCTGCATAAAGATTTGTTTTATAAGTTTATATATATATATATATATATATATATATATATATATATATATATAGATAGATAGATAGATATATATATGTATATATATATATATATATATATGTATGTATATATATATATATATTATATATATATATATATATATATATATATTATATATATATACACTGCTGGCCACCCAAATTGCAACACCAAGAAAGACAAGAGATATCACAACAAAATTTATTTTGTAGATAACATGTTGACCAAGTATCAAATGATTAAATTTATAGACTTCTGTGAAGTGTGGTTCCTGCCAAAATCAGTAGCCAGAGTAGCCGCCATTGTTGGAGATCACCGCTGCCACACGCCTCGGCATTGATTCAAAGAGACTTTGAGTTCTTGGGGTATAGCAGACCAAGCAGCTTCCACACGTTGCCAAAGTTGATCTCCTGTGGCAGCTGGGGATGGAATCTGGGTCAATCGTAGAGCAACCATGGACCACATGTTTTCTATCGGCGAAAGATCCGGAGAGCGAGGCGGCCAGGGAAGCAATTCAATCTGGCGATTGACGAAGAACCGTTGGACAATGCGTGCCACGTGTGGTCGCGCATTATCCTGTTGAAATATGGCTGTGGGCAAGCCCTGAAGGTAAGGAAGGACAACTGGCTCCAACACCTCAGAGATGTAGCGCTGGCTGTTTAAAGTACCGGCAATGCGTACTAGAGGTGTGCGAGAGTGATATCCAATACCGCCCCATACCATAATACTCGGTGCAGGACCAGTGTGGCGGTGCATAACGCAGCTGTTCAGCATCCTCTCTTCACGGTGTCTCCAGACTCGAATGCGACCATCGTGGTGTTGCAGACAGAAGCGTGACTCGTCAGTAAAGACAATTTCATTCCATTCTGCCGTCCACATCCTTCTGTCATCGCACCATTGGCGGCAGAGACGTCTGTGGTTCTGCGTCAAGGGTAGACAAAGCAATGGACGTCTTGCGGACAGACTACTCTGCTGTAAACGGCTTCGAATGGTACGCGCAGACACTGGATGATGCGTTACAGACTGCATGTGCTGTGCTATGGTTCGTGATGTGACTGAGCGATCCGTCACTGTCATGCGCACAATTTGCCTGTCATCACGTGAAGTGGTGCGCTGAGGTGGATGCGATAGAACACGCCGGTCCGTCGTACCCTCCTGCATCCAACGATCACATATCCGCATTACAGTTGTTTGGTTTCGTCCAACACGACTACCGATTTCCCTGAAAGATAATCCACAATCTCGATAGGCCACTATCCTTCCTCTGTCGAACTCGGATACTTGATCAAAAGATGATCGCTGTTTTCGACGAGGCATAACTGATCGTTTTTTTGAAAAAAACCACAAGAAAAACACAATTGCCGAACTTGAAATCGTCGAAATCTCCAAGCCTTAAATAGCGCTTTGAAGTGGCGCCACAGGCGCACGTGATGTGCGTCTGCGCTGAAATTCTAATCATTTGCATATCTCATCTCCGATAATGCATGTTGTAAATTTCATGTTATTTGCATGTTTCCTTCAGGGTGTTGCATTTACAGTGGCCAGCAGTGTATATATATATATATATATATATATATATATATATATATATATATATATATATATATTTATATTTATATATATATATATACATATATATTTATATTTATATATATTTATATTTATATATATATATATATATATATATATATATATATATATATATATATATATATATATATATATATATATATATATATATATATATATAGGGAGAGAGAGAGAGAGAGTTTATATATATATTTCTTTATTAGACCTCTAAGAAAAGAAGAAAAAAAATGCACGAAATGGAAAAAGTTTGTAAGCATTGCACATTTAATAATTGCTTCATCAAGCGTAGTATTAGTCGAAACAACTCGACACTTCATGTTTCTTTCTCAGGACCGCTCTGAGACAAAACATTCGGGCTTCCCTTTCGAATAAATGTCCAAAGCAGTTTACTCTACCCTTTGGTTTCGGAGATAATGTCCACCATCCAAACGGACATTTCGAAATGTGATGTCAAACATTGCTTGTTAACCTTTTTTTCTCTATTTCTCTTCAAATTTAGCTTTGTATGTCACTGCAAATTGAAGTTCAAAAGAACCTTTCTCTTTTTTTCATTTATGAATGGATATTTTTTCTTGTATAATTTAAGGAACAAAATGGGATGAGATGTTGTCCATTAGTTTAAAACACAGCTTGATATTTTTTTTCCATACATCGCGTCTTTAATTTAACAGAGAGAAGTATATTTGAGCATTAAGATACTTCTGTGTACAGAATGTATGTTTTCATAAATTACACATAAAAATTTGTTAAAATGAATACCAAAATTCTAAACAGTAGAGTAGACTATCTAGTTGTTGGTACTTAAAGTGACTGCCTATGTTCGGAGTTTTTTTTTAATTCCTTTTTTAAAGGATTTTTTGGTCTTTTTTGATAAAATAGAACTTAAAAATTAAAAAATGAACAAAAACTTACCTGTAAATATACTTTTTTATAAATTGGTCTTCTGAAGTATTTTTTAATGAAATTTAGCTAAAACACTTATCACTCTGCACAAAATTCTAATGATACTATTTTAATTTCCTTCTCACATATGATACATATGACAGTGATCTTCAGGGCCGCCCAGAGGGGGGGGAGGGGCAACTGGGCTTTGCCCCAGGCCCCCAACTGCCGGAGGGGTCCCAAAAAATTTTTAAAAAATCTATTTATTAGATTTCCTTAGAAAATATAACAAGAGAGCAGTGCAATGAAATATAATAAATATGTTAATCATTCATGTAATAAATTTTAAGTATGAGTAACTTAATTTGAATGTGTTTTCGTCTCTTTGCATTTTTTATTTTACTTGGGGCCCCCAACAAAAGTTTCCCCAGGCCCCGTAAAGTCTCTGGGCGACCCTGGGGATCTTCAAAATGCCCCACAATCTAAGAGAAATTTTAAAATGCAAAAATAATACAGACAATTTTATGATCCAATATGAAAATTTTCCCCGATTCATCGTTCCTTTCTTTATAAAAACCTCCCCAAATAAAAAACTATTTGTTATATATCATTTATTGTGGGTTATTTCATTAACAATAGCATCTAAAACATTTCCTGAAAGTTTTATCAAATTATATGCATTATTATGAGAGATATTATGATAACGGTAGATATTTGAGCTAAAAAACATAAGTAATCTGAGAAAAACGCATTTAAAGTTGTTTGTCACTTCAATTTTGTAGCAGACGATGTTTTTTTAAATAGCTGTAACTCTACATCTAATTGATGTAGAATGAAAATCAAAATGGTTTTGAAAAGAGAAAAGATTGAATTACACGATTCTTACAAAACGCGTTGCAGTTTTAACGTAGTATTACGTTCCTCCATAACGGTCCATCGGAAAACAAAATTTCAGATGTCCTGCGTTGCGAGTTATAATTTTGACAGCGCACCAAACCCAGTCTGTATCGCTTTGGAAAGCAGTAAACTGTTAAACAGAAAGGTACGAAAATGCTTCAAAATTTTGACATATATATATAAATATATAAATACATAACACATATAGATACATACAAAAGAGGTAAGCAACGATAAGTAATCCTACGTTAATAACCCGTGGTTTCGTTAGAAGAGACTACCCGAAATTTATTTATTTTTTCTTTTTTTTCTAATGTGGAGTCACTTTTCGTGAAACTTCCCGTCTTTTTGTTATTCACCGCACGGTCTAGCTGTTTACTTTATCGTGGGAACTCTATAAATATAAAAAAAACCCACACAAAAACAGATTTTTACAAGCAAACTTACCATAGCCAGAATAAAAGGAGTGACAGTAGAATTGAAGAACCTTGCTAGCTGTTTATCCTGAAAAATTCGTAATACCGCAGTAAAACTTAGGGACTACCGCGCCACATATCGAATTGATATGCAGAAAAACCAGAACCAGTTATTGAATCAGTTGTGTTGGCACTCTGTTTTTTTTTCAATAAATTAGTATTTATTTTTGTTTATTTTAAAAATTATTTATGAATATATAAACATCCATTTTATCATTATTTTAAGCCTTTTATTTTCATTATATTCTATTCATACCCTTTTGTGTTGCAGAATAAAGAAATTTATACTTAATACAAAATTTATTTTTGTTGAACAGTTCTTTTACAAACCATTCAGAAATAATTTAAAAATTAAAGGAACAGTAGCAGCGAGAAGACAGAAATAAATGAAAATGGAAAATGGTTATCTTAGCCAAAATCTAAATTATTTTTTTAAAATCCGAAATGTGTATTAATTCATAGACAAGGCACATACCTTTGGAACTGTAAAATCTAAGACCCATGCATATTTCAAATTAAAATAAATAAATTTGACAAGTGTCTATTGACTAGCTGCTAATAATCTGTTTATCTTCAATTTATTAGGCCTATAAAGTTGGGATAATTACTTCTTATTTGTATTGCAAAACATAGGTTCTTACTAGATTACAAATTCCAGTAGTAATTGGACCTTTACATTCCAATACTTTCCACCAGTGCCAATTACTAATGAAATTTATTAATTAGTCATAAACTTGTATAGGATTAAATATTCATGAAATAGCGAGTTTTAATGTGATGTTCATAAAGGAATGTTTATGGAACAGTGAGTTTTGAGGAAAATCTGAAAATACTAGAGATTGGAATTCCATACAAACAATTGGAAATTACCATAAAATTTAATCCAGTAATTTTCTCATCGGGAAAAGATACATTTTCAGGTGGTGTGCAAAAAAATGTGCCTCACTTCCCTAAATTAAAAATATGCACTAACAGAACTCAAGTTGTCGAGTAAACACTTTCTAACAACCATTAACTTAACAGTGTAACCTGATGATCAAACAACAAACCAAAAGTTATAAGCAGATTTCAGGAAACAATTCCATGCTATTTGCAGTATCTCAAATGCATTATAAATCTCCTTTACGCAAAAACATCCATCAGTGCTAATAACAGAAACAGTGCCAACTGCAGAATATTGTTACCCTATAAGGCGCAATAAATTCAATAATCCTGTTTTTACCGCAATCACATGATTAAAATTGAATATCCTTTGTTAACAAGTCGTAACTGAAAATCTAACACTTAATGTTATAAATACTCCAGTAGTGCTTGGCGAGAATTAGGCAAATATTTCAATTTGGCATTTGTATAGACAATTTAAAGTCGGTATACATTTGTCCTCAATTATTAAGAACTTTTGCATGTGTACACCTCAGCTATTCAAAGAATATTTATTTTGTGTCAAATTATAATCTAGGCAGGAAACTATATACTGTAAAATACCCATGAAAAAAAATTGCTGTAAAAATGTCTTGGGAAAATTCTCTTAATGTTACACACAGATTTGTTTCTTAAATGAGAGCTACTGTTTAAAACTGAATAATGAATTCACTCTAACAGAATTATGTCTCTATTATGCACAGAATATAACATCTTATCATACTTCATATTATATATATATATATATATATATATATATATATATATATATATATATATATATATATATATATATATATATATATATTTATATATATTTATATATATATATATATATATACCGGGTGGCCATAATTAAACTGACAGTGCTCACAGTGTTCTGTAGCGCGATCTATTTGGGAGAATGACGCCACATTTTGTAGGAAGATTAAACAAGACAAGGGGACGAAGGATTCCGCGAAAAAATAAATTAGTTCCAAAAGTCACCGCTAGGGGAATATTTGGCGCTGTGTAATAGAAAATAGAGTGTTAACAAATGCAAATTAATACGGAATAAAATTACCTTTTATTATGCACATTTTCTTATTTAGTTCAAGTGCAATATGGCAACACTTTTAAGAAAGCGTAAAATCTACATAAACACCGATAAAGTCTCGTGATCTGCAATATCACGTACGCTGAGCAGAAGAAGTTCTTTATTCAAATTTCACGTTACATCCATTGGCACAGTGCCAGCTGCTTGGGTTTTAAAAGGCAATGTGTTACGTTTCGAATCAATCGGATTGAAAGTTTCTGTGCAATGTCTCCTTCTTTAGTCGAGCGTGCGTTACTGGTCAAATTCTTTTACCTCAACCAGTGCAACGCGTCAGCCGCTCTTCGTGATTTTAGAACGCAAAAACAATGCGTAAAGGTAACGGTCCTGTGTCAGTTAATGGGCTAAAAGCAATGGTTGCGACGTTTGAGAAAACAGGTTGTCTGAAGGTTCAGTCTGGCAGAGGACGAAAACCTGTACCACAGGATACAATCGAAGCAGTTGGGTAATAAAAGGTAATTTCCGTATTGATTTGCATTTGTTAACACTCTATTTTCTATTACACAGTGCCAAATATTCCCCTAGCGGTGACTTTTGGAACTAATTTATTTTTTCGCGGAATCCTTCGTCCCCCGTCTTGTTTAATCTTCCTACAAAATGTGGCGTCATTCTCGCAAATAGATCGCGCTACAGAACACTGTGAGCACTGTCAGTTTAATTATGGCCACCCGGTATATATATATATATATATATATATTTATACTGGGTTTTCCATAATTAAAGTCCCACATTCAAAAGACTGCAAAAAATGAACCACTGGTCAGAATGACTTCAAATTTGAACTGATTATACTGGAAGAAGGGAAAAACGGTTTGGCATAATAAAAAAAGAGTTCCAAAATGTTACAGCGCCATCTATTGATACATTTTGGAACTTTTTTATTATGCCTAATCGTTTCCCCCTTCTTCCAGTATATTCGGTTCAAATTTGAAGTCATTCTGAGCAGTGGTTCTTTTTTTGCAGCCTTTTCAATGTGGGACTTTAATTATGGACACCCTGTATATATACATATATATATATATATATATATATATATATATATATATATATATATATAGTGGAATCTCAATCGATCGTTTTCGGATCCATCGTTTTTCCGTATGTGTTGTTCATTTTATCCAGTCCCAACAATCATATTGCTTTGTTATGTTTCCACATCTATCGTTTTCTCTCAATATTAAATTGAATTCTCTTTCATGTTCGTTCCAACATGCGGATATTCAATTCTTGGAGAGCGTAAGTGTACTAGGCAATGTGAATTTAATTATCTATGGTCATCTTCATTCCTGCCAATCTTCTAGAATGATTTTCTCTCTTAGTAGAAAATTTCACTGTAGCGATGGCTATGTTCCACTTTTCCTCCTCAATGACCGCCTCGGCGTCTACTCAGCTGACTGTACTGAGTATGTTCATTTTATACTCAAGAGAATACTCAGTCGAGGTCGCATCTGTAAATCCGGCCTTTTCCTCACAATACTGCAGAATTTTCGAATGGTTCAATCAGCTTCATTCGTCCCAATTTTCTTGCAGCTTTTTATTGTCTTTTCCTTGACGGAATCTCATACACGTATCACCCGTTCTTCAGTGTCTAATACGTTGATGCTTTTAACCATTTCAATGGTTTATTTAGATTGTTCTGTTTTTCTAGATAAAGAGTTATCTTTAGGAACTGGCGAAAACGTGTTTTGAATGAGAATATCACGCTGACGTTTTCGGATAAGCATTTAGATACTGTGAAAAGCGTCTTTGCACTTCACTGATGACTAGCTATAATCGTTGTAGCTATTTTGCACGAATATTTAAAACATTTCTTTTCCTTTGGAATGAGATTTACACCCGTACAAATTATGATTATTTTGCCCTGATATATATATATATATATATATATATATATATATATATATATATATATATATATATATATATATATATATATATATATATATATACCGGGTGGTTATAATTAAACTTCCCCAATAAACGACATCTTACAGCTCAAACGGGTGAACGGAATGGAACGAAATTTCGTATATGGGCTATACACGAGATGTGCTCACGGAATTTCGAAAAAAAAAATTTAGTTCCAAAATGTGTACTAGAGGGCGCCTTTTCTGGAAAAACATGGAATTTAACACAATAAACGTCCAAAACGGAATATAGAAATAATATTAACAATCCAGAACAAGAATTATGAGTAATAAAATGTAAAACCGGGAAAAGCTGTCAGTTGTAGGAGAAAAATGTCGAGATTTGCATGCTTGGGAAGAAGAGGAAGCTTTATGCAAAACACGTTAGGGTATAAAACGTTTGCAGTCGTTGTCATGTTTAAGTCGATGTTTCTGGCTGTACTAATGACGGTCTCTTTAGTTGAAAGTACGTTATTGGTGAAGCTGTTTTACGAAAACAAGGGGAATGCTTCTGCTGCAGTTCGTGAATTTCGTAATAGAAAGAACCTACGGCGTGGACCAATGTCTGCTAAAGGTATCCGGACCATGATTAAGAGATTTGAAGAGACGGGGAAATTAGAGTTCAACCTGAAAGAGGCCGTAAACGTGTCACACCGGTACTTGTTGATGCCGTCAAGACAGCTGTTGACGCACAGTCACAGACATCAGAGTTTGGGAGCAGTAGCGCGCGTGCAGTTTCTCGACAGACAGGCTATTCTTACAGCTCCATCCGAAAAGTACTCAGAAACATAAAGCATTACTTCCCATACAAGATCCGCCATACCCAGGAGCTACTTGATAGGGACAAGCCACAACGTCTCTCATTCGCAGTCAGTTTTCTCAACAGAATGACTGTTGATCTGTCATGGCCTTGGTATATTCCGTGAAGCGACGAGGCTCATTTCTACCTCAATGGGACAGTCAACACACAGAATTGCCGCATTTGGGCTAAAGAAAATCCGCTGATCCAGACTGAATTTCCCCTACAGTCTCCAAAGGTCCACACTGTCTGGTGTGGATTCATCCGTGGGTCATTCGTCTTTGAATAAATCGGTGAACATGGGCCTATCACATGTTCCGTTACGGGCCTTCGGTACCATGACATGCTGCAGACGTTTGTTGTGCCGCAACTACAGCAAAGGCGGGTCCTTACATCGACCCTTTTCATGCAGGATGGAGCGCTCCCACATATCCATGGGTCCGTGAAGGCGTTATTGCTCCAAAACTTAACAGAGGAACGTGTTATTAGCCGCTCCTTTCCTAATCCAGAGCCACCACGTTCGCCGGATCTAACTCCGTGCGATTTCTGGTTATGGGGCTATTTAAAAAGTCTGGTATATCGTGGAGGTGTTGCGACGTTGAATGACTTAAAGAACTCCATAACGCTTCATGTGCGAAGCCTCTGAACTGATCAGTTACGATCTGATGTTGAACACACTGTCCATCGGCTTGAAATTTTGCAGGTGAATGAAGGTGGTCACGTGGAGCAGCTTTCCCTACATCGTCCTGGACACGATTAACAACTGCTCCTCTTGTGCAATTTCGTCCTAATCTGTTCTTGTTTCTGCAAACTGAACCGTTTTTGTTTCTCCCTTACCTTTACTTAATGTGGTTCGATGACAAGGTGATCAGAAACTAGTCAATAAATGTTAATATTGTTTCTGTATTCCGTTTTGGTCGTTTATTGTGTTAAATTTCATGTTTTTCCCGAAAAGGCGCCTTCTGGTGGACATTTTGGAACAATTTTTTTTTTTTTTTTGAAATTCCGTGAGCTCATCTCGTGTAGCCCATATACAAAATATATTTTGTATAGCCCATATACAAAATTTCGTTGCATTCCGTTCACCCGTTTCCGCCGTAGGATGCCGTTTATAGGGGAAGTTTAATTACAGTCACCCGGTATATATATATTAGGGTAAAAGAATCATAGTTCGTTATTTTAAATAACAAACGAAATTCGAGAGTTAAGAATTTCCTGGGAAAATCACACTGACAATACTATTCTTTCTACAGTGCGCTAGCTGTTTGTTTAACATATAAAGGACACAACAGATTAAGCAAGATATGTCTTTGACGTGTTAAGATGAACTAAGTAAACAATGAAGCAGAGGAAATATGGGAGATTGCTTACCCCTGTTCTTCCTCCTCCTGCCTTCAATTTCCCGATATTTAATTTTTCATTCGTGTGCGAACTTCATAAACGTTTCCTTAATCTTTCGTACAAATACATTTCTGAAATGTTAATACAGAAATCATTTCTATTCAGATGAAATAAATGTTTCTTCCTTAGATAAATAATCTTAACATATCGATGTCAGAAAATTTATGACCAACTCTGTTTGAGACACGGTTCATTTAAGAAAATGCTTCTTCATACCACATTAATTTATATGAAGAGTATTAAAAGGAATAACTTTTCTGTGGGTCTTAGGAGATACAGATGCATCTGTCATTCACCACAAATCACACGCTCTCTAGATAGGTCACTTAACTCTTCCAGGGGCAACAACCTCCCCCGTCTGTAGGGTGCAAATTTTTTTCCCGATTTCATTTAACCTAACAAATCTTGGAAAATTTCCAATGAAAGGTTTCAAAATGATTTTAGTTCTTTAATCTGACAACAGATGGCAGTAGTAACAATTTTCGGATAATTTAACTGGAATACTTTGAATGCAAGTGAAAAAAAGGACTAGGTTTAAGCGTTTGCACTGCGCAAACGGCGCCCCTCTAAGGGTTAACTCAGTTTAACATGTGTTACTGCTGTTGTACCAATGACCCCTGGCTGTACATATCCTAACCAGGTCTATTCAATGCCTCAGGAGTAAGGAATGTGACTCCTGATTAGCTCGCCGTTACTGGGCACCACAAGAATAGGAGGATATTTTGCCCAGTGCCACCAAAAAGGCGACATCTGGTGCACTCATACCCTCTTCCCAACCAGTAGGCCGGATACCCCATGACTTTCCAGTCAACAGAATTAACCCATCTATACCGAGTTTAGACACGAAAGCGCTCCTCGGGATTCGAACCGAGCACCAATGTCGAATTCCGACCACTAGCTGCCCAGTACCCATCTAACATACTATATAAAACAGTTTTCCTTCCGGAAATGCTACCCCACTTCTTTAATTACATCTAAGGTCCAATGCTAAGAGATTAAGCGTACTTAAACTAAATTGAAATCGTTATTGAAGACGCAGTTTAAGTTTACCATTAAACTTAATATCAAGTACCTGTACAATTTCCCCCCCCCCAAAAAAAAAAAAAATTTATTGACTTTCGTCGATGATACTTTTTACAAGCATTATTCGCATACCAAAGTCCCTTTAATATACTTTGCGAGCTTCAAGGGGTTCTAAAAAATTTCTTTCTCGTGGAATTTATTGGCATTCAACAACTAACAGTCTAGGTTTAAGGAAGTTCGGATTTTTATATTCTAAAATCATACATCTATCCTTGCGTGTACAGGAATAAACGACATTGGATGTATCTACCAATTTTCAAGGTTTTTTTCTGAGATAGGAATAAATGGATTTTTATTTATACTTTATGTATACTTTTCCTGAATTTTCATATTTAAACAATTTTTTTCTCAAAACACACACACACACTCTCTCACTCTCTCTCCTATATATATATATATATATATAACCTTTGTCCAGAAATTTCGGTGAATGACGTCATAGTGCTCACGGTCGTAAGAGTTTGCAACTGGAGCATACCGTGCCGGACAGGTGAAGACTGGTCTGAACCAGTTCCTGAGTGGCGGCTCTGCGAGTTAGCTTATCGTGTGGAAACAGTTCATTGTAGAGTGAAGGTGTTGTGCGCTCGGTCGAAATTCGAATAGATAAGAGAATGAATGTGCTGTTTCAAACTTGGCAAATCAGTTAAAAAGACTCATGAAATGCTGCTAAGAGTTTACGAATAACATGCTGTCGCCTTGAAGTTCGTGTATGAGTGGTTTAAACGCTTCAGAGATGGGCGGGACACCATTGAAGATTCCCCACCCCCCCGAAGTGGTCGGCTTACAACTGTACGCACCCCGGGCAACGTACAGAAAGTGAAGGAATTGTTGGCCAAGGATCGTCGTGTGACAGTGCGAATGATAGCGGAGGAAGTGGGAATTGGTCGTGAGATGGCCCACCTCATACTAACCCAGGATTAGGGGGAACGAAAGATTTTCTCCCGACTTCTGCCCCACACTTTGACGCCGGAACAAATACAAATCGGCTGAACGCCTGGGGAGACTTCATCGACATGACAGATCGGAACCCTAATTTCCTGAAGCCCATTGGGCTTCCCTTACGGGTGACGAGACCTGGTGCCTGAAGTACGACCCCGACGGCAAGCGTCACATTATGGGGTGGTGGGGTCCAGGGTATCCGAAAAGCAAGGAGGTGCGAAGTGAGAAATTCCGCATCAAGACAATGCTCTTGGTGTTCTTCAACTCTGAGGGTCTTATCCATAAAGAATTCCTCCCTGCGAGCACCACGTTAATTGCCGCTAAGTACGTGGATATACTAAAACGTCTGCAACGGATCAGTCGGCTACGCCCCCAGTACGCCAAGCAAGGCAACTGGACCCTGCCTCAAGACAATGCCCGGTCAGATACTACCTTTCTGGTGCAGCAGTTCCTGGCGAACAGGAGAGTTGTGTCCTTGAATCCCCCGGACTTTTTCTTGTTCCCCAAATTTAAATCAGCCCTGAAGGGCCACAGGTTTTCACACATTTCGGACTTCCAACATAATGCTACGACCCAGCTGAAGGCCATCCCTAAAGAGGACTATGCCATGAGTTTCCAAGACTTGTACAACCGTTCCCAGATGTGCATTACCGCCTATGGGGATTACTTCGAAGGACAATAACAGCTGTTTCATGTAAGACAACAATACATTGTAACTATAGACACATTCATCGAACTTTCTGGACAAAGGTTGTATATATATATATATATATATATATATATATATATATATATATATATATATATATAATTAAACTATTTGTTTGTATTAATAATCATAATTTTTAACAGGAACAGCTCAACTGTCAGTCCTACCGTAGACAGATTGTTCCTTGTGCCTCTTATTGGTGGCTCCACATCTAATATATTATCATGTAATATCCCCATCATAGGTCCCAACAGGCAAATATATTTCTCTAATAAAACGGCAGCTGAAAGATGAATGTTTTCTTTTATTCCTACATTCCATAATGTTATTTCTGATATTAAAAAGCATTTGTGCATGAAAATAACTACAATATATAAATTAAGGTTTTATCTCACTCTCATTATTTCGTTCTATTTGGCATATAAATTTTAATCCCAATAAAATATACAATTATATAAATGTCCTCAGCTTTATCAGCAGTGCAGAGAGCACTTTCGCTACACACACTCCCAAAGGGATTCTTTGAACTCTTTAAATATATTTTTTTCTATTTTATTCGATATCCTGGAACCTGTTCCTTTGTTTGTATATAAATAAATATATTTGAACAATGTGCTTCGCTAGTAGCTCCCTTCAGAGTAAGAGATGATTGGAAAAATCTCTCGGACAGGATCTTTTTCTCCCGTAACCGTAGCTTTTTGTCGGGCTCTTATAAAAAGATCTTTTAGATTACAGTCCCTGCATTTTCTCCGTGGAGAGAATCTTACTAAGTCAACAATCGGTTAACAAAGAGAACGTTTGCTTAACACAGTTTTCCAAGACCAGGGGAACAATGAGCTGATGTATGAGGCGTTTCATTAATTCTCTTCTCGTAGAAAAACTTTTCTTTGTCGCATTAATAAGAAAATTCGTACTTTTAAAGTATTAGATTTATTCGCAGTACTAAGGAGTATGCAATTTCTGCGCGTTGTCCTAAGGGAAGGACATAATTAATCAAACTAAATTACTATATGTATACAGTGTCTCTCTTACATATTTTAATTGGTATATATATATATATATATATATATATATATATATATATATATATATATATATATATATACAAGGTGGATTTTATTAAACTCACACTACTCAGAGCAATCTGTAGCGCGATCTATCAGCAGAATTCCACCAAAATTGATAGAGGGACTAAGGACGACATGGGAAAGTGTTTCCGTGAAAAATAGTTCCAAAAGTCACCGATAGGGGAAGATATGGCGCTGTAGTTGTCGGCATACTCTAGAATTTGCATAAAATGCAAGTAAAGCTTCAAACTGCAAATTCACGATTACGTAGTCGACAATATTTCGGTCTATATAGATAAGGGGTGAATACCGAAAAAGTTGTAATAAGGAGGCAAATGAATTTCGTGCGGTGTAACAAAGTGGTGTAACAAAGAAATTTCCTTGCAACACCGCTTTATTCAGCAAATTCACTTCTCCCTCCTTCAATGTGACCACCGTCCTGGTGTACGACACATTGCATCCTGAACACTACGTTCTACGCATAACATATCACAAGGAATTTTCATTACCCACCGGGATATATATAGTCCTTTACGGCCACCAAGTTCGAGACTCCACCAAGATACTCCTTATACTTTAAATAACCCCACAGAAAGAAGTCATATGGGGTTAGGTCCGAGGAGCGAGGTGGCCATGCAAGTGGGAAAAATCTTTGGAGTTTTCCCATCATTTTTATAGCCTAAAATACTGGCTCTGCTGTCGACTACGTAGCCTTGAATTTGCATTTTGATATTTTACTTGCGTTTTATGCAAATTCTCGTGTGCGCCGACAACTACAGCGCCATATCTTTCCCTATCGGCGACATTTGGAATTTTTTTTCACGGAACTCTTTTCCATGTCGTCCTTATTCCCTCTATCAATATTGGTGGAATTCTGGCTGATAGATCACGCTACAGAAGGCTCTGAGTAGTGTCAGTTTAATAAAAATCACCCTCTATAAATACAGACACACTGAGTTGCCAATTTACTATTACAACTCCACAGTTTTAAGCAAATTAGCTGTGACGTCACGATGTTGCTACTAGAGGGTAAAATTACAATAAAGAGGGTTTGTTGCATGATTGTAAAGACAATGAAAGTATATTACTTGTGAAAGAATGAATCAAAAATACAATTAATGGACTTTGAACTTCTAATGATAGTAGGTTCTAGGAGAAGTAGAGCGTATGTACTAGAAGTAATTCCTTTGCTTCTGGAGAGCTCAAGAGTAGCTGTTTTTCATGTTTTCAAAGAGTGAGCTACCAGATGAAAAACTAGATTTCAACATAAGGCGTGTGATCGTCACCGACTATTGGTTCCTCTAGCTGAAAGGAGAGTTACCAGACTTTTCTAGTCCAACACAAGGGCAACAGTATGTCAAATTACAGCTTATCTTAATGATTGACCAACTCTGATGGCTTCTCAACATACTGTTCGCCGCAGATTAAGCCTTGTCGGGCATGGAAGTCGAAAGGCTTGTTCGTAAACATTTGCGGTCTGCAGCTAAGAGCAAATATCTCCCGTTCGTATGGGATTACAAGGATTGCATAGTAAATGAATGTGGTTCGATTAGTCACGCTCCAAAAATAAAGTAATTTGTGTTTAATATGTCTTTTCCCTTGTAGAAATGGTAATCATGCATGGCACAGTAAGAGAATTTAGTCTTTTTTAATGGGTCTTTGTCATCCGGAATGGTAAAGAAGAAACCGTCAAAAATGGTAAAACATGCTTCGAACTATTTGAAGTTGGATATGTTGGAAAGTATGTTTTCTTCAGACAGTGCTGCTTTTTATGGCAATGATTCTCTCTTTCAGAAGTTATGTAGTGCTTGATTATTATGTGGAGAAGAAAACTTAAATTAAATATTTCCATGGCTTTAGATCACATAATATCAAAACCTTTTAACCTCCAACTGTTTTATAAACCGTCTAAAGGTAGTCATTCTAATTAATATACGCAGTAACTTTTCAAATTGTAACGGTCTTATAAGAGATTCTCCACGATGAGTAATTTCTAGGGAATCCAATTTGATGTTATATAAATTATTAATTGAGCCACTCTTAAATGGTGGCGAGACATCATCAGAAGAATTATTCTGAGTTTCCGAGGTTTCACACATATTTTTCCAGCTTCCATGAATGTGTATATTTATAGAGAACAATAAGGATAATATATATACGTGTGTAACAATGTATAATAAGATGACATTTCTGAAGTCTCTGGTGATAGGTGACACAAACATCTGCAATACCTTGAGCTGATATTCAAGTATCTAAAAGAATCGAAGAAGCAAATTGCAGTATTCTTTAGTGGCAACTTATTTCAAAGAACTTTTACATGCACACGGTGAACAGACAAGACATTTTGTTTTATCTGAGAATGCATGTGTGTGCAATGCATTTGCACACATATCTGATCAATATGCGTAAACATCTATGAGTTTTTGTGTATTCTCTCTTTCACTCTTTCTTACAAATTAACACATGCCAAGACAGAATTTCTAGTTCAGAAATTGACTTGTAGACTGAATTTTTTTATGGACCTACTGTGCCAGTAGGACACCAGGTTATGGTACGATTCCAACTTACCGCAGGTTTACTTCATTTGTAGATTTTTTTCCCACGTCATTACTATCAAACGGTAAAACTTATGAAGTATCGTGTCACATTATCTCGCAACTTACCTGCGCACTATATAATACTCTTCCCGACCTAGAATTCAAATCCGGGACCGCTTCCAGGCGAATGTAGTCTTAACCATTACGCTTAGACTATTTATAAACATCGTAAGTCCAAAAAATCAAGCCGACCCATGCATAAGGCATGAGGACCCATGCATAAGACATGCGGAAAGTTTGGCTGAAAACGCATGGTCGCTGCGTTCTATCCTGCACGCACATGAAAGTGCAGCAGATTCAGGGATTAATTTACGGTTGTTGTAACCTGTTACTTCCTACTCACTAAGGAGAAAGACTAGGTCAGGAGCCCATGCCCCTCTTAGCTTGGACAAATCTAGTTTCCAGCTGGACTACTTGAAGGGGGGGGGGGCAACCGACGCTGATCACAATGACTCCTACAACTCCAAAAGAGAATACAACTCCACTAAGAGAGTCACAGTTACTCCGCACTCATATGAATTTCACCAATATTGAAATTTAGTGATCTGGGAAGGAATCACATTGCGCCATCGCTAGAAACCGGCCTTGTAAACTTTGTAAGACCAATAATGTATACCAGGGGTTCCCAACCTTTTTTCTACATCGACCCCTTTTAAAAGAATGATTTTCTTCATCGACCACCTCGCATTTTCTTTATAAAATACAGCACACGTCATAATTATAATACTAATAATTGCACATAAAACCCTTAAAGAGGACAATTTGACTAAGAATATGAACAAAAAATTAGAAAAGGGTGGTTCATTAGGTTTATGTTTTATTATTTTATTACTATTTTCATTTTTTTAATTTCACAAATATAAACAAGATTTCAGAAACACCGATTGTAAACTGCACAAACATCGCCAAGAGAAAAACGAAACTGCATCTGACTGGTTGCATCGGGAGGACCCATGTGCTGTTTAAGGTCTAGTGTATTTCCCCATCTCTGCCTAGTGTTGGTACACAAATAAAAGCCGACGCCGGCATTCCAGGCATATACAAAAGAGTCATGACATTCGACTTTATGCGATGGATCACTCCGCCCTATGCAAATCTGTATTTATACATATTAAAACGGATATTATTATCTAATAATTACATTCCTAAAAAATTAAATTTTAAAACAGAAAATTTTATCATAGACCCCCAATAGACCCCTGGAATACTATCGACCGTTTTTAAACTTTCATCGGCCCCCAAGGGGTCCACGTGGACCCCGTTGATGATCCCTGATATATACTATAGCCTTTGTCTTTGATAAGGTATTTATTTTTAATTAAAACGGTATGCATACTGTTTGCATACACACTGTGTGTATGTTTCTTTAAATCATCCAAGTAGTAAAAAGTCCGTAATCATAAAATAAATATCCATATTATGTATATGTTTGAATGAAAGGATTCTACAGTGTTATTAATGACCTACGCGATTGTTGAAAGTTCTCAAACATAAACGCTGTCGATTAAATAACGTGTGAAAATAAAAACCGCTTGTTTCACTAACCAAAAACTAAAGAATGAAGAATACTAGTAAGTTTCAAGGATGGGAAAATCTTAACGACGCAAATATTGGATCTATAAATTAATCAATTCCGGCAACTTAAAAAGTATTTACTGGATAGAAAAATTGCAATTTTCCAAAAAATATCGCTTTTCACTTCCGAAAGTAGAGGATGACACAAATTACTTGAGAGTCTCTTAATTCTCGAATAACGGTGTCAACTGCTGCTAGAAAAATAGAGTAAAAAACTATTTGCTTGACATGTTTAAAGAGCTTTGTACATAAAGATAAGTAGCGTAACTCTTTATCCTCGACAGCAAGTACTTGTTTTCTCGAACGTCATTGATTAGTTTCAGATAAAGCAAGCATGAGTGTTATCCAAAACTTCTATTCAATGAAAATCTTAAATTATTCCATCGTGTTTCCATTTATGTGGTGTTTAAAAGGTTAAAATAAACGTTTTCAATATTGAATAAATAGGAATTTTTTTTCCCCGCGGAAACGGAAGTTTTTGCCGCGATACAATAACAAAGATCTTTATACCAGATTTTTAAACTAACCGTCAAACTCGTTGCTGTATAAAAAAATAAGAAGCCTTTTTCATTAATTCTTCCTTCCATATAATTTGAAATAAAGTCAGTTGCTGCCAATAATCTTCTTCAGGATGTTAAATTTATAAAATGTCATTTTGATAGAGAATTACATTGGTTAAATTATAAATTCATCAATAAACAATGCAATTTTATTTCGTAATATTACCTTTTATTTAATCCATACATTAAATTCTGGGCATCATTTTGTTAAAAATCCTATTTTGAACAAAATTATATCAAAGATAATTAAACGAAAGATAGGCGTGCCAAGTTATTCAGCCGAAAAGGCTTTCTTCAAAATTTTTTTGACCTAGCTTCTTATCACAAAACTAACCTATGACAACATGTTGTGACATTGTCTCAATTACTACACGAATTAGTATTTCTATAAAGATCTGATTCCCCGTTCCTACCCCTCAACATGCGATCTATCTGCGAACTGTTGATTTGGGCGGTCTCATAAACTCTAGGATAAGAGCCCATAAAGTTCTTGTAATCTGCGGTTTTTACGTTATAGAACGCATAAATCCCAGAGTGGTTCGAGTGCTCTTCAGAATTTTGACACTACAGTGACATTTAGAATGCTATAAACTTCGAACACTTATCAGCACTTCAAACGCCAGAGAAATCCCTTTGAATTCGCCGACAGTATAAAAGAAGACCCCAATAGTCCACAAGAGAGAGATCTGTTTTTGAGTTCTCCTGGTCAGACAGGACTTATAGGCCAGCGCTGTCGCTGAACCCGAAGCCATCCTAATGATCTAACTATATATTCTAACTCGCTGTACATACTTGCTTTAAATGTTGTAGTTGTAGTGTGTGTAACGTATCGTAGTAAAGTAATTGAAGCGAAAAGCTTGTCGTATTATTGACTACTTTACAATGCATATTCCTAAAATGTTCCACTCTTGCCTGTGCATGGTAAATTTGGAATACAAACTTTGACTTTTCCTCTCAACACGTGAGTGTACTTTTACAAGTTCGTGATTCCAAACTGGCTAGAATAGTCTACGACGTTTAGCTCAAAAGCAACCCCAGCATACTTATCATGTGTTAACTGAAAATTTGAGAGAAAGTAGTGGCCACGAATGGCATACGGCACTTTGGAGATGCAATAACTCCATGAGCCAAAAACTACCCACACAACACACCGATCTCTATTAGACGTCTATAATACCTCACCTCATAAAAACGCGTACCTCTATAAGACGTCGAAAAATATCTACATCACGTGGAATAGAGCTCTATAGGAGCTCCGAGGTGTGCTCTCTTTGAGATCCATAAGACGTCTACGATATCTAAGCGGCGCTCTATAGGACGTCTATAAGAGCGAAAATTTCGATGTGGAGGGTACGCGATTTAGATATTTTAGACCTCTAAAGGACGTACAATTCCCCTCCAAAATATTGTATTTTGGATCTTAATTTCTTAATAATAAATTAAGCTTAATTTATTTCGAACAATTTGCATTCTAATAGGAAATTTTATGCAAAAATAATTGCTATAGAGATTCTAAAACTAAAAGTAAATTTATGGAAGTATAACAAAAGAGTATAAAAATAATAGTTGTAAATGTATTATTATTTATTAAGTAATAATAATTAATAAGTAATAATACATTAAGCTTAATTTATTTTGAACAATTTGCATTCTAATAGGACATTCTTATGCAAAAATAATTGCTACAGAGGTTCTAAAACTAAAAGTAAATTTATGGAAGTAGAGTATAAAAATAATAGTGTCTATTATTTTGATACTCTTTGTTATACTTCCATAAATTTACTTTTAGTTTTAGAATCTCTGTAGCAATTATTTTTGCATAAGAATGTCCTATTAGAATGTAAATTGTTTAAAATAAATTAAGCTTAATGTATTATTACTTATTAATTATTATTACTTAATAAATAATAATACATTTACAACTATTATTTTTATACACTTTTGTTATACTTCCATAAATTTACTTTTAGTTTTAGAATCTCTGTAGCAATTATTTTTGCATGAAAATGTCCTATTAGAATGCAAATTGTTCGAAATATATTAAGCTCAATTCATTTTTCTAAATTTATTAAGAAATTTAGGTCTAAAATACAATGTAAATATTAATATTTACCACTACTTTTGATGTTATTACGATGACAATTGTCATACATTATAACTGCCAAAAATAGTGATATATATTACTTAAATAATAACATTATTACTAATGTTTAATGTAAAAATATTTAAAAATAATTATAATATTAAATATTATAATAATAAAACTAATATTTTTACATTAAAACTTGGTATTAATGCATTCTGAAATTTAAGAAAAAAAGAAAATTAACCAAAATGCTAATTTTTCAATTGAAAAACTAAACTATTATAAGTGCATATAATTTTTTTAATGTAATTTTTCTAATTAATAAATATACATTTCACAATTAAAACATAAATTGAATATTGAATTACCTTTTTAAATTTGCTTGAAAACAAGTTTCTTCCTTTTTAATAGCTATTGTGATTAAGACTTATTTATTCGTCATAGGTTTTTGACAGTTTAAACCAGTTTTTGATGCTTGTAATGTCAAAAACCCAACCCTGCAACACTATACTGGTTGAATATATAGATATCTCATATCTCTTTCTTTTTCAGCCATCATTACATATAAAAGTAACTTAGTAGGACATAATAAATTAAGTTTCAAAAAGTATATCTATGAAAATCATAATTTATTTTTATAAAAACTTTTCTGCTTCAGTTGGATTTTCATTAAAAATATCTTCTTCAATAATTAATCCAGAATTGTTTGTGTTCACATTCTTTAACAAATATATTTTTAATACTGCAACAAAGAAAGAAAGAAAAAATGTTTTAATAAAAGGATTTATTGAATACAAAATCATAAAATTTCCCCAACACAATTTTCTTTTTGTTTTGAACTCCTAGCATTTGCATGCCTTAACCAGTCTTTGACGACGGTTTCAATTTTTGAGTCAGTCACCTGCTTGTACAATGGATTTCTCCTAGCTGCACCTAGAAGTACATTAAATAAATTTTTAATTCGTTAGAAAATATCACAAGGTTTACCTTAATATCATTCACATTTTGTAAGATGGGTTTTACCTTAATGCATACTCGTAATATGCACACATTTAATATAACTAAAATATTACATACACACACACACACACACATATATATATATATATATATATATATATATATATATAATATTAATCTAAATATGAAACATAATTTTAGGTATAAATAAATATAGCAAACTCAAAGGATGAAAACGATTTAAATTCTAAATAGACATATTAATGAAATAATAAAGAAAAAATTTGAATAATTGCTTACTAAATATAAGATGAGAAATTTTTAAGTTGCAGAAAGCTTTTTCTTTTGTGCCACTAGTCTGAGTAATTACTTCATACTAAAAAAAAAAATTTAAACTTAGAATATAAATATGAATTCATAAAACATACATAATATATTTCATAACATTCAAAATCTTGTCTATTAAAATGAACAATTGATGTTAATTCTATACCATAAACTTTTTCTATGAACTCGAATAGGAAAATATTGCTGATCTACAATTTCACTGTTATTTCAGTAAATTTCTCTTCAGGCAATCTTTTAATTTTGTGAGTGTATATTCTATATTAAGTCTGCTCTAAAATATTTATCTTACTAAAGAATAATAATAAAATTATATACTATCCAACAGTTCTTTGGTGTCATTATTGTGTAGCTCCTGCTCAAGGAGCTACACAATATAGTACAGTTAATATAGTAGTATAGTTATTACAGTTATTATAGTAGTACAGTTATTATAGTTTTCCTGTGGTTCAACAGTTACTGTTGGGAAAAAATGCAACATAGAACGACATTTCACAACAGTTCATAAAAAATATGATACTGAATATCCTCCTATCAGCAATTTAAGAAAATGTAAATTGAAAGAAATGAAAACCGCATTAATTGCCCAATAATCTTTGTTTACCAGGCCCGTGAATAAATCAAAAGCTGCTACTATTGCATCGTTTAAGATTGCACATATACTTGCAATGCACAAAAAACCTTTAATGGATGGTAACATAATTAAAGAATTAATGCTTGCTGCATCAGAGATATTATTTCAAGAATTTAAAAATAAGAATGAAATTATGTTAGCTATCCAGGAAGTTCAATTATCCAGAAATTCAGTAACTCGTAGAATAGAAGAAATATCTGTGAATATCAGAGAACAATTAAAAGAGGATTTACAAAAATGTGTTTTTCTAAGTTTACAGTGTGATGAATCAACAGATATCTGTAATGTAGCACAAATAAATATTTTTATAAGGATGGTTTTCAAAGATTGCTCAGCAAAGGAAGATATACCGTCAGTTTTGCCATTAAAAGGGAATACACGTGGGTACGATATATACCAAGCTATTAAAAATCATATTACAAAAATTATTCTTCTGCTTCAATTAATACTTTAATGTTACATTGTGAAATAAGGTGGCTTAGTAAGGGAAAAGTCTTGGAACAATTTTTAGAGCTTCTTCCAGAGATAAAACAGTTTGTAGAGTCTAAATCAAAGCAAACAAATCATGAATAATGCATTAATATAATTGAAAATATAATGATAATAAGTAAACTAAAATAAAAATTATATAACAAGGACCTGCCACTAACAACACAATATATTTACTAGAATATATTTTGTAACATTCAAACACTTGTCTATTAAAATGAACAATTAATGTTACTTCTATACTATAAAATTTTTCTATGAACTCTAATAGGAGGAAAATATTACTGATATACAATTTCACTGATCAAATACTCTATTTCTCAATTCAAATACTCTATTTACTAGCTGTGGTAAAGATTTATCAGCTTTTCTTAACAATTTCTTAATTTAACATATTTTGTTATATAGTGTTTCGGGTATGGTAAAATACGAGGAATTTATATTTTGAGAAAACTGCAAAAATAACTTTTACCTTACTTTTTTTGCATTATAAACAACAAATTGCGCATTAAAATGCTCCTGTTTTGTAAAATTGCCCTTCTTTACTTTCCAAAACTGTAATTTTTTCTCTTTCTAGCTGCTCTCAGGAATTTCCTGCGTGTCTTTGATTTCATTTGACTCTGAAGTATTGAGTTATGAATTCTAAGACTATCCAAATTTTTATAGCTTTTCAAATTATATTATTTATGCTATTCTTTCGGGTTATTCGTGCTTGAAGCACAGTGAAAAAGTGCAGCTATGACATTTTGTTGCATTCCAAAGCTTTGTAAGCTGTTTTAGTCAGTGTATGTAAATTCAGCGTTGAACATAATTTATATGCTGCAGCAAAACCTTTACCAATCTGGTGCATGCCATACACTAGTCTGGTATTTATTTCAGAAGAATTTACACTTTTTTTTTTTTTTTTGAAGATGCCAAACCTTTATGGAAGTCTCAGTTTTTACACTGAATATAAAAATGTGAGCACAGCCTATATCTTGATTCCTCACATAATGTTTGTTTATCTGCAAACTGCTTGGACAGCAGAGTTATATTTAATAGAATTCCATTATCCAAAATTCTAAAACAACTCATTGAACCACAGTTTTCATTTGTTGATATAGAACTAGCCGTCTGTAGCTTTAAAAAACTGGCAGAAAAACTTTGGTAATCACCAACATATGCAGAATTATGCATTTCACTTTCAACAGGACTATTATTTATTTGTAAATTTATTACCATAAAACTTACGTTTGCGTTTTCTAGAAGTACTTTTTGGCATTTTCGTTGAAAAAAAACTAAAAATATCGAGAAAAATAAATTGATTTAGTGACTTTCAAATGATTATTAAAGGGCAAACTCGTGCGTAAACAATGATTTGGAATGCACAGTTTAATGCCAATTTCTAAAACAAAATTCGGTAAATAACGTTGGCAGATGTAATTCTTAATATTATTAAGATGCTTAAAAAACTATTTTTGTGTTTTTATGTGCGTATATAATCAGTTTCCCTAACAAAATCATGAAAAACAGCAATGTAAACAAACATTTTTGCTTACTTCTGGTTTGCAGAAACGTACTTTCAGTTGTAAAATTTCACAGCCAAGCAATATTAAAATATCTAAAACTTGGGTTCTAGACAAGCTAGAAACAAAATTCAAACAGATTTTGAAAGTAAAATATCATTCATAAAATAGCAAAAATAAAAAATCAATATTTTGACAGAAATTGACGTTTCAAAGGTGTCCTTATACCTTAAGCATAAATTATTTAAGAATTAACACTTACCTTAAAACAAATAAAGGAAGTCGATATAAACTTGTTGAGCAAGGATATCCGCAATATTCCGATGTGATTATCATTATAGATCCAAATGAAGCATTCAGGTGCACTCGGTAACAAAGAACACAGCAGCGGTGTAGTTTGTTCATCATGGCGCTTTTGCACGGTGCTGGTCTAAAAGAGCTCCATAAGATGTCTATATCAGTATCTTTTATAGACGTCGACCATAGAGACTTCATCTATTAGAGATCGAAACTTGGAGGACTTATAGATGTATATAATACGTCTTAGATCTCTAATAGACGTCGAAGTGAAGTACGACTATTAGACATCTATTTTTTAATCTTATAGAGCTCTATAGTACGTCCTGGATGTCATGGATGAATTTCGAGCTCTAATAGATGACCATTAGCTCTGTGTGGTTGTGTGGGTACGTTTATTTTTTAGAAAAATGCATATTTTTACCTTCTGTGCTTACCACAAAAGCTAATTCACACCAACGGCACTTGTTGCGGTTCCGCATATATTTATTTTAGTAATTTATGTTTTCTGACGAGAATGTTGATTTTTCAGTAATATATGAATATTAACTAAATTACTAATTTTTAAAATTTTTCTCATATTATATTCCCTAAATTGCTAATCTTTCCAACTCTTCAGCACCATTATAATGACAGCCTGCCAGCAGTGATATTGAATCTTTGAGTCTTTGAGCCTTTGAATCTTTGAGCCATGATCCTGACCATTAGACTATGCTAGCTAAAACACATATTAGGATTTCTATTCTTCCTAAACTCTGTGTACGGTTCATAAAATTAGCTGATTAGATGACCAACAGGTTGAAGTTGGTCATTCGATCAACATCGAAGTTGGTCATTCGATGAAGTTGGTCATTCGATGCAAGTTGTTTCATTCGATTGCTACCAGGCGATCTCAGAAGAAAGGAAGGAGGGAATAAGATGCAATTAAGCCCCAATTTAGAAGGACATCGCTAGGTATTCATCACACTGTCATTTGACTAGTCTAATGGTTCCGACAATACACGTAGAGGAAATCTTTGAGCTTAGACTGCCTTGTCCAAACCATGAGGACTTCCCCGTCGTGTGTGGGGAAGCCTTTAGCCAGGTGGTGGACTGTAGAGTACCCGAAATCCCAATTGAAATGTGTGCGCGTGTGTTGAATGTGTGTGCGCGAGAGTTCAGTTGAGGGAATCTTCCAGGACATCCAGAAGACTTTTTCCTTGAGAATTTCCTGCATGGTCAACTTTTGAGGCTCAGAAAAATATATAATATAATAGAGGTCTCGATACCTCTGCATTTATCGTTTAATAATTTTGTGTCCCCCTCTCTTGCATCGACACCTTGGGAAATATTTCATGATCCTCGCCATTTATTCATTGTTTCCTTCTAACTCTGTACCTTGTTTTCCAGTCTCCCATGAGACGACCGAGCTGCAGCTCCAGTGGGAACCGGGCGTGCTTCCGATAAGCGGCGCCACCTCCCTCCGCTACCACAACGCCTACTTGGTCAAGAATGAGACCGGCACCTGCGACGACCACCACACCTGGAGGGGTGAGCAAACACAACTTCTTGTATTACTCACTAGAGCAGTGGTAGTCAACCTGGTCCCTACCGCCCACTAGTGGGCGTTCAGCTTTCTGGTGGGCGTTAGGGGTTTTGTTCGATACTGAAGCACTTTTCTTTTTTTTAAATTTAATTGACTTTTCAAAAACATTGAAATGGAAATATTTTTTAAAGTATTGTTTAAAAAGTTTTCATAGCATTATTTAAAAACATTTTCATTAAGTTTTCATAAAATTCTTTAGTGTTTATATTTTACTAGCTAAAAACCCGCACTTCGCTACGGAGTACATTCAAATTGAATACAACGGTCAATGTATGCAATTAATGCCAAAAATAATATTTATAAAAAATCGTAATTGATATTTTTGAAGACAAAATAATGTAGAAGAAAATATTGAAATTAAATCTAATATAACATGCTAAAGAATATAGCGCAGTTAATATATTACAGTTTGAGGAACATTTCTTTTACTGTATTTTAATATTTTTTTGATAATGTCCAATCGTCTGCCGCATTAGAAAGATAAAAACATATTTTTTTGTCAATTTATTTCGTTGTTATGGACGTGACGATAAATTAATTTAAAGCATCACAAAAAAATAAACCACGTGATCAGCATTTTATAAATTAAATTCAAAAAATTAATCTTTAAAATTTCACCAAAAATCAGAAAATGAAGGTAAAGATTCGAAAAAAATGTCATTTTAAAGGAATTTTTAGGATCTTTCTCGTGATATAAATTTTTATAACCCTCAGATTATTATTTTAAATGCAAACTTTAAAGAATGTTTCAAAAGCAGCTTAAAAATTTAATTTTAAAATATCTAAGAAGAATTTTCAAAAATCTTTCTTAGTGCACCCCTACACTATAAGCAGAATCACCATGCAAAATTTCACCCCTTTAGGTCCAGCGGGTTGGTTTGTGCGTTGTATGTCAGTCAGTCAGTCAGTCAGTCAGTTACGGAACTGCTTTATATATGTAGATAACGAGTCACAAATTAAAACGCAAAAATAATGCAATTCTACTACGCAGTTGTTACTATTTAAAAAGTAAACCATAGAAATAAACAAAATTAAAAATTCATGGTTAGGCCCCCTGATGACGTGACCTGTCGTTTACCTCTGTCGTTTTATGGTTCAGTTCCGGCTCTTATGCAGAATCTTGCCGTTGGTGCGTGGATGCCCAGAGTGCTTGATTTCTGTTTGTTTTTGTCTATTTTAGTATAATTTTTTATCTATATATGTTGGATTATTTATTTATCAGTTGTTACTACTAACAGAGATACAACAGTGAACGGTAGATATAAAAAGGTTGACTACTCCTGCACTAGAGTATCGGCTGTGTATGATGTTTAAACTGGCATGTCGAAGAGATTTCTGATTGCGTCTTAACATTTTCATTCAAAAGCCATTTTATGTTCTATTCATCGGTATATTTTGCCCGGAAGGTATAAGAGGCGTTATTTGTGTGTGTGTGTGATTGCGAATTTCTTTATGACAATCCTTGAAAATCATCTGGCGTTTGTCTGCTAACTGAGTTAAGATAAGTTCATAGGTTTTTGGGGTTTCGAGATCATCTGTTATTAAGAAAGGGTTAAACAGACTAGGTTGTACCAAGAGAAGAAACTCTTCATAATCACAAAATGCATAAAGCGGGGCAAGGAGGCGGAACAATAAACATAAATATACATTTTTAAATTGCATGTTTCGCCTTTGGTATGGGCTTCAAAGCCAGTAAGGCCGAAATAACGACGAAACCTAGATGTAAAGCTACCTCTACACTGGAGATGTATATCTTCATAATCATTCACTGATTATCAGCATTAAGGGGCTATTATTATTATTATCACTTTGACAGAATTGCCTTGCTGCCTTTTCAAGTTCTTATTTGTTTAAGTGACCCGTTTAGATGTACTAATTTATGCTTTTTTAAAACTCTGAACGGTTTCATTTGGTTCAGTTAAATATCAGTGCTTTTAATTCTGTTGAAGTTATAAGCTCTATGAGAGGAAACCTCTAAGCTTCATCTCCAGATGTTTCAGTCCGAAAATTTCCGAAGAAGTTTAGGTAACTGGAGAAAAATGATTACTTTGACTTAGGAAAGCATCCACTCTTCCAGAGAACGATCCAAAATTTCCCCTTGCTGCACAGATTTTGCTGTTCTTCGAAAATTACAACAAACTGAGCAAAATCCAAACTCAAAATATTCTTCTTCCTCCAGGAAAGAAATCCTCTCTGCTTTCTTTCGTTATTTTGCTCACCACCATCGCCTCTTCTTTTTTTTACCCTTTCCATGTCTCTTCCGCCATCTTTAAAGTCTTATCCTTTGAGCTGTATTTATATGCTGCATGCTCGAGCGGCCGAGAATTATGGGCGTCGAACTAAGAAAAGGAAACTACGAAAAGTATTGCAAAATCGGTGTTTTTATTTATTTATTCATTTATTTATCCGTTAATGCGATAAAAGAAAGCAAACGCGGAGGAATTTCCTATTTCTTTCGGTGTTTAGAGATAAGACCAGTTGATCCTTCGCAATGTTCTGTAAGGCTCGCATATCTATAAATTATTCATTCGTAGGGCGAGGTAGGGGGTCGAGGGTGCATGTTGTTCCTGGGTTTCGATAGTTTCTTTTCAGATCTCTTTTCTGTGGACAGCCAGTTGCATTTTTGCTTCACCTCATGGCAACTTACGGAGATGTTTTATGAATGGCGTCGGGTCAGGAAGTCGCATACTTTCCTTTTAGCAAATGAGATAGTTTTAAACTGTGTTAGGGCCCTTGCGATTCCTTTAGCAGTTATCAATCATTCAATATTTTTGTGTTTCGATTAACTAGTGCTGAAGTATTGCAGTCCACTAAATTTTGAAAACCCTTTCAGGGGCGCCGTTCGCACAGTGCGAACGCCTAAATCTAGTCTTCTTTTCACTTGAATTCAATGTATTCCGGTTAAATTAGCAGAAAAATGGCTAGTGCTGACATCTGTTATCAGTTTAAAGAAGTAAAAACATTTTGCAACCTTTAATTGGAAAATTTTTCAAGATTTTTTAGGTTAAAAAAATCGGGGGAAAAATCTACACCGTGCAAATGGTGGAGGTTCTTGCCTCTAAAATGATTAACCGTGATTCCTGAAATCCGGTTTTCTAACATCCTATCAGAGATGTGGCAGAATACATACGTTAATACGACCACGATATTTCAAGTATGTATCGACTACCCTTCAGAAAGTATATACTTATCAGCCACTGATTGCTATAAACTACTATGACTGGAAATCAGACTTTGAAATCTTTTTGACTGTAATTGACACAATATCTATTCGAAAGATTTTCCATTGTTCTTTCGCTTATCACCACAATAGCATAGTATTTCACTGATTTCTGCCTTGAATATTTTTCTTGAAACGTTGTGACTATTTGTTCGTAATAGACGCTAAATTTTGGAATAGTGATTAATGACAGGAAGCTTCAAAAGACAATTAATTCTCCACTTGAAACATGATTCGTATCTTGGGTTTTCTCTGTGGCTACCCTTGCATGGATTGTATGTAAAAGGAAATTTCACCTTTAACGTATCACTCAGAGAGTGGATAGTGAATAATTAACTATCTCGTACAAAACCCAAATACTGAGTTTGCTTGACGTTAATCCGGTATAGAAAAAAAGGAGAAAAATAACTCCTTATTTGGATGAATGCAGTAAACCTTAAATGAGTGGAAATAAAAGAAGTTTCTCTAAAATCAGATCAGGTGTTAACAAATCATAAGTATTTTTAAGGATGTGGTTCCAATAATGTGGGGGATTTTGGGGTAACGAACGAATGAAATGAAAACAGCATTCAAAGGCTATCAGATTTGAAGAGAAATTACCTCATAAAGTGATAAAATCATGGTAGAAAATCGATATCTTTTGACATTTCTTTGTTGGCATCTAACGGCAGAAAGCTGAATTTTTTTCCCCTGTAAATCCTTATATTATTCAGAAAACTGGAGCTAATTCGGTTCTATGACTGTAAGTCGATGGGAAGAGAAGAAAGATGCTCGAATATTTTTAAAGAAGGGAAATCACGGTACACATCATCAAAAGCAACCTTTGTTGAATCCAGAAAATTTAGTTAAGAAGCTAATGAAAAATAATAAATTTCGGTTCTCGAGTTGCGAATTAAGTAAATAAATTCGAAATCTTGCTTAAATTACCTCAAAATCAAGCTCTGAAACGGTGCAATATTAACCAAATTAAATTCGTCATGACTTATGATTAGTGGGTAATCTATCACGGGTGTCTAAGGTGCTATTTTACCTGGAAAGTTAGATTGTTAAAAGAAAGTTTAAAAATTAGACTATCGAAATTTTTACATTAATAGCACATAAGTTACGTTATTACTATCTTGAAAAAGAAAAAAACTCTTCATGGAAAAATTGAGTTTGGGTGAGTTTTCAATGCCAATCAGTGCTGGAAGGAGTGATTATTTGGTCGAGCTTGAAACCGGTAGCGAACATTATGAGGTAGAGTTTGTTGTTTTGATGGCTTGTGACATAACTACTTGTATAAAATGCTTCTCCTGTAATGGTTTCCATCACAATGAATTCTTCGAGAACTGACTGCCACTGACGTCTTCTAACAGATTAATGAGGTCGGGCGGTCAAATATCGATGGAGTTCCTTTCCCAGCATTGTTAACGGTTGGAAAAATTTCCTAGCCTCGTGGATTTAACTTGTTCTATTCTGCCCAGGTCATGAAAGTGATGAGATATTTGATCTAATTTACGGAAAATGCGTAATTAGACTATAACTACAGGTAGCCTTCCTACAGCACGGCATCTTAGAACACGGTTTCACCCTAACAGCATAAGATAAATTGCGGAAACCCTCGTATAACACTGCAATCTGTTACACGGTTTCGCTCTAACACGATTAAAAAAAACTGCTAAAACCTTTGTACAACACTATACTTCTATAGCACTAGATAACATGATTTTTGTTTAACACATTTAAAAACTAAATTACCTGAAAGTAATGACGAGAAGGAATAATGAATATAGTGGCTTTACATGAAAATGTATAAACAAATTATAATTTATTCATACATAACTCTATAAAATTACAAGAAGGCCTAAGCCTAGCTGAAAATCTTGAATCATTTTCCCTGAATGCAGACCCTTCCGCTGAAAGAAGCCGAAAATTCAAAAGGGAGCTGCAAAATTGTCTATTTCTATACCGTGAATCTACAATGACCTCGTAAGAACCAGCAAATGAACCAAAATTACAGATTTTTTAAAGAGGAAAGAGGGTGCAAAAAATCTAAATGAAGAAAAAGGTTCTGAAAATGTAGGTGATATTGTTCCATCGAAAAAACGTTCTCGTTCGATTGTACTGAGCAGTGATGAGGAAGAAATCTATTAAACTAAGGTCGCAATAAATGAAAATAATATTTTTTTGTTTCTTTTCGTTTTGTGTTATACATACATTTATATTTTTAATAAAATTTGAGTTGCTAATTTAAAAAAAATGTTTGTTGTTTTTAATAAGTTTTCAGAACGTAACCCTCCTTTTTTGAACTGTCTCTGGGTCTCGCATAACACGGTTTCACACAACACGGCATTTTCTAGGAACTTATCTACCGTGTTATAGGAGGGTTACCTGTATTTTAAAAGAAATCCTTTAGAAAGATTAATTTGCGTTTAAGAATTGTTTACATATAAATGACCGTTAAAACTCACAAATCATTTTGTTCTTTCTCTGGCATCCTCTCAGGTGGCCATGGGCCCAAATTTTCGTTTTAAAGTAATAAAAACTTTACTTTCAAAATATTTATCCCAAAGAAAATATTAAGCGAACATATCGCTTGAAGTTTTGTATCCTTAATATCCCGTGACATTTAAAATTTCCTTAAATAACTCCATAGAGGTACAGACTGTGAGAACTGAGCCGCCACGAGAGATAGAATTTTTTTTCTATCGTTGAATATTATCAGCCTAATTAAATTCAGCTGGAGGGTTGTAAATTTTCGAGCCATATCTTTAAGGTATGAGTTTTTCCTTTAACCTCAAATATCCAATTAATCTGATCAACCTTTCGGGTGTTTTATTACCCAATATTAAATTTACATTGAAAGTAGATTATACAATGTATGGAAATAGAGTATGTTTCCCAGATTATACCGAATTAGTGTATGGAACTGCATAAAATCTCCTTAGTTTTCTTTGAAAAAATGAATTTTGAAATTATAAAATACCCTTCTTTAATAGGATTTTTTAATTTGTTGATAACTGAAATTATATCAGATATAATTTTATTCAGTGAATTCAGTTTAGTGCAGAAATTCCTTTAAGAACATGGGTAAGTTTTGTTAAGAATGGATAAAAACCGTCATTAATACACAACCAATTAGAAACTTCCTAAATGTTGTCGTCATGCTGTTTAAAAAAATATAATTTAAGAGGTTTTCCCAATTTACATCCGTTCTCATTTATGTTTTGAAACGTGAACTAAATTTTCCTGAATCCCCCAGGGTAATTTCTGATGGTGGTTACACAGAAATATTCATACGGTTTTGAAAATAATTAAATATAGTTATAACTATGCGAATTAGTTTCAAAGTTTGTAAAATTGATTGTTTTAAAAATATAATAAAGTTTATTAATTTGGAAATCTGAAACCCAAGCATATTTTACTAATTTCTGTATAAGTAATGTCTAATAAGTTCTGAATAAGTTATCTTATCTTATCTTATAAGATATATCGGAAGAATGACCCTGACTTGAAGGAATTTACTACTTTAGGGAATTAGTAGACGGGGTAAGTCACTTAAGAGAATGAGTTAGTTGCCTAAGAACGGTAATGGAGTTAATTAGAGTTCTGGTCGGTTGGTATAGTAGGTTAGGGGAAGAAACACTACAATATTGCCTTCAAAAAGGAAAAAAATAATTAAACATTTTAGAGAGTTTTTGTGCTCTCCTACACAAAACGTTAGAATGTAATTCCGTTAAACATAATGGTGAAAAGTTTATATAAGTTGTAAAACGTATGAAAGTATATTAAAGTGGATATATGAGAACGAAAATTTAATTAACTGTACTAATTGGACAACGTAATCTTGGAAAACATGCTAAGTTGAGATTTCCTAAAATGACGTTAAGTTCTGGTTTATAAAATGTTATTAATCAAAGATGAATTTAATAGTATAAACTTGACGATGCACTATTTTTAAAATATACTATTTTTAAAATGCATTTAAGTATCAACGTGTGAAATAGTGGTTCTGGTAAACTTCCAGGGTTGACATTTTTTTAAATGAGTATGGCTCCAGAAAATGTCTAAAGTGAGCATTTTACGATTAAATGTGACTCTGGATAACGTCCAAATTTGATATTCTTCAAATGAGTTTGGCTCTGGAAGATGGCTAAAGTGGGCATTTTCAGATTAAATGTTACTCTGGATAACGTCCTAATTTGATATTCTTCAAAGAGTTTGGCTCCGGAAAATGTCTAAAGTGGGAATTTTCAGATTAAATGGGAATCTGGATAACGTCCAAATTTGATATTCTTCAAATGAGTTTGGCTCTGGAAGATGTCTAAAGTGGGCATTTTCAAATTAAATGTTACTCTGGATAACGTCCAAATTTGATATTTTCCAAATGAGTTTGGTTCTGGAAGATGTCTAAAGTGGGCATTTTCAAATTAAAAATCTTACTCTGGATAACGTCCAAATTTTATATTCTTCAAAGAGTTTGACTCCGTAAAATGTCTAAAGTGGGCATTTTCAGATTAAATGGGAATCTGGATAACGTCCAAATTTGATATTCTTCAAATGAGTCTGGCTCCAGAAAACGTCCAATGTTAACATTTTTCAAATGGGTGAGGAGTCGGAAAACGTCCAAGGTACATGTTTATCGACAGCGGAAAAGTCAGTTTTTTTATCTCCACCGATACCACTGGTTCAAACGCTGACATAGTTTCTCGTCTTTCTCCGCAGGCGATTACAGCTGCCTCCGGGTCCTCCTGGTGTTCACGCGCGACAAGATCTTCTACTTCAGCACCGTGTTCGGCCCGGGCGTGGTCCTGGTGACGAGCAGCTTCATCAGCTTCTGGCTGGACATCAACGCGGTGCCGGCCCGAGTCATGATCGGCGTCACCACCATGCTCAACTTCTGCACCACCACCAACAGCTTCCGCTCCACGCTGCCCGTCGTCTCCAACCTGACCGCCATGAACCTCTGGGACGGGGTGTGCATGTTCTTCATCTACGCCTCCATGCTCGAGTTCATCATCGTCAACTACCTCTACAGGAGGTACCCGCAGCACAAGGCGGGCGCGGGAGGACCCTCCTCCTCCTCCGCAGACAGGAACCGTGGAAGGTGGTGCGGGAACTTCGAGGTGAGCCTTCTTTTCGTCTCGCTCCTCTCTTTGTCGGGAAATTTGTCAAACATACAGACGAGCAATCAGTGAATATACAGGAAAAATTTGATTTTAGGGATGAATTTTCTTTGGCCTACATAAAACTACTAGCTGAAAACCCGCACTTCGCTACGGAGTACATTCAAATTAAATACAGCGGTCAATGTATGCAATTAATGCCAAAAAAATATATATGTATATATATTTATAATAAATACGACGATAAAAAAATACAATTGATGTAGGAAAAAAAATATATATTTATAAAAAAATCGTAAGTGATATTTTTATAGACAAAATAATGTCAAATCGTCTGCCGCATTAGCAAGAAAAAAAATATTTTTTTGTCTATTTAGTTGTTATGCACATGACGATAAATTTATTTAAAGTACCAGAAAAAGAAGTCACGTGATCAGCATTTAATAAATTAAATTCTAAAAATGACACTTTAAAAATTAACCAAAAATCAGAAAATAGAGGTGAAGATTCGAAAAAGATCTCATTTCAAAGGAATTTTTATGATCTTTCTCGTGATATAAATTTTATAACCCTCAAATTATTATTTTAAATGCAAACTTAAAAAAAGTTACTAAAACAGCTTAAAAATTTAATTTTAAAAAATCTAAGAAGAATTTTTCAAAAATATCTCTTAGTGCACCCCTACACTATAGTACACCCCTACACTAAGAAGAATCGCCATGCAAAATTTCAGCCCTTTAGGTCCAGCGGTTTGGTCTGTGCGTTGTCTGTCAGTCAGTGAGACAGTTACGGAACTGTTTTATATATAAAGATGGATATATTTTTTTATTATTTGAGACATCTCCCCCAAACGAGGATATCTTCCCTTTGTTTCTTTGTTATTTACACAAGTTTTGTTACAATTGCAATTAGTGGTAATCTACCAATGTACAGTGGAGGAGAAACTTGAATATACAAATTCAAATGTTTACCATTAAAGATAAAAAAAAAACTTCATCTACCTTATTTCCACAAATCCCCCCCCAATATCGGACTGTCTCTTAAATGTTTAGTATGTTTATCTATTGCACTAATTTTTTTAAAAAAAATTTGTTGGTTGCTTTTAAATAAATGCAGACGATATTTATTTTGGGGCGAGTGTAAGTAATTTAATTGCTCTTCTAAGGAAAAATCCTGGACATTTTTTTTAATTGAACTAAAACAGTAAAGTTTGTAAGGAAATAAAAAAATGTTTTAAAATTACTTACAGGCTAGAAATTACAAAACTTTGCTGTTGGAGATATAAGTAGGGCTTCGAAATTTGGTTGTGGCAAAAAGTTAGTAAACTGGGAAATGAAGTCCAGAACAAACTGTGTGGGGAGAATCAAAATTATTCTCTGTTTAAGACTGTCTAAGGCAGCAAAATACATCACTGACTCCTAGAAAGAGTAGTCGAAGAATAAAACAAATTTCTTTAAAATTTACCCTTAAGGCACCAAAATAAAGCAGAATAGCATACAAAAATGAAACAATAAGCAATATGTTTCAAATAAAGGATATGTAATACATAAGATTCGATTCACAAGAATCGAACTTTTGAGTAAATGAATTAAGAAGCTGCTTGAGATATGCTAATTTCGGCATACGCGCTTGGTATAAATACCAAGCAGCTTGATTAAGAGAGAGGTTGAAAAAAGGTTGTTAAAGTTGATAGATAAGCGAGTTGAGGGAGCTACGATGTAAGCAACTCCAGGTGCTATCCTGCGCTAGTGCTTAGGGGGCCCAAAGTTTACGTGGCAGTACTGCTGGTTTGACTCTCTGCTGGTTTGTGAGTATTTTGCAAAGTGTATTTTTATTGAATGCTAATATATATATATTCCGTACAAGTAGTACGTATGCTTATTGCTGTAAAAGCAAATTCTATATGTGCAACGAATTCAATAAACATTGTTTCATGTATAAACTGTGTTTGTATCAAATTCAAATAGAGTGCCCCTTAGTATAATACTCTATAGATACTTCTAAATATTTATTGAATTTGAGATATTTTATACCCGAATAATATGCATCTTAAATTATTTATAGCGTTTTAGGTTCAAAACGCCATGGCAGAAGGCCAATTAGTTTAAAATCAAGCTTCTGCCGTCTTTTCGGCTGAAAAACTCATTTAGGGTAAAATCTATTTTAAGAAATTTTATTACTCGGCATTACTAGATATCTAAAATTTGGCACTGGAAATTACGAACAATATGAATATGATACTGTGTCACTGGGTGGGAACAACCCACAACAATCCAGGATATAACAGCTATCATAAATCAATTCAGTTAATCTCAGGACGAGGTCAGATGGTATATTGCTAGCCTGATTGTTTCTCTGCATATACTTTCATATTAAAGGGGTAATAATCACCATGGAAAACCGTTTACATTCATTTTAATGACCTCTAAGGTATGTTTTGGTGAATAAGGACCAGTCATTAAGCAATTTTTTTTCTCTTGGTTGATCGTTATACTTTAGCCAAAGCGGGATTTTCCCTGATTTTTATGGCTGATATAGTGCTAATTTTTTCATTCCTAGATGATCCAGTTTTTCAAGGTTTTTAAAATTTTTTAGAATAAACAGGTAATTATTTTTAACGTTTTAGGTTCAAACCGCCAAGACAAAAGGCCAGTAAATTTCAAATCATGCTGCTGCGGTCTTTTCGGCTGAAAAATTCATTTAGGGTAAAATCTATTTTAAGAAATTTTATTACTCGGCATTACTAGGTATCTAAAACTTGGCACTGGAAATTACGAACAATATGAATATGATACTATGTCACTGAGTGGGAACGACCCACAACAAACCAGGATATAACAGCTATCATAATTCAGTTAATCTCAGGACGAGGTCAAATGGTATATTGCTAACACGCAAGGGACCTAACATTCTCGAAGGAGAAATCACTTCAAAAACGATGTATAAACAAATACCAGTAAGATTTAAATGCGTACTTTCGTTGAGAGCAGATATCACAGTACTTTCATAGCTAGTAATCGGTCTGATATCATAATTCATTTGTCCTCAAGAGAGCACGGTATCAAATACCTAACTTAAGGTTTTTCCGACTAATAACAAATATTTTAGTATAGATTTATTCTAGGTAAGATCTATTTTCAAAAATGCACGCTGGATCGAGGTGCACGAAATATCATGGTATTCAGGAAATAGTACCTGAAAGCTTGGTTTAACCTTTAGCTTATGGGGCCCATTTTTCCGATTCCCTCTTTAGAACACGAAATTTCATACCCCCTTTGTAAGGCCGGCCATTAAGGGGGTTATATATATATATATATATATATATATATTATAATAATTGTTAAACTTTGAGCAAATAAGAGAGTAATTTCTATTGTATGATTCGTGTTGCGTGTACTTTATATATTTGAAGATATGAATATATATATATATATATATATATATATATATATATATATATATATATATATATATATATATATATATATATATATATAATATATATATATATATATATAATATATATATATATATATAATATATATATATATATATATAATATATATATATATATATATATATATATATATATAATAAATAAATATATATATATATATATATATATATATATATATATATATATATATATATATATATATATATATATATATATATATATATATATATATATAAATATAAATATATTACAATAATTGTTAAACTTTGAGCAAATAAGAGTGTAATTTCTATTGTATGATTCGTGTTGGGTGTACTTTATATATTTGAAGATATGAATATATATATATATATATATATATATATATATATATATATATATATATTCATTCTTGGGCATGTATTCTTGGGATGCATGCTATTCCATCCCGTACGGAAAAAGTTAAAGTAATAAATTTTGAACACTAGACAGAATCTACGAAATTTTCGGGGTTGTACATGTTATCAAGACTTAATCTGAAATGTGAAACATATATTTTTACTCCATTAGCGCACAAAATTCCGTTCAAAAGAATAGAAATGCACAGTTTGATACATTTTTATAATGAGAAACTTTTCATAGGTAACTTCGTCAGAAAACTTGCTTATCATTCACATGATAAGTGATGTAAGAGCTTCAACTGGCACAAATTTTACTAAACTTTTATCGCTTCTCAGTGACATGCAGTTTTGTTTTCTTTATTAAGTGAAAGGTTAATGAAATTCGATTTTTTTTTAACTCCAGAGACACGTGATTCTTAGTATTCAAAGTTCTAACGCAGGAATCGATCTCGGTCAATTAGCACATTTGATCAGCCCCCCAAGACATTAGTGTTTACTGCCCATGAATTACACATTTAACTTAGTACTAAACCATACTGTATACTCACGACATGAAATGGATATTTTACACGATTGGATAATAACAAATTTATATAACACGGAATAAACGTACAGGTAAAGTGCACGCAACACGAATCACACAATAGAAATTACGCTCTTATTTGTTCAAAGTTTAACAACTATTATATGAAAATAGCTAAATAATTTGTATCTACCACTTATCGATGATTACAATTGCGATATCGATTTTACGAGTAGTTCTAAACTACCTGTTACAGTTATGGTCAAATTCATATTGCACTCTCGTGAGTGGGTTAATCATATTAAGGATTATCCGTGCCATTGCCAAAAATAGACATTTAAATAAAATACAGTAACCACCGCTTATAGTGATCAGTGGTTATAAGAATCAACCGTTTATAAGAATCAATATCGCGAAAACAAAAACAAATGTATTATTTCCATGTTAAAATTTTCGCTTTAAAGAATCAATCCACCGGTTTTAAGAATCAGTTTACACTCTTAGTTTTCCTTTCATTTTTCAATAAAAGCCACCTAAAGACTCAAAAAGCACGAAGTTCATTCTTTATTCTTTTTAACAGAAAGAGTGATAAGATGGGATGGAATACAGTCGTAAAATGCATCCCTTTCTTTGTTAGACATAACATAATAGTTTCCCTTTAAACGCTTTAGCACAACACTGTCCTATTAGCTTGACCCGGGGGCATCCTAACCGGGAGGATCCGATTTCACTTTTCTCCACTGACAAACAAAGACAGGGACTCTTTTTTCCCACCTCCCAAATCCTGGTTGCGGCTTCCTGGACCCTGAAACAGATAAATCTTCAGGGAAGTGTCCACTATTACTTACAAAAAGGTGACATTATTAGATTCAGCACGTTATCAAACCGTGAATCGTAAGCTAGAAGGTAAAATCGTAGGCTAGAAGGTCTTGGTCTGAGACTATTGGTATTGAAAGAGGTATAAACAGCCTCCCGAAAACTTCATTACGTAAAACTACCACAGAAAACTTTTTCTTGCTCCCTTCCTGTTGAAATGTTAAACTGTTCAGCAGGTATGTTGAAATAAATATTGGATTTTTTTCTTCTCTTACTATAATTATGTGTATCTACATATAGGTCTAGAAATTAAGTTGTATTTTTAAAATTATAAAAAATAATTTTAATAAAAGATAATTAACGTAAATTAAAGAGTATTTTATAGTAAATTATCTAATATATGTATATATAGGTGTGTGTGTTCCTGTCCATAAACCTAAATTTCGGCTATAAGAATCAACCGCTTATAAGAATCAAAAACAGTAATAACAAACGTGATTCTTATAAGCGGAAATCACTGTACGTTTTATCCGAAAAATCTTACCTTCGCGCACAAACAAAGGAATATAACAAACTTTTCAAATACCTTTGAAAATATTTTAATCGAATTTAGTGTAAAACAAAGTATGTGTTATTTCTTTAAAAAATCCAAAGAGTTGATTTCTACAGCACTCAGGACCAATTTTGGCAAAATTTGCAGTTTTTTTTTCTCGCACACCCGATCATTGATCAACAAGGATAGTTGAAAAAAAAATCGTTTTACCGGTAATTTTATATTTCAGTAAATTTTGTAGAAAATATTAAAAATATGGGAGGGCGTGAAATTCAACGCATAATAGGATTTTATAGAGTCATGTCAGTAACTTTTCAACATAAAGAGTATTAGATAAGATAAAGTGAAGAGATTTGAGATCAGGACATGCGATGTGGATATTTTTTATGCACTGTAGCAGTGTTTAGATGGCTTTAACGACGCCATCTAGTGTTGATCGGAAGAAATATTTTGATCAATTGCTCTGGTCTAAAACCACAACAAACGTACTCTTTGGCCGGTTGATGACAAAACAGCATAATGATAATGATTAAAGATAAATTATGCATTCAGATATAATTAAAAATAGCTAAAATGACCTGGAAACCTATGCCCAATCTAAACAAAAAGTTTTTTTTTTCCTACACACCCCAGTATATCGTTATTCTCACAAATAAGAATTATTAAAGACATTTTGACTGCATTGAATTACAGATTTATCAAACAGAAAAATTTTCTACTATATAAATATTTAAGCGTTCTAACAATAGTATCCTCATGACGAGTGGTTATAAAAGCTTTGCATCTAAAAGAAGCAATTCATAGCAGCTCCCGATTTAGAAAATTCTTCACTATAGGCACAATTCGGGATGGGGACCCCCTAACACTGATGTGGGTGTAAAATTTCCAATATTGACACCCAAAAAGAAATAATCATGAATCGTTGTGAAAGTACCATTTTACCAAGAATTGATTATTTGAAGCGTAGAAGCCTAGAACATTATCAAATAACAAAAAGCAATGCAACATATTAACTTTATCATTAAAACACCAATACAATGCAACCAGAAAAACTTATTAATCCCTTATATACACTATAACATACATATGATGAACTATACATATAACTATGCATATGATGAACCAATCAATTAAATTTGAAAGGATATATAAAAAATTGCTATTAAAAAAAGGTCAAATTAAAAAAAAATCCCAATTTGGGGGCCCCTAGGCCCGGGTCTACCAGGCCTAAGGGAAAATCGGGACCTGATTCATAGTATTACCTTTATGACAAAACTGCAAGGTGTACAGATATTCCAATGAAGAAAACAATTGATCAACAATTGATCAGCAATTGATCAACCCTCAGAAAATATGCCTAACCACCTCAGGTATAACTTTTCATTAGAAAAGAATTAGTTTAGATTCTTAGTTTAGCGTTTGATTAGCTTGTTACTTCATTATTTTTCTTTTCCGGCATTGAATACATCGGTAATAGTAAAAGGGGAGTACAGGAACAACCAAAAGGATACTACACCCCCTAACCACCCCGAACGCAGGGTGCTGATTGTAATATTAAAAAGCTGAGGGTTTTTTTATCAGATTTTAAAACTTTTATAATCTGCACTCACATTAGTAAATTCTAGTAATTCCATTAGCATATATTGAATTAAAGACTGTAAAACCGATTAAGGAAGAAGAATAGAAGAGATTTAATTGAATCGATCATTTTGAAAAGGGGTCAGCTCCACTTTTCAAAAACTTTTCTGCCCCCCCCCCAAGTTTAAGAAAATATTAACTAATTATATTCTTGCATCAGGATTGATGCCTTATAAACATAATAAATACTAACCTAGTTGGTACCTGTCAAAATATGACGGCTGGATAGTTAATAAATGTACTAATACACAAATTATACTGAACACTAAACAATTTCCGTCAAATTTATTTCTACATCTCACAAACATATTTAAAAATAAAAATAGCAAATAGAGAGATTCCCCGGAATAAACAAATTAACGTGTTTGTGCGGCCGCGTGCTTAGTGAGTATCTAAAGCCAGGTTTAAACATGTTGCTGAGCATGCGCACAAAACAATTTTTAATTGTAAATTATCGCTAATTAATAGAAATTGCGGTTACAAAAACCAAATTTGACACATCTATAGATTAAAAGCTTTCGTTTAAGACCAAAATAATGTAAATTGATGTAGTAGTTTTCTCTGACGGATTGACCAAAGAATCGGCTAAGCAACTTAAATATTCAGATTTAGTCCAACTAATAATGCATGAAGGCAAGTTATAGTTTTTTGCTTCTCATGAAATTTTTTTGAAAATTGGAGAAGATCCCTTTTCTATATGACCGATTCAATTATATTTACAGTTTTATGATGACTGAAACATCCGTGCACTATCCTTCTATAAATAATTTATTGCATTAATTTTTATGTTTAAACACCAATTTGTAGATGTACCTATGTACCTAACTAATACAGAGACTGATCCCACATTTTTTAGACGATGTATATTATATATGCATATTTCTCTTCGGAATATGCATATTTCTCTTCGGAAAGAGCATAAATGTAGCCTTCGAACGACTGCTTTGTTAAAAACGCCATTTTGAATAAAAACAAAACTTTCAAGCCGTAGACGATAATTTTGACTTTTAAAAACATAGTACAATTGCAATTATTTCTTTTGCAGCAAACGATTTTTTATTACCGCTTACCAAAATCGTCTAAAAAATGTGCGAACAGCCTCTGTATATAACAATTTCAGATAACTTTAATTTTAATTGGAAATTGCTGGACGCTGTTTTCAAAAGCATTTGAAGTTTAAAAAAAATCGCTCTTCCTAGAGCATCATATATAGGATCTCAACATTATTTATTGATGGTTACATATATATGACTTCTACCCCGATGCATTGAAAAATAAATATGATTGGCTGAACGAATTCGAGCTTCCGCATTTCTTTTTTTTTAGCCGAACGTTATCTGAAACTTGTCTATCAGGAAATGCAGATGAGGCGAAATTACTTGAAATACTCGTAATTTTTAAAATCAAAACTAAGAAAATTTCGCAAAAACCAGCGGTTCTCCTCGGGTGAGGAGCGTACTCGAGAAACGCATGCGCTACAAGAAGTAACTACGATTGGTTTCCATGGCAACATTGACGTCATTGCCCGGGCTTTCCCAGATGTTTGGGTAGACCTGCTTTAAAAAGAGGTTTTGTTTGACTAAGTGAGTTTAAATATGTTTATAGACATCGTAACTGCTCGCTATATATCTTTATATTTCGTTTGCTTTTCATTTATTTTTTTCTTAAATTTCTAACAGTAAAATTTTGAAAAAAATGTTTAGACCGCTAAACTTACCGCACTATTTAAATATTAACGCAAGTCTCAAAAATGATACTTGCTACTTCCCCAAACGAAGATATTCAGAGGGAAAATTATTAAGGAATAAAAGTTTTTCATTTCCGGGGAGCCAGAATTTTTCATGCTTTTATTTCAACTCAAAGCAAGGGAGATAATGAATGATTTAACAGTTTCAAACCTCTTAAGGTAAAATATTTTATGATGCCATACCGCGTTGTATCATCCATGATCTCGAAATGTTTAAATGCATGAAAGATCTTATATATAAATACCCAAACCTCTCAGATCACGATATTTTATAATTTTTAGCGAGGAAGTACCTTTATGCAGCATGGTACTTACGCCATTTGCAGATTTTTTTAAAAAGGTACTTACTAAAAGTAACTAAACTTGAGTGCATTGTATGCACTACATGAAAAAATATGTAAAATTATGAAGACTACGCATAAGGCCGTCACACTAAAGAGAAGAAAAAAGGAATTTTAACCCTCGGACGACCGAAGGAACATTTTGCAGCTTACCTCAAAAGACCGTTCCGGCCGAAAAGAAGAAGCCGCTTTCCCTTCCCCCACAGAACATCCTGAAGATTGTACTCAAATTTATCACGGTGGGGTGCGGCCCCACTATCAGCAGTCCCCACAATCAACATCAGATCATTTTGTACGACGGGATCGGTTCTAGACAATAAAAGAAGTTCGAATAGGTAAGAGAACGACTCTGCTCTGACGTTGAACTGTTGGTAGATTGACCACCTACCAGTCACTGGGAGGGAAGGAAATCTAGGAGCATTTCGGCCGGCCGTCTGCACTTCTAAACGTTCGGTCGGCTATGCCGGTTCGGGATTCAGAGGGTTAAGAAACATAAAAGAAACTGAGATATTCAGCAAAAATATAAATGGCCATTGTACAGGTAAACTTGGACCTAGCTTTCGGCCTTGGTATGGGCTCCCAGGCGGGGCATGAATGACCGATAAGTTCCTTGGAAATGAATTGACTGGTGAGTAAGAAAGTGCAGTCAATAAGCCGCCTCGGAAAAATCCATCGTCTATCACGAGTAGCGGTACAATATTCACAACTCGAGAAGTCTTGAGATATATTTGAATCTTAGTAAGAACATTCATACTGGATGCATGCATTTAGATCCCTTCTTTCAAGTTCCTCGTATAAAATATTTCATATGCACACTGGGTGTATGCTTTTAGTACCTTTTTTGCCTCTTCAGAGACTCTCCAGACACGCTTAGCACTTAAAAGTGAGGTGTTCTCCTAGTATAAGAGAAAATTAAACATCTTTGGAGCGTCCCTCCTGTCAGTGACTGGTACTCGAGAAAATGTCCTGGTGGTGCCCTACTGATTGAGGGCCTCAGGGGACAACAAACTTGCATTTCACGTTTTGCCAGTGAACACTTGAGAGGTTTCTCCTAAGAGCACAGACAGAAGGTTTTTAAGACCTGCACCAGGTGTAGGGCTGTACAGGCTTCAACTGATCATATTTTAAACTGTCTGGATTTTACCTCGGACGAGGTTTACTCTAAACCTTTTTTTCTTGGACTTTCTGGGAGTATATGAACTTATGGATTTAGTCTAGCATAGCTAGACCATTCGAGGATCAAAAACACCAACGACAGTCCCCTTCTTTCAAGTTCCTCAAACAAACAAAAAATGTTTGTATTCGTAAAAAAAAATTAAAATCGAAATTTTAACGATTTAAAAAAATTGCTGAAAACTGATCGATTTTGAAAGTTCTTATTCCCATCTGATAACCCACCAGCATAAAAGGAGCAGGAAATTGCAAAGCACCCGAAAGGAGAGATTAGTTAAGAAATATCATAATATGGATGATCTCTGAAACAAGCCTACTAAAAAATCAGTTGAACAGAATGTGCTTAAATTAATTAACATCAGTTGAGAGAACGTCTCATGCGGTGATTGTTTGCTCCGTACTTTTTCTTTTTCAAAGAAACAATGTTTCCCATAGTTCTAGACCATTTTATCACAAGCCCTTAAATCTCCTACAGGTATCTGTAAATTTGCGTTAGCAATGTCCCGTCTACGAGAAATTCTTTAAAAAAGGTTGACCCAAATGTTGAGGGAAAGAATTCCATGTTTTTTTATATACATTACGTGTTCTAAAACTGCAACAAATAATCTTCTTCAATTCAAATAGCCCTAAAGAATATTTCGCTTACCGGGTTTCCGGTGCAAATGATCTTTTTTTTATTTTAAAGACATTACGTAAAAAGAAAATGAAAAAGAAAAGTGGCAAGATATCGAATTTTTCCTGTAAGATTGTGTTGAAAGTCTTTACGGGAAATTCTTGGATGGAATTCGATCGACAAACAATCGGAGACATTTTTCCCGTAATTTAAAAAAAAGATGCAGCCAATTTTAAAGTAGCGTATGAGATTATTAGACATATTTTAACTCTATATACACAATAGTGAGATAATTGAACATGATTGCGAAATAATCATGGAATTATCATGGACTCATGCCAACTCTTATTAATGAATTCCTAGAAAGGTCATGAAGGTTGAGAAAAATTGGTTGAGAGGTCATGAAGGATAAGAAAAAAGAAACACGGTCTCTTGGGAAATTATTAGCCATAACAGATTGAGGTTACTTATGTCTCTAATGGTAATATTTTCTAACGAACTAGGGAAGTCGTATCCACATATGACAGCGCGACATATTCAAGGGATATTGTAGCGTACTGATACAGAAACGTGACCAACTGGCGTGGTATCCGAGTGGTCTAAAATAGCAGGTCAGAAGTAACGAAAAACTTAATATTTATTTACACAAAACGTAACAAGTAAGAGGTTGGTTCGAGCAGGTTACAGAATCACCAGACTGGTGCAAAAGATTTTAATAGCGGCAAACTCAGTCTCTCGGGGAGCAGAAATCTGCACAGCCGCACTGGCCCAGATGTTACAGGGGCTCTCCTCTGAAAGTAGCAGAGTCTCGCATATATACCCTGCTTGAAGTCTTCGCCGGTGGCGGCCGTCTAGTTAGAAATTGCGGGATTTTCAGACGGGGAATCGAGGAATTTCGAGCACGCTGACAGTCCTGAACTTTGATGGCATTTTTATGGGAACATACCGCTTATATAAGGTCAGCATGTTCTGACTGACGACCCTGAAGGGACATCTTTACGAGGGAAATGGCGGCTGATTCCAGATTTGTCGGTAAAGATGACACTTGAGGGATTAGCCCGCAGAAACCAGGAATGGTAGACTTCGGCAGTGAAACCGTATGGGATAGCCTTTTAACCCCCACATAATTTTAGAATGCAGTGGGAACGCATGGAGGTGCTTTTAATCCTGCAGCTGTGGAAGGGCTCTTCGCAAGTCGTGAGAACACACACGATATATGCGTGACGTCAAAATATATGAAAGATATAGAATCTCGAAATGCCCTAAGAACGCTTACTAAACGTCTGTTAGACATCAATGTTCTATGAACAGCTTTCAGATTTATAATATTATACAAACTAAGAATGTTACGAAGAAATTATCGCTTTTGTACGATATAGCTTCTAATGATTATTGCAAAACGCTGTTCGCTTTACCTGAGGTAGAGAACTGTCAATCTGTTAAACCTATGCCTGTCTCCAGCCTATCGGCCATAAGACAATCTCTGGCAATTTGAGAAGACTTGCTTTTTTTGAACAACCTATCAGATATAAGTCCTATCCTAGTTTAATATTCGACACTGGAGCGGCGAAAAGCAACTCAAATGTCCAACAATGTTCTACATGTTTCAAGCTCAAACAATAAACTTTCGTGTTGTTTCGTCATCTATCTATCTATCTATCTATATATATATATATATATATATATATATATATATATATATATATATATATATATCTTGAACTGTATCTTGAACTGTAAGTCCAAATTAACATTTTACATTATTTTCCTCATAGGCATTATTAAAACCAAGTGTAACTCATCCATGCTGTAGATTGTTGCATTGAAATACATAATTTGTGTAGCTGCATTTCCATTCACTTTTTCAATGTTGTCTTTGGTGATTTTTCGTGAACATATAGTGTTGGATGAAGACGAAAAATTTCATAAAATTGTGGGATACATTTGTAGGAGAAATAATTCCTCCCAAAAGAGACATCTCTAGCGTACATAGCCGCCATGAAAGAGCAGACCATGAAGACGAAATATAAATCCATAACCTCATTCATATGCTGCATATGATTTTACTTAACTTAGTTGCCCTCCTATACGCGTGCATTTAATGTATTTTTTTATCTTCTGGCTGTTTAGGCTTATCATACACGTATCGGAAAGTTCTTAAGTTTTTCTCCCTTTGCGATGACTGCAAATTTTATGTCTAGAGTAAAATTAGGAAAATCCTCTTTACACAGCTTTAAATTTATAACAATGTATGATCTTTTAGATTCTTTTACAAAGTTTTTTGCAAAGTCTATTGACAAAGTCCATTGTTTCTATTACTGTTGTTGCATATGCCCCCTGGCCGGAAGTATTCCAGACGAAGGTCATACAGGCTTGCGGGCTAAGCAGTACGTCTCCGGTTTAAAATGGCACCACAAAGGTCGGAATCCGACTTAGCCAGGTGGTACCTTAATTTTGACCGAGCAACCCCAGGGGTGACATCTGGAGCAATGGCACCTTCTCCAACACTAGATGGACTTTCCGGGAGGCAGATTTGACGTGCTCTTACCCCGCCTAGTCCCAAAGATATTAAATGGTGCCTGTCAATATTCGATCGGAACGCCCTCAGTACCGAAAGCAGGTGACATGGTAAATATACCTACCGTCAAGATAGTATATTTACCTTGATGTGTAAATGTTCCATCTTTTAAGGTAATATTTTGTCAGTTCTTGTCTATTCTCAATATCTGCACCCATTTTGCAATGCGTCTGTTTCGGAATAATTGATTTCGAACGACCTCACATTACCATGATTCTAGCACACTTCATGCACTAATGCTTTTTGTTATGCTTCTATTTCATATTTCCACCCCCGGCAGACCGGTGTCCTGAAGGACAGCAACAGCAACGATCCTGGAATCACGAGGGACCACGCTTCACGGGAGGCCGTGAGCATCGAGGAACAGCACCGCGCGGCCGCGGCTGCGCTGTCGCTCTTCGGGTGGCTCAGGAGGCCCGCCCATCCCGTGCTGCCCCCCAACTACAACAGACAGAGACTGTCCAAGAACATCGACAAGGTCTCCAAGATCCTGTTCCCGCTCTCCTTCGGGTTCTTTGTCACCGCCTACTTCCTGACTTACGCAGTCATCAAGCCGACGCACTCGGAAAACTGGGAGCTGTTGAGCAACGGCTACACGAACTAGGACATCTGGAAATATTGTGGCTTATTTGGAATAAAAAAAGGAAGGAAAATAAAAAGAAACAAAAATCTTTCAGATCCTTTAAGGCTGACGTCGCATGCGACGTCGCTCGGAAGCAACTGTTTCGAGAGCTATGGACTGAGAGAATCCGCAGACGATGTCGCGCATGAGCTAACTGTGAACTGAAGTTTAATGACGGTGTCTTCGCCGGCTGCCAAGCGTAACTAACCAGCTGCCTATTTCTCTCGAGGTCAAATCACGCAGCTGACTGTCTCTAGGAGGATAAGTGACCTCAGTTCTCTTTGGCGAAATCAAAACAAATTAAGCGAAAGCCCACGTGTAGATCACACCCATGGACGCACGTAGCAAGGTAAATAGCGCCAGGCGAGTTTGGAAATATGCACGTCTCCACCTTAATTCCGAAACTGTACTTTAAAATCAGTTTTCCAAATTCTTTTCGTAATTAAGTCCAGGTATTTATATAAATTAAAAAGGATTCCTGTAGATATTTAAATCGAAATTTCTTACTGGGCAAACCAAGACTCTGTATAAAGAGATAATAAGTCAAGACAGTGAGTGACATGCCATAAAAATTTCAAACACGAAGAAACTATCCCAAAATATACACAGTAAAATATTGATTAGAATATTACCGACAACACTTTCAATGGTACTATTTTAAAAGTTTTCTTTTTACCCAAAATATCCTGATCACGTAGTTTTAGTTCCAATTCTCATTCTCATGAAGCTAGTAAAACGCGCTTGTCTGTGAAATTCATAAGCCTAGAAAATCTTAATTAGTTATTACAGACTGTAACGAATAAGAATGAACGTCCAGACAGGAGTCTGAAGGAGAACGTAAGAATTAATTGGTAAAAAATTATCAACCTTTGATTTAGTCCTCATAATCACAACTGATAAGTTGAAAGTAGATCCCCAGACGCTAATTCATGAAGGTTACATAAAACATAGTAATATTTAAACATTTTATCAGATGACTTGTTGCATACGAGATGGGAAATATTTAAATTACCATAAATAACGTATTTTTGTATCTCTTTATCCTTAAAAACAAGTCTATTTGTACGTTTAAATCTTACATACCTATCGGATTTTAAAGAGAAACTATGAATACTGATTTCAGTAGATATTTATTAAGTGATTACTGCAAGGTTGCGAGTAAGGTTAAATTTGAAACTGTAATTTTTAACTTTGTTTACTGGTAATATGGTTTATTTCCAATGTTTTTTGAACAAAAACGTTAGCTTGCAAGTTTTTCAAAATACCTATTTATGCTCACCTTGTTGCACAGGATTTCTTTTGAGTTTTTATTAGGAATGGATTCCTCGGAATTTAAGAACATATTAATTGGACTTCCTGTGTTATTTAATTATTCATCTAAGAGAATGATAAAAAAACCCATAATTTTCAGGATTTAGATGAGCAGTTAAAAGTTTTAATACCTTCTCAACTTTGTTTAGGGTCAGATTTATTTTTCAAATATCAATAAGAAAGTTAAGATCAGTAAATAATGTTAAATAATCATCACTTGAAATAAATGCGAAACTACCTTAGGAAAGTGGCATTTCTTGGAAGAAATTGAAATACAGAGCCTCGAGTTTGAGTGGTAGCCGGCGAAAGACTGGTATAATTCGATATGGAATAAGAAGATAAATAATTCATCCTGTAAAACGCATACTTTGCCACCAGATCGGAAATTCTTGATGAATCATAGCTTTCGTATGTGGACAGTTGCAAATCTCCGGTGATGCTTGGATTAAACAGGTTAAAAGTGAATGGTTGTTTAGCCAAAATGAAAATGGAAAAAGAAGCTGCCGGAAGTACTGTTGTGGGCATGAAATGGAGAAAGAATTTCACATTGAATTCAGTTCTTCATTAAAACTGCCGCCAATGATCCATCTTTTTACTTCCTCACGTGAAAAAAAAAAAATGGAAACTATTTTGAAAAACTGCTAGCAAGGAAAAATTTTCTGTTCAATTGCAATGTAAAATGAGTTATGTCTAGTTGTTTTCCATCACCCCTCAAAGTTTAGGGGAATTTTTTTTTAATTCTTTGGTGCTCTTGTAGAGTAAGATTTTAATATGAATCTGCAACGTTTTAATTTTTTTTTTCATACTGTGCCTTGGTCTAATCGGACTTTAATTAGTATTCACACTGGCAAATTTTTGGCGACTTTATCTTCAGATACCAGTTACTTGGCAATATTTGTCCGGATATATGCAAATTCTTGATCAGGGTTCAATATTTCTTCAATGCAAAATGTTGGCATATAACGATACCCTATTTTCTGATTATCCTTAAAAATAAAAAACATTACGTTTTAAAGTGAAATGTAAATATATATATATATTAAACAAGAGTTATGCTAAAAATATGTTTTGATTCAAAATATTTACACTATTGAATAAAGATTTGAGTTCCATCAAATCCTTTTATCAACATTTTTCTAGCTTGAGAGAAGGTTTATATATGCTCTGGCAGCCAAACAAATGTTCGAAAAGAGCGTAGGACTCCTCTTATAGAAAAAGAAAAAAAGGACTGCTTTAAGATTTTACGGCACGTTCAAATTCAAATTTCATGGAAATGAAAACCGGTGATGGCGCCATCTATTGGCGGTTTGAACATTTTAATTAAGTCATTGTCTTTATCACCATTCTACGTGAGGAAGTATTTCGATAGGCCATTGACCGTGGTACAACTTTTACGCTTCCGGAGCCTTAAACCACCACCATGCACCAACCATTCGCTATCATTTGCTGACCTTGAAATTTGAAATTCAGCAGCGAAGTGTGACTTATCAACGATAACAGCAATCTCTTTCCCATATTTGGTGGCACCTGTCTTATAAAAATAAAACATGAGTTCCCAAGAGACATACTTTACGCAATATGTTTTGCTACGGATCGGACTTAGGAAATCTACAAACATTTTACTTTCTTGTGTTTTATATTGCATCATCTGAAGGTACTTCCCGGTATATTTGATTTCTTTTTTCATCCTCAAGTGTTTCTATACGTTATAGTCTGAGGGAGCTTTTCACCAAGATTCTATATCGCTTTGTTTCCGTCTGCACGCATTCATCTGCATAAAGAACGGCCTAAAAATGCTTGAAAAAAAAAAGATATCCAGCGGTTGCCTTGTCTATATTTTCTCCGCACACACTTGTCCGCATATGAACTCGACTGAATCTTTTTCCAGGAAATCTCTCACCTTTTCTGATGTTTTCATCCGATAACAGTGATGAGCAACAATCGAATTTCGCGCGCCACTCTTCAAAGCGCAAAAATAAATATAAAATAACTGTTGCTGTGCGATTTCTGCTAAAAGCAAAGAATGATGAAAGAGATAGATAAAAATAAGCAAAATGAACTTCAGTCCAACTCAAGAAATATAGGCACTTAAATTTCCCCGGCTCTAATTTTTAAAAATAAAAATAGACTAAAGATCCTTTACTTTGAAACAAAATATATTTTTACTTTTAAAGCTAAGCGTTTTGAAGGATTTCATTTAGTGATTTTGAAGAGGTCTGGAAATCAAAGAATATTAGGTGCTATATTAATGTAACTGTGCTTTCCTTAACGATGATTTTGATTCAAATCAAAAAGTATAATTCACGATATTAATATAACCGTGCTTTCCTTATCGATGATTTTGAAGATATATGGGTTCAAATCAAAAAATATAATTCATAATATTAATATAACTGTGCTTTCCTTAACGATGATTTTGAAGATATATGGGTTCAAATAAAAAAATATAATTCATAATATTAATTTAACCGTGCGTTCCTTAACTATGATTTTGAAGATATATGGGTTCAAATCAAAAAGTATTATTCATAATATTAATATAACTGTACGTTCCTCTACGATGATTTTGAAGATATATAGGTTCAAATCAAAAAGTATAATTCATAATATTAATATAACTGTGCTTTCCTTAACGATAATTTTAAAGATATATGGGTTCAAATCAAAAAATATAATTCATAATATTAATATAACTGTGCTTTCCTTAACGATGATTTTGAAGAAAGATAGGTTCAAATAAAAAATATAAAATCTCCGATATTATTGAAACTATGCGTTCCTATATTATTATTTTGAGGATATGTAGGTTTAAATAAAAAAATATATTAGTTATAATATTAATGAAATAGTGCGTTTCTTAACGATGTAACATTAATGTAACTGTTCTTTAAATAAAAATGTGACCCGGTTTTTTATTCTGAATAAAATATTTGTCTTTTTTGACAGGAGTATTTATCTTAAATTTTAAACAATTTTTGTTGCATTTTGACAGGTTTGTCAATAATAAAATTCCCCTTCATTTCTTTTTTAAATGTAATTGAAAAAAAAATATAGTAAAGCTCTTTTATCTGATATCGAGCTACTGTTTATATTGCAATAAGTTCACCATATTTTACACAAAATTAGTTACATATAGTCAAAATTATTAATTTTTTAATTACGGAAGCAGTTTGTATGAGGAATAGTGAATATAAATGCTATTTTAAGGTTAATTTATAATGACGGTATATTGAATAGATTATATGATGACTGACTAAAGCAGAAGGCGTAGGATAACGAAGAACTTAAAAATTTTGTAATTATGGAAAATTTCCCCGAGTCTTTGGATCGCTTGTTATTCTAAATGTTGCTCATCACTGACCCAATACCTGTTATTTTGTGTGATTTTGCAACACTGTATATCTTTACTACTGTCTCTTCAGAAAATAATTTGTTCCAGATGCAGGTAGTAGGAAATATGAATATGATTTTTGCAAGTTCTGCTCTATTAATGAAATATAGTTTTCTTTCATTGGTTCATTTTATGTTTGAATAGAGTTAAAAATTGTTCGTTGAATAATTTAACGCACAACTCAAGGCTGGAGTTCCCAACCGTACAGTATTACTAAGAGATGCTTTGCGTAAAATTGCAACTTAGATCTGCCCATGCTCTGTAAAAAATATCTCAGATCATAGCATTTGTATATTCGCCTTTTCAAAATTAGCTTGCTTTCTAAGTTGGGCTTACTAAAATTTACTGTCAGTTTCAGCGTGTAGCAATATCCCGTGTAAGAATGCATCCAGGCCTTGTAAAAAAGCAGCTATGCAAGAATCCATTGCAAAAGTCGGAAAATAGAGTGGTCTGCAAATGAGTATTTCCTCTGACAAACAATGAATTTCCATAGCAAACCTTTTTGTTTTCATCAGTTCTTTAAGGAATCCAACCTATTATACATATTTTATATGTAACTGGAAAATATACATCAAAAATACGAAAAAATATTATACAAGTGCCCTAATATTATGACACTATAAAATAATTAATCTCTTGCATTCAGAAACTATCTCTTCGAGTAATTCGATGTACCATTTATAATGAGGTATTTCTTTATTTTTTCATGTATTTTCTAAATTACTCATTTTTTTAATCTTTTTTCAAACTGAAATAAAATGCTACTTCTAAAAATCTCGTAAATGTCCGGGATTAGAAATAATCTAAAAATTCCAGTAATGTGTTTATAAAGTCACAAAGTAATACTAAGATTCATATTTTGAAGAAACTGTTTGGAGATAACAGACTTTTAGAATCGTTTATAATCTCTCTCTTGTTAAAAATTGTATTGCTTGAGTTCCTAGACCTACCTTGGGTTTACGTCTCAAATCGAAATATTGAGTAAATATTTTATAATATATATATATATATATATATATATATATATATATATATATATATATCCCTTTCATTAACTCAATTCAAAAGTGTATGCTACTTCATCATCTGTTGTTCCGACAAATCTAGAGTGGCTATACGCAAAGATAATTTGAAGACATTTGAGAAAAAAAAATCCTTTGTCACTTTCCAATTTTAATCTATTTTTTTAAGAATGTAATGAGATGAGGCACGTAAGACTAAGCTTTTCTATTTTTACAAATCTTTTGTCATTTTAGAAATATAAATTCCAGTTCAGTAAATCTCCGAATTCATAAAATGGTTGGGAACCACAGCAAAAAATCACTCTCCATGTACCGGTAAAGAAATATGTAAAATCACAACAAGCGAAGACATGCAAATCAATTTCAGGTGTGCCTAATGAACTAAAATTCAATAAAACAATTTACGAATACCCGTGTAATAAACTTTTCCATCTTTTTTACATTGTTGCATATTTTTATAAACTGGGTAGAAAACATTTACCCTGCGACCAAACTATTTAAACGGTTAATTATCTCCACGCCAATTTCATGCCTATCTGCAATTTCCCCTTCTCGACAATGAGTTAGTGTCGCCATCTTTTAGCTGTATGTGTAACAATTATCTTTTACAGTTATTAAATTGTATATAGATTTTCTTTTCACACGCAAAGTAAAATACATTTCGAATCAGAAAACAAAACAAATAAGTTAAAATTTCCTAGCAGAAAATATTTGTTCTCAAGTCTGTAATTAATATTCATTTTATCACATTTAAGTTCTAGAATTAGAAATATTTAATAGATTTCCAACTTTCATTGGTATTTCAATAAAAAAAGTGTTATACGTTTGTTGGATGAATATGAAATCTATTTTTAATTAACATGTTGGCTTTTTTATGCAAATTATTGACTATGATACTGTTTCTTTGAAGCAGAGAAGCAATTTATTATCGTTTTTATAATGAATGTGCTCTGTTGTATTCGTGCATAAAACCTCAAAAATTATCATAAAGTATGATTGTGTGCACAAAATTAATGTATATTAAAGTACGTATTCTAACTAAAAAGTTACTAAATATGTTAATGCCTGAAATGTTAAATTATAAGGAAGCATTAGTTTTATTTTTGATGAAATGTTCCTACCTTTCAAAGAAAATTGATGTTACTGTTTCCTTCAAAACTAAAAAAAAAAAAAAAGGTTGAAAGTATTTCAAGAAAATTATAAAACATATCTTCAATTTTATACTCAGAATTAATTCCATCCAATGATGTAGCAAGAAAAGTAACAAAGATCAATCCAAACCTTGTTATTTTAAAAATGATGTGTCCAATAAATTATATCTACCAGTGCATTACATTGTTTTTGTAGTTTTCAGGCAATGGTTTGGAATAAAATGAATAAACGTCAAGAATTGGCGAGTTCTTTTACATAAAAACATATGTACCAAATTAACCTATATTTAATAAAAAAAATATAGTATAATACATTATTTGTTAGAAGCGATAAATTGTCTCTTTGTATTTTTAATTTCGATTAATCTCTGACATTCAAAAGACCTTGGGAATTCCCTCATACTTTAAGCTTTAGGTAACTATATATTATCACATCAACAATTAAATAAAGTAGTCAGTATAATTTTTGCATTGTAAAAGAAAGTAAAAGTAAAATATATGAAAATGAAAAGAGAGAATTTTTGAATAACTTTGTTATATGAATTCTACAAATTTTGTGCCAAAAATAAAAATTCAATTGGTTTTTTTCTTCTTTGCAATAGAATGGGTTTTTTTAAAAGTCTACGGTAGCTTGCTTTTTTCAAATGCAGAATAGCATTCGATTACGCTATATTTCTGAATTTTTCTTTTATTAAATTTTCTCTATTTGCTAACCATGCAAAAAGGAAAACAGTTTAGAAATACAGTATTCTGAATTTCTAAAATATTCACTCTGCAGTAGTACTAAAAAAAACCTTTGCTCGTGATAGATGAGTTTTTGAATCAATGAAATTATAAGTGATTAGCCATCTTTCATTGCCAGTGCTCTTCATTGGCTGAATCGTAGATGGTCAGTGACCAATCCAATGAATTAATACTAGAGATAAAGTCATGGTGTATAAGGAATCACTTTACATTTTCACCGGTTTTTGATTTATTCTCATTTTTTTTAAATCCCCAGTTTTAAACTATTTGAGCTTGCAAAGTATACTTGATTTACTTTTGACGTAAAAGAAACTGGTGTAAAATGGTATTTTAGCGTAAAATCAAAGATTTGTCTTTCCTTTATTCAGTACTGAGGTCTTAGTCTTGCAACTAATATCAAATATACTGTACTGTAAAGCAATTTCAAATCCAACTTGGCCTGTTTAAACTTGCGGCAGTTTCAGCTGGGAAAGTATCAAAATATTTATGCCGTTTTACCTCATTTCTCATCGAGTAATTCATAATCTTGACATCAATTCATTTTAGTCCAAACCTTGTAATTACCATTGTTTTGTATACTTACTATGATTTGTCAGTTTTTTCTAAGCTATTAAAAGAATTTCCAGATTTCTGTAATACTTCCTTCTGTGTGCTGAAAACCAATGCTTTCAACATTAAGCCTCATCTATGCATTTTTAGTGTACAACCGACCCTAGTACGCGAGGGATTTACCTAGAGATGAAGACCACAGGAGAATAGAGAAATATAATTCTGCGTCTAACGATAAAAGCCTTAGATCCGCTTTTTAGAAATATGAAATTTAATAACATGTGTCAATAATTACTTTTCCAATGCAGAGTAGCTAAAAAGATTATGAGTAAAAGACAATTGGTTTCACTAACGATCTAATGCTTTCATCACTTAATCGAAACTGCAAAAAAGCTTACGATTTTCCCCTTAAAAATAATATGCTTAATTAGATGAAATTAGATGAATCCTTTTCTCACTAAAATCCATTCAGGGGCGAAAATTTCCGTTGATTTCTTTCTCAAAATATCACATTTGATGATTTCAAAAATTAAACCTCTTACTTGAGAAAATATACATTCTTTGTACAATTTAACGGTTTAATGATGTTTTGAAAAAAAAAAGACTGATTTTTTTATGAATGTTTTGCAGATTATTTTTTTTTTTTTTGAATGGGAGTAGATGTTTGATTCCTCGTATAAACTTGTCTTCTAACATCCAAAAATCAAGGATATTTAAACATTTTTTTTTCAAATAAAGAAAAACTTGAACCTTAATTTGAGCATCCTGCTGAAATGTACATTTTTTTTTCATTCAACAAATAAAAATTAAATGTGAAATTACATCTTTTCTCTGCCCCTCATCTGATTAGAAACCAATAATCGATTGATATATCAAATTAAGATTTCAACATTGTCAGTTTAGCGTTCTAAAACATGTAAAGACAACATTATGTATATTTGCCCTGAAGTGACTGGCCTGAAATAATGCCAGTATAATGCATAAGACCTGAGAAACACTGAAAGCAAGAATATCTATCGAAGTAGGGAATTCTTTAAAAAATAACTTTCATTTTATTCTCATTAATTTTCGATCAACACCTTTCTTGTGACCATGAACTAATATACAAGCACCGGTGGTAAAAACTCATCTATTATAGCACGAAAATAATTATTTTCCTATTTTACTTTCGACAAACACGTGAGCTATTTTGCCCTAATTTATTGAAATTGTGTATTGTTACGTTTAAAATATATATTGTCTCTGCATTACTAATTTACTAATCAATGAAATCAAGAATGAAAAAGACTGTGACTACAGAATATATATATATATATATATATATATATATATATATATATACATACATACATACATACATACATACATACATACATATATATATATATATATATATATATATATATATATATATATATATATATATATATATATATATATATATATACATATACATACATACATATGTATATATATATAGTGTGTGTGTGTGGTAAATTTTAAGCAAGCATGTATAGTCAATAGCCACTGGGTTAACAAATGAAAGAGCTGAGAAAATGAAAGAAGAGTACAGTGTTTTGTAAGATTACGACATATGTGACCACTTTGACAATAATTATGCAAACTGATCACAACTCAATGAACAGTCACAAAATCTCTATAAAAATTATGTAATTTTGTTTCTGTGTTTATTTGGTGGGTATTGACAACAGTGCACGTATAAATAGGAAACTTATTAAAAGTATCTACATATTTCCTGCTTTGGGCTTGTTAATTTCTTCCTCAATTTATCTAAATCTTTCGAGCTTGACAATTTCTTGTATTTGCTGAATATTATCAATACCTTTGTGATATGTTAAGTAGTTTTCGCACTGTTTTTTCTTAACCTCTAACCAGAGCTATTATTGATTTCTTTTTTTTAACAAAATTATGTTCACCTTCTAAATTCTATATAACTTTCCTTTCTTGGTGGGGAGACAAAAAAAAATTTGGGTTCTGCTACAGCATTTTGGGTTGTCTCTGTAAAACCTCTCAGATATACCAGTTTAACATTCGTGTTTGCCTAAAATACCCTTATTTATTTGAATTCACAGTCAGGGCAGAACACAGTGAAAAAATACAGTAAATCAAATTTAACTATTTTTTCACATTTCACCGAGAAATAAATATTTAAGAGATATTACAGTTGTGAGCGTGTACATACTTTCCCGAACACTCCTAACCTCGTACACTAGGGTAGTACGGTTGTACAACTTCATGTCTATGGTAAATGTAGCAAATCGCATTCATTCCACGACCTTTTAGGTGAATTAATTTTTCTATCATATTTTGTACATAGGTTCATGACATTGTTCTGGTGCCGCGATGTTTATTTGTTCAATTTGTTCATAGTGTATCTATATATAAATAAAAAATATATATACATAAATAAGAAATATATATATCTATACATAAATACACAAAATATATATATCTGCAATGACTAGTGTGAAAGATGAAAACAAAAGAAGTATTTTGCCTATCTCAGCGAAAAGTAGTTGTAAGTTTTGAATTTTTCCTGAAAATGTATTGTTATCACGCATATTTCAATATAACAACTGTAACTTTGCTTCCAAAAGTGAAAAAAATATCTCTTATTCATCTATTTATTTGTCTTTGTCTTTTATTTACAAATGCACATCTATCTATACTAATAAAGAGACAAGTGGATGTCGAGAGATCACGTGACCGTAACTCATCCGGGCGGGCACCGATCCTCGAAAAAAAAAATGGCCGACAAATATACAGGAAACGGTGTAATTTTTTTTCTCATGAAAGTACATAAATATTACATATTTGGAAAGAGATTCGAAAACTGATAATTTTTTCTGCGTACACTTATTCTGTTAATTCAATAGTTTTAGAGATATTTTCATTCTAAAATCACTCACTGCTGAGAAACCAAATCATTTGGTGCAGTGGTGCAGCCATCTGTCGGCAGCGACGGGAATGAAAATTGAAAGGAATTTATTCATTTGAATTTAATACATTTGTAGGCTTTTTTCTCTTTTGTGGGGTCCGAAGTACATAAATATGTTACACGGATGGCTTGAACGTAGCTAGGCGAAGCCCGGCTAATTAGAAATATAATGTAAATGTAACATTATGTCACAAACACGGCATATAAAAAAAAGATTTGTCTCTTTTCAAGTGCTGATTAGTTAAACAAAATTTATCATGATGAAAAAAATTCATGTAACTCTTGTGTAAAATTGTCTGTTCATGTTTTGATATTAACATATAATTTTATTTAAAAAAAAAAACGTGGAAATTGCTCGGCTCACCAAAACAGCACACTAACTATATAATATCGTAACCTCTAACATTAAGAAATTATGTTAAAATATAAGTGAAGAATAGCATGTTTATTATAAAAAAACTTTTTTTTACACATTACGATACTTTAATAACTTAAATAGCTAGAGTTATGTCTTTTTATATGTTTAGATGATACTAGCGATGCTTATTTTTATAAAAAGCGGAATTTCTTTTCTATGTAAAAAAAATATTTACAACAATAATTAATACAAATCGTACCCTCTTGAAAAAATATATATATTTAGGCAAAACCACAATTCTTTACTCCAAAAACAGAAAATTATCAGCGTGATTATGGTGTAACCACAATATATATGATGGCCTTATTTGAATAGTGGTCCAACTCCATTCTTGTTCATTTTGAGATACAGAGCTTTAAAGTCTAATGAGTGCTGAGAAATGACTGCTGAAGTCTGATTTGCAATGCCCTCTGTTGGCAGCAGAAATAAGGTGGAGGTGTACCAAGATAGTAGTGACTTGTATGAACATGAAAGTGAGGCTAACTCCACTTTTTTTAAAGTGAAGTTGTACCACTATTCAAATAAGCCCTTCATATATGGTGTAACCACAGTCACAAAGTGTCTAATTATAGTGTAACCATCAAGAGAGAATTTAAAGGTTATAACCTCCCCCTTGGGAACCCGAAAATCCAAAGTAAAGAGAGCTTATTCAAGTGTTGATTTTCTAATTCTTCCCTTGACCAACAAAAATGAATATTCCGCATACAGAAATAGGTAAAATTTTCTGGAAATGGATCCTGGTTGCACCAGTTAAGCGGTATGGTTCTTATAATCTATATCATTGTTACTTTTCAAAATATCAGTGTTTAGATATAAGGTCAAATAGAAAGCATCAATATTACTGCGTTTCACTTTAATTAGCATCTTAAGCGAAATATGACTACCAATTGAAACTACTTTCGTTTTATTTCTTTGAGCTTTATTCATGGAGATAGATCTTTACTTACTTTCAACATTCTGGTGGACAAATTGCTATCCAGAGTATCGCAAAATATGCAAAAGGTACTGAAATTTTCAACAATGCATTAGAATGTGCCACCCATTAAAGTGTTTTTTTTTTAAAGATTTTTTAATTATCCCGTAGAAACGACAGCATTTGATGTGAACGCCATATAAAATCATCAATGTAACAAAATGTTTTAGTTTTTCATTACTCTTGAAGAAATTCTTGAAAACCGGTTTCATTGATGCACGTTGAGAAGAAATTGAGAAAATTTCAAGTTGACTGTATAAATATATATTACGGAATTAACACGTACATAAGGGTAAGTTCTCCAAAACTTCTTATATACCCTATATAATATACATAGTGAAATTCTGAAAACCACTGGTATGATTTCTTCGTTTAGGAAATTATGAAATATCCCAGCCTCTTTACATATATTAAAATCCAAAGTGGAATACAGAAAGGGCATTTTATCCACTTGAGACAAAGATAAGGTCTCTAAAATTGACAACAAGAACAGAACATCTACAGAACAACAACATCTACATAAAAAAAACAATAAGGCTTTTCTATGCATATATCCCAAAAATATCTCTACAGCGTTGTTTCTTTCCTCAAGATTATATTTTAAAACAATGTGATATTTTTATCACATAAATCACTTTTCCGTACCTATTTTGCAAATATTTTAACCCATACATCCACGGGAATAATCTAACCAAACATTCATATGAAGTAAAATTTTTGAGAAATTCAGTTATTCTAATTAACCACAGTCTCATCTTGAAAGTTTTTTCCCCTATGGATACACTTTTGGAAGCATTTTTTCCCCTACGCTTGTCTGTCACTACATCTGGACTTACTAGATGACTGGTTTACAAAATAAACTATAGTACCGACAGGTGTAAAAAAGGTTATGTGGAAAAGTAAGATCAAAAGGGTAAAAATATATGGACGAGACAACCCGATAACGCAGTAACACGTGGTAACACGATATGGATGAGATAGTGTGGCAAACACTACAGGACTACACCTGTGCTAGATACAATGAATGTCGCGGAAAAAATAACATGTTAATAGAGCGCATATACTTCACTTTCTTCATTATGTCAGATCAAATCAAAAGCCCTTGATTACTTGAACATAGTGCCTCAAGTAAGAAAAACGAATATGGCCTGCTGTTGAGTTATATTAACCCTTCATCTGTCGCAGTCAAAATGAAACGTTTTATTTTTATTAAAAGTCATTACCTATTTAAATATTTTTGTGGACGAATATATAGATAGAACACAACATTTACAAATTTTGACTAAATACTTCTATATGTTTCAAAGAAAAATATATAATCAATATTCCTCCCCTGATTTTAGAAGAGACATGGGTGGGACACACGAACTTCTTTTTGTTCGTATCCAGATAATACATAACCCCGTTTTATTACCTTTTCCTGAGCTGAAAGTTTATTAAAATATTATTTCTGTTGTATCGTTTTTTATGGTACAGGTATCTCTGGTAAATACTTGATCATAATGTATGTGTCGTAGGCGAATTGACATATTCGCCTACGACACATACATTATTACATTACACATACATTACACATACGACAAATTCGCTTACGCTTATTGCAAATATCACAGTCATTTTGCAATGCGTCCGGTGAATTGGAAAATTATCGACAACTTTGTAATTAGCCTGATATTTTTTAGGTTTATTGTAATGAGCCCATGCACCTTTTAGGGTAGTTAGAAAATTCGCAATAGTTTTCTGAAACAGCCAGGTTTAATCCAGGCTAATTGCATTAATCCCAAAGTAAAAGCTTATTAAAAATGACAGGTAAAGGGATTGTTACTTAAGTACTTCCTTTAGTGGACATTACAACCTAAAAAATATCAGGCTAGTTAGAAAGTTGTCAATAATTTTCCAATCCACCGGTTGCATTGCAAAATTACGGCGCTCTTTGCAATAAGCCGGATTTGTCAATCCGCCTACGACATTGCATACGACTAAACACATCATCAAAAATCCAAAAGTATATATGAATGATCAGTAGATAGAATGAAGTTGAACTGACCATTGTAACGTCCAGTTGTTGAAATAAACACACGAGACACAGAATTATTTTAAAACACACAGTTTGTATTAAATTTCGTATATATACATATATACAAGCAGAGACAGTAGTCTCGTCTGCATATGAGAGATACTCACAGGAATAAAATAAAACGAAGTCATTCTCAGCTTCCCCCCATGGGGTAGCGCCACTAGTCTTTCGTTTTGTCAGCGGTGTCTCGTGGAAAAAGAGAATCGAGGCGTTAGTAATTAAATGCCCCCACCCCGACTTCTCTGGACAGTCTTTCTTGAAAGAGAGAGCTTGGATTTCGGTAGTCTTTTCCAGGCATGAGCCACGACGTTACACCATCTTGTCATCCTATTCATTGTTACACTGTAAAAATAATTAAGCAGGTATTATGTGAAACGCTTACGAGTTTTGAAAGTACAGGTGTGTCAACTAAGTTATAGGTGCAAGTGCAACTATTTCGCTGAATGATGTCCATGCGATTCACAATTAAACAATTTTTAGATAAAAACTGTATGTACTACAAAGAGAGATAAAAATTAGCAAGTTTTCATAGATTAATACTAAAATCCAGTGATTTGTCATCTTGACATCACAAGCAGGTTTCTCTAAGCAAGATGCTATGTAAATGTTTTATACTCCGTGAATGGTTTGTGTTATGATTTTCTTTGTGTATACAAAACATACGAAAACACGTGAATTACCTGAAGGTCACAAAGATGTACGTGACTACAATGTGTGCACATAGAAAGGTCAAAATCTTATACACTCATGGACAAAAAAATTAGCGCACCAAGAAATAATTGCGGGATCGTAACGAAACTTGCAATGAAGGTACATGTCGGGGAGATATGCAAATGATTAGAAATGCAGCGTGATTGCGCATTACGTATAGCCGGTAGAGGGCGTTGAACATCGTACTCTGTGGAGTATAAAACAGGTAACCAAAGCTTGTTTGAGTGTGCTGAATCATTTACAAAGGAAGAGCTGAGATAGACATGCCATTACGCCGTGTTCGAAGACAATATAAGCAGTTGTCGCAGTTTGAGAGGGGGAGAATCATCGGGATGATGAAAGCTGGGTGGTCAGCTAGGCGAGTAGCTCGTTAATTAGGCCGCTCTGATTGTGTTGTGAGGAGGTGTTGAGACCAGTGAACCCGAGAGATGTCATGTACACGAAGACCAGGCTCAGGACGCCCTCGACAGACCAGTCGTCGAGAAGACCGCCACATCGTAAGAAATGCACGCGTACAGCCAACTGCTTCATCGGTCGCCATCCAGGAACAGGTAGCACCTTCACTAGGGGCATCTGTGTCTTCTCGAACCATACGAAGGCGCCTGGCTGAAGGACAGTTGGTATCGCGGCGCCCATTACGTGTGCTGCCCTTGACGCCCACCCATCGGCGCCTCCGTTTGGAGTTTTGCCGCGCACGAGGAAACTGGACTGCAGCGGAATGGAACCAAGTCGTCTTTCGCGACGAATCCAGATTCAATCTCGGCAGTGATGACAATCGTGTTCGTGTGTGGAGAGCCCGTGGTGAACGCTTCAATCCTGCCTTTGCTGTACAGCGACACATCGCTCCCACAGCTGGTGTGATGGTATGGGGTGCCATTGCCTACAATACACGGTCACCCCTAGTATTGTTCCGTGGCACCATGACAGCCCAGCGGTATGTTCATGAAATCTTGCAACCACATGTGTTGCCACTCATGCAACGGCTCCCAGGAGCCACTTTTCAACAAGACAATGCTCGGCCTCATACTGCAAGGGTGTCACAAGACTGTCTCCGCACTGTTACTACCCTTCCTTGGCCTGCCCGATCCCCAGATTTGTCTCCAATCGAGCCTATCTGGGATCATTTGAGACGACGAGTTGGGCATCCCACGAGTTTGAACGAACTAGAGGCAAGGTTACAGAAAATATGGAACGAAATGTCTCAAGACATCATACAGAACTTGTATGACTCAATGCCCGATCGTATCGCATCGTGCATTCACGCTAGAGGGGGTCCAACGGAGTATTAACTCCTCCGTTCTTTTGCCTTTTTCTCTGAAATAAATTATCCTTTTTCTTTGATTTTCTTATCATTTACTTATATCAAAGTAGTCATTACGTATGTAAAATTTCGTTTCATTTTGACGACTCCTTCTTGCTGCGCTAATTTTTTTGTCCATGAGTGTATTTGTCGTATCCATAGATTAACTATAAACTTCTCTTTGCAAACTTCTAATAAGATATCGCAAACAAAAAGATTAAGTTTTGACATCATTAATCAGCACATTCCCGTTGCTGTACTACTAGGTATTACCCATATGGTATTTTTGCATAAAAAATGTAATATTGCATCACAGTATGACTGCGATAGTTGAAGTGACTTCCCATAACATTGTTGCTGCCACGCTGTAGCAGCAAAAATATGTACGTTTTAAGTCCATCTCTGTTATGTTCCGTTGTCTCTAGTTTGCAATAGCGAACCGTGGCAACACAAGACAAGCGTAAATTCTAAAGCGTAAACCATAGAAACATATCTGACAACAATATTCTTTGAATATGAATTAGGTGAAAACTAAGCATTTGAAATACAAATCCTTCGTGATGTTTTATATGTATGTATATATATATATATATATATATATATATATATATATATATATATATATATATATATATATATATATATATATATATATATATATATATATATATATATATATATATATATACATATATATACCCAACAAACACAGGACTGACGGCAGCTTATCGGGCCAGTGCTGGAGGCACCGGTTGAACGACAAGTACGGGAGAATTTTGTCGGGCCACTGGCGGGTTGTTTACGAACCTCCGAAGGGGAAACGCTTTCCGTTTACGTGTTTCAGGGCCTGTTATGGGTTGATATGAATCGCACCGAAATCGTTTACCCTGCATCGTCCCGGAACTGTACCTCCGATTCGTAACCACAAGTAACAGATATCTGCATCAGAATTATGGATTTGAAAGGGAAGGCGAAGATTAAATTTAACAGACTTTTCAAAAATATTTATTTCATTGTTGTGAAACTTCTTTTACGCGGAAAATTCCCATAATTTTCCTTGTATGTAAAGATTGTATTATGTGAAAAGTATTATGTGAAATTGTATAATTGTATTATGTGAAAAATTCACATAATTTTCCTTGTATGTAAAGATTGTATTCTGTGTGTATGTTTTTAACTCCCTAGAAGCTTATAAAAACAGATGAAAATTAGTTTCAATTTTATATATTACTGGAGAAATTAAATATCTACTTAAAAATGGGTCCTTGTTTCACCACTCTTTATTTATAAGAGAGGAAATAGTGATAAAATTTGTATTTTTTAAATTTCTTCTATATTATATTAAAATAATAATATATATTTTTGTAGATAAAATATTCAAAATATATTTTTCAGGAAATTTACATATTCTAAGTATTTCTAATTGTTAGATGCCATTATAAAACAACTGATTTTGTAGAATTTTTTCTCGAATTTCATCGTATTAATTTTACAGTAACATATTCTTATAATACAAATTTGAATGAAAGAAAAAGAATTTTAAATTTACAGACCTTAGTTAAAATAAACAAATCACACATATTTAGAAAAATATTAATGTAATGTAATGTCAGAGACATAGACAGTAGATGTCATGAGACACCAAAAAATATCAAAAAATAAGACCCTTTATCCTCAGTACGTACATTGAAGAATATATTACATTGTTTTTTTTTGTAATTGAATCAGGATACGAGAAATAATATTTACAATAAGAAAAAAAAAGGCAAAAAAATTAGTTTAAATAAATGTTAGAAATAAAAAATAAGGAAATTAAGTTTAAAATAATAAGTAAGTTATATTTAATAAATTAAATTGGCAGGTTTGAACATCCGTGAGTACAGATAACAGAACTGCACTTTGCAGGATCGAACCGAGGACTGAAGCATGGGAAGCAAAAACGAACGCCCCACACCAGCATTCCCTGATAGGGTATCAAGTGTGGAACTTCAATAAGAGGAAACTGCCTCGCATGGAACAGAAAAATAAAGGAAAAATGTTAAACACTATCAGAAACCACACTATCAGAATAACACTATCAGAATTAACCTGTGAACAATTAATGGACTGGGTAAGATTTGAAATATTAAGATCGGAACATAAATTTTTAATTTTTAAGTCGCCGTTCGGTTTTGGGATTTTTTTTCCAAAAAAATTCAATGCGTAAGTAAATTAAGTAATTTTGAAAGGTCCGATATTAATCCAATTGCAGTAATGTTTTCAGATAAGATTTTGAGAAAGTTTCATGAAATTGATTTGGGATATTGAATTTTGACTAGGTTGTACATTTTGTTGAGGGTATCTTTGTACCCTTCCGCCATTAAAAAAAAAAACATGGCTCAGGTTTGGTTTCCCGCCTAACAGGAAATTCATCATTAGCAGCGGGAATTTCTTTCCTCCGGATTACGACAGTTTCCTAGGATAGAAAATTGGTTTGAGAGATTGATTCGATCATTAATGCTAGTTAAGTTAGAGTCGAGAGCAATTCGCTTTAGACCAAAATTTAAAAAATCACATTATGTTCGATTTCGTTCAAAATTACCACATCACATTGCATACCAAGATTATAATATTTTATACATTACATATACAATGTATTTTTCATTTTCATAATAAAACTAAACTTTTGAATGTAGTTGACTTTTTTATGCGGCCCGCCTGCCTTGAAAAAATTTACCATGTGGCCCAGATGCTGCAAAAGGTTAAACACCCTGCTTTAAGCTCATCAGCCTGATTCAGAGGTTTAACTTTTTCAGATTTAGGAATATAATCAAAAGTGGGTGTAGAAGAAAATTTAAACGCACACTTACTGTGCATAAGATTAAAAAGTTCTTTGAGATTGGGGATGTTAAACGTTATTTTGAAAAAAAAGAAATTCATGTTTTTCAAAAGTCCATAGTAATCACACATGGTTTCCATTACTTATTTCACTGACACATTGAATTGTGTTTTGTTTTGTTTTTTATTATTAAATTTTGGCATTATCTTTTGAGAATGTATTTTCGTTTTTATCAATGCAACTCTTGCAGAAGTGCCACGGACGGGTAAGGGTGACTCGGTAACGAATTTAACAATCCTTTCTACTGCTTGTGTGTGACATGGAAAATTGCTGAAGTCAGTACGTTGACTCTCCTGATCAGATTATTTTGCTTCCTAGTTTATAATCAGAAATATGCCTCGTTCTGTTACTTTAACATCTTTACGTACAATCATATCAATATAATCCTTGGCATCAAAGTTTATACGTTGAACTTAAAACTTTCCAATGCCCCCTTCATTTTTCAGTCCTTGCTTTTAGAATCCGGCGTAATCCAAGCTGTCTTACGTGGCTGCGATCAACTGATATCATACATAAGAGGAGATTTTCAGAAGCAGCGAAGTACGAATTTCTTTGAATGACTGGGTCAATTACATTTTTAAGAGTCTGATGGAGGTAACGTGAATAGCTTACAAGTTTCCACAAGTGCTTCGATCCATGGATATAAGATAGTTTCAGCTTTATGTGAAACGAAACAGATGCATATACTTACAAAATGTACTCAGTCAGTATTCGGAGATTTTTTTTGCAGTACATTCTGTTCCCACATACAAGTGAAGTATTCGGTTTGCTAATGTAAGCTATCATGAATAACAAAGTTTTCCTGGTTTTCTCATAGACAAATCAGAAGAGCACCTTCCAACAGAGATTGCATTAGACATTTCTAACAAATATTTTGGGTCCACACTTAAATCATCCTTAATTTCTAGTAATGGAATGCCATTTTCAATAGGTGATAATTCAATTACTGGAAGTTCATAGCAGTTTTCTAGTTGTTTACCTATTTCTCCTCCAAATTAGGACGTAGGCGCAGTTCATTTCCATGAAATAGACAAATCAACCACTGCAGTGGCCTTCTTAATTCCTTTTCAAAGAAACGAACCACACCATTATTCAATCCAGTGTTCACGGCAGTTCCACCCATTCCAATTACAGTAATGTTTAAATTCTGGTTGTTGTCATTGAAAAATGCTATTATGCTATCTTATATACATTTTCCAGTGCCAGAAATCTGCTTCTGAAAATCTCGTCCTTTGTATGATATCAGATGATCGCAGTCATGTAAGAGAGAGCTTGGATTACCCCGGAATCTAAAAGCAAGGGCTGAAAATGAAGGTGGCATCAAAAAGTTTTTATTTCAACGTATAAACTTTGATGCCAAGGATTATATTGATATGATTGAATGGAATGATGTTAAAGTAACAGGACTTCCTATGAAGAGGCATATTTCTGATGACAAACAGAAAGCAATTCAATGTGTCAGTGAAATAAGTAAAGCAAACCATGTATGATTACTATGGACTTTTGAAAAATATGAATGTTTATTTCAAAATAACACTTTGCCTTTAAAGACATTACATTAATATTTTTCTAAATAAATGTGATTTGTTTATTTTAACTAAGGTCCGTTAATTAAAAATTGTTTTTTTCATTCCAATGTGTATTATAAGAATATACTACTGTAAAATTAAGATGATGAAAATTGCGAAATTCTACAAAATCAGTTGTTCTGTAATGACATCTAAAAATTAGAAATACTTAGAAATACCTAAGTTTCTTGTAAAAATATTTTGAATATTTTATTTACAAAAAATATATATTATTAATTTAATATACCATAAAATAAACAGAAAAAAAGAATTTTATCTCTTTTCACAAAAATATCTATTTTGAAGCACCTGAAAAATATTTCAGTAGAGCAATAAAATTTTATATTCAATACCAAAAGGCAGCTTTTGAAAGCTATAGCATAATGAAATTTCAAACCATCTTTTTTTTCGCCTCGTCATACTACAATGCACTAGTGTCATCTGATTGGACATTCAGTTGCACGTGATTGAAAAGGCGCCATTAAAGATTGATTACAAGTTCGTTGAAATTAATCCACAAGTAAGTTTCATTCGTTAGTCTTAAATTATTGCCTTTAGATTTTATTTAACACCCTTACATAGTGAACATTATTCTATTTCTGTTATAAGATAGTGTTTTAATCCAAGTTATATATGAATTGACCATATTTCAGATCAAACTCTACTGAACTGAGTGTATTGAATTAGCAATACTTATGGCACTTACGAGCACTTTCGTATGTATAAATAAAAACATTTTGTTTCGGAATAATTTAAGATTCGTGTTTCAGTTAATATTTTAGATGGACAAAGGAAGTAAATGGACTCTTGTGAAAGTCTTAAGTATTTGCTAATTAAATTAATATTTAGAATTGTAATTTGTACGCACTATTTAGATTTTTATATCCTTTAGAAAGTATAAAATACATGACACAAATATCAATTCCAAATCTACATAGTTGAAAAATAAAAATGTATTTTCATTTCCAGTATAATATTTTCCATTTTATTTCTTTAAAGAAATTTGAAAGAAAATTATAATGAAATTTTTTTTAATATGTTAATCCAAATTAAACATTTTTTTACTACTGGATTGATAAATCAGTTACACATGATTCCTCCATAGTAAATTCATGCATAGTATTCAATGGTGGAAAAATTGTCCATTTTCCTATTAAATATATTTTACAATGTTCTTATTGCCAGGTATCAATAGGCAACAAATTATCCATGTCTAAATGTTAAAAGATGGATTCAAAAACGTTCCACATTATAAAAGATTCTAAAAATGAACTTGTAAATCATACAAAAGGATCTATTGAATTCCTTATCAAATTGTGTTTTGAGTAAACTTTATAAAATACACTGCATTTTATACATTATAAAGAAATAAAGAACAAATATTCTTAAAATTTTTGTGTTCATAATTTAAAAGAATGTATTTAGTATAATTATATATTTTAATTTAAATGCTAAACACTAATAGGTATTTTTCATGTATAATCTTAATAGCCTTAAAATATAATTTTTTTAAAATTCTATTTATAATGTTCTATGTGTACACTCAATTGCTATATATGTATATGTTATTCCTACTGGGTGAAATTTCTTTATGTCTATCGAGAGCAAAGATATATTCAAAATTTCAAAACCAGATCAAAATATTGTTTAATCAGTATCCACATGTCAAGTAAATATTGAAACAATAGCAAATATTGGAGCATTTTTTTATCTTGAATATCTCATTAAATAAAAAGCTTATTTAAGGAACATTTTGAATTTCAATTGCTATTAATCAATATTTTGAACTGGCTTTGATATTTAGATTATATTTCTACTCTCTCTGAAGATATAAAATAAAACAATTTCACTCTTTAGGAATAACATAATGGTGCATACTTTTTGCAACTGAGTGTATATATTCTTGCAATTGAGTGTATATATATTTTCAAGAATTATTAATTTTTGTATGTATGTGAACTCCATTGTATTCCTGAATTCATTCAAAGAACCTCTGGAGTAATGAGAAGTTTAGAGTTTTAAATTTGTGTCAATATAGATGCCACGTGCATTTAATTTTCTAATTTGTATCGTGTTTGAAATCACTTTTATCAGTGTTATTAGAGATGATGGCAGTGAAAATTATTCCAAAATAGACTATTTAGATACATAAATTGTTTCTTAACTTATTAATTTGCATTCCATGTTTTTAAATTATATATTTATAAGTATATAGATTTGTAGATTATCAGAATGTGTACATACAAAAAATTGCTTTATTGTAATAGATATTGTACGATAAGAGTTTTTATAAATCTGAGAATGTTCTCAATAACTATCTATAAGCTGTTCATCTCTAAAGGTCTTTTGGAAATTATTTTGTTGTCATGCTGTGCAAAATAAATGTGAACTTATTGGCTTAATATATATATATAAAGGGTAAAATTAGTTTCTTTTCCCCTTTTTATATTAGTGATAAGCAAGTTTATAAAGAACTCTACTTTTCAATACTTCTTGGTTTGATAAAACATTAAATTTTTATTATGGCATTATAAGAAAATATTGGTTTTTTTACAGAATTTTGAAACTGGAATCTATTCAGAGCTTCAGGCTTGAAAGACAAATACCACTTGGATCTCATAAACCTGCGTAAGTTTTTAACGCCACTGAGCCTACCTTTTTTTATTCTCGAGATATACTTTTATTTTCAGCAGTGGACTTGTGGCCCAAATCACTGTTTTTAATATTTTTTTAGATTTATTTTTAACTAATTAAATTTTTTCTATGAAAAAAACTAAAAATATTTATTAAACAACTAAAAATTTCAAATTAGTTTTTTTAACTTAGACGCTAATCTGAACTTTCTCATAAACTTTGGTCTCAATAATTTGTGGATAGAATATTGATTTTCTTTATTTATTCTTTTTTAACTGTGAAGCTTGTTGTTAAGGTTTTAGGTGAGTGAGAAAGTGCAGTCCGGGGATTTCATTTAACACGACTCTTGTGAAAGACTTTAACTCTTGCCAAAAAAAGAGATTTATATTATAAAATTATAAAATGCCAAGGTTTATTTAGAAAATATAAAATGTGTTCATAGACAAAGTTTGTTTATAAAATTGTAGATAAGACATCCATTGTGAGTTGTGGTTTATTATATCAAAATGTGTGTTTGATAAGTGAATGAAATAACCCTTTCTTAATAATGGAATAGAACTCCTGTATAATCAATGAATTCACGGATACAAGATACAGTTCCAAAAAGCAAAACGCCTGGTTTACAGAGTCTTTTATAATAACAGAAAAATGATATTTATATTATGAAAATGTGAAGTGCCAAGCTTTATTTATTCTTAATGGTTAACATTAAAATTTTAAAAATATTTTTAGAATTTCCTGATAAGTTGTTAGAGGTTCGTTGATAATTCATTACAGAAGTAGTAAAAAGGAAATTGCTTTTGGATGTATTAGATCATTAGTTAATGGGCTAAGTAATTTTAAATTTTGGTAAAATTTAATTTTATGCATGCCATAAATTTTTCTCTCTGTTAAACATGTTTATTCCATTTTAAGTCTTAATACTTATATAAAGAATTTGGATTAAATGAAAACAGTAATGAGTGATGGTGAAAATGTATTAAATGTGGTAATTGAATTGCTTGATGTTCTAAGACATAAAATTTCTGATCATCAAAATACAATAATTGACTTCTTGACTGAACAACTGACTTTATTATTAAACAATATCCTATTTTGCTACCCCCCTTGTTTAAGTATATAATCATCCTTCAAATCCTAATAGACCATTATTTTATATTTTTGATCCTGTACTAAATTTGTACTAAATTTTTTAAAATTCCACTGAGCATCTTGTTTAGCTGTTTAAAAAATGGGGGGAAATGCATTGTAAATTGTCTTTACTTTCTCAAAGTTTCATAATTAAATATGTTGATAAAGTTGTGCCTGAAAAATAACTCAACTGATTCTGAACATCAGTTGGAGTTTTATGGAAAGCCAAATTATATGGAAAGTTATACAATAGTTAGTTGAAATTGTTTCTTGGAAGTTTTGCGAGGTAGTAATCTAGTTCATGTATATTAAAGTCTTATTTAAATATTGTGCTAAACATATTCAGCACATTGAAAGTCTGATTACTTCTCAACTTTTAATCACCAGGCAATTTTTGGTATTAAATTATATGCTCAGTGCATATTCCATTATGTGTAATTTTCACTTAATCTGATTTGAAAATTCATGTGAGGAGAAATTTTTGGTTCAGTTAAATCAGAAAATTGTAGAAAACTTTTTAAAAAGTTGGTTTTTTCCCATTTTTTTCAAACTGTGACACTGAAAATACCGATTATGTCTTTAGCCCTAACATAGTTTTTAACAATGATATGATCCATAACAAAAATTCGATGCTACTTTTTTTTTCTTCTTTTATTTATATTACATTTATTTTCCTCATTGTATAACTTTTTGAATACTACTCAAACCAATTCTATTGTTACTCAATTTCAAAAAATCATATTTCAAATTTTAAGGATTGATCGGTAGTCAATGCGCTGAGAAGGGCCCTAGCTGAATTCAATTTGTATCCGTCCCAAATGTTAGAAGCATGCTACATTTTTTTCTTCTTTTATTTATATTACATTTATTTTTCTCATTGTATAACTTTTTGAATACTACTCAAACATCAATTCTATTGTTACTCAATTTCAAAAAATCATATTTCAAATTTTAAGGATTGATCGGTAGTCAATGCGCTGAGAAGGGCCCTAGCTGAATTCAATTTGTATCCGTCCCAAATGTTAGAAGCACGCTACGCCTATGGTCCAAAGTATACATGTAAGGGGGTCATACTACCTTTTTTATTTCACTGATAAGCAAATAGACGAGTGCTCTGCACTAAAATGTTTTACTGATCTTGTTGAGAAGTATTGGAGAGCACGTGCACTGATTGCATAGGTGCTATTTTTGGTAGTGTGTGGCATTTGTAAAATAAATAAATAAATAATGAACTCTGCTTTTCAATGCTTCTTGGTGTCACAAATCACTCTAATTTTTATTATGGCATTGTAAGAAAATATTGGTTTCTTTACAGAATTCTGAAACTGGAATCCATCTTCACATTGTGATTTCCATGAAAAGATTCCACAACTCACTTGGCAGTGTGCTCGATTCATAATCTGTAAGTTCATTTTAACCTCACTGAACCCATTTTTTTTTTTATTCTCTAGATATCCTTTATTTTTTTCAGCAGTGAACTTGTGGGCAAAATCACAAAGTTGATAATATATTTTTTTAAAATTTATTTTTTGTACTTAAATTTGAATTTTTCTATGAAAAACCATAAAAAATATTTTTATTACATAATTCTTAATTAATAAACAACTCAAATTTTCAAATTTCTCTTTGTATATTTTATACGCTAATCCGAACATTTTCATAAACTTTGGTTGCAGTAATTTGTGGATTGATATTGATTTCCTTTATTCATTATATTTTTAACTGGCAAGCATGTTATTAAAGTATTAGGTATGTCTGAAAGTGCAGTTCAGGGACTTCAGTTAACCGTGACTCTTGTGAAAGTCTTTTATCATAACTGCTTACCAAAAAAAATTTTATATTTTTATATTATAAAGATATAAAATGCCAAGGGTTATTTTACTCTTGATAGTTAATGTTAAAAATTTTTTAATTTAATTATCAGAATTTCATGAGAAGTAGTTAGAGGTTCATTCATAATTCCTTACAGAAGTAATAATAATAATAATATTGCTTTTAGATGTATTAGATTATTCGTTGATGAGCTAATAGGTAGTTGAATGTCATTTGGAATACTAACTTCTGCCTAGTATTTAATTTTATTATTTCATTGTCAAATTTTGGTGGAGATCTGTCACATAAAATATATTTTTGTGAGCAGCTGTTATTATAAAGTGTAAGGATAAGGGCAGTAAAAAAATATTCCAAAATATATTATTTAGGTTCAGTTAATTATTAAATAATTGTTGACTATAATAAGGTTATGTTTGCAAGTGTGTAGGTTTTTTTATGGTGTATTATTTGGTTTATCTAAGTTAAGTTGAAAAATGATGCAAGCATACAAAGATTGACTGGCTGTCAATGTTGAGTGCAGTAGCATAGATTATTTTACAAAGTGCAATAAAATACTTTTAACTTTTCAAACCGAACTTCTAACCAAAATTTTAAAAAAAATTTAATGAAACTTTTAAAATTGGAAATATTTTCATGGATCTAAGGAATGGAACATAACACCTGTATTATCAACTAAGTCATGGATAAAAGATGCAGCCCTAAAAGCAAAAGGCCTGGTTTCTGTATACTTTTATAATAATCATGTTACAACAGTATACAGAAACCAGGCTTTTTGCTTTTAGAACTGAATCGTTTATCCATGAATTTGTTGACTATACGGGTTTTCTATTCCATTGTTAAGATCTGTGAAAATACTCTCATTAGCAAAATATTTTTTTAAAAACTTAAATTTGGGTTAGAAGCTTGGTTCAAACAGTCTAAGTGTTTTTTCACGCTTTATAATATAATCTATGCCATTTCACTCAACATTGACAGCTAGTCAATATTACCCACCTCATTTTTCAAATTAACCTAGACTAATCAAACAATATATCATAACAATTGTTAATAATTATTGAATCTAAATAGTATATTTTGAATAATTTTTTACTGTGGTTATCCCTAATAACAGCTGCTCACAAATAAAAAAATATTTTATACACAGATCCCCACCATAATTTGACAATTAAGTAACAAAAGATATGCTCTATTAAAATACTATGCAGAAGTTAGTATCCCAAATTACTATCTACCACAATTTTTGTAAAACCAATTACTGTGAAAGCTACATCATATAATAAAGTTTTACTTTATTCATTATTATAGTAATAGATTAGTTGTTAAAGAGTATTCACCCTTTTCACTAAATTTCTCAGTACAGTAAGACATTCAATCCTGTCAATTAAATGATTAGTTATTACAGATATAAATAAAATAGATTAGAATGCCTTGATAGAGTACAATAATTGAAAGCTGACTGAGAGACTTGAGATGACAACAAAATTTTCTTTTCACTATCGAGAATCACTCTCACGTTGAAAGTAAAGAAACACAAGAATGAAGATTGAATACTATATAAAATCTTAAATTTCTAAATCTGACCCAGCATCTGTATTAATGCTCTCTATGGCATGTTGTAATCAAATTTAGAAATTTAAGATTTTGTATGCTAATGTTTTACTTAGCATTCAATCTTTATTCTTGTGTTTCTCTACTTTCAACAGCATTATTGTCAATAGTGAAGAGGAAATTTTGGTGTCATTATAGACAAGTCTCTGATTCAGCTTTCAACGTTGAGCTGAAATTATGCTCAACATTAAAAACTTAATTGTACTCTTATCAAGGCAATCTACCCTATTTTATTTATATCTATAATAACAAATTAATCGACATGGTTGGATTTTCTACTGTACAGAGAGAAATTTAGTGAAAAGGGGAATACTCTTTAACAAATATTTTATAACTATTTTCTATTAGTATATTTATTTAATCAAGTAAATATTTTTTACATGATGTAGTTTTCACAGTTTGTAATTGGTTTTACAAAAAAAATGTGGTAGGAATTTACTTCTTGGAAGTAGTTATCAATAAAATGACAACAGATTTAAAACTGCACTCATGTGTTGGGTGCTGTTTTGTATCAAGTTTTTTTAAACCCCTGTCTCAGAATTTATATTTCCTAATTGGATTTATTTAATTCTACTTTATCAACAATGAATTTTTCAACTACTTTCAACAATCAACTATTTTTACAACAATAAATTACCCTTTAATGTACAAAACTATGCAAAAAATAATTTTCTTATCTGCAGAGCATTTACTAACTCTACATAGAAAAATAATTTAAATAAATTCTTTTGATTCATAAATTATATCTGGGGATGGGAGTCATTTTCCTTTCACATAAATTTATGAACTGATTTTCTCTTTCTTTTTTTTCCCTAGATGCTGTAAAGATGGAGCCAGAGGTACAGCGAAAGGATCCTGTTTTGTAGAAAATATAGAAAAAAATTGTGTAAATGTGCTATGTACTTTCTAAATAAACTATTTTTACTTTAAACCAGCTCTTTTCTGTATTTAAAAACATGTGTGTGTATAATTTTTCTCAAAATTACAATAGAAGATATTACTATCATAGTACTATTTCTCAAAAATAGTACTATCAAGTGTTGGATATTAAGTCCAATATAATAGAAAAGAAAATATTTTTTTAAAATGACATAAGAATTTAATAAATTACTCTTTAATTCACAAAACTATGCAAAAAATAATTTTCTTATCTGTAGAGCATTTATTAACTCTACACCAAAAAATAATTTAAATAAATTCTGAGCAAGTTTTCACAAGCTCACAAAGATGGGCTTCATCATACACACTACACATTACTCAGGTTAGAAGAATGTATCAAATTTATGTTTATAAATTTATCAAATTATGTTAATAAATTTTATACTGGGGAAGTACAAATTTTTTGGGTTAATTATTAAAGTAGTACTGTTTTACGTACTATAATCTCATTCTAAATTTAAAAAAAACAAACTGTAACCTTAGATCGAGTGGAAAGATGATTTAGCTTTAATGGTTGGTATTAATGTTATCTTAACTTTCAAATTTGGGTAAATGTATCTTAATGCAAAATGAGGTTTTGTTCTAACAAGTAAACTAGCGATTCATATACAAATTTTTAGGTAATAACAAAGATCAGTATTTGGTAATACCTAAAAATACATAAGGCAAAACTGGAAAAAATGCTAGAAATATGAAGGCAAAAAAAATAATAAAAGTGAAAGGGTTGATATCAGAGGTTAATCGTCAATGAAATAAATAATAATAATAAGCATATAAACAAAAGGGTCCTACGTAAAACTTAGAAAAAATGCCGGCGGTCCGATTCTGGTAGAATGCTGGCATGATGCCCGGACCTACGGCACATTGCTGTTTACGAGATGGGTAGATGACGGTATGTCGACACCAATTATTGCTCCCGTAACCGGCCCGTTAACCTCCGGTTACGTTCCGGCTATCTGTCCGCATCGATGGCTTAATCGCGGCTGCCTAACGGTTCGTAGTCGGATGAACGATGGCTCGAATCCTACCGGAAGCGGCCCGGCAGTCGACGGGGTAGTCGCGGGCGAGAGGACACAGCCGTGACGGAAACGATACTGACCTAATGCGCCGGCCCGGCAGTGGTGAAATCGGCTGGCCGGAACCTTCCGACCCCGGCCCGATGCTTCTGTGTTTGTTGGGTATATATATATATATATATATATATATATATATATATATACATATACATATATATATATATATATATATATATATATACATATACATATAAATATATATATATATATATATATATATATATATATACATATACATATACATATATATATATATATATATATATATATATATATATATATATATATATATATATATATATATATATATATATATATATATATATATATATATATATATATGCACGATATGCACGACAGTGCATAAGCAGTGTTTAGTATCTTTTGAAAATATAGAATTTATATTTTCCGAAAGAATGCTGTTATTCTTGATGAAAGAGCTCATTCATTCTTAGAAAACGTACTCACACTGTCAAAAACTCTTGTTAAAAACCCTTTTTCTTTTTTGCCATGTAAGAGTGAACATTTTACTGTTTACAAAAATATGCAATAGACAAAAAGTAAACCTTTTTTCTGCATATCCACAAAATAGAATTTAAGTTCCAGCTAAAATATTTTAATTATTCTGAAACATGGATAACTTGAAACTTAATAAGAAAAATAAATTTGTAAAAAAAGCTTTAGAAAAATTATTTTGATACTATTTAAATATTGGTATTCACTTAAAAATAATCATTTATCATTGAAGATTGAAAATTGAGAACTGAAATTACATCGGCAAACTATAATTTTACAGGATTTTCTTTTCCTTAGGACCATGAAGCTACAGAAGCCATGAAGCTCTGTAGCTTCATGGATAGGACTTTTCGGCATTCAACTTATACGACCTTTGGTGCTGCCATCTGGTAGGGAATACTGTAAACTCAAAATGGAATGTGCAAATTAATTTTAAAAGTAATGAGAAAAGTTACTTGTGAATATTTTTTTCTTTCTTGTACTACACTGTAATAAGGTTAAAACTAAAAATTCTTGCATTATTGAATTATTTTTTCTGTATTCAGTGTTCTAAATAGTCGAAAAATTATAAATGATTATCCTCATTTCTTAAAATCTGTTGTTTCCTGATTTTTTTTTTTTTATCTATGGCCTTTAAGGTATAAAACTCCATAACCATGGACAACCTCCTTGACAATAATTGTTAGGTCATGTCAGGAGATTTTTAAGCGGAAAACTCTCTAAAATCAAGACGCCTGATTTCAGGTCTTCACTTGAATAGTAGTTAATTTTAATCTTATTCATAAACATATAATTATTCACATCATTATGTTTTATTTCCAAAACTTTTCTACAATTTGCCTGGTTTATTTGGCTAATGCAAAATTTTGAAGTGCAAGTGAGCAAATAAATCAAGTAACAACATAAGTTGATCCTTTTTGGTAGTATAGAAGACGAGACCATTTCACTGAGACAATTTGCAACAGCTAATTTGTAAAAATTCAAATCATCTTCCTCACTGTTCAGATATGACATCATGTACAGGCTGTTCGCACATTTTTTAGATGATTTTGGTAAGCGGTAATAAAAAATCGTTTGCTGCAAAATAAATAATTGCAATTGTACTATGTTTTTAAAAGTCAAAATTATCGTCTGCGGCTTGAAAGTTTTGTTTTTATTCAAAATGGCGTTTTTAACAAAGCAGTGGTTCGAAGGATACATTTATGCTCTTTCCGAAGAGAAATATGCATACTCCGTTATCCAAACACGATGTGAGAGTCATGGTTTTGTGATATCTAAAGCGTCGATAGGTAATTTCGTCAACAAGAAAGGAAAAAAACGTCAAATTGGAGCCTCAAGTGGGACAAAAATTCCAAACAAGTATCCTTGGAAAAAACGGACATCTTCGACTATTGCAAAGGTACGTTGTTTAATGTTAAAAGAAAATCCCCCTAGTCAAAGGACAGTTGCAAAATCATTAAAATGCTGGGTGTCCACTGTAAAAAAAAATGATAAATGTTGATTTAAATCTTAAGAAAGCGAAAAAACGCAATGTGCATCCTCTTTTTCCAAATCATATCGCTGAACGCAGGACACGCTGCAGAATTCTATATGAGAAACACTTATCTAAAGAAAAATGGAAAACAATTGTCACAATAGATGAATCATGGGTGTATTTAAATGATTGCAACAAAAAAAGAGCCATTTATTATCATAAAAGGGGAGAAAAAAATTTAAGTACATGGTTCAAAGAATCGAAAGAAAGTTTTTCTGAGGGATTCATGATTGTTGCTGGTTTTTCTTATAATGGCAAGTTAAAAATAAAGAGAGTGGGAAAAAATGTCAAGATTAACTCCAAATACTATCAGGAACATATTTTATCGCCAATTTTTCAGAATGAAATACCATCGCTTTACCCACAGTGCCATCAATCTGTGAGACTCCATCAGCACAAAGCTAGCAGTCACACATCAAAATCCACTGTAAATTTCCTAAAAGAAATGGAACAAAAAACTGGTATCAAGGCCATACCCTTCACTGATATCCCTACTAAATCTCCCGATGTATCAACTATGGATTTTTTGAGCTTTCGGACTTTTAAAATCTGCATTATCCAAACGTCGTCCCCAAACCCTTACAGGACTCTGGAAAGCTGTTCAGGAGGAATGGGATAGAATACCTCTTCTGACACTTCAAAAGGCATTATTATCATGGAAATTGCGGTGTCGAAAGATAGTTCAGAATAAGGGATGTCAAATAGAACATTCAAAACACAAGAATTTTATGTAATTTAGTTTTGTGAATACAATATACATCGTCTAAAAAATGTGTGAACAGCCTCTGTAGTACTTGTGTCTTACATACTGATAATTGAAAACATTTCTGAACACTTTATTCGCTTTCAGGCTAGCTAAAGGTTACCTGATTGATAAGGCAATGGGTCCCTACCAGAAAACACATGACTCCAGATTTTGATTTTTATCATGTAATCTTCATTTTAAATTGAAATGCAATTTCATTTGAATTAAACCATTAAATTTTTTAGATTAACCCTTCAGCGGGCTCGCCCGTTTGTTAAGTGCAAAATTTCCGTAATTTTGAATGGTGTGTTTTTACATGTAAGATTTGAATATTCTAAGCAGTTTCAATTTATAGCTACACCCTGTCTAATGCAGGTCTGATTTTCTGACCCTTGTATTCCTTTCCATTCATTGTTAGTCATGATTTAACCGTGGTAAACCAGCGATTATACTGGATTACAATACGACAAAATTAGGAGTTGATGTAGTCGATCCAATGTGCAGCTATTACACGGTATCCCACATATCACGAAGATGGACAATCTCATTGTTTTTTAGGTTTTTAGACATAACAGGAATACATTCGCAAGTTGTCCTTAGATGCATTAAACCAGGCAGTTTTGAAATAAGACGATTGTATCTGCATTCTTTGGCCTTTAATTATAAATATATCTCAATATTATCAACATTTTATATTTTTCATAAAACGCAGAATCATTATTTTCAATTTCAAAAAAAAAAAAAAAATTTCAAAAGGAATAATCAAGGTTGAAACTGACGTTGCACTTTGTGCCACGCGCGCCTGCTTGTGTTCCAAAAATTGGTTCGCCCCTGAAGGGTTAAATTTCTACCGAAATTTCATCGTAAGATATATTAAGGATTTTTTTAAAAAATTAAATTGTATCCTTTATTTCCTAAAATATTATGTAAACTTCAAATTTAATTTGAAAATTAGTTCCAGTGCATATTTTAAGAGTTAACACTTATTTTAATTTAATTTTTAAGATTTATGCAGAGAAGTTTCTTTTTGTATGATTTTGTATGATTTTGTATGAAGTAGCGTTATATAAGTGAAGTAACAGATGCCATGTCATTTCATATTGTCTTTAAAAGGACAAATTAAGTTGGGAATTTTGGCGTTAGTTTGAAGCTAGCAACCACTTCGATTGAGGGAAAATTTGAAATTCTGACTGTTCGTACCTTAATGGAATAAAAATTACAACGTTATCCATTTTTAAGTTATTTCTTTCATTTCATTATAAAAGTTAAGTTTCCTTTTCTATGGCAATATTTTAAAATTATATTGACGGGATAATTTACTTTTGATTAAGACACTGTTTAGGAATATATTTTAATGTAAGATAACAATATATTGTTTGTGTATATTTATAAAGAGGACTAACCATTGACATTTAATTGCTAACATTACTGTCTAAAACATAAGAAAATTTTGCTGTGATTTTACTATAAGAAAATATGTTAAATGTAGCAGGTTCAATGTACCTGAAAATGCATTTCAAACAAAAAGAATGATGAAATAAAATTTACACAGAAAAATGTAATATAGAGTATTTGATAGTAGAAGGGATTCCATTAATTATCGTTTAAATTAGCGCATTAAAATTTTAAAAATTTCCAATCAAAATTCGTAGAAATACTAAAAAATTTAAACAATAAGTTTTAATAATTGTCCCTAGATGGCAGCACTAAAAGAAGTTGCTAATTTCAACATCACTATGTTTATGGATCAAGACACGAGCGACAGTTACAGGATTTGATAAGAGGACATTTTTTTCATTTCGTAACATTACCATAACATACACACAAAAAGGGATAAAGGGGGAGGCGAAAGGATGTAGTACCATCGAGATCGTTATATTTAATATCTAGACTATTTTATCAGCAATTGCTATTGATGTACGCTTAGGGAGGAATATTAAGCATTTTAGTTATATTTAGGTTGGCTATTCAAGCAGCTGTACAGAAGACCAGAGAAAACGAAGTTATTTTGATTAAAGATGCAGCATATGCCACTATAATACACCGTAGCAGAATATACGTAAACCAAAAATTGTTATCTTACTTTAAAAAGATATTCCTAAAGAGTGTCTTAATAAAAAGTAAATTATCCCCCCAATATCATTTTAAAATAATGCCATAGAAAAGGAAACTTAACTTTTACAATGAAATGAAAGAAATAACTTATAACTGGATAACGTTGTAATTTTTGTTTCATTAATTTACGAACAGTCAGAGAATTTCAAATTTTCACTCAATTAACGTGGTCGCTAGCTTCAAACTAAGGCCAAAATATCCAATTTAATTTCTCCTCTAAAGACAATATGAAATGATATATGATCTGTTACTATTTATAATAAGAAACTATTTTATAATAAATTTTAGTTGAAGTTGGGACTTATTTACAGCAATCACTCTCAAATCACTTCTTTACCTTTAGCTTACGGGGTCCATTTTTCCGATTCCCTCTTTAGAACAGGAAATTTCCTACCCCTTTGTAAGGACGGCCATTAAGGGTATTATATATTGTATATATATATATATATATATATATGTATATATATATATATATATATATATATATATATATATATATATATATATATATATATATATATACAAATATATACATATATATATATATATATATATACAAATATATACATATATATATATATATATATATATATATATATATATATATATATATATAGATATATATATATATATATATAGATATAAATATATATATATACATATATATATATATATACATATATCATATATATATATACATATATATATATATAGATAATATATATATATATATATATATATATATATACATATATACATATATGATTATATATATATATATATATATTAATATATATAATATATATATATTATATAATATATACATATATATTATAGATTATATATATATATATACATATATATATATATCTATATATATTATATATATATATTATATATATATATACATATATATATATATATAATATATATATATAGTATATGATATATTATATATATATAGTATATATATGATATATAGTACCAACTTGATATCCTTTTAATACATATATTTTACTACATATCACAATTACAGAAAATTGAAAATAACCTTACAATTTTCTTGTATGAAATTATAAACACACGTGTTCCATTTTTGTGGTCTGAAAAAAGTAGTCCTAATATGACACCCCCATTCTACAACTCTAAATATGAATTAGAATTACTCAAAAGATCGTAAAAACAAAACTGTACACAATAATTAGATAACAGTTACCTATATACACTAATAGGTGAAAAAGAAAAGTGACATTTTAAACAATTTAGTTGATTTACACTACAGGTTTTGTTTAGTTTTTGTTGTTAGGTTCAAACTTTTCATATTGTTTACAAATAAAAAGATATTCAGCTCCACAATCTTCATGGACCCACCTGAAACACCTTCTACATTGACGCCACTGCTCTCCCCGTTTGTCTTCTGAAAATAAACAACCACAAAAAGGCATTCAGCGTCGTTTTTATCACTGCTGTCATGGAGAGAAAGTTTTTCATCATTTTCAAATGATCTGAGATCATCATAGCTATAATTAAGCTTATTCGTTCTCTGTTTTTCAACTAGTGTTGCATTTTGATCCATCCTTAATTGTCCCCTTCCTGTAGGGACCCCTTTTCCTTTTCCCTTTATTCTTTCCTTATCCTTTTCTTATTAATCTTAATGTCCTTTTCCTTGCTTATCCTTTGATTTCTAATTTTTTAGGTCTCTTCCTTTTTTCCTTGTAGGAAACAAAGTTTTTTTCGACTATGCTGCAGTTCTTTTATTAATGCTATCAATTTAATTTATTTCTATAGGGCGATGATGTGATAATATCGACTTTACGACCCCCACTTGGTTTCGAGGTGTTTTTCTCAGGTAACGTAGGCAAGGGATTTATTTCTTCGGGAGTCACTAAGAACTGGTTTGAACTTGTTGTTTGATCAATGCCTTCCACATTGTCACTATTGCTACATGGTTGTGGATTTCGCCTGGGCGTCATTGCATCTGAAGCTTCAGGGGGAACAAGGCTGTGAGAGTGAAAACTAAAATCCCTAATATGAGACCCTATCTCATATTAGGCATGATTTGTGGTCTCATATTGGGTACAACCATGTTGTTGAACACTCCAATGAATTTTTTAAGTTAGGATTGACGTTAGCATAAAATCAAACAGGCATATTACACTCCACATTTATAGCTACCTATCCAATACTAACAGTTTTAATAAGAGTCTCACCTTAAAGGTGAAAACAGACAATGAAAATGGTGAAGCAAAAAAGTCGACGAGCACACATTCAGGAAAAAACATAATGCACCTTTGTGTGGGTTGGCAAACACTCGACTGACTCACCGATTACGAATGATGCAATATACTACTGTTTTACGCTACGGTCGCCAGGCGGCAGCACTTTATACGTCCTATAAGCTGGGGTCTCATATTAGGCAAGGTCTTATATTAGGCATACTTACCCTCTATATATATATATATATATATATATATATATATATATATATATATATATATATATATATATATATATATATATATATATATATATATATATATATATATAGATATATATATATATATATATATATATATATATATATATATATATATATATATATATATATATATATATATATATATATATACTAGCCGCTGCTCGACCAGCATGGTCGCTTTTAGTTTTATATTTTCTTTTGCAAAACAACTCAACTGAAAGTAACATATGTAGGGAATGTTACCATTACATATCATCATAAATATACTTTTTTAAGGGGTATTCTCTATAAGGCTGATTCTAAAACATCGTAATTTTAAAATGTGAATTTCCATTACTTCTGAACAGAATTAAAGATAAGACTGAGAAACCCAACACCAATGATGAGGGGTGTAATTTTATAAATTACACCCCTCTCTGTATGTAATTTTTTTTCAAAATTAAGATATCTGCACTTTATCATTACATCAAATAAGTAATTGTTGGGGGAAATTTTTTTCACTTAAAAATTGGAGTAAAAATTCAGCAAGTACTAAAATATAGCGGCGATTACATCACTCTCTGTATGTACTATTGTTCACAATTCAGATATCTACACTTAATCATATCAAATAATAAATTGTCGGGAAAATTTCTTCACTCATAAAATGGAGTAAAAATTCAGCAAGCACTGAAAAAAAGTGTAGGAAATTAAATATTACTGGCTGTCGGTTCCTTATTTCAGTGCGTAAATCCATGTTGACAAACGGTTGCATATTGCGGACGGCCGCTAATGTTTACATCTGGTAGTTGCAGCCGTTGCCATTCGGAGTGTAGAAATATCGTCGATTTTTGTGCCGCATACCTACGCGTTTTATATATACATATATATATATATATATATATATATATATATATATATATATATATATATATGTGTGTTTGTATATGTGTGTGTATTTATTCTTGGGCCTGTATTCTTGGGATATATGCAATCCCAACCCATAAGGAAAAGGTTAAATACAGCCCTATCAGTTGAATGAAATGTCACAAAAGTAAAGTTTTGTATCTCCCCCTTACCCTGTACACATAAAACAACGACAATAATAATAATGATTATTAGTAATATGACACTGACTTTCAAACTTATCAATCTTTACAAATGTCTGACGCCGTCTGGTCATTGTAGCACTTGTATTTCCGGAAATAAAATGGCAGGTTCAAACTGTTGGTTTTATTTTAAATTTGATCCCAAAACTGAGTGTGTTTAATCTGAATTAAATTCGTAAAACTGGCAGATGGCACGTGTGTCGATATTCTAAAACACCTGAGTGAGAAACTCTTTGAAATAGGTTTAATAATCATCTAGATATATAAAACAGTTCCGTAACTGACTGACTGACTGACATATAACGCACAGACCAAACCGCTGGACACGAAGGGCTGAAATTTTGCCTAGCGATTCTTCTTATCGTGTTATCGTGTAGGGGTGCACTAAGAGATATTTTTGAAAAATTGTCCTTAGATTTTTTTAAATTAAATTTTTAAGCTATTTTTGTAACATTCTTTAAAATTTGCATTTAAAATAAGAATCGGAGGGTTATAAAATTTTTATCATGAGAAAGATCCTAAAAATTCCTTTAAAATGAAATCTTTTTTGAATCTTTACCTCCATTTTTTGATTTTTGTTGAATTTTTAAATATTAATTTTTAGAATTTTTATTTATTAAATGCTGATCACGTGGTTTCTTTTCTTTTTGTGATACTTTAAACTAATTTTGCGTCACGTGCATAACAACGAAACAGAGAAAAAAATGTTTTTCTTGCTAATGCGGCAGACGATTGGACATTATCCAAAATAATGTTAAAATTCAGTAAAAGATATGTTCCTCAAACTGTACTATATTAACTGTACTATATTCTTAAGTATGTTCTATTAGATTTAATTTGAATATTTTCTTCTACATTATTTTCTGTATAAAAATATCCGTTACGATTTCTTTCCCAATATATTTTTTTTTATTTTTTTTCATCAATTGCATACATTGATCATTGCATTTATATTATATATATTTATATATATATATATATATATATATATATATATATATATATATATATATATATATATATATATATATATATATATATATATATATATATTGTCATTAATCGCATCGATTGACCGTTGTATTTAATTTGAATGTACTCCGTAGCGATGTACGGGTATTCAGCTAGTATTTTTATAAAAACTCTTTTAAAACAACCACATACAGAGGAGTTGCTTATGTATATGAATGTCGGCTCTAACTTGTAGGCAAGTACGAAATATATACCATTATAAAATTTAAAACAATGCGGTCTAATCCCGTTCGAATAGCAAGCGGCATTATATGCGTAACCTTGGTCAATAGCTCCAATCATCTGTAGTTAAAAGGCACGTCATATGGGTAATCATGTTGGAATATTTGCTATGGTACGGCAGACGGAAAATTTTACATCAATCAACTTCCAGCATTTTAGCTTAAAAAATGCGAGCTCATAGCATCGTGTGATCGGTAATGATACGTCTGTCGGCAGGTGTCTGGCCTTACTTGTACAGAGAAATATTTAAACAAAATGAGAAAGGTAAATACGCCTTAAACAGATGAATCGCTTTCGTAAACTGAGATAAGGATTTTAAAACGTTTTTGCGTAATTCGGTTATTACCAAGACCGTTTCCTGCTAGACAGGGTGTTATCCCTAACTTATTTTCTTTCTACTTCATAAGGAGATTGTAACGCAATAGAAACAAACTAAGAGACTCGAAAGAGGTACACCAAAAAAAGTTTTCTGGAGATCAATTATTGAGTTTACTGCTTTAAGAAGTCTTCATACCGTAATACACAATTATAAGATATTCACTATTAATTTCACCGTATTTGTTATTACCATATTTTTATTAACTCGCTTTCTTGTTTGTTTGTTTGTGTGTGTGTTTGTTTAGTACAAATCTTGAAATCAATTTTTAACTAACTTCCCGAATAGCTAGACATTTGAAACTTTTAGAATAGCTCAGAACACGATGACAATCCATTATGTTAATACTTTTAGCCATCTTTAAGCAGCATTGAATGCCTTTTCAGTTAATTTTGTTTTGTAGAATGGTGCAGCCATCTATCGGTCGTGACGGGAACGAAAAGTTAAACGCAAGTTAACTTCCAATTAACTTCCTTTCCTTTCAAGTTGATGGGATAATTCATCAAAAAAATTTTAAAAAGTATTTATTAATGCATAGAATTGTCACGTTTAAATGATTCAACAGAAAATTTAAAAACATGGTATATAAAAAGTTCTTTTGATCTTGTAATTATAGTTACGTAAGTTGAGAAAAAGTGTATAGCTTTCCGTTGAATCTTATCTGCTATTATGATAAAGTCAGCATTGATTGTAAAACGTATTTACGTACGGGAAGGTCAGAGTTTTCATCAGAAAAACAACCCATAAGATTATTTTTGTAGCAAGCAATTAAAAATATTTATTTTGTGCTTATTACTGCGTGTGAGATTAAAAATCTACATCTTCAAGTTTAGATAGCTACATATCCATACCTAAACTCCAAAACCTCTCAACAACTATTTTTTTTGCTGTTTTCATTTTATGTGGAAATATGATAACCCACAGCTATTTCCATCTATCTATTATATAAAACAGTTCCGTAACTGACTGACTGACTGACTGACTGACACAGACCAAACCGCTGGACCTAAAGAGCTGAAATTTTGTATGGTGATTCTTCTTATAGTGTAGGGATGCACTAAGAAATATTTTTGAAAAATTCTTCATAGATTTTTATAAATTAAATTTTTAATCTGTTTTTTTAAGTTTTTTTTTTAAATTTGCATTTAAAATAATAATTTCAGGATTATAAAATTTATATCACGAGAAAGATCATAAAAATTCCTTTAAAATGAAATCTTTTTCGAATCTTTACCTCCATTTTCTTTACCTCCATTCAACTTTTAAAGATTCATTTTTAGAATGTAATTTACTTAATATAGTACAGTTTGAGGAACATATCTTTTACTGTATTTTAATATTTTTTGGATAATGTCCAATCGTCTGCCGCATTATCAAGAAAAGAAAATATTTTTTTGTCTATTTCGTTGTTATGGACGTGACGATAAATTTATTTAAAGTACCAGAAACAGAAATCACGTAATCAGCATTTAATAAATTAAATTCTAAAAATAAATCTTTAAAAATTCCCCACAAATCAGAAAATGGAGGTAAAGATTCGAAAAAGATTTCATTTTAAAGGAATTTTTAGGATCTTTCTCGTGATATAAATTTTATAACTCTCAAATTATTATTTTAAATGCAAACTTAAAAAAAGTTACTAAAACAGTTTAAAAATTTAATTTAAAAAAATCTAAGGAGAATTTTTCCAAAATCTTTCTTAGTGCACCCCTACACTATAAGATGAATCACGATGCAAAATTTCAACCCTTTAAGTCCAGCGGTTTGGTCTGTGCGTTGTATGTCAGTCAGTCAATCAGTCAGTCAGTCAGTGAGTCAGTTAGCCAATGAGTCAGTCAGTTACGGAACTGTTTTATATATATAGACTAGCTGAATACCCGTGCTTCGCTACAGAGTACATTCAAATTAAATATAACGGTCAATGTATGCAATTAATACGAAAAATATAAATATATTTCTAAAAAATCGTAACAATATTTTTATAGACAAAATAATGTAGAAGAAAATATTCAAATTAAGAACAACGGTCAATGTAATTAATTTGTTTGTTTAATATCCATAAAACATAGTAATTTGAATTAAATTCTTAAAAATCTTCTCTTAATAAGTCTAGTGGTTAAATTTTATCTTTCACTGTATTTTAATTTTTTTGTCAATTTATTTCTCTGTTATGCACGTGACGCAAAATTAATTAAAAGTATCACAAAAAGAAAAGAAACCACGTGATCAGCCTTTAATAAATTAAATTCTAAAAATGAATTTTTAAGAATTCCCCAAAAATCAGAAATATGGTGTAAAGATTCGAAAAAGATTTCATTTTAAAGGAATTTTTAAGATTTTTCTCGTGATATAAATTTTATAACCCTCGGATTATTATTTTAAATGCAAACTTTAAAGACTGTTACAAAGCAGCTCAAAAATTTAATTTTAAAAAATCTAAGAAAAATTTTTCAAAAATCTTTCTTAGTGCACGCCTGCACTAAAGGAAATATCTTCATGCAAAATTTAAACCCTTTAGGTCCAGTGGTTTATTCTGTGCGTTATCTGTCAGTCAGTTACGGAACTGCTTTATACAGTAGTAGACGACATGGATGTAATGACTGGGAGTGTTAATGCTTGACTCCTTCCTCCAATTGGTGTTATCATATTAACCTAGTCTGCAGCTTCCCTCATTAATATAAGGCAAAAGTAATCTTCTAATATAAATCTAATATAATATCTTATTAACGGTATGGTTTTAATAATCGGGAGTGTTGATATTTGAATCGTTCCTCCAGTGCGTGTTATCAGAATAACCTAATCTGAAGTTCCCCTGCTTTAAGACAAGGGAAATTTAATCTTCTAATATTAAGTACTAGCTGAAAACTCGCACTTCGCTACGGAGTACATTCCAATTAAATACAACGGTCAATGTATGCAATTAATGGGAAAAAAATAAATAAATATATATATATATATATATATATATATATATATATATATATATATATATAATTATGATAAATACGACGATCAATGTTTGCAATTGATGTAAAATATATATATATATATATATATATATATATTAAAAAAATCGTAAGGGATAATTCTATAGACAAAATAATATAGAAGAAAATATTCAAATTAAACTTAATAGGACATACTAAAAAATATAGTACAGTTTGAGGAACATATCTTTTACTGTATTTTAATAATTTTTTGGATAATGTCGAATCGTCTGCCGCATTAGCAAGAAAAAACAATTTTTTTGTTTATTTCGCACGTGATGATAAATTTATTTAAAGTGCCAGAAAAAGAAATCACGTGATCAGCATTTAATAAATTAAATTATAAAAATGAATCTTTAAAAATTCACCAAAATTCAGAAAATGGAGGTAAAGATTCGAAAAAGACTTCATTTTAAATTAACTTTTATGATATTTCTCGTGATATAAATTTTATAACCCTGGGATTATTATTTTAAATGTAAACTCAGAAAAAGTTAGTAAAACATATTAAAAATTTTATTTAAAAAATCTAAGAAGAATTTTTCAAAAATCTTCCTTATTGCACCTCTACACTATTAGAAGAATCGCCATGCAAAATTCCAGCCCTTTAGGTCCAGTGGTTTGGTTTGTGCGTTGTATGTCAGTCAGTCAATCAGTTACGGAACTGTTTTATATATATAGACTAGCTGAAAACTCGCACTTCGCTACGGAGTACATTGAAATTAAATACAACGGTCAATGTATGCAATTAATGCCAAAAAAATAAGAATATATATTTATAATAAATGCGACGATCAATGTATATAATTGATGTAGGAAAAAAAATATATATATTTATAAAAAAATCGCAAGGGATATTTTTATAGACAAAATAATGTTCAATCGTCTGCAGCATTAGCAATAAAAAAATTTTTTTTTTGTCTATTTAGTTGTTATGCACGTGACGATAAATTTATTTAATCTACCAGAAAAATAAATCACGTGATCAGCATTTAATAAATTAAGTTCTAAAAATTAATCTTTAAAAATTCACCAAAAATCAGAAATGGACGTAAAGATTCGAAAAAGATTTTAAAGGATTTTTTAGGATCTTTCTTGTGATATAAATTTTATAACCCCCAAATTATTATTTTAAATGCAAACTTAAAAAAAGTTTCTAAAACAGCTTAAAAATTAAATTTTAAAAATATAAGAAGAATTTTTTAAAAATCTCCCTTAGTGCACCCCTACGCTATAAGAAGAATCGCCATGCAAAATTTCAGCCCTTTAGGTCCAGCGGTTTGGTCTGTGCGTTGTATGTCAGTCAGTGAGTCAGTTACGGAACTGTTTTATATATATAGATAATATCCAATAAACGGATAGGTTTCAAACAGCGGGAGCGTTGCCATTTGATTTATGTTTCTCCAGTAGAGGGTATGTGAATAACCTAGCCAGGAGTTCCCCCAATTCATCCAAACCTTTTATTTCTACCCAGGTGACTCGAGAGTGAACCAGCATACCGCACTAGCCGCTCTCCACACAGTGTTTGCCCGGGAGCAAAACAGGAGGGCTCGTCCGCCTAACTCCTACGTGGGAGGAGGCGAGGTAAAAGGCGGGAGACACACGCCCGTCACGATTTCGAACTCTTTTTTTGTTTCACTCTTACAGAGCATAAAAATCGCTTCTAATGCATTTAGATGATCGTAAGACCGTCCTCTGTGCAGTAATATGAGCTGTTTCCAAGTAAAGGAAGCTCGTTAAGCAATGCGGTCTGTGTGTACTGAATAAACAAGCTATAATAATTACATCGAAGATCATATTTCTTTGCCAGTGTGGAGGCTTCCGTTTAAATGGATAGCGATTATTTTTATTTCGCCATATTGCTTTGCTAATGGGGAAGAGAGTGAGAAATAATGTAATGCGGCAGGATAATTGTAATTAAATTTCTACCGAGTCATTTATTTTCCTTTCACTCAGTCAATAGAAGTAGGGTTTATACAAAAACCTACTTTTTGAAAAACCGGTTTTCGAATTCCATGTTTCCAAAAAAAAACGGTTTTAGCCGGTTTTCGAATTTTTGTCCAAAAAAAAAAAAAAAGAATAGAATAGGGAAAATATTTTATTTAATTTATATAAAACTAGCTGAAAACCCGTGCTTCGCTACGGAGTACATTGAAATTAAATACAACGGTCAATGTATGCAATTAATTCCCCCCAAAAAAATATATATATATATTTATAATAAATACGACGATCAATGTATACAATTGATGTAAAAAAAACATATTTATAAAAAAATCGTAAGGGATATTTTTATAGACAAAATAAAGTCCAATCGTCTGCCGCATTAGCAAGAAAAAAATATTTTTTTGTCTATTTTTTTTTTGCACGTGACGATAAATTTATTTAAAGTACCAGAAAAAGAAATCACGTGATCGGCATTTAATAAATTAAATTCTAAAAATGAATCTTTAAAAATTCACCAAAAATCAAGAAATGGAGGTAAAAATTCGAAAAAAATTTCATTTTGAAGAAATTTTATGATCTTTCTCGTGATATAAATTTTATAACCCTCAATGTATTATTTTAAATGCAAACGTAAAAAAAAATTAAAAAACAGCTTAAAAATTTAACTTAAAAAAATCTAAGAAGAATTTTTGAAAAATCTTTCTTAGTGCACCCCTACACTATTAGAAGAATCGCCATGCAAAATTTCAGCCCTTTAGGTCCAGCGGTTTGGTCTGTGCATTGTATGTCAGTCAGTCAGTGAATGAATGAATGAGTCAGTTACGGAACTGTTTTATATATATAGATAACAAAAAACGAAATCAATATCAAAGTCAAATATAAAAAAATTAAGGATTACACATTACTTACACAAAATAACGAAAACTCAAACAAAAATTTCAAATTTCAAATAATATTTATATTTGTTTCACTAATTTTAATTTCTCCTAAGAAAATAGGATTTATAAAACATGAAATATCCATTGAGCGGTGGTTAAGTCTTGTTTTTATTTTGGACACAATATTGCCTGAAATTGAAAATACTCGTTCACTAGCTACTGAGCTTGGTTTTATAGTTTTCAGTGCATCAAATAACAAATCTAAGTTATTTTTACATAATAATTTGAATTCTTTTAAACCGGTTTTCTGAATTTAAAAACCGGTTTTTGAATGTGACAAATTTATTTTAAAAACCGATTTTTTAAAACCGGGTTTGAAAAACCGTCAAACCCTAAATAGAAGGTTATAGAGATTCTTGCACTTCTACCCTAACTTTGGTTATGTATATTTTGAAGTGGCACTCTAAATAATTTCATTCAAACACATTTCTTACATAACAACAATGTTTATTTGAATATTTGCAATTGTAAATTTTGCTTTTCAACATAAAGTACCGGGTGGCCATAATTAAACTGACAGTACTCACAGTGTTGTGTAGCGCGATCTATTTGCGAGAATGACGCCACATTTTGTAGGAAGATTAAACAAGACGGGGGACGAAGGATTCCGCGAAAAAATAAATTAGTTCCAAAAGTCACCGCTAGGGGAATATTTGACGCTACGATGGACCTACGATAAATTCCGCTGTGAACCCACACCAAACAGTTACCTTTGGTGAATGTAAGGGAATTCCTGTGACTGCATGTGGTGATTTGTCATCCCAAATTCGGCAGTTCTGGGTATTCACAGTTCCATGCAGGTAAAAGTGGGCCTCGTCTCCCCATAAGATTTTCCACGGCCATGCATCATCCACCTCCATTCTGGCAAGAAAGGTGAGAGCAAAAGTCAATCGCTTATCATGGTCGGGGTACAGTAACTCCTGTACACGGCTGATCTTGTACGGATAGAAGTTGATAATCTTTCGTAAGAATTTCCATACCGTACTGTAAGGCATACCCATATTCCGAGCTAATCCACGAGCGCTAGAGGTGGCAGCAATATTGTCTGGTCCTCTGTCGACAATCGCCGTGGCAACTGCTTCGATTGTATCCTGTGGTACAGGTTTTCGTCCTCTGCCTGACTGAACCTTCAGAGAACCTGTTTTCTCAAACGTCGCAACCATTGCTTTTAGCCCATTAACTGACACAGGACCGTTACCTTTACGCATTTTTTTGTGCGTTCTAAAAGCACGAAGAGCGGCTGACGCGTTGCACTGGTTGAGGTAAAAGAATTTGACCAGTAACGCACGCTCGACTAAAGAAGGAGACATTGCACATAAACTTTCAATCCGATTGATTCGAAACGTAACACATTGCCTTTTAAAACCCAAGCAGCTGGCACTGTGCCAATGGATGTAACGTGAAATTTGAATAAAGAACTTCTTCTTCTGCTCAACGTACGTGATATTGCAGATCACGAGACTTTATCGGTGTTTATGTAGATTTTACGCTTTTTTAAAAGTGTTGCCATATTGCACTTGAACTAAATAAGAAAATGTGCATAATAAAAGGTAATTTTATTCCGTATTAATTTGCATTTGTTAACACTCTATTTTCTATTACACAGCGCCAAATATTCCCCTAGCGGTGACTTTTGGAACTAATTTATTTTTTCGCGGAATCCTTCGTCCCCCGTCTTGTTTAATCTTCCTACAAAATGTGGCGTCATTCTCGCAAATAGATCGCGCTACAGAACACTGTGAGCACTGTCAGTTTAATTATGGCCACCCGGTATACGTACTACTAGTACGAGATATATATAGCATTCATGAAAGGGAAATACAATTCAATATATTCACTTGTATAACTTGTTTAGACTCAGGAATTTTTAAAGATGTTCAGAATAGTATTTATGTTTTCATTTGGTTAAGCTGTAATGGGGGGGGGGCGCTTTAGTAATGTTACAATGACGTAACTTTTAGGATAGAATTGGCTGCTGTTTCGCCATAACCGCCACTTACGGAATTGGGGTGTGTATGCATCTTTTACTTTGCATTAGGATTATTTGTGTGCTTGCATGTACGGTGCGTTGAGCCCATACTGTAAGTTGTGTTTGTCTTTTCATTTTCTTTTTGACTTATTGCTTCCTTGGGGGACTCAGGGCCTTGGGATGTCTTTTGGGCTTACCTGCATCCTATTCAGAAAGTTCCCCTTGAGGTAACTGATATGGTTAGGCTCCCTGATGACGAGACCTGTCGGTTACCTCTATGTTGTTTTATGGTTCAATTCCGGCACTTATACAGAATCTTGCCGTTGGTGCGTGGATGCCCAGAGTGCTTGATTTCTGTTTGTTTTTTGTTTATATTCGTATTACTTTTATCTATCTCTGTTGGATTATTTACTTGCATAACTACTCATTCAAGAAAAAATACACTTTGCAATACTCACAGTTACTTTGAAAGTCAACCAGCAGTGCTGCCACGTAAACTTTGGGCCTAACAAGAACTCGCTTAGGTTTGAAGCAACCTATCTATGCCTCCAGCGGCTGCTCGCAAAACTCAACTATTATTAAACCAGACCCTAAGCCTAGCTCCATCTCGATACTTCGTTTCGCCAGCACTACTCTTCCTTTCACTTCCTCTCACTTCGTCAACACTTCTTCGTCCGCACTTCCTAGCTCCTTCCTCCCTGAAATTTAGCTGCTCGGTATTTATACCAACGCGTATGCCGCAATTAGCATATCTTAAGAGGCTTCTTTAACTTTATTCCCCTAAAAGTTCGATTATTGTGAATCGAATCTTATGTAAACCTTACAAGGTCCATGAAAGTGCTATCTTTATAAATATAATCTCATTTCATTTTGAGACAGTGTAAAAGAAAATGATATTGAAACCAATATAAATTCAATAAATTCCCTGTCCCGCCTATCGGCATACAGAACATCTGAAAACTAATCGCTCGACAGCAAAACCTGCTAAAGAGCCCCAATTAGTAGCACTGGACAAGTCCAACATCTGTCCGGGCCAAACACCGCAATAAAACTCTAAACTCCTAGGGGAAATACCCAAATAGTTACAAAATTACTTACATTTCCAAATTAAATAAATAAGTAGGTATTGAAAAATTAGGTAAATTTTTTCACTGTTATACAAAGCATTTTCAACATTCTTCTGCTGAGAAATATCCAAACAGAAGTATCCACGGACACCTACACATTTCAAGACATACTTATAACAACAATACATTTCTACTAACAACTTAAATATGTTTAAAAATTTACATGCACAATTAAAATACAATAAACACACATAAAGACATTAATAACTTCATATAGCAGCGTGTAAGTATTTACAAACATACATGTATTCATTTGTAAAACAAGCTTCATACAGTTAACATTAACAATTTTCAGTAGAATAACACATACTTAATTGCAATAATAATTTTTTTCCCATTATACAATCATATCCTCTTTTCATATATATCTACATTCATTTGGATAATATTGGAACCAATATTTAAGAATTCCTCCTATGAAATGCACATACTGGTTGTCTTTCAAGATAGACTATTTAGATGTGTGTAGACCATAAACATTGACGACGGACCAGTTGTTAACAATTAACAACGTTTTTATTGCTCTTATCAAGGTGCAGATCCGCAGTAGACCAGCAACCTATGGAGAAATTAAATAGATCATAGGGTACCTTGAAAGGCAATATTACGAAATTGGAACAGTTTTGGGTAACACAAACTGTGGAAGTTAATGCTACTCCGAGCGAACTGAGTGTGAAAATGCGTAAAATAGAAAGTCTACAAACAAAACTGGAAGATAAGGCTTCGTTCACACGATACGGTTTCAATTTTATGATCGTTTCGGTGTCAACCGAAAGCTGTGTTCACACGATTCGGCTTTTCTTTCACCGTTTACGGTTTTCCCGTCCTTTGCAATCATTGCAGTGTAGTTCACTTTGCAGGATGGACGTAAATACCTTTCTTGTAATATACTGGTATCGTCGTCGTCGAAGCAACATTAAAAAAAATTTGTAGAACACATTGGGTACATCCTATTTTGAGGCACAGATATTGTCTGGGATCTTTTCAAACGCTTATGATTGAATTAAGAAGAGATTAATCGAAATTTTTCAACTACTTACGAATGACGATACATACATTTATTGAGTTAAAACTTTGAATTTCTTGTAATGGTTAACCCTATAATTTGCAAACAAAATCACATCATAAAACTTCTCATAAAGTTTTAAAGAAATTTTTAAATTTTAAATTTTAAAAAAAGTGGGGTAATTTAAAATTGTTATAACTCGAAATATTATCTGTCGAATTTCAATTTTTTTTCATTTAATTAAACAGAAATATGTTTTAATTTCGATTCAGAGTTTTTAAAATATTAATTTTTGAAAAATTAAAATTATTTAGAGAATTTTAAAAAAAAATTATGTAAATTATTTTTAAAAAATCATAGTTTTAAAAGTAAATATATTTTTCAAATTTGTTGAGTCAAAATTAAAGTAAAATAAAAGACATGTTCCAAGTTTTAACCATTTATCTTTAACGGTTCTTGACTTATAACAATTTAAAGATGAGAAATGGGGAAAAAATCCATCATGAAGAAAACGTATTTACAGGTTTAAACAAAGATTGGCTGCTATTAGAATGCTAATAATAATAAAGTAATAATAATAATAATAATAATAATAATAATAATAATAATATATACTGTTCTAATTAAGATATATGCATGATTTAAACGTCGTTTAAAGCGTCATTTAAAGTAAAACATTCTTACGTTTTGTCCCAAATGGTCGGTCTTTCTTCAACCAAAGAAATTAAAATTTCTGTGTCGATTTTCTTCATTTGTAAAAAAAAAAAATCCACTGCAAAAAACTAAAAAGCAACTAAAAGAATCACTTCAAACAATCACTTCAGTAGCTAGATCGGCACTGGTGTACATTTCCTTCAAAATAACCGAATCGTGTGTACTTCCCCTCTCAATTCTATACGCCAATGGCATCCGAAACGGCTACGCGGCATCCGGTTTCGGTAGACAAAATCGAACGACATCTGCTACCGATTCGGTTGCTCTCCCGTTTGCGGTTTTCGACCGCAACGTGTGAACAGACAAAATAAAATACACTGTTTACTGCAAACGAAACGTCAAAACCGAGACGATCATAAAACCGAAACCGTATCGTGTGAACGAAAATTTGAGTTTCGTAGATTCGGTTTACAATATCAACAGTACTAACAGCATTTTTAAATGAATCTAAGAGGGTTTTGAAACTCATCACCAATATCTCCAGGCGGTCTTCTGATGCACTTAAATCCTTTTCCGCTTCATTCATTAATGTCACAATCAGCGTCATCTAATATCAGAGAACAATACTGTTCTCGTAAAGTTTCGTTCACACGATTCGGTTTCCGTTTTATGATCGTTTCGTTGTCAACCGAAGCTGTATTCACACGATTCGGTTTTAGTTCCACCGCTTACGGTTTTCCCGTCCTTTGCAATCATTGCAGTGTAGTTCACTTTGCAGGATGGACGTAAATACCTTTCTTGTAATATACTGGTATCGTAGTCGTCGAAGCAACATTAAAAAAAAAATTATAGAACGTATTGGATACATCCTATTTTGAGGGGCAGATATTGTCTGGGATCTTTTCAAACACTTATGATTGAATTAAGAAGAGATTAATCGAAATTTTTCAACTACTTACGAATGACGATACATACATTTATTGAGTTAAAACTTTGAATTTTTTGTAAAGGTTAACCATATAATTTACAAACAAAATCACATCATAAAACTTCTCACAAAGTTAAAAAAAATTTTTTTAATTTAAAATTTTAAAAAGAAAAGTGGGGTGATTTAAAATCGTTATAACTCGAAATATTATCTGTCGCATTTCAATTTTTTTTTCATTTAATTAAATAGAAATATGCTTTAATTTCGATTCAGCGTTTTATAAAATATTAATTTTTGAAAAAATTAAAATCACAGACCAAACCACTGGACCTAAAGGGCTGAAATTTTGCATGGCGATTCTTCTTATAGTGTAGGTGTGCACTAAGAGAGATTTTTGAAATATTCTTCTTAGATTTTTTTAAAATTAAATTTTTAAGTTGTTTTAGTAACTTTTTTTAAGTTTGCTTTTAAAAAAATACTTTGAGGGTCATCAAATTTATATCACGAGAAAGATCGCAAAAATTACTTTAAAATGAAGTCTTTTTCGAATCTTTACCTCCATTTTCTAATTTTTGGTGAATTTTTAAAGATTAATTTTTAGAATTTAATTTATTAAATGCTGATCACGTGGTTTTTCATTATTTTTGTGATACTTTAAATTAATTTATCGTCACGTGCAACGAAATAGACAAAAAAATTATTTTTTTTTCTTTCTAATGCGGCAGACGATTTGACATTATCCAAAACAATATTAAAATACAGTAAAAGATATGTTCCTCAAACTGTACTATATTAACTATACTATATTCTTTATTATGTTCTATTATATTTCATTTGAATATTTTCTTCTACATTATTTTGTCTATAAAAATACCCGTTACGATTTTTTATAAATATATTTTTTTGTTTTTTTTTGTCATCAATTGCATACATTGATCGTTGTATTTATTATAAATATATACATATATAATATGCATTTATTTATTTTTGGAATTAATTGCATACATTGACCTTTGTATTTAATTTGAATGTACTCCGTAGCAAGTACGGATTTTCAGCTTGTATATATATACACACACACACATATATATATATATATATATATATATATATATAAGTGTGTGTGTGTGTGTGTGTGTGTGTGTGTGTGTGTGTGTATACTTGAGTAGACTGACAGTAAGTGCTTTCTATTGTACATTATTGATGTTGGATTGTTGGAGGCAATATACTTTATAACGCTGAACGAGACTTTTAGGATGATTCATTTACGTTTTTTGTACATCTTATATTCCTAAACGTCACAAACAAGGGGTGAACCACCCCATTCTCTCCTCCTCCCCCCTCGGCATTCTCCGTTCTACCCACCTTTGGATTGCCACGTTTTAGACCCGAGCGCTGTAATCGCTGCCACTTTTATGGCGTTTGTATGTGCACAGCTTGAGCATTTTGAATTGCAAAGCAACAGTTGTTCTAATAGGGCGCACGCTGTTTACGGGTCCATTTGCGAGGGAGGTTGGCGAAGGTTTTTGCAGCAGACTGCGCATCCGTAAACAAAAAAAATAGGCTCTCAAATGGACATGTTATTGCAACAAGCATTATTTTCACTGAGTCAGTTGCTTACGCCATTAGTGCATGGCCTCTTTTTATTGGCAATCGAGATTGTCCGCGTGAACGATGATTACAGGGGTATTTGTTTCGCAGGGTTTGATGATAGGAGGTAGTGATTCTATCGCATGAAATTTCGTGAAACTCGATATTTAAGAATTGGCTAGGTCTTCTCGAATTTCACAATTTCACGCAACGAACAGTTACTTCAATAATGCCTGAAAATTATTAATCTTTAAGGTATATGATATATTGTGCGACATTTTTCTTCTATCTTGTAGGATAAATTGTTTCTTGTTTAAGGATATACATTCCATTGGTACACATGTCAGTCGGTGATTTATTGGAAGCTTCGTCAAAAACTTATTAAATATACAGTCCCCAAAATTATGAATTTTATTGTTATATTCAATTGTTATGTTCAATTCTAAGGGGTGTGAAATTCTCGAACTGTCAACTGGACTCCTCCCACCACAAGAGTCTACAAGAAGAGGAAAAGGGAAATGCGATTTTTTTCTTAGTACATAGCAGCCTTAACGGGCTATCTTTGGCCGAGGTGAAGATGTGCTTTTCCACTGTGACGATTGTTGTTTAGCTTCAGGATCATACCCATATTACCCAACTTTCTTGACATATGACAATCTTTTTTATCTTTTTATCAAATATCTTTTTTTATATTTAACTAAGGGTAATTGATATTTAAAAACATCAGATGAGGCCCAAAATTTATTTTCGTCTCGGACTCCTCAAATGCATAATCAGCCGCTGATAATTTGACAAAAAAATTAATCACAATGTTAAATATTTTAATTGAATATATAAACATTCCTTACTCTTACTAAAATATAATTTAAAAGTTAAAAATAATTTCAAGATAAAAAGAACTTTTTATATACCATGTTTTTAAATTATCTGTTGAATCATTTAAACTTGACAATTCTATGTAATAATAAATACTTTTTTAAAACTTTTTTGATGAATTATCCCATCAACTTGAAAGAAAAGGAAGTTAATTGGAAGTTAACTTGCGTTTAACTTTTCGTTCCCGTCCCGGTCAATAGATGGCTGCACCAGTCTACAAAACAAAATTAACTAAAAATAACTGAAAATGAATTTAATTCCGCTTAAAGATGGCTAAAAGTATTAAAATAATGTATTGTCATCGTGTTCTGAGCTACTCTAAAAGTTTCAAATGTCTAGCTAGCCGGGAAGTTAGTTAAAAATCGATTGCAAGATTTGTACGGGACAAACACACAAACAAACAAGCAAGCGAGTTTATAAAAACATGGTAATAACTTAACATTAACAACCTTCATTATACGCAGTAGACTTCATACTAAGTCTCACAAACTTTAATTCGAAAATTTGCTGAGCCATTTACATTTGCATGAATGTCTGCAACTAATTTTTTTTTCGTTTGGTAAAACTACACTCTCATCGGTATTTAATGTTTCACCATAAGCGTTCAAGATTGTCATCTCCCCAGGTTCTATACCTACGATTTCAAAAAGCTTTTGTTTGATCATAGTCATAATCCCTATCTACGCAGCTGCCACAAAATATTTCTGAAATATTTAATTTTCATTTTATTTGCTACCACATGCCGTGCATGTCTCTCTATGCATTTTTACATGTTATTTACTACTTCCGACTTTTTACGTGAATTGTGAAATTCCGCAAAGGACGAAAAAAATTGGCAAGTCTACCCCTAATTGCCACCAAAGAGGGTTAATGTCAGCGACAATGAAGTACGTGAAACTTGTGGAAAGAGCAAACAGGAAAACACAACTTCTATTCCACAATTTAACTTCTTGCCATCCCCTTTAAATTACAGAGCCCGAGGCATGTATTGTTTTAACGTAGGATTACGTTCCTCCATAACGGTCCTCTGGGAAGCAAAATTTCAGATGTCCTGCGTCGCGAGTTATAATTTTGGCAGCGCGCCATACTCAGTCTGTATCGCTTGAGCAAGCAGTAAACAGTTAAACAGAAAAGAAACAAAATGCGTCAAAATTTTGACATACATATGTATATATATACGTATATATATATATAGATAGATACATATATACATAACACACACATACATACATGCAAAAGAGTTAAGCAACGATAAGTAATCCTGCGTTAATTACCCGCGGTAGTTTCGTTAGAAGAGACTACCTGAAATTTTTTTTTCATAAGGTACCCACTTTTTAACTATCCCCTTTTATATGTTTTATTAGGAACTAACTGTGTTTACTTAAAAGGTATCCGTACACCCTCGAAGGTGATTTTCTGATTTTTTTTTCTTTTTATCTATTATTTTTTATAATGACATGCAAGTTAAAACTTTTATAAAAAAATTGTATAAATGTACAAAAAATTTAGCAATTACATTGAAATAATTTTTTCAGTGGGGAAAATTGGCCAAAAATGGGTGAAAATTTGACATTTCAGAAAAACAGGGTAATTGAAAAATAAGCAAATGTATTACCATTTTATAAACTGGAGAATGAAGATAATAACTTACTCTAAGGCAGTGGCTCCCAACCTTTTCAGTTGGCGACCCACCTTTCCTTATCGGATTACCTCCACGGTCCATCGGTCCATGGTGGAGTAAAAAACCTTATTTGTATCGTATCCCTTCCTTATGTATATATAATTTACCATCAAATATTGCATATATATATATATATATATATATATATATATATATATATATATATATATATATATATATATATATATATATATATATATATATATTGTGATGTCAGGCTACGCCATTCGTAATGCGTAAGGCGTTTTTTTAGCAGATCAGCTGACGAGCGTGCACATGGAGATTAAAATGCAAAGAAGAAGGATAGAGAAAAAGAGAGTCCTGCGTAGGCAGTGGGAAAGCGAGGAGGTCTTGTAGAGCCTGCCTCGGAAGTTGTTTAAGAAGGGTAATAGCCATTTAAATTGGCTTTATAGAATTTCGTTCGTAGTGTGATATATGTATTTTGGTGGGTGTTACGTGTAATATATGTATGTGTATAATCAAGCAATGTCAAGTGTTAAAATCGTTCTGTAATAAACTTGTTGTTGTGTGAACATTGGAGGTGATAATTTGCTACGCGGTGTGATTGTTCAGCGTTTGGATGCATGACATATATATATATATATATATATATATATGTTTGGATGCATGACATATATATATATATATATATATATATATATATATATATATATATATATATATATATATATATTTATATGCTTTTTTGAAGATACAGATTGATTATTGATAAACAATTTGTGTTCTGATTTGAAAATGGTCGACAAAATATAAGCACTTTGTAGCAAAACAGTTATTTATTTAGCAATATATATATGTTTGCAATATATGCAACAAGTGGTTTCATACTCACTAACAAGTGCTCCTAGGTGAAGATAAAAACTACAATTATAAAAGTACACAAAGACCATTTTAATAGTTTTAGGATCGAGTCGCGACCCACCTATAACCCTTCCGCGACCCACTAGTGGGTCGCGACCCACCGGTTGGGAACCGCTGCTCTAAGGAATAGGGTATTCTCAGGATTATGTGAATGCTAGAGTGTGTTAACGTGAAACAAAGCCAAACAAAAATGGGGTGGGGGAGGAATCAGTTTTACATACATCTCTTTTTTTAATAGAATACCATGAATTTTAGTGTTAAAAGATTCTACCACTTTCACCAGGTACAAATTTGTTCTTAATATTTTTAATTCAAATCAATGGACTGGTAAAAACATTTTTCTGAAGTTAGCGTGGGATTCAGTGAATCCTACATGATAGAAAAATGTTAGCCTCACAGGATTTAACATTTAACTGCAAAACAAAAGTAACTGAAAGATGTACCATTTTGTACTTATTATAGCTTTTGAGGCTGTTTTTATCATTGTATTGGCTTACACTGCAATTTAGAGGGATACATTTCAGCTTGTCTCTGAGAAAGTTTCCAAAATTATTAATGCCCAATATAGAAAACAATTCAGGTAGTCTCTTCTAACGAAATTACCGTGGATTATTAACGTAGGATTACTTATCGTTGCTTACCTCTTTTGTATGTATATATGTATCTATATATATATGTACGTATGTATATATATATATATATATATATATATATATATATATATATATATATATATATATATATATATATATATATATATATATATATATATATATATAATTATATGTATGTCAAAATTTTTACGCATCTTGGTACTTTTCTGTTTAACTGGTCCCAGCGATAGACTGGGTTTGGCACACTGCCAAAATTATAACTCGCGAGGACGGGTGGACGGACGGCTTTAGCGCCTGAAATTTTCCTTTCCGCAGGACCGTTATAGGGGAACGTAATTCTACGTTAAAAAAATCTTTTAATATTTTTTGAGACTCTCTGAAACATCAGCCGAGAATCGGTGAGAAATTTTCTCCTAACGCTTTAAAATGTAGCTTTAACATAAAAGAACAAACATTATGAACTAAGCGTATAAGCCTTTACTTAAAGCTGCTGTGTACTAACCCTACTGTGTATTGGATTAACTCACCTCAATGTTAACCTACGGTGAAAATTTGTCTACTATTTACATCTACATAAATGCTGATAATAAAATACAAATGGTATTTTCAGAAAACCTGAACTTTTATGCACCTTGCAACAGGATTCATTTTATAAATTTCGTCTACCAAAGGAATTGATGAGCGTTTAAAACACAATAGCAGATTTCCCCCCTCCCCCTGAATAATTTAAATTTAAAAATATTGTTTGCGTGGATGACGCATTTTTAACGAAAAATGCCCCAAGGTGTAAAAGTTTTTTTTGAAAAAAATCTTGAAAAATCCAATTCGGCAATCTTTGCACAACTTTTCTCCATAAGTTAACATTGAGGTGAGCGAATCCAATAGGGTTTGTACACAGTGGCCTCAAAATATCATTCGGGCTTTAATTCAAGAAATCGATTCTAGATGGCGTTAAGAGTCTGTGTGGCTTCAGTATGTTTCTTAAAACTTGGCAATAAGTATTGCCAAAAATGTTGTGTCATTCTCCATGACGTGTAACGCCAAGTTACTCGGTAATAACAATGAAAAAAAGCCGCATTAATCATGATATTACAAAGCTACAACACACCCATCACTTTGCATCATTTTCCTGAAACGAAAAGAAGAAATAAAAATTATCTAAAATGTTCCAATGATCTGCAGCTCAAACGCGAACTATATAAAACTACCTAATATTCCGCCATTTTGTTTTTAATGAGAAGAAGAAGAAAAAGAAAATGCACTGGAACGATTAATTCGAAATTATGTCTACGACCTTAAGTTTGATTGATTCACACGTGCGAGTTAAAAAATATATTAAGGAAATAAATATCAAGTGGATCGATTCCGTCTGACATAGAGATGACTGTATTAGAGGAATACGAACAATATTCAATCCAGAAACAAAATGGCTGAAACAATAGCTGGTTGTTTGCGGGGAATCACTTTTAATCGCCGCAGGTTAGTCGTCACGAAATTCTCAATAAGCAGTTGATTAGAATCGTTCGCAAACGGTAGCTGGCAATTAGGAGCAATTACATAACAGATGTTTTGGCCACGAAATATCAACTGGCGTGATAACTTCGTATTACTCCGAAGTGATACTACGAGCAGTCCAAAAACATCAGCCGCCTTTTTTTTTACCTCAGACTGCTCATTGTTTCTGTTTTTAAAAAGACGGTTGCCCATTTTTTTTTATTATTTATTATTTACTGCATCGTTACATTATGTACTGTTTGCACACGTACAGATAAAGGTTTCATTCTCACGCATTTAGAGTAATTAAGAGCTATTTAGCACGATGGCATTGTAAGCCGAGTTGTTCCTAAGTAATAAAAACGGGCTAGTTAAAATTTTATCAGGTTCACTGCGATTGGCACGATCGGAATATAAATAAGTGTTAATGACTGTTGCATGGTGGAATACAGAAAAGGTTCTTTTTTTCGGCCGGCAAATTAAATAAAAGCATGTCAGGGAAAAATGGCGACGTTTAAAAAAGAATTATTTTTTTTTTCAATTTATGGCACAGATCACATGTTTGCTCTTAGCCGAGAACAATGGGAAGGAGTATTATTACACGGTTAAATATAGTTTCGATATAAACGATAACTCGCAATGGAAACTAAACGAAAAAGAAAATTGTTTTTAACGGTGACACTTACTACACCATTACAACTTTGATTATGGGAAGTTTGATATCATGAGTTCGTGAGAGAGAAATCTCACGAAGGAGTGAAGTTAATTAATATGGTGGGTAAACTTTAAAACAAAAATAGGAAAATTTAAAAGTGCTTTATTCTAAGTTAAAGTTAATTAACTACAAATTTTTAGCGCTAGTATTCATGATTTAACGTTAATTTTTATGCATGAACAATACAATTAAAAAAAAATTCAGGTAGTCTCTTCTAACGAAACTGCCGCGGGTTATTAACGCAGGATTACTTATTGTTGCTCACCTCTTTTGTACATATAATGTATTTTTTTATGAATGCAGCCAGTGCGCTCCGATTGCTACTACAGGCAGTTATTAATATGGCAGGTAAAAATTTGGACCAGTTTGGTTTATCTATAGCTGTGAAAATTCAGATTTACTTCAATTTTTCTCTTAACCGGCCCATTACTGGTGCGTTTACCTTAAAATACGAATTTTTAATGCCAGTGGCGCTGTCAACTTACTCAGCAGTTATTCATGGTTGAAACGGGTTGTTGATTTATGACTTAAGATGCACTACGCTGAAACAAGGCGCATGCTGAGTTAACAGAAAATTAAATGAGTTGACAGATGTTTCGGCTAAGGCACCCATCGTAATTCAGTGGACTTTGATCGTGGCATTCATGGGAACTCTGTTAAGCTTAAATTATGGAAAAGAGCAATAAACATCCTGTAAGGCCTATATCAAAGTTCATTGACAAAGATCTTTTATAAAAGTTATACATGCTATGAGCTCAAAATACCCCTATTACACTATCAAAGTTCTTTGACAAAGATGTTTTATAAAAGTTTTTTTTTTTTGGGGGGGGGGGGGCTAAACCTCTTCAAATTCGAGCTCTTAAAAATATTTATTGGTGTGCACCTAGGGCTTAAGGGGAACCACCATACAAAATTTGAGCTTCCTATATCCTATGGTTCCAGAGATACAGTGGGTTTTTTTGTGGGGGAGGGGGCTAAACCCCTTAAAATTCGAGCTTTTAAAAATAGATTTATTGCGTACCTAGGGCTTAAGGGGAACCACCATAAAAGATTTTTGAGCTTTCTAGACCCTTTGGTTCCAGATATACAGCGAGGTATTTTTTGGGGGGAGGGGGCTTAACCCCTTAAAATTCGAGCTTTTAAAAAAATTATTGGTGTGTACCTAGGGCTTAAGAGGAACCACCATACAAAATTTCAGCTTCCTAGGTCCTATGGTTCCAGAGATACAACGGGTTTTTCTAGTGGGAGTTATGCCCCTTTTAACCTCCTTAAAATTAGTATTTTTCAAAAAGATTTTTTAATGGGCACCTAGGGCTTAAGAAGAACCACCATGCATAATTTTAGCTTCTTAGGCCCCATGGTTCCAAAGATACTGTAGGTGTTTTTTAGAGGTGGGGGGTGTTAAGCCCCTTTTAACCTCCTTAAAATTTATATTTTTAAAAAATATTTCTCAGTGAGCCCGTAGAGCTTAGGAATAACCTCCATACAAAATTTCATCATCCTAAGACTTTTGCTTCGAAAGATTTTCGTTTCTTTCTACATACTCATTTTGAGTATTTTTCGTGTATTTCTGTTTTGTCATTAGTACGCAATTTTTAATTAGAGCTAAAATTATTTCGAATCGAAATCTTGTTCTTCATCTGACGCGTTTTCCACACATTTATATTTTTTTAACAAGCTATTGCTCGAAATGTAGTTTATAACATCCGGGCACCGAAATCTTTTTTAAAAATTTTGACGAAGAACCCAACATTTATAAAAGTTATCTTTTATCAATGTTGAGATATTATACTGTCATATTTCTCGCCAAACTTCTTTTATAAAAGATCTTTGTGAAAGAACTTTGATAGTGTAATATAGGCCTTAAAAAGATGGACAAGCAACGATACGGGTAGACTTTCATTCAAGATTCTATAAACTGTGTATCCTTAATAGACTCTGGACGAATTTAATCAAGTTGCTACGACCCATGTCTTTTTTCAAACTGTTGAACTTGAATTGAAATGAACTTGATGAATTGAAAATTGTTTCTACTGTAAACCCCGCTTTGCCGTCCCTGATTTTCCATTAGGCCCGGTAGACCAGGACCTAAGGGTGGTCGAATGTTGAGGCCCCCCCCCCCCCAAATTTTTTTTTTATTTTAAAAGAAAAAAAATACCCAATTCAATATTTTTTTCATTTTACCCTTTTTATAGCATTTTTTTATATATCCTTTCAAATTTGATTTATTGAATCATCATATGTCTAGTTATTTGTATAGTTCATCATATGTATGTTTTAGTGTATATAAGGGATTAATAAGTGTTTCTGGTTGCATTGTATTAGTGTTTTAATGATGAAGTTAATATGTTTTACTATTTTTTGTTATTTGATAATGTTCTATTCTTCTACGCTTCAAATAGCCAATTCTTGGTAAAATGGTACTTTCACAATGATTCGTGATTGTTTTTTTTGTGTCAGTTTTGGAAATTTTGCCCACACGAGTGTTAGGAGGCTCCCCATCCAAAGTTGTGCCTATAGTCAAGAATTTTGTAAATCGGGCCCTGTTGCCGGCCAACAATGATTATTTGCTTTGTCAATGCCGTAATCTCACAGCACTACTCCTTAAGGATTGTTAAATTTAATTTTTGCCTCTCCTCCGAATTTTCTGCGATCTGAAAAGGGTGACACTTACATTCATCTCTTCGCCATCGAGTGTAAGTGCTTTTCTGAGCTATCTGGCGTCTCTTACCTCTTAGTTCCCGAGGCCTCCCACTATGTGGACCACCTGTGTGTTGTTTTCCAACATGTCAGACCAACATGTTATTGTGCTTTTTAACTACACCTTTGTTACACCTTAATTTATCGTTTATATGTTTGTTCTTAGGCGTGATTTCCTGTTCACCGTAATTTTTTTTATATCGTTCTTCATTTTAGTGAATGTCTCACCTTGTTTTCTCTTTTTTGGTTACAGAAAACTGCCTACTTTATTAGAAAACTCTATTCCTTGGCGTAGCGTGTCTAACACATATATTTCTCCTGTGTAATCCTATGTAGTTCTTTTGAAGCAATGCGTGATACTAACGCATAACTTTCAGTACTTGTCCCTGTTAATAAAGGATTTTAAACTCTTTTGCTTTGTACTTTTCAGTCAGAACTCTGCCCTTCTACGAGTGCTATTGCTGCTGACCATAGCTTTTCCACAGTGTTTGTTTTATCTGTTTCTTAGTCGAATGAATCATGTCATAGGATCATTAGTTGTTCCCAAGATTAAACATTAGTTGTCAACACGATTAAGCATCCACAAGGTTATTTTTTTGTTCACTCTGGCTGCAGTATTTCGTACGTTTTTACTTTTTATCCCGTGTTCCAGTCCTTAGAATTGCTAGATTCCAGCGTGTGGGACCGGGCTCGAATCCGTCTAAGGCATGGACGTTCCTGTGTTGTGGGACTGGGTGATGTCTTCAAGAAAAGTTCCTGCAACATTCGAAAAAAAAGTTCCTGTTAAACTGTACCCCCACAGTACTAGTGAGCCTTCTTTCATGTAATGCGTTATGCTTATATTCCGTTTTGGATAGGTTTATGTAATACTTACTTTATCTAATTTATCTTATATTTCCAACATCATTCACTCATATTTGCAAATTATTGGGCCAATCCCAATGCCAATTATTGGGCATTGGGAAGTCCGCCAATTTGTTACAATACGTTTTAGGTAAAATGTATTATAATATGTGTTAACGTGTTAAAAATGGGCGAAGCTTCAATTTTTTTTATTTTCTGTTAGTAGGTAATAACACCAAACTCTGTAAAGGGAGGACGTATTATAAGAGAACGCCCTCTAGAGGTCGCTTTGAATTGTGACCGACAAGTTTACAAATTTTTGTATTGTTACTTAATTCTTTTTTCCACTGAAATTTTTGTACATATTTCTTGCCAGGTAGACGACAGGGATGAATTCAAGTCAGTCACTTGTAAATTTCCAAATTTTTCTTTCGAATTATAAAAATCTTATTTCATGAACAATTTACTTATCTCTGTCGACGATTTTTTATGACCCTTATAAACCCCTTATAATTCTGTATAAACTCAATCACTTCCGTCTAAAGCAGTGGTTCTTAAACTGTGCGTCTGGGCGCACTGGTGCGCCCCAGAGCTTTTTCAGGTGCGCTCCGTAGTATTCCTAAAAAATCTATCCAGATATGAAAAGCAAATGTATACTAAGTTACTATATTATACCATTTCTTTACGAACACTCGGCTTGTTTCATTGCGACATTATTATGATAGTTATAAGTTTTTCTCGCAACTAGCTTCTGATCCGCAAATTTTTTACGCGTTTAAAACACGTAAGAAACGTGGCTGGAACGGCATGTTAACACCGGCACTAGCTTTCATCACGTGGCAACTGGCAGTGTTGCATAACAGGGGCTGGTGAGTGGCCGCGTCGTGTCTCGTGAACTGCCGTCAAGAGTAAACGTATTGTGCCTTTTACAACTTTCAGAATAACTACCTTTGATATAATTGTCTTTGTTAAAAATAATTCACCCATAAAAAGGGATAAGTTTCTTAACAAATTGCTTCTTACCAAGTCTCAGAACTGATCGCAGAAAATATGAAAGCTCATACTTTGGGTGAGTCACTTATTTTGCCTGCTTGCCAAAAGATTGTCAGTACGATGTTAGGAAATGAAGCAGCTATGAAAACAAGCGAGATACCTCTGTTCAATGATACTGTCAACAGGCGTATTTTGGAAATATCTTCTGATATTGAGAAAAATGTATGTGGTAATAAACCCCAGTGTTCTGATTTTGCACTGCAAGTTGACGAGTCAACCGACATTACCATCAAGGCGCAACTCATAGCATTCATTCGTCTCATTAACGAAATTCGAATAACGAATCAGTTTCTTTTTTGCAAAGAATTAAGCCTGACTACAACAGGTGAGGTCATTTTTAACATCCTGAATAACTACCTTGATAAATGGCAGTTATCGTGGAAATCGTGTGTAGGCATTTGCACAGATGGAGCTCCTTCTATGATAGGCTGCAACAAGGGTCTTATATCTTTTATAAAGGAATAAAACGAAAATGTTATTGTAACTCATTGCTTCCTTCATAGAGATGCATTGATGTCAAGAACATTACCAGAGGATTTAAGAGAGGTCTTAGATGAAGTTGTTAAAATGGTGAACTTTATTAAAACAAGACCAGTTTAATCACGCCTATTTGAACAGATTTGCACTAAATTATAACATATTAATCCTATTTTGTATACAGTGCGCCAGCGAGTATCTGTAGTATTGTAAGTGCGCTCAGACTGTATAGAGAACCACTGGTCTAAAGAGATGCTTTAACAGCACTTTCGGTTGGGATAAAGACATCAAGTTTTGTCTTGGTCATTTCATTCAATGATCACCATCTCTGTGGGAAAAATGACAGTTCATTAAATAGAGTACCGACTTTGGAGTTCCCTGGTTCCAAACCTGATTCTGGCTGAAGTTTGTTACAGTTGCATCGAACCTGAAGGAAAATTCTATACTCAGATAGCAAAATGTTATAAGAAACTTTTCTTGAAAAAATTGAGTGTTTCACATTCCGGATTCTCGTTCGCCGACATTTTCTATTTACTGTAACTACTGTAAGTTATAGCCAATTATTTTTCTGAAACATTGGCACCACGTTTGCCAATGAAAACAAATTACTGATTTTTCCTGAATCTTAGAATTGCTGTCACGTAAATTTCGTATAACATTTTGCCATCTGAGCACAGAATTAATAAAGGGCCTTTAGTAAGCCTATGATAAATAACCATGGCGAAAAAATAAACAACTTGTAAAAAAATTATAAAAATTCTTGGAGCCGAGCGTCTTACATCGTTGGCTCTAAGCGGAAAGGCTGGAATTTTACAGCGTGTTTTCAAAAAATCAAAGTTCATCACATCTCGGAGGAAGATTACTTCGCAGAATATGCAATACAGTCCTCGTGGATTGGAGATTCTAGTTCTGACCGATAGTCGTTAGAGTATTACTGACGTGAAACTTTTTTGGAATAAGTATCATAGTAACTCCCACAGATTCTAAGGATCTACAGTTAAAAAAGTAAAAAAAAATGACTGCTAGTTTCTACCAAATTAGTATAGTTGTTTTTCATACCGCATTTTTGAATTGCCCATAGAGACAACCACACCCAATGCTCTACGACCTTATGATCTATATTAATTAGTTCAAAAGTAGTTGCTAGTCTCTCATTTTTGTTGTTGTTGGGGATTTTAAGAAGCTGCGTTTTCCTGTTGTGGAGTCGTTAGCAATGGCAAAATGAAATGCAATTTTACAGAATAGAAAAATAGAAATATTATAAATCAGCCATTGTGTAGGTGTCACCACGCTTCCTTATTGCTCAATCACACCCATAGATGTATGAATGGGAAAACATAATATAGCTATCATTTTTTTTTAAAAGTTAAGCGGGAAAATAATTAACAGTCCACATTACAGGTGGTATAAAAGACGAATTCATTTCCCGAAGGATACACTCTATTACATACCAAAAAAAAAAGAATGAATTAAAGTAATTTAATTAAATATACCCACAAAACAGCCATAGCCACCTTAACCATGACCAGAAATATCTTGAATATTGAATGTCCATTAATTTTATAGCCTCACAATTTGGGTTTTATGAAATCCAGTATCAAGTACAGTCTGCTGACTTTGCTCCGTTGCGATCAATCTTATTTGTGATGTTTTCCAATTACATCAACAAATATGTTTTCTGAAGCGTGGATGATCTCATTCGCTTCACTCGTAGGGAAATGTGGGCTTCATCCATTACCGGTTTGTTTCGCTGCCTGTCTCACGTGACAGCCGTGACAAATTTATCAAAAAAGATATAATTTACAGTTCTATAATGATTTTTGAAAAATCGTAATATTTCCCGAGGGGCAGTTCATATGCTAAAATGATGATTTCCGTAATCAGTCAGCGATTTATTTTTTCTTTAAATACACGCATGAAAACGAACGACACCTACGCACATAAAGTGGAACTCCTAGAAACCTTAAGAAATGTTAATAATTTTTTTTTATAAATATGATAAAGGAGGTTTAAATATGCATTAATATTGCGTGGAAATATTGCAACACCCTTTAAAGAGCAATAGTCCAATTTAGCATGATTACTAAAGTTCACAAAAGATATGGTGGACCAGAATGGCAAAGGCAGAAAGCAGTCGCCTTGCTTCCCCCAATAACGGTCCACGATCAGGACCTTTTTATCGCATGGGCAAATCGGGACTTTGCCCAGGGCCCCCTGATGCTAGGGGGCCACCAAAACACCCTTGGTGTATGCACCTAGTACTTCTAATAGTATGTATAGCCCATGGATAGTTCTTATTTTTATAAATGTTTGTAAAGGGGGGCCCCCCAAATAGCATCTGCCCAGGGGCCCCCAGCGTTCATAATCGGGCCCTGTCCACGATTGTCTATTGAAACATCTCTGCCATATAAATATCGTTTCAGAACCCTTTTGAAAGAGCTGTAACCGACGGAAGGACATGGACTTTACCCATATACGGAGCTGCCTCGCTCTACCTCAAACTCCAGCATGGGAGAGATGTTGGATAGCTAGGAAACTTTTGGGTTCATGGTTTAGTTCTGTTTTGTTTGCTATGACATATATATATACAGGTAACCCTCCTATAACACGGTAGAAATATTCCTAGAAAATGCCGTGTTGTGTGAAACTGTGTTATATGAGACCCAGAACCAGTACAAAAAAGGGGGTTTCGTTCCGAAAACTAATTAAAAACAAGCTTTTTAAAAAAAATTCCATATAAGCAAATTAATTTTTATTAAAAATATAAATGTTTGTACAACACAAAATGAAAAGAAACAAAAATATTAATTTCATTTAATGCGACCTTAATTTAATAAATTTCTTTAACATCACTGCTCAGTACAATCAAACGAGGACATTTTTTCTGTTGAACGGTATCACCTTCATTTTTAGAACCTTTTTCTTCATTTAGATATTTTGCGCGTTCTGTCCTCTTTAAAAAATCTGTAATTTTGGTTCGTTTGCTGTTTCTTACAATTTCATTGTAGATTTCACGGTATGGAGATAGACAATTTTGCAGCTTCCTTTTGAATTTTCGGCTTCTTTCAGCGGAAGGGTCTGCATTCGAGAAAAATGATTCAAGATTTTCAGCTAAGCTTAGGCCTTCTTGTAATTTTTTAATGGAAGATTATATGTTAAATTATTAACTTTATAATCTTCTTTAGAGCTATTGTACTCAGAATCGATTTGAATTATATCTTCAGATGCCATTTCCATCAAATCCGCTTCGTCAACTTTTTCCACTAGTAAATCTTGAACGTCCTCAATAGCTATATCCACAAAACGTTCGTCTCCGATTGATTTAGCAAGTTCTAATATGCCACCAATTTTATTTTCTGACGATTCAAGCACGTTTTATATTACAACTGAAGATGGCCATATCTTCTTCCAACATGCATTTAACGTTGGTGGTTTAAGTTCTTTCAGCGACAAAGATATGATGTCGATGCAGTGCTTAATTGAAAATTGTTACCAAGCTTACATTAATTGATTTCGAATCGTATACGTCTAAAACCCACTGTATTGCTCTTCTTATGTAATAAATTTTAAAGGCATAAATAATACCTTGATCCAATGTTTGGAGCAACGAAGTAGTGTTAAGGTGGTAGGAACACTATTGTGACGTTGGGATGACTTAAATCTTGTGTGTGACATGGAGCATTATCTAATAGCACTAGCGCCTTGAAGCTCAAATTTTTCTGCTTTTAATAACGTTTGGCATAAAACAATTTAAAACCATTCTTTAAATAAATTTCCAGCTACCCAAGCTAAACAAAAGCCAAGTGAAACAAAAATCATGTTATCTAGTGTTGTAGAAGTACAGTGTTGTACAAAAGTTTTCGCAATTTTTTTATCGTGTTGGAGCGAAACTGCGTTGTAAGATGACGTGCTGTAGGAGGGCTACCTGTGTGTATATATATATATATATATATATATATATATATATATATATATATATATAGTAACTAGCCATTCTTGTTCCCTGGGCAAGAATTTTTCATTTGGGTCTCTCAATTAATTGCTAGGTTTGGGAAAATAATAAAACTGATACAGCATTTTGGGGCTGACTTCCAAAGGGGCCCTGGGCAGGTTGCCCCTGCCTAGTTACGGCACTGTATATATATATATATATATATATATATATATATATATATATAAACAAAAACGGGGATAATTTTTGCAAATACAGTGGAATCTCGATCTATCGCTTTTTAAGGGACCGACTGAACTGAAAGACAAATGTAGGAAAATGATAGATGCGGGAACATAACAAACCAATATGATCGTCGGGACTGGGTGAAATAAACGACACATACGGTAAAACGATGATTCTGGGAACGATCGATCGAGATTCCACTGTAAATCGCAATAGTTTCTTTCAATCTTAAAACCTATTGATAAAAACCTGGGTCCGCTACTGCTATATGTGAATATACGTGCGATGAATTTCTATAAAACTTTCGCGAGTTTCTAACCAATTCAAAAACCCGATTTCTTCAATTTCTTAATTATTTTAGCCTTGGAACTAAAAAGAGGTAAGAGGATTCTCATGACTTTTAATTCCGAATAGTAGTTTTCACGTTTTGTAATACCTCTCTCGTTTACAAATCAATTAACTTTAGTAAATCTGTTACAACATGTCAGAAGGGGTAAAAGTAATAACAAAAGCAGCCTCTCTTTCGGAATGAATTTACAAGCATCTAGGGCACACGGGACCTTTTCGTTAAGTTTCAAGCCCAGTTCCTGATATGAATTATATTCATAGCCTTAGAAATGGCACGTTATTTATTTATTTATTTCCCGAAAAGGCCCAGCAACCGACGCATTATTACTCGTAGGCATTGTGATGCAAACGAAATCCTTCCCCGCCTGCCGCTCAGCATGACGTCTCATTGACCACTTGTTGAATGAAGAAGATTAATATAGCACGAAAAAAGGGGATTAACGTGTACATCCTGTTAATAGCCATCTGCAGACCCTTTTCTTTGGATTCCGGAGGTCAGCACGTTGGTTTATGAGAACTTTTTGTTTTGTGGTGCTTGTGTGGAGTTCACCTCTAAACAGTTGTACTTCTTGTATATGTATTCTTTTTGGTAGCTCTAACAGAAAATAAAACACATTCCCAAATCTTTTTATATGATAAATAGGTTATGGTTCTTTTCAATACTCTTTCTACAAAATGTGCAATCCTGAATGCAAAACAACGCTGTTGATTTCAGGTAGAAAATTCTCTTTTATCAGTAGGTTGTGATTAAATTAACAAAGCAGAGCTCGTTCTCGCATATGGGAAGTATTTCTTTGTTCTAAGAACGCCCTCTTTTGTCAGCTTTTTATTTAATAACACCCCTATCACTCAAGGAATTAGTTACAGTGGGTATCTTTTTGTGGACCGTAAAGTTCGAGGCTTTTTGCTTTGGTTGCTCAGCAATTTGCTGGTTAAGGTTGTTGTTTGTAACAATTTGGGACGTTACGATTTCTGCCGGAACAAACCAACCAAAGGCTTTCAATCATTACATTTAGAACGTCTATTATCATTGCATCCATTAAAAAAAAATAGTTAATTCGCAACAGATAAATACATGCTGTGTAGATTGTATTTTCCTGGTGAATGTTCAAAATAGCCCTAAATCAGTGACATCATACCCAGAAATTTATGTTCTGTTTCTCTTGATCAGTTACGGTTTGCTGTATTTTGTACAATGTAATGCATTCATATTAAACGTGCCTGTATGGTTAAAATTCGCTACGCTCAAACAAACAAAAGGGAGTTTTAAAGTTAGCAAAGAGTTTAATTATAAAAATAAGTTTACATTTATATTGAGAATTTTAAACTTAATTGAAAGTTTTAAAGAGCAGAAATGAAGCGAATATTCAAAAAACATGTATACAATATGAAATGGGGTTAAAACATTAATTGCAAATTAATTTACCAATAATAACTACAAAAACTCTTTACACGATAATTTGTTTTAAAAGAGTTTTCACTAATTAATATCGAAATATTTAACAACGGAAATCAAAACCCTTTGATCAAAAACCTTTCTTGATCAAAAACCTTTGGAAGAAATCTATTTAAATAGTGTCTGAAATATATCATATAAACCTTGGGATGGAAGTAGCGTAGTGGTAGAGCGTCGGCTTTCGGTGCTGAGTGTACTCGGATCGAATCCCGACAAGCGCCTTTAATTACCTCCTTGTCTAGTCCGAATATGGGCTTGTTGAATCCGTAGACCGGAAAGTCACTTTATGAGGATAGAGAAGATGAGTGAGGGTACTGTGAGTAGTAAGTAGGTAAGGCATCTCTGAGGCATTTTGAAGAAATTTCACAACTATTGATCCATACCAAGAAAGACAGAGTTCTAATTAACAAACGAAGGCCAACCTTTTAAAACGAAAAACTTAACATTTTATTAACAACAAAAATTAACATTTAAACAGTGAAACATATTCAATTAAAATCCCGTGCATGTTCACAACGTACGGAGCCGAAACACACATCCGCACCGCCCGCGTTCTCAAGCGTCTCTCCCCAATATCTGGATTTTCAAAGGGGTGGAGGGGCCGGCAGATTATCGGCTGACAGCTCTTCTTAGACGCCGAACTTTATTACATTGCAGAAACGTTAAGATGACAGCTTTAGTGGCTGCATCTGTGAGGAAAACGGTTTTTAATCCCCCCCCCCCACGTGTTCCGAACTGGTGGAACCGAACAACACATTCCTTGAAGAATACGCAGCTGTGTTTCAAGCCCTTGTGGGGTCTCGGGAAAAAATAAGACCCTATTTCCAGTACGCTACAGTACGATCCCCTCATATGTCACCTCTGGGATTTGTTCGGTCAAAATTGAGATGGAACTTGGTTAAACAGGACTCCGAACCTTGTGATGCTCCTGTAAACCGGAGCCGCACCCTTCAGCCCGCTTACCTATGTGGACCTGGGCTTGTGACGAAAATTGGTTGTATTTTTCATGTGTAGAGGGCGTTAGTCTTCCATGTTTTGATGTATGTTCAACATTGCTTTGTCTTATGTAATTTTCTATCAGTGTTCAGTACTCTTTGTTAGAACCACCGAGCATGGCGTCCGTTCAATGGACGATTGGATAATGAATGAATATTAATCAGGAATCATGGCTGTGTCTTTGTGGAGTTTGGCGATTATTTTTGCCTCAGGGCTGGAATACATCCGCCAGGGGGCATTAGAAAAGACAACATATCAAGATAACTTTTAAACCGTCATATAACAAATAAATTGGTTGTTCGCTAATTATTCAGTATTTTATCATTCCCTGAAACAAATATGTGATTTCTCAATATTTTAGAGCTTTTCCCTTGATCCTTTGAAAGAAAAACCTACAACACCCCTATATCTGGAAACTCTGTTCGGTATATAAAGTTGTATAACTTATGATGAGTCTAGGTCATGGTCTGGCTTAATCAGTGGTACAGGCAATGGTGCAGTGCATTTGTCTGGAAAGTAGACAGTCTTAGGCTGCGTTTCCTAAAGCCCGTTGCTTTAGATGAAAAAGAAAAATGTTATAAAACAAAGGGTGACAATTTTTTTTTTATCAAGTAGGAACGACTCCACCATCTCTCACTTTCTTACACCATCCCCATTCATAACTTTTTTTATTAACCCTTCAGCAGTGCAACATTTTCATAATTTTGAATGGTTTGTTTTTACATGTAATGTTTGGATGTTCTAAGAAGTTTCTATTTATAGCTACACCCTTTCTAATGCAGGTCTGATTTTCTGACCTTTGTATTCCTTTCCATTCATTTTTAATTGTGATTCCAACAGAGGGTCATGTAAGAAAATATTCCTTATTTTATTTTTGGTTATTTCGCTAAAATAATTCTAAGCATTTATAAAGTTGGTTTTCTATGATTATAAATTTTAAAAAGACTAATGAAATAAATGTCTGGTGAAGTTTTAAATACTAAATAACTATTAATAATTTTGTCCCCGCTGTTAAAAGTAATTTTACTTTTCGTAGCATAGGAACACTATGTTCCTATTCTACGAAAAAGAAAATAAAGGAGTCATACTTTTGTCGACAATGCATGATGATGCAACGGTGGATGATGATTCTGGTAAACAAGCGATTATACTGGATTACAATACGACAAAAGCAGGAGTTGATGTAGTGGATCAAATGTGCAGCTATTACAAGGTATCCCGCATATCCCGAAGACGGACTCTCTCGTTGTTTTTTAGGTTTTTAGACATAATAGAAATCCATTCTCAAGTTGTCTTTAGATCCAATAAACCGGACAGTTTTTAAAGGAGGAGATTGTATCTGCATTCTTTGGCTTTAGAACTTTTCGAAAGCCACTTGGAGATCCGGGCAAATATTCTATCTCATCCTCCAGAAATAACTGGATTCTTACTAAAATGTTAAGTGGAAACTTCCCGAGAAGCAGAACCAGAGGTGTCGGCAAAAAAAGGAGGAAAGTGTAATATATATGCGGACGGCTAAATAATGTAACTACCACGATAAATTGTGATAAATGTAATAGTTTTTCATGCAAGGCGCATTGCAAAATCCATACTGTATATTTGCGATGGGAAGAAATTGAAGAAAACTGAAGAGAATTGAACAAATTATTTGTGTTTTAAAAATAAATTTTAATTTTTTATGAAAATTTCTTCTTATTCATTTTGACCTTTAATTATAAATAATCTCAATATTATCAACATTTTATATCTTGCCATAAAACGAAGAATTATTATTTCCAATTTAAAAAAGAAAAGTTATATTTCTAAAAGAAAAGAAAATTATAAATCGAAGAATCAAGGTTTAAAGAGACGTTGCACTTTATGCAACGCGCGCCTGGTAGTGTTACAAAAATCGGCGCGCCCGCTGAAGGGTTAAAATAAACTATAACTGGCATAGCAAGCTTGGAGAATCTGTTTAAAATTCTGGCCCCATAGTCTACCCTCTGGAGTACCGTGCAGTATCGTTAATCCATCTTATACGATAATCAGTTATTGTTAATCAATCTTAGCGAGGCCCATAGCACGGTCGAAAATCCCTCAATTTATCTTAGGGGCCACTGTAAAGGCCACATATTTCCCCCGATCCCATACGCATTTACCCTTCCTTTAAAAAATTAACTATTACGGTGGTAGCATTTGTATACACGATCTTCCGAATCGAAGGGCCGATGTTCCACTCATTGAAATATCGTGATATGTCGTTAATCACATATGATTTCTTATCGATCCTAAATTGATTGATTGTGTGAGAAGGCATAAATGGGTTCCTAGCCCACGGGGAACGATTTTTTGGACGCCTATGTGGATTCATAGCGTTGAAAGGGTCAATAATTTTAAGGTGAGGATTGTCCCGACAAGCAGGTCCGGATTTACGTACAAGCTAAGAAAGCTACAGCTTAGGGCCTCGCAATCTGCCGGGGCCTCAAATAAAAAAAAACAAAAAATATATAAAAACTAGCTGAAAACCCGCGCTTCGCTACGGAATGCATTCAAATTAAATACAACGGTCAACGTATGCAATTTATGCCAAAAAATAAATATATATATTTATAATAAATGCGATGATCAATGTATACAATTGATGTAAAATATATATCTATCTATATATATATATTTATAAAAAAATCGTAAGGGATATGCATTTTTTTTTTGGATAATATCCAATCGTCTGCTGCATTAGAAAAAAAAAATATTTTTTTTGTCTATTTAGTTGTTACGCACGTGACGATAAATTTATTGAAAGTACCAGAAAAAGAAATCACGTGATCAGCATTTAATAAATTAAATTCTAAAAATTAATCTTTAAAAATTCACCAAAAATCAGAGAATGGAGGTAAAAGTTCGAAAAAAATTTCATTTTGAAGGAATTTTTATGATCTTTCTCGTGATATAAATTTTATAACCCTCAATGTATTATTTTAAATGCAAACGTAAAAAAAGTTTAAAAAACAGCTTAAAAATTTAATTTAAAAAAATCTAAGAAGAATTTTTGAAAACTCTTTCTTAGTGCACCCCTACACTATTAGAAGAATCACTATGTAGTCAATATAGAAAAAATGTAGTCAATATAGTTAAAATTACATCTTTATTATATATATATATATATATATATGGAATATAACTTGTTTAATTCCAGAGATTAAGTGTTAAAAAATTTTGCCGAGAAAAAATGCGGAAAATTAAGTTTTCTAGATATTTCCTCGGCAGTTAGATTTCCAGATTAATGTTATACGTTAAAAAGTGTTATAACGTGTAGTCTGCGCATTGCTTTATTTTTATGAGTTTGAACTTCATTAAAAAAAAAAGATCTAGTAAAAAACGTTTTACTGTATGCTGAAAATTAAACAACTTCGGTATTACTTTGATCCATTGTTCTCTAACTGTGATACATGCGACCAAGGCATGCGCACGACTTTAAGAGGTTACGTGAAAAGCTGGCATATTTGATGGAGAACTAAACGTGTAGGAAATTTTCTTGTTTGATTAACTGATAATCAAGATATTTTCCCTCCTATGCATGTTTAGTGGTATTTATTTTCATACTGATAGAATTTTTTAGGTTGGTCTACAAGAAACGATCCGTAACAATCAACTTTAAAACAAAGCAAATAAGTTAAGACGGATAATAAAGCTGAAATCATTATCGATGAGTTTAAGAATTAAAGAATTTGAGAATTATTTTTATTTGGGTTTATTTTCTGATTTTTAATTTTGGTTTTAAGGGTTTCTGAAGAATTCATATAATTTTTCTAGAGAGTTTTTTAACAATGAATTTTTTTATTTTAATTTTTAACTAATGATAACGATTCTCAGTAGGAGGTAATGCTCAGACAACAGAAAAAGAAGTCTCTACACAACTATGTTACATTTAAAATATTTTTACTGCAGCTTAACATCCCAAATTGCTTAAATAATTTGCCAGTTAGTCAGTTTTGTGATGCGAAAGCTTATATTCGGGAAGCTTCTAAAGACCTTCTTGCTGTGTTTAATGTGCATAACTTATTTTTGAAAAGGGAAAACCACCGACTTAAATAATCGATTGAGAGAGAAAACAGATTTTAATGCGTGTGCATGCGCGTACGGGTAATTTATTTATTTTTATTTAATCTTTTAATGACAGTCCGTAACCTGTAAGGGGCCCCCAATCCATCTTAATACAACACAAACATTGACTGTTTCCTCTTTGGAGAATAACTGTGAAAGCTTCATGCTTAAAAGGAAACACCATTCCTTAAAATAAATAGCATGCGACTCAAAAAAGAGTGCATCGGCGGTTAAGTGGTTATTAGCGTATTTTAATGGACCTCGGCAGACAGACAAAATGAACGCTGTTGAACGCTCATTTGCGGTGTGAAAGAAGACCAAATGAAAGGGACTTCGCCGGCAACATCTAAAGCGAGAGACGTTGATGTCTAGAGTAATTAGTGGTTTGGATTGTTGGTGTATTTAAACACATACTCCTGCCGTCACAGTTAACGCTCTCCAAAGAACTGCAAATGCTTTTCCACGGATGCGTTTAGCTCGGATTGTTTTAAAGTATTTAAATTGCCCTGTTGTGAGTGGGGCAAAGGCAAAACCTCATTTTTTTTTTTTTTTTACGAACTGGGCACTTTATTTTTTTTTTTGTTTGTTTGTTTCCAACAACACTGGTTGTCTTTCAAGAAATATGCCATTATGTGTTGGTGGTGATTCACTGTGGAATACTTATAAAACAGCTCAAAGTTAAAACTCGAAAAATTTTCTCGTAATAGCTCTCGCCAGTTAAACTGTGTCACGAATTGTGCTATTTTCTCATTAATTGCGTTCAGTTACTTTAATTAAACTTATATATTTGAAATTTGTTTCTGTTGTCCATTCAAGTTGTGGCAACAAAAATACGCTATTTGTTGTGTTTCCCATTGTTTTTATATTGTTGGTTTTATAGTATTGTTATCTAAAACTCATACGTCCTACTCAGCTTTGGAAAAAAATAGCTTTTTGAAATGTATATTAATTTTTCCTTTTTAGATCTTCGTTATTAGTAGAATCTCATTACTTTATAATGCATAATCATCTTTTAAACTTTTTTTATGTTTTCTTTTTGACGAATAAGCGATTTTACGCAAAGAAAGGCTATTATTTCAGGAAAATTTCTAGCAGATATTTTCCTTGTATCTATCTTATTAAATGAGTTTTATAAGGTGGAATATACCCCATTTAAGATTCTATTTATAACGATACGCTTTACCGTCAAACTTTTTATTATTATTATATGAAAAAATTCTAATTCCGTGAGCGAATTTTACCTTTCTGCGCCAATATTTCGAGTGTTTCATTTCATTATTGCGTACAGTTTGGAGGAAAATTTGAATGAAAAAATATATGTAAACTATATATGCAGGCATCATCGAGTTATACAGCTTTTAAAAGTTTCACTTAAGAAAATCTTTTATAATATATATGAAAATTAGATAGTTCCAAAACTAATAGATTCCTATCAGCTTTAAATTAGCTTATTTACAAAGTTTATGTTGTCTTTAACATTTTAATGTCGGTTTGTAATATAGTTCACCGGCAGACCATATCTTAATTCCTGACTTTTTAAATATACAATTGCAGAGCATATGCTTCCTAAGGGTCGATTCATTTCCTGCAAATTTTTTGAGAATACAATAAAGCGCATTACTACAGGGTGAATAACTGCATTAACTACTCACTAGTCTTTGTAGATTTTCTGGCCTTAGAAATTAAATTAATGAAGGGACCTCTTAAGGAAAGTTTTTAAAAGTTAGAAGACACCACTCTAATCACTTTTTGGTATGAGTAAGATATAATTTGATATCAGTTCATCAGATTTTTACGTCGTTGTATTCATTCACATATTAGACAAATCCAGTTTTGAAATGCTAAGATTCAAAGTATGAAGATTATTTGATAAAGTTTCAAGGCATTATTCTCCAAATTCTACGAAGATACAGCAAAAAAGTATTTGAAGAGGTTGCTATGATGTTTAATTTCTACACTATTTGAATGAACGTTTCTTTTTCATAATGGACGTTTCTACTGCGCATCTAAACATGTTTTTAGTGCTTCATGTTAGTGTTATTTGCGCCCGTGTACAGAGTGCAACATTTTCGTAATTTTGAATGGTTTATTCTTACATGTAAGATTTGAATGTTCTAAGCAGTTTCTATTTATAGCTACACCCTTTCTATTGCAAGTATTATTTTCTGACCCTTGTATTCCTTTCCATTCATTGGTAGTCGAGATTTCACCGTGGGAAACCAACGATTATACTGGATTACAATACGAGAAAAGGAGTTGATGTATTCGATCCAATGGGCAGCTATGACACGGTATCCCGCATATCACGAAGATGTACATTCTCATTGTTTTTCATGTTTTTGGACATAATAGGAATCCATTCGCAAGTTGTCCTTAGATCCAATAAACCGTACAGTTTTGAAATAAGGCTATTGTATCTGCATTCTCCTTTAATAATAAATATATCTCCATATTATAAACATTTTATATCTTGTCATAAAACTCAGAATTATTATTTTCAGTTTGAAAATAAAAAAGTTTATTACAAAAGGAATAATCAAGGTTCAAAGAGATGTTGCACTTTGTGCCACGCGCGCTTGCTGGTGTTCCAAAAATTAGCGCGCCCGCTGAAGGGTTAAGTTATGACGGGATTCTTAACAGAGTTTTGGTATGCTAGAACAGTGCTCCCCAACCTTTTTATCGCCACAGACGGGTCAACGTTTGATAATTTTACCGCGGCCCGCTGAGGGGGAGACGTTGATTGTTTATATTTTAAATTGCTTTGATTTAATAATTTTAATTTAATTGTACTTAAACATGCCTTCAATATAAAGTACAGTTACACCAAAAAAATTAATACAAAGTGATTTAACATTTTAACTCACTAGAACGCTAAATCAATGAGAAGATGAGTGTTTGTTGAGTTTGTTTCTTTGCAACGAGAGAAATACACCGCAGTAAATAAAATGGAAATAATTTAATTTTCCTTAGGCGGCCCGGTACCATTTGATCCACGGACCGGTATCGGTCCGTGGCCCGGGAGTTGGGGACCACTGTGCTAGAAGGTTCCTCTCCCAATGTTGTTTTATCTGTAAATGAATTTTTGTATGAGTTTTATATGGAAGTGGAATGGTATAATTCCCCACGGTGTGTGGCCAATAACGAATGTATTATAAAGGATGCAGAGGCAGGGGTAAATACAGGCTTGTAAACCAATAAAAAATAGAAGAATAGCTGTCGGTGTGGCCAGTGATAGCGATCTAAAGTCTAAATTTTACAAGATGGATGGTCGTTATTTTATGGCCCACAGTAAAAACGTCAGATGAGAAGTTGTTTTGCAAAATAAAATTATGGTGGGGGAGGTACTTCATAGACTGTGGACAGAGGCGACAGAGGCTGTTTAATAAAGAACCAATTGGGGCAGGAACCACTGAAAGAAAAACAGCCCACTGCCCAATGAATGTGAGGGGCGGACCAGAATGTCCCCCCTGTAAACGGACAACAGCTCCGCCAAGAACGGAAAGAATTGGCTAAGAAGGAGATCTCTCAGACTTGGTTCCTCAGAGTTAGATGATAGAGAATCTCGTCTGCCCCAGAGTCTTGGAGAAGTGCGAATATCCCGCTAAGGTGTTCCTATACTGGAGATGATTCTGGGTCCTTGTCGTCGATGCTACCATCATCGCTGCATACATCAGCTATAGTAAGTGCCTCCCCAATAGTCTCTAAAAATCATCTTTGACAATATAGTTTGCCTCTGTTCTGGGTTCTCTATGTTAAAAAAATTTTAATATGAAAGAGATTGTTGTATTAATAGCTATGACAATTTAATTGAAATTTGTGCATTATCAAATAAATGTATGTTTAAGGTGAATGCTTTGTCTTCCTTGCTTGTTCCAACCCATGCATGCATCCATTGTTTTAAGGTGATTAAATACCCTACATTTTACATTTACGTTTAGAGCTTCGTTTTAATTCTGGAGTGCACGAAGTGTCGTAATATTTGTTATGATATCAGGATATGCTTCCAAATCGAATATTCCTCTGTGATCGAATTTCCTTCCAAAACAGCTCAGAGAACTTACACAGAGGATGTCACTGGTATATTTGGGAAAAAAGGGGGAATTTCGTTTTCCCTTAACCGAATTCTTTTTGTAATGGTATGTTTTAAACTCCATATTCTGACCCTTGAATCAAACAACGAAAGTGAAATTAATTCTGAATATTCTTTGAATCAGAAGTCTTCTCATCTGATAGTTTCCAATAAATGTTAGTTCCGATAAATGATGGTCTAATAATTTCCAATAAATGTTACTAGTTTTCATGAACTTTTCACTTCGTAGTCTATATTTACAATTACATAAAATGTGAAAACGAATAAATCAATTTCTTTGAGGTTACTGAATTTTTTCAGGAGAGTGGTCACTTTTACGTACCTTTAAAAGTATCATTTTTAGACCTATATTCAATTGTATGTAATACTCATGATTTTTGTTTGATTTACATGAATAAAATTTTTAGTTACTGCCTATTATACTATTTATTATATATATATATATATATATATATATATATATATATATATATATATATATATATATATATATATATATATATATATACACAATATTTCAAGGTAGTTAAAAAAACAAAATTATTTTTTATGCATAAAAAGTAATTTTTTTTTAAAAATCGAGCATTTTGCAGTCATCCACTGTGCGCATTCTGTCAAAATAAATTATTAAGTCACAGTAATAATTGTTTACTATATGTTATAACAACACCTCAGGCAACAAAATCCACCAACATTTTTGAAAATTAACATATTTAAATTTTTTAAAAGAATTATTTTTATAAGCTTTTACTCAGTCATTTTTGAAATTTCTAATTAAAAATAGCACGTACTAAAATGTTTTAATATATTTTAGAATAATGTTGGTGGATATTGTTGCCTGAAGTATTGAAATCACATGTAGTAAACAATTATTACTGTACCTTGCTAGTTTATTTTGACAGAATGCGCACAGAAGTTGACTGCAAAATGCTCGATTTAAAAAAATATATTCACTTTTTATGCATAAAAAATTTTATTTTTTTTAATTACCTTGAAATATTATATATATATATATATATATATATATATATATATATATATATATATATATATATATATATATATATATATATATAAGCGTCAAGCTGCCATCCCACAGGTCCAGGGTTCAACCCTGTGACTGGACAAGGTCTACTCAGCCTTTCATCCCTTCAGTGGGTCGATAAAATGAGGACCAAGCATGCTTGGGAACTAAACTCTGGGGGTCCCACGTTAGGTTGACCACCTGACTGAGACATATGCTGTATGGCACCCCAAGCCCACGGTTACGAAAGCGGAGATGGGTACCGCCGGCCCTGGTCCACATCGGACTGTTGCACCGTGAGTTTTATATATATATATATATATATAGATATATAATAAACAGTATGTTATGCAGTTACTCAAAAAATTTTATGTAAAATCAAGCAAAAATCATGAGTAGTACATACAATCGAACATAGGTCTAAAAAAGATACTTTTAAAGGTACTTAAAAGTGACCACTCCCTTTAAACAAGAAAGACAAAATAAACAAAATTTCAGCGAGTTTTATTTGACTCCAGAAACAGGAGCCATATTTTTTAAGGTTTTGAAGATTAAATTGAGAGTTAGGTTACGCCAACAAGAATTTTATAAGAACATTTTTACTTCTTCCTTCTTTAATTAGATGCATTTTGCGTAGAGCTGCAATCTAATTTTCCAATGTGCCCTCTCTAAATTTTCGAACCATTTTATTCATTTTCGGCTCAAGTTTTCAAATGGAATATACTTCCTCCCCCCGAATTCCCCGCGAGCGACTCCTTCTGCATACGCAAGCAGTTGCTTACACTTCTTCCGGATGAAGATGCGTCTGAACTCTTCCACGAACCATCCGTCTTGCGTGCCATCACCCTTTGTTGCCGAAACCCGTAACTACACCGAAGGCTCGTTCTCAAAAGAAGGCCCACGTGACGTACTGAAAGGGCCTTCTCTCTGCGCAGGTGTTGGTCATAAAGTACCCACGCCCAACCAATTACAGAACCGTCCTACTTGGTTATGCCACGCGCGCATGAAGCTCTTCGAAAACGCAAGAATAATAAAAGTTTTTTTTAAAAAAGAGGCAAGCGTGTGTGAATGTAACAAACTAGTTGCAAAAGCCGCGATATTAGGGCCCTCGTTTTATGATTCTGCTCCCGTTGATTTTCGACACCCACACAAACTTGAAAATAGAGGGGGAAGGGGGGGGGGATGGCTTGCTTCCATCAGCGGAATGGGGTTGCAAAGGAGATCTGACTTTAAAGACTACATTCTCAGAACACTTTCAAAACTCCCAAAGTCTTATTAATGAAAACTATTTTCCGCCTTTTTTAATCCTGTTGCGAATGAATGAACTGTAAAATCGTCCAGTATGAAAAATATATGGGTGGTTTAAATGTGAGACTTTTGTACCTTTTAAATGAAAGTGAGACTTCGTCGAGACTTTTCGTCCAGTAGATAAACACTCAGAGCCTTGCGTTTGCGAGGATAGATGATGTTGAAGGCTACGAAGCAAAGCTGTTACTGTCGGGAAGTGTCAGTGTTCTGGTTGCACGTGTTTAAGCAAGGTGACTAAGTACGGTCGTGACATGGGTTCGTCAAATCAAGCCCAGCGAGAGGTTATTAAATTTTCGACGACAGATGGTGTTGAAATGAAGGAGAAATTAATCGTCATATGAAGAATTTGTATGGGCATGAGTGTCTGTTACAATGTATAATGTTCAGATGGGTAAAGTATAATGGGTCAATGTATAATGTAAATTTGGTAAAGAACGTGTGAGAAAGGGACATGCTGGGACCTGCGCAAGCACATTTTGCCATGACTATGGAATTGATTGCTGCCATGGATAAGATTTCTTATACCTCAACTGGACGGTTTTCACCGTCCCCCGTATAGGCCGGATCTTCCACTCTGCGACGTTCACATGTTCGGGACTCTCAGGGGTCACCGGATAGCTAACGAGGCAAAGGTTCGGGATGCCGTTCAAGGCTGGTTCCGCAAACAATCACGGACGTTCTTTTCCCACGATATCCAAAACGTAGTTAGCGTTGGGACACTTGCTTGAACCAAAAAGACGACTATGTGTAGCTGATATATAGTTCATGTATCCCTTTTACTTCCTGTATGTTCCCATATTCCAACCAATTAATCATTATAAAAAAACAAGTGAAAGTCTAACTTTCATTTGGGCTACCCATATACGTAATGTTTTCGGGTTTGAGGAAAGTAAGAGTATTATGTATAACTAGCTGAATACCCGTGCTTCGCTAAGGAGTACATTTTAGGATAATTACAATGAAAAAATATTGAAATTGCTTTTTAGAGGATTTCCTTACAAACAATATTTTTTGTTTCTTCATTGGGCGGAAATAAAATTACCAGGTTCGTCCGCAAACTCACGCGTGAGAAAGCTACGTAAAACTGACCGTTGGAGAAACAATTTTCTTTTACATCTACGCCAGTGTATTTTAAAGTTTGGTCTTGAGATTTATTTATCGTCATGGCGAAGCATACTTTGAGGGGAAATTACAGTTTTATATATAGCTTTTATTTAATATCCATAAAACATACTAATTTGAACGAAATTCTTAAAAGACTTCCATCTCAAGCAGTCTAGAGGTTAAATTTTATCTTTACTGTTTTTTAATATTTTTTTGCAAATTTATTTCGTTGTTATGCACGTGACGCAAAGTTAATTTAAAGTATCACAAAAAGAAAAGAAATCTCGTGATCAGCATTTAATAAATTAAATTGTAAAAATTAATCTTTAAAAGTTCACCAAAAATCAGAAAACGGAGGTAAGATACGAAAAAGATTTCAATTTAAAGGAATTTTTGATGATCTTTCTCGTAATATAAATTTTATAACCCTCAGATTATTATTTTAAAAGAACTTAAATGTAAACTTTAAAGAATGTTACAAAAACAGCTTAAAAATTCAATTTAAAAAAAAAATCTAAGAATTTTTCAAAAATCTTTCTTGGTGCACCCTTACATTATAAGAAGGATCACCATGCTAAATTTCTGCATTTTAGGTCCAGCGGATTGGTCTGTTCGTTATCTGTCGGTCAGTCAGTCACGGAACTGTTTTATATACATAGACTAGCTGAAAACGGAGCTTCGCTACGGAGTACATTGAAATTAAAAACAACGGTTAATGTATGCAATTACTGCATAAAAAAATAAATATATACATTTATAATAAATACGACGATCAATGTATACAATTGATATAAAAATTATATATATATATATATATATATATATATATATATATATATATATATATATATATATATATATATATAAATCGTAAGGGATATTTATTTTTTTCAGATAATATCCTATCGTCTGCGGCATTAGAAAGAAAAAAAATATTTTTTTTTGTCTATTTAGTTGTTATGCATGTGACGATAAATTTATTTAAAGTACCAGAAAAAGAAATCACGTGATCAGCATTTAATAAATTAAATTCTAAAAATCAATCTTTAAAAATTCACCAAAAATCAGAAAATCGAGGTAAATATTCGAAAAAGATTTCATTTTAAAGGAATTTTTATGATCTTTCCCTTGATATAAATTTTATAACCCTCAAACTATTATTTTAAATGCAAACTTTAAAAAAGTTATAAAAACAGCTTAAAAATTTAATTTAAAAAAATCTAAGAAGAAATTTTCAAAAATCTTTCTTAGTGCACCCCTACAGCATAAGAAGAATCAGCATGCAAAATTTCAGCCCTATAGTTCCAGTGGTTTGGTCTGTCCGTTGTATGTCAGTGAGTCAGTTACGGAACTGTTTTATATACATAGATTAAAGGGTGAGAGTTTATCCGATGCCGTCTGAATCTCAGTGATAAGAATGGTCACTGTTTTAAACAAAGGAAACCACATCACAGTGAAAGAAATTGGTGGATTTCCCACTGAACTGACTAGCTTAGGTTTGGGTCGAATCAGTAGAAGTCGATGTGCCTTAATATCAACTTATTAATATAAAGAGATACCCATTGACTTTTGCTTGAAAAAAAAGTTGGAGGATAGAACCTAAATCATACTTGAAGGAATTTTCAATTTAGGACATTTCACGAGGAGATATGTTCAGGAGCTTTTTTCCCAAACTGATTTTATTTTTTAAATCCATCAAAATTTAATGTAATCATTAAGGTTTCGTTGCAGGTAAATGTTTAGGTACCGTTGGTTTTGGGTTTGGTTTGGAGCGCTACGGTCATTTTTTGCTACACGAGGGCTAATTAGACCGGGACCTACTGCTTAAAGCCGATTCCGAACGGCTACAAACGTCCATGCCAAGAGTGGGATTCGAACCCACAGACTCTGGTACCGAAAGCCTGCGCCCTAGCCATTCGGCCATCGTCCGGCTATGTAGGTACCGTTGAAGAATTCCTTCTAAACCTACTTTTTATGGTTATGAAAAATCATACACTTATTGTAACAGTTGTCATTTGCATATTACTTTCAACCACAAATAAACTATCTGTGAAGCATTCTGAAACTTTTCATTTACCGAGAATCATCATTAAGAAATATGAAATTCTCTTCTAGTAATACAATTTTTGTTTTACGTTTTTATGCTATCTGTTACGATATCTCTCATACAGTCATAACAGAATAGACTTTGTTTATCAAAAGTAGCATTTTGACGAAATTACTGTATCTAATGGTTAATCCACCTGGTAACTCCGAATTTCTCTAGAATGATAAAATTGGTGCCTATTATTATTGTTTCTTTATCTGCGATCTCGGTTTATCGAGAAATCACATTTGTCAATCTTACATTTCTTTGAAAATTTTTTAATGAATTTTATATCATTGTTGAAAAAATATTTCAGGTAATCTCTTCTGTTGAAACTACCGCGGCTTATTAACGTAGGATTACTTATCATTGCTTACCTCTTTTCTTTTTCTTTTCTTTTTTTACGCATTTTGGCACTTTTCTGTTTAACTGTTTACTGCTACTGGGTTTGGCGCGATGCCAAAATCATAACTCGCGACGCCGAGCAAATTTTTTTTCTCTCCGCAGGACTGTTATTGAGCGTAATCCTACGTTAAAAAAAGTGTCTGTATCCATAAAACCTTCGAAATTTATACAAAGAACCTCACTTTTTAGACTTCGAGGATCTATAGAGTCTTTGAGACTCTTCTAGGGACTTGCTTCTGTATTCGGAAAAAGTGTCTATGTTTTCTGTGTTGTAGTGTAAATTCTTTGTGATTTTATCGTTGAATACGAAACTCTCTAATTTGTGCTACGGGATTTGCTGTAATTGTATTTTATCAGATCAGTGTGTTTCTGGTTTTAACTTTTGACACACGTTTGGGAGCGGTGGTACAGTCGGCAAGAACAGCAGGTCAGTGATCTGAACGTCCCTGGTTCGATGCTCGTCCCTGAAAATCCACCGCCGTGTTCACTAATGGTGGCCGGGGCACGTAAAATAGGTCGTGTCTGCAATGTCCTCAAAGTTCTCAAATTTACCTCTGGAGATGCGGGGTAAAGTGTTCAAGTGGTCCGGTCTCGTCACTTTACTCGGTTCAAAATTGCGAGACCGGAAATTTAGCCAAGTCAGACTCAGACCCTTTTGGTGCTACTTCCAAAACAGGAGCCACTTTCAGCCCAATAGCCTATTAGGACCCGGTGAATGGAATCTCCAACCAGGGGGCATTAGCAACAACAACTTTTGACACCAATTAAGAATAATCTCAGGTTCTGTACAGGTTCAGTGCACGTTCATTTCAGGTCAGGATACGTCTTCATGGATTTCTTAATCGTTTCATCATATTTGATTCCATTACATATCAATAGCAAGAACCATTACATTTCTATTAAACCTCTTGGCTGAATAGATAAAGTTCTACCAGAAGAATGAATACCATTTAGGAGAGAAAATGACGGAGAGATTTGCTCTAATAGTATGCAAATAAGAGTTAACTGAAACCACAGACAGTGCACAATCAGGTAGTTATCCCACCCATCCCCGCGAATGAATAAATGACCAAATACTTTTCAATTTAAACTGGTTTTTGTTTTTTCTCCCAAGAGAAAAGCGGGCTGTTAGATGCCGCATATGTGCTAAATGCATTTCGTATTCCGATGGTGCGATCTGTCATTATTGTTGGGCCGTTATTGAAGCCTCCGTGACACGTGACCCCTCTCCGAGCAGACTGGAACGCTATCATCGAAGGGGAGTGTCTGTGGCTGACCCTAGGACTTCCTGGGGCCGTCTCCGACAATCTTCCCAAAACGTGAGAAGTTACCTAAAGGAGCTATCATAATAGTAGCTAAGAGTGTTTTGTGAAAAACGGGTCGAGGAATGGATAATTTGTTTTGTGATCGATAATTAATATGAATGGGACAAACTGCTTTGACGGTAAGTTCACGCTGCCTCTACAAAGGTGCAACAAGAGTTGAATGCAGTTAAGAATGCTTGGTATCTTGAAAGCCACTCACTCCATTGCTCTCAGTGCTTGGGAGGGGCTGTGCTGCACTAATAGAGGGATCGGGTACAAATTAACTTATGGGGTTTGATGTGTAAGGGAAAAAGGGACCTTAAGCTTCGAATTTTTTTTATTTTCAATTTTTAAATCTATATGCAAAATGAGAATAATTTGTATTATTTTTTGTTACATTTAAAATCCTTAGAATCCAAAATAAGGATTTGTAAGGTATACATAAGATTCGATTCACAAGAATCGAACTTTTGAGTCAATGAATTAAAGAAACTGCTTGAGATATGCTAATTTCGGCATACGCGCTTGGTATAAATACCATGCAGCTTGATTAATCAAAAAAAGGTTGTTAAGGTTGAAGAAGGTTGTTAAAGTTGATAGATAAGCGAGAGGGAGCTACGAGGTAAGCAACTCCAGGCGCTATCCTGTGCTAGTGCTTAGGGGGCCCAAAGTTTACGTGGCAGAACTGCTGGTTTGACTCTCTGCTGGTTTGTGAGTATTTGCAAAGTGTATTTCTATTGAATGTTAATATATATTCCGTACAAGTATTACGTATGCTTAATGCTGTAAAAGCAAATTCTATATGTGCAACGAATTCAATAAACATTGTTTCATGTATAAACTGTGTTTGTATCAAATTCATTTAGAGTGCCTTTTCAAATTATATACACCCAAGTCCGGGTAGAAGTGAGTTATTTTCTCTATAGATTTTTTAACAGAAAAATGCCTTTTTTCAAAATAAAAAAAAATAAAATTCAATAATGCTAGCAATTTTCAAAATGCTCCTTGTGCATTCTAAATCATTTAAAAACCTTAGATTTTTTTAACATAAGTTTATCGTACATATATAAATATAAATGTGCAATGAATTTTTTTGTATGAATTTAAAGCCATAAGTAATTATTTTTAAAATTTGGCTGTTGATTTTTATTTATTTTTTTGCGAATTTACTTTATTTCATGATCCATAAATTTGATAATCATTTGTGGTTTCAAAGAATTATGCACAGGTTTGTGGAAAACACTTCAATTAACAATCCTGAGAAATTTGAAAGAAATCAAAAGAAAAGTAATGCGCTTGAGCATTTTGAAAAAAAAATCATTTTTGGAAACTTTTTTGATAAACAGGTTTTATTCTTAAACAAAATACTTATTTGTGAATTCTAAGTGTCTTCAATAAAGTAAAAAATAATATTAATTATACTTATCTAATATCTCTTCTATATATATAAAACAGTTCCGTAACTGACTCACTGACTGACATACAACGCACAGACCAAACCGCTGGACTTAAAGGGCTGAAATTTTGCATGGCGATTCTTCTTATAGTGTAGGGGTGCACTAAGAAAGATTTTTCAAAAATTCTTCTTGGATTTTTTAAAATTAAATTTTTAAGCTGTTTTTTTTGCTTTTTTTACGTTTGCATTTAAAATAATACTTTGAGGGTTATAAAATTTATATCACGAGAAAGATCCTAAAAATGAAATTTTTTTCGAATCTTTACCTCCATTTCCTGATTTTTGGTAAATTTTTTAAGATAAATTTTTAGAATTTAATTTATTAAATGACGATCACGTGATTTCTTTTTCTGGTACTTTAAATAAATTTATTATTACGTGCATAACAACTAAATAAACAAAAATATTTTTTTTCCTTGCTAATGGGGCAGACGATTGGACATTATCCAAAAAAATATTAAAATACAGTAAAAGAAATGTTCTACAAACTGTACTATATTAACTGTACTATATTCTTTAGTATTCTTTATATTAGATTTAATCTGAATATTTTCTTCTACATTATTTTGTCTATAAAATTATCCTTTACGATTTTCTTATATATATATATATTTATATATATATATATATATATATATATATATATATATATATATATATATATATATATATATATATATTACATCAATTGTATACATTGATCGTCGTATTTATCATATAATATATATATATATTTGGCATGAATTGCATACATTGACCGTTGTATTTAATTTGAATGTACTCCGTAGCGAAGTACGGGTTTTCAGCTAGTTTAGTATAAAGAGGAAATTATTGAAAACTTAAAACAAACAAATTTGAAGGTCACTTCTCCCCTTAAGCGTCTTAGTTGAAAGTGTCACAATCAGAGATTTTGGTGCAAAAAGTTTTGTACCAAAAAAGGAAACGAAAACTCCTAATCCCAGGAATTATATATCTGTAGAAGTTAATATTTTTAACTTATAAAATTTTTCTAAAATCGATTGGAGCCTAAAATAAAGGCCATGTTTAAACATGTTAAAGATGCCAGAGACATGTTAAACACCTAAGTAAACTTGTTTTCGAAATATAGTTATCTATATATATAAAACAGTTCCGTGACTGACATACAACGCACAGACCAAACCGCTGGACCTAAAGGGCTGAAATTTTGCATGGCGATTCTTCTAATAGTGTAGGGGTGCACTAAAAAAGATTTTTAAAAAATTCTTCTTAGATTTTTTTAAATTAAATTTTTAAGCTATTTTTAAACTTTTTTTACGTTTGCATTTAAAATAATATATTGAGGGTTATAAAATTTATATCACGAGAAAGATCATAAACATTCCTTCAAAATGAAATTTTTTTCGAATCTTTACCTCCATTTCCTGATTTTTGGAAAAATTTTTAAGATAAATTTTTAGAATTTAATTCATTAAATGACGATCACGTGATTTCTTTTTCTGGTACTTTCAATGAATTTATCGTCACGTGCGTAACAACTAAATAGACAAAAAAAATATTTTTTTCTCTATTTTTATCTCTAATGCAGCAGACGATTGGATATTATCCAAAAAAAATGCATATCCCTTACGATTTTTTATAAATATATATATATATATATAGATAGATATTTTACATCAATTGTGTACATTGATCATCGCATTTATTATAAATATATATATTTATTTTTTTGACATTAATTGCATACATTTACCGTTGAATTTAATTTGAATGTACTCCGTAGCGAAGCGCGGGTTTTCAGCTAGTATCAACATATATTTCTACCACGACAACAACAACAACAGCAATAAATAAAAAACGTGGTCAGTTAATTAGATGGATGAGTACCTTGTATGAGATAAATAAAGCCAAAGTTCCAACATATTAGGTACTGAAAAAAAAAATACACTTTCTTTCTGAAGGTGTCAATACCGATGGAATCTTGTTTTGTCTCCTTTTTGATAGATGGCCCTACCGCTCTTATGTGTATGTATTTACTCTTTTGTATTCTTTTTATGGAAGAGGTGGGAACCGTGTAATAAACGGGTATGTATGTGAAGAAGATCTCATCCATTAATGGATTAAGAGTACCTCATGTTTGTTCTAGACAATCCGAAGTTAATTTAATGTAAAATAATAATGCCTCAGGAAAAAATAAGACTGAAAAGCTTTCAATCATTATTGTTTTATTCCGGAGGAGAATCTTATCGTCTAAATTTTCCCAACAATTACTTATATATTTCATCCATGTAAATGCAATTTATTTTTTTTTTAATGCCATTCCTTTTTATCTGTCAATTATACTTTTGATAACATGTAATTATTATTCTTTTGAATATCCTTTCAAAATTGCAACTTAAAATTCACGAAATAATGGGTTTAGAAACATGTTAATATAGTGGTTTTTCTTTTCTTTTTTTAAAATTCAAAGTACTAAAACTTTGAATCTCATTTATAAGGTTATAGTATAATTATAGGTTATATTTTAATATTTAAAATTATAATCATAGTTATAGGTAGTGGGACTACGAGCATCCCAGAGACATCCGTGAATGAGTCGCCGTTTTCATGCATAATATGACTATTTTAGCTGCGTTTCCGAAGTAAACAGAAAGTTAATCCTTTTCTCACGCTGAAATCATAGGACAATTCACAAGACTTACTTTTAAAATAATTACACACTTATGATACAATATAGGAGATACTCGATATTTCTTAGAAGTCCTCTTTACAGTTTATGCCGTGATTTCTGCGAGCGGTTACAGCTCGTAACACACAATCTTGAGAAGAACAAAAACTGTTAAAAATTTATTTTATGATTCCAGATATAACTATTTCGTTGAATTTCGTGTATTGAATTATCAACGTGTATTAAATTACCTCTGGAGGTGAGGGGTCAAGTGTTCTGGAAGTCTCGTCACTTGACTCGGTTCAAAATTAACGCGACTGGTCCTTTGGCCAAGTCGAACTCCGACCCTTGTGGTGCCAGTCAAAACATGAGCCGCACCTTCGTCGCCCATAGCCTTCGGGATTTGATCTGATGTTGCTGTCGGTCAAGTGGCATAAGCAACAAGAACAATTATCAATAAACCACGAATTTCTGATAAAATTATAATTGCTAGCATAATACTCACTTTTCATACATTCTATACATTTGAGGTAGAGTTACCAATCACACAATCTGTACTGCGGCCTCTATTTGGTTATGGAAGAGGTCAGTGTATCGCGATTTTCGTATTTCCTTGTTAGTGTTTGACCATTTTGACACCTGTCATAGCATATTTTAAAAAGACGATCGTAGCAGGCAACAATTGTGGTAGTTAGTGATATAGAAATAGTAACTTTTTGTGCGATCCTACAATCATTGTTTTTGTAAAGTAACTAACTGAAAACCCGCGCTTCGCTACGGAGTACATTCAAATTAAATACAACGGTCAATGTATGCAATTAATGCCAATATATATATATATATATATATATATATATATATATATATATATTTATAATAAATGCGATGATCAATGCATACAATTGATGTAAAATATATATATATATATATATATATATATATATATATATATATATATATATATATATATATATATATATATATAAAAAAACCGTAAGGGATTTTTATTTTTTTTGGATAATATCCAATCGTCTGCTGCATTAGAAAGAAAAAGAATATCATTTTTGTCTATTTAGTTGTTATACACGTGATGATAAATTTATTTAAAGTACCAGAAAAAGAAATCACGTGATCAACATTTAATAAATTAAATTCTAAAAATTAATCTTTAAAAATTCTCCAAAAATCAGAAAATCAAGGTAAAGGTTCAAAAAAGATTTCATTTTGAAGGAATTTTTATGATCTTTCTCGTGATATAAATTTTATAACCCTCAGTGTATTATTTTAAATGCAAACGTAAAAAAAGTTTAAAAAACAGCTTAAAAATTTAATTTTAAAAAATCTAAGAAGAATTTTTGAAAAATCTTTCTTAGTGCACCCCTACACTATTAGAAGAATCGCTATGCAAAATTTCAGCCCTTTAGGTCCAGCGGTTTGGTCTGTGCGTTGTATGTCAGTCAGTCAGTCAGTCAGTGAATGAATGAGTCAGTTACGGAACTGTTTAATATATATAGATAATGCATCCTCATTTTGGCACACTTCGTTCAATTTTTGTCACCAAATCAAATGTAATGTTATAAATGTCACAACACTGATGCCGTGGTTAAAACTTTGAACTTGAGACATTCTATTATTCCCTGATCATTCAAATTGTGTGCATGCCTGTCTTTAATTAATTGATATCCTATCAGATCCCTAAATTACTGATTCCTAAATTACTTTGCTCTTCTTGAATTGTAGTTTGAAGAGAATGTTGATTCAAGCATCCGCTTTTATAGTCATTACGTGAGCTTTGGTACGCTATTTCGAAAGATCTAGGAAGTTCTGGGAAGTCCACAGTTGAACGATTTTACTCATAACTTGGGTCAATTACGCATAATTTGTGACTCTAAAGCCGGCGTTCAACTAAACCAGCGGTTCTTAAGGCTGCTGTCTACTAACCCTACGGGATTCTCTCACCTCAATGTTAACCTATGGAGAAAATGTGTCTATATTTATAGTTACATAAATGCTGATAATCCAATAAAAATGGTATTTTCAGATATCCTGAACTTTTCTGCACCTTACAGCAGGATTCGTTTTATAAATTTCGTCCACCAAAGGAATTTATAAGTGTTTACAACACTTATAAATTCCTGTACCAAAACTATACCAAATTTTACCCCCGAATAATTTCAATTTAGAAATATTTCCATTTTAAAATAATGCCCAAGGGTGTAAAATTTCTTTCTCTGTTACGGAGTACAATTTAAAAAAATCTTTGAATCCAAGTCGGCAATCTTTGGACAAATTTTTCACATAGGTTAACATTTAGGTGTGGGAATCCAATAAGGTTAGTACATAGCAGCCTTAACTATTTGCTCATCAGGGGCCACTACTTTTTTTTTGGGGGGGGGGGGAAGGGGGGATATTTGGGGACTCTCTCTCAACCAACAATTTTAGAAGCAAATATGGGTTTAATCTTTGGAATTAACTATTTGTGATAAACAGCTTTAATAAAAGTTATAAATAAGCTGCTTAGTAACAATAAGGTAAGTGTCCCAAATATTGCCTACCCTAACTTTTTTTCAACATTTCATCCACTTTTTAGTTTCTGATTAGGTTGGAAACTCAAAGAACATCCCTAAGAACTATTTCCTTTGGTATCCTGAGATCAACCAGCTCCAAAACCAGTGCCAATTTAAGTTATGTAGCTGAATTGGAAGAATTAAAATTTCCAGTGAACTCCAGAGCGGTTCCTAATATCGCCTACCTATGTCCCTCTTACCGCCGACCAGGCGAAATTAGGAGCACCTGTTAAAATGCGTTGCTGGCAAAGTCTCTGTTTAATGCACTTTCAAATGGTATAAGCAAGATTAGAATTTGGATGCGTTCATTCACTGGATTCTGATTCTTTGGAGCCAAAGTTTGCGAAGACACCAGCCAAAACAACTTCAGACGCCATAAATTTTCTGTTGTCAGTGATAAGAGCGTTGTCGCTATCGTCACTGTTAGTACAAACCCAGAACTAAGAAGTTACTGCATTTTCTCATACATAGCACGAATCATACTTTAGAAACACGAGTAGGCGATATTAGGCACAGGGGCAATATTTGGGACACCCACCCTAATTGGATATGCATCTTCTGTGTACCCAGCACCCACGTATGCACCACTCACTCTAATAAAGTTAACCTTAAAATAAACTTAATAATAAAAACAAGTAATATATAAAAACAATTTTTAAAGTCAATTCCTACTTAGGTTAACAAAGAAAAATTTGAGTGTGAACTAATAGTAGGAATTGAAAAAAAGGATTGCCTGCCAGACCCTTGCCTACTGTGCGAGATTAGGAGGGGGGGAAAGAGAGAGAAAAAGTTTGTCAGGTTGGGGATTCGATCTCGCAACCTACAGGACGGGAGAAGCCCGCGATATCGCAGTGCTACCGTTTACACAGTAACAAGAGGGAAATTACTATTCAAGAGCAAGAGACGCTCTGGGTCTAAAACTGAAATTGATTAATTAAATTTAATTAATGAATTAATATTTGAAAAATCTGTATTAACATTAAGTGTCATCCACTACAAGTTTAAAAAAACTATTTGAACTTGAGTGGATGAATAAAAAGTACTTTTATTAACGATAGAAAATTTGAACAAGATATATATAGAGTGTGTGAACTAATAGTAGGAATTGAATAAAGCCAATGAAAACTTAAAAATGATTGAAATATTTGAGCTTGCATTTGCTTAACAAGCTGTGACGCTGCGACTCCGCGTCACAGAAAATACTCGTACATTTGGGATTTTTAAGCATACAATGGATTTTTTCGTACTCGGAATGTTGAGAAACGGAAGCAATGTAGGAATTTTTAGAATCTGATCAAAATATTCTGAGATGAAAAAAAATTTCGTAATTTTATAGTATTGTTAACTGCGAGGTTTTTTTTCCGATGAAACCATTTTTTCCCCTGCTGATTTTGAGGGCCACTTCCCGTGTTCTCTCTAACCCTCAGTTAGTACCAATGATCTAAACTAACCAATTTTCACTGTGTTACTATTCTTACCGCACTCTTAGTTTATGTATTTTTGGATAAGTACTCTTACTTCAAGAACAAAAACTTTTTTGTCCAGTATAAATTTTGATAAATTCCTACTTGTACCTATCCCACATAAAATTTTAGTAACTTCTTAATCACTGAACGTTACAAATATTTTTTAGTTGATAACTCGTTCCATGTTTTTTTCCATAATCACGTTTCAATTTTTATAACTGTGGAAATAAATCAACATTTTATGTAGCTCGTTAAAAGGTACATTCTTATGAGACTTAAGATGCAAATCTCTAAAGCGTTGAGTTTTATAATTTAACTAGCTGAAAACCCGCGCTTCGCTACGGAGTACATTCAAATTAAATACAACGATCAATGTATGCAATTAATGCCAAAAAAATAAATATATATATTTATAATAAATGCGACGATCAATGTATACAATTGATGTAAAAAATATATATATATATATATATATATATATATATATATATTCAAATTTTTCACTTATCTTTTCATTTTTTGGTTCCTGGCTGTAGTGGTTTATGGCTTATACTGGATTTTCACTTACAACTTTGTCTAATATATATATATATATATATATATATATATATATATATATATATATAAATCGTAAGGGATATTTATTTTTTTTAGATAATATCCAATCGTCTGCTGCATTAGAAAAAAATATTTTTTTTGTCTATTTAGTTGTTATGAACGTGACGATAAATTTATTTAAAGTACTAGAAAAAGAAATCACGTGATCAGCATTTAATAAATTAAATTCTAAAAATTAATCTTTAAAAATTCACCAAAACTCATAAAATCAAGGTAAAGGTTCGAAAAAGATTTCATTTTAAAGGAATTTTTATGATCTTTCTCGTGATATAAATTTTATAACCCTCAAATTATTATTTTAAATGCAAACTTAAAAAAAGTTACAAAATCAGCTTAAAAATTTAATTTTAAAAAATCTAAGAAGAATTTTTCAAAAATCTTTCTTAGTGCACCCCTACACCATAAGAAGAATCGCATGCAAAATTTCAGCCCTTTAGGTCCAGCGGTTTGGTCTGTGCGTTGTATGTCAGTGAGTCAGTTACGGAACTGTTATATATATATAGATAGTAAAATATCTTAGCACCTCTTTCGAGTTTTCGTGTTTATTCGATAAATAGTGAATAATAGATAAATTCATTGATTTTTTGTTTATTTACATACTGCAAATGTAACATATATGTAGTTTTAACATTTACTCTGTGTTCCTCTTTGAATGTTTAGCATGCTATTGCACTAATTTCGTACTACTAATAAAGATTTCACACTCTTAAAATATTTTGTATTAAATTTATATGTATATATATATATATATATATATATATATATAAATTGATATCTCAAGTACTGTACCTTGATATGATAAAAAATACCAACACACATTCTACCAAAACAATATTAAGGATACTAGATTCGAGTTACTTTTGAATCACTCATTTCTCCTTCATAGAAATTCGCTCGCATCCCCGTACGCACGCAATGTCCAAATGAACATAGGTTTTCCGATGTGTCGATGTTATTCAACGTTCAAAATCTTATCTCATCGACAGTGAATAGATTTATTTCACACTTTCAAAGAAGCTGATGAACAAACGTATTCCGGGTACAGCCCGGCAGGAGACGCCCGCATTTTATAGTGGTTAGCGAAGCAAACTGCCGCTACGTGGACCTGAGTTCGAATCCCACTTAAAGCATTGATGTTTCTGAACCCACCTCTCATAGAGATTAAAGCTCATTCACTCCCTACGGTTGCACCCATTTAAAGTAGCTAACAATTCTCCGTTTGTATATGGGGGAATATCCAAAGAAAAAAAAATACCTGCCATGTTAGTGAAATGAGAAAACGCATTTAAACAAGAGAGTGAAAATTGACAGATAATAATCGTTAGTAGCATCTTTTCCATTTTTTACATCAAGCCGAAGTAATTTACCAAAATATGCGATCTGAAGATGACATGGAGCTAAAGTTCCATCATAAGCCCACTAATTCCCTAATGTGATCTACGTAATTCCCATAAGGGAAGTACTATTATAAATGCTAATCTAAAACAGCCAGGCTCAAAGAGTCATGCTGCAGGAGTGTCTGTTGCAGGAGTGTTAAATGCACTTTTACTTTTAGAGAAAACGTCTAAAGCTTTTAAGCATATTAAGATATTTGGGGAATCTGATTTCGGATGTTTAAAACATGGCAAGCCTATTTTTGGACGAAGATGTAGTGAAGGGAATCCTAATGTCAAGAATGATCTAAATTCTACGAAAGACTACAAAAAGCGAACTACAAAAACTTCGATTTTTAATATTTTTGATTTTTAATATTTTACATACTTTAGTTTCAACAATGACACATAGATTGTGCTCAGAAATACACAAAACGATGCAGAAGTTTTACGAGCTTTCCAGATGGTTTTGTTAGATGGAAGGTTACTAGACCACCAGATGTCGCATCTGGGGATGCTCAGTCAAAATTGGGGTGGCACCAGCGAAGACGTTGGACTCAGGCCCTTATGCTGCACAGTAGCGTATGCTAAAACATGAGCCGCATCCATTCCGACCTGGAAGGAGCATACTTAGTTGATCGAGCAATTCATATGTTAGTTATTTTAAATATGTCTTTCTATCGTAGAAAAAAAATCTTCATATGTATTCTTCAAAATAATTTAAATCGCGAGTTAATTTTTCCCCTTTAATGTCGAATTGTCTCGCTGTACAGGCTTGTCAAGCGTCATAAGATTTAAATGAAGTGCTAAGTTATTTTAAATATATTTTTCCCATCCTTAAAAGGATATTGAGAGTAAAAATAAACAAATTGTGCTCATCGGGGTAAAATATAGGAAAGAAAGATCATACAATAAAAGTAAGTATTGTAAAATAGCTTATACCTATATTAAAGGAGCCTTTATTAAAGGAGAGTACGGGAGGGAATGCTTTTTGACAGAAAGAGGTTCCCATCTGCGTTTTATGTTACACAAAATCCTCGAAAACGTCAAAACCATAATCCTAAGATTTAAAAGGACCGACATATGAGTCGGTCCTTTATAAGACCTACTTTATAAAGGTAACCTTATTTTAACCTTTATTTAACCTTTATTAACCTTTATTTCTCCTATATCCTTTTGAAGAATACATATACACATTATTTATAATTCACGTAGTGGCTTGTGGCGGCCCTGTGGTACAGCGCGCTGGTTTGCGGTGCTGAGGGTGCTCAGATCGAATCCCGGCGTTATGCGAAGAAGAATGTCTCCGTTCGTGTCGTCCCTTCATAGGGGGTAATGCTGTCCATCTATATGGTGCCCCCACAATAAAATGGACTGTAAAACTGCGGCGTAGTAAGGGCGAATGTTTGATTACAAGTGCCTCCGCATTGGTTTAAAATAATAATAATAATAATAATTCACGTATAGGGCAAATTTAGACGCTATTTCGGAACGAGAATCGTTGATCTGCAAGTAATATATTGAATGATTTATAAAAATAAGTTAGTGTAGCTTTTGGATACTGCATAATCCTTCTTACTGGCTAAGTACTATATTTTACAATTGCTTGCTTTGAACTTTTCCCTCAACAGATGTGTTTTTCATGAATATATTCCAGGAAAAATTTCTTAAATGTTAATGCAATTTATACAGAATTTTAATCAAATATTTGACCAGGGAATGAATTCATACCATTATAAGTCCCCCTCCACTTAAGTTGACTCTATAAATGACCGTCATACAGTTTTAAAATAATCCATGCTTAGAAGTTCATAACGAACTATTCGAGAGAAAATATTTAGATCAATCTTATGTTGCTTTAACATTGTGGTCAAAAACTTTAATTGGAACTTAACGGCTAACTCTAAACATAGCCGGTAACGTTGTGAAATAGTTAGCAACACGAGCTGCTACAGCGTGAGCCTGGGTTCGAATATTGGTGAAGGCATGGATATTTTTATACTGTACCCTCATAGAGAGTTACCGTGTGCTCCCATAATGTAGCATACAATAAGCTTGGCAGTGTACAAGGGCAAGTTTTCTCAGGATAAGTCTTATATGTACTGTAGTCTTATATGTGCTTTTGATTTATATATACAGTTGAACTCCGTTATAGCGAACCCGGTATATAACGAACTCATGGATATAACGAACGAAAATTTTAATCCCGCCGTTTTCCTATTGTATTTAATGCTAATTTATCCTTTTATAACGAACCTCTGAAATCTTAAGAATCGGCTAAAACGAACCTTTTTTTCAGTCGACTACTGAATTTTTTTAAAAAACTTTTTAAGAATGTCGAAGATACAACGATTGTTGAAGAAGAAGATGATGAACATTTACCTATCGCGATGTGGATAGATAATCCCAAAATTTTATCATTCTCAGATTGTGACATGTAATTGTTCGAAATATTTGATGATGAAGTCCCAACATGTGAAAATCCGACTGATGAAGATATTGTGGAAGAAAGTAAAGTAAATCATTCTGAAATCGAAGATTCTGAAATTGAAGCTGATGAAGAGGAGCACATAAATGACAAAATCCCCACCATCTCAGATACTACAGCAGCTATGCGTGTAATTAATAATTTTTGGTCTACACAAACATTGGAAGAAAGAGTGTTGGAGTTATTTGATGTATTGGACAAAGAAATTCATAAAATGTTTTTGAAATCGACATCACGTCAGCAGAAGATTACTGTATCAAAACAGTGAGCAACAATTGAAGGTAAAATGAATTCATTTCCATCTGTCTTCATTTTTAGTTAATTTAATTTGTATTGTGACAGTTTAATGTAGTCGATTTTAGTCAATTTAGTTCATTAATTATCATTTTAAATAGATTTTATCATTAATTTAATTCATCATTATTGATTACACATAGCAACTAATGAGTTATATATTTTGTGAACTCTAACATTTTTCTTAACGGTTCGGATATAGCGAACAAAGCCTTTGGGCCCTACAAGTTCGTTATAAAGGGATTCGACTGTACTCTGTTAAATTGATAATAAGGGAATAGTATTTTTTCTCCAGTTCATTGATTAAAAATAATTATTCGAAAACACCGATAGAAAATTTTCCTTACTAACACCCAAGTATAATCTATTTGGAAATTTTGAATAGATCTTTATAACGACCGTAATTTTCCTCGTTGCTAAACTGAAGCTCATTTAAATTTGAAAAGAATGTTGCGGAAAGAACTCATTTATTAACGTGGCACTTTAGTGGAACATAGATGATTTCTTCTGGCGTAATAAGCTCACAAAAGACCAGTAATGGCTTTAGAAATACATTAAAGAAAGGTACTTATATATTCTGAGTTTTCATCTGCCCACCTGACTCTCATTACAGTTTTCTTATTTTGGTAATTCAGTGTTCTACCTTTTAGAAGACCATGTGTGGCGCGGGCATGACATTTTACCTTCCTGTTCTGTAAAATTGGAGTTAAAGAAGCTTTTGCGTTCATATCTCAGATAAACTCAGGTTGATTTATCTTAGAATTAGAAGCAGAAAAAAAATTTTACCTTCTTTTTCGGTCGAAATACTTCCCCCCAAATTTTTTTTATTTTAAAATTTTGTTAATTCGACCTCGAGAGTAATTTATATTTGAGGTAACGCATCAATTTGAATGCTAGTAATACCAGGCAGTGGCACACCCAGGGGGTGGGCCAAGGGGCCTTGCCCCCTCCCCCCCCAAAGAAATATAAATTGCATTATGAATATTGAATTTGCATTATAAATATTTTTATCCCTTCAACTCGGCACCCTCCAAGATTAAATCCTGGGTGCACCACTGATACCAGGAACTGATAAAAGGACATTACCTTTCTTCAAAGGTTAGCATAAGGGAAGCAGTATCAACAGCCAGAGTTAAGGTGAAGCGGAAGTGGCCTTATGGGTTTTGTCTTATATGTACTGGTCTGTGTTAATACATAAATAAAGGAATAAGAGTATTTTATTTTTGTAATACATTCCTTGAAAAATTATCAACTTGACCAATGGTTCACATTAAAATTTATCAGTAAAAATAATTAAGTATTATACTAAAACGACAAAAAATTTAACGCTTTATCTCCAAAAACGAATAAGATATATGACCATTAAAAATGAACTTTAAGCGCTTGCATTCATCGAAAAGTACATTCAACCTGATAAAGTAGCTGAGGCTATTTAAACTGAATTTATGGCTATGAAATAAATTCCCTTCTAAATACCTAGGCAATATTTGCATTGTGAAGAAAAAACCTATTTCGATGATCTTCGGCGCTTACTCACGACCCTAAGTTCACCTTGCTTGGTAATAAAAAAAAATTGCAAGAAACACGTCCAATCCTTTCGTAATGCGTCTCTAATCGGGACGCTGCCATCTCTTAACCTCCGTCGGACACCTGAGTGATGCATGGGGGCAGGCATTCACCACCAGAGTTCAGGAACGTACCACGGTTGCCGTTACCTTAATGGATTGGACGGCGCTCCAGCGTTTCCTCAACACACACACCTTCTTGATCAAAGGTCTTCGCTTTTCTGAGTTTTTTCCCCCTTTTCTCTCTCTAATACCTCTTTCTCTCTCGGGAGATAAATAACCCGCAATTAACCTCGCAATGAACCTCTCTTTAATGGAAGATAACGGTTCCAAAAGAAAGGTGCGTTGATGCTTTGAAGTATTTTGTCTGTTTTTGTGTGCGAATCAACGTCTTCCTGGAAGGAGAGGGGATGATTTAGGCTTGTTTTGCATGTTTGTGAAGCGATCATCGCAACAAAAGGCGCCTAATAGGAAGTTATTAATGGATGAGTCATGTGCATTTCTTTCTCTTCATCCATTGTAAGTATATATGGATTTTAAATGAGACTGAATATTTATGCAGTCGTTGGATTCATTAATTCTTTTCTTCGTCTTAGCAACTTAAGAATAATTGACTGTATTAAGTCGTATGACACTTACATAATTATCTAGCAGGTTTTCAACGCAGTTTTCGTATTCATTACTATAGATGTCAACAGCGGTAAGCATTGTGAAAGGAGAAATATACGGCTGTGTTTTCAACGAAATGCGTAGAACTTGGGTGTTATTTTCGCCCAAATCTAAAGGAGAGTGTCACAACTGAATGGGTAATCACTTCTAGTTGCATTGAAGTCATTGTCACCTTATTAGATTTAGTGGTATATATTAGATAATAATTTTAAAATGAGAGCGTCTATTTATGGTTTCCTATAATTTTCATATCAGGTTTTCTCCTTTTATGATTTAAGCATAACTGCTGTTTTAAATTATATGAATTAAATTATCTATTTAAATTATATGAATTATAAACTCGTCAACTCGTAAATCACCAGCTCGGTGATGATTTTATTTTACTTTGCTTCATTGCACGGTATTTGTTTAGTTCCTTTGAATTGAAAGTTCACCTCACAAGAAAGTTACACCCTCAACTTTACTCTTTTTTTCACAAATGAAGAGTTCTTTTTTTTATGAGCAGGTCAGCGATTCCTGAAAACGTAAATGCATCTAGGTGACTTTGATAACTGTGCATTAAATCAGTTGTTTCTTTCCGAACAGACAACAGATTCGGTGACTTTCAACTTATTCAGGATTTTATCGCAGTTAACCCACATGGATTCATTTAAGAAAGATAATCCCACAGAATATATAGAAAGTCGTGATTTCTTAGTAACATGCAACACTTCGGGCAAGAGAGTTGTAGGATTCCATAGTTCAAACAAGAGTTAGAAAAACACAAGAGATGCGGCAAGAACGCAGAACTGGTGATTAAATCAAAATCCACAACAGCACAAATTAAATACATGAAAGTATGTTTGGTATTAATAAACTTTACCGTATACTATGATACTGCAGAAAAATTATAAAATTTTGAAATTACCAAAAATAAATCAAAATTAAGTAAAACGCACCCTCATAGGAGGGACCACACATAATTTTTTTTAATTGTCCTTCTTGTAGTAACCAGCAATCTATGTCCAGCTATGACAACATTTATGACAACATTTATGACTGTTGGTTACGATTAATTGAAACTGCTACTACGTTTTAAAAAATGCAAATTTTAAAAAGATGTTATATGAATAAAAATGTAGTGACAAGTTGTAAGGTATACATAAGATTCGATTCACAAGAATCTAACTTTTGAGTGAATGAATTAAAGAAGCTGCTTGAGATATGCTAATTTCGGCATACGCGTTTGGTATAAATGCCAAGCAGCTTGATTAAGTTTGTTAAGGTTGATAGATAAGCAAGAGGGAGCTACTAGGTAAGCACAAGCGCTGGTTAACACCTGGAGCTGCTTACCTCGTAGCTCCCTCTCGCTTATCTATCAACCTTAACAAACTTAATCAAGCTGCTTGGTATTTATACCAAGCGCTACGAGGTAAGCAGCTCCAGGTGTTAACCGGCGCTTGTGCTTACCTCGTAGCTCCCTCTCGCTTATCTGTCAACCTTAACAAACTTAATCAAGCTGCTTGGTATTTATACCAAGCGCGTATGCCGAAATTAGCATATCTCAAGCCACTTCTTTAATTCATTCACTCAAAAGTTCGATTCTTGTGAATCGAATCTTATGTATACCTTACAAAGTAAATGAGTTATTGTAGCAAAATTTTCGGAAATATTTCCTTTAAAACTTTCTCTGTCTAGATGAATATCTGGTATCTATATTATAATCTGGAAAAAATATATAAACTGTTTAGAGAGAAGGGTTTAATTAATTTTATGGAAATTTCTTTCCCCAGAATGATCAATGAAACTTATACTTTATACAAAAATATTTTATTTATATTTTCTTTCGAGCAAGTATTTATTTGAGCAGAACAGTATTAAAAATGTGCAAAGAACCATTTGCTTAAAGCAAATCTAAGATTTGAAAATGTTATTTTTTAATCTTTTAAAAAATAATTTTTAATTTTGTCTAGTTGGGACATAATAAGTTGCATGTTTGTTAAAAATAACACGTGATTAGAGTTCGATTACATATTTGATGCCTAAATGCATTACCATAATATAACATGAGACTTTAATGAAGACCAAAATGAAGTATAATTTTCATTTGACTGTGAAATTAAAATAATCAACTGCATATCAACTTAAAGTCAATATATTTACGTATCTGTCTACGCTGAAATGGCTGTTTTGGTACAAAATTTTGGAATTGTTTTTTATTGCTCTATTTCAAAGGCCAATCTTTTAAGGCTACTTTACCTTTTATTAGTCTGATCATTTGATGACAATTTATGGTCAATTCAACAAACTGAAAGCTCTATGAAAAGACCTGGAGTAGCACCTTTAAATTCATTTTCTAGAAAATTAATTTTTCCTTTACTTTTGTAAAATAGAAAGCTAATGATTTAAAAAGTTTTCAATATATTTTAATGAAACTTTGCAATAGTTTTTTACATATTACTAACTATGTTTTGACCATACTAACAAGTGGCACCTTTAAATGTATTTTCTAGAAAACTAATTTTTCAGCTACTTTTGTAAACGAGAAAGCTAATGATTTAAAAAGTTTTCAATATATTTTAATGAAACTCTGCAATAGTTTTTTACATATTACTAACTATGTTTTGACCTAAAAGCTAAGCTATATGTTTTAATTTAATCATTCTGTAGGTACCTACACTTATAAAAAGAATATTTTTTTAAAATCATTGTTTTTTCACTTTATTTGGTATATTTCAGTGGTGTTTGGAAATATTGTAAAACTTTTACTTCAGAACACAGGTAAGTGTGCCAGAAGTATATCGTGTAAAGAAAATTAAAATATATTTAGTTGAATTGAGTGTAGGGTAAAATAATGTGACACAAATTATGTATCCAACTTTCTAATACGATAGCAGCCATACTCAAAAATGTTAAATGCTTGTAACACAGTAAAATGATCCTTTTCCCATCATAGCTCTAGAGAGGTAAAGTTTGATAACTTCATGCATAAAGTAAGCTGATTTAGTCTAAATCTTACAGATCTCCTAGGGCAGGAATTTTAGTTAAAATTTATAAAATGTAATGTTTTCTCTCTCCACTGACCTTTATTCTGAGAAATGAAATATTTTTGGATTTTTTTCCTTTCCTTTACAAAAAAAACATTAACTTCATAGAATATCGTTTGGACTTGCAGCTTTGAGAGTCTGTAATCTTCCTCGACCCAGAGAGTTTTACGTTGTTCTACCACATAGGGGAAAATTTCAGCCTGAGACATCCCCGGATCATTTTCTTTGATTGCAGATATATATATATATATATATATATATATATATATATATATATAATTACAGTTTTACTTACTTTTATGGGTAAGTATCAAAATTCTTAGTTAAAAGCTAACATTGTAGTGGTCTCTACATTATGTTCCTTAAGTCTTTGTCTTCAGTCATTAATTACCATGTTGTCATACTAAAATATTTCCTATCTACTCTGTAAACGGCAGCTTTGTATAGCTGCCTTTGCAAAGTTAAGGTAGCAGTATTTCGTTGCAATTTAAATCTGTATAACATCAACAGGAGTCTCTTGGTTGACTACTGTAAGTAGCTGAAATACCCTTGACTTAGGCGCTCAAGCGACGTTCTTAAATCTAACTAAATTGCTCCACAAAACTTGATGGTTTATGTTTTAAAGTTAGATTTTTATGGTCGACTCCGTTACGGACAAACTGTCCGGGTGAAATTCGGAGTGAATTCGAAGGACAGTGATATTTCTCAGTTATAGACCTCGGATGGTCTTAGTTAAGCTGTTATTACGTTAATAAATTATTACTATTAATAGATTTCGCTTAAAAACCTTTTATCACCGAGTTTTCGCTGAAAAGTAGTAAAGAAATAATTTTCGCATTTATTCACTCATATAGGCAAATTTTGCATTTATTCGCATCTATTTCGTAAATACGAAAATTACGTATTCCTAATCATCATTCTATAATTCATAAAATATTTATATATTTATTTCTTTTCGAGTTATAATGCATAATAAGGGTGTCAATGTCTTCCTATAATCCAATGTTTCCTTTCGAAAATAATAATGTTTTAACATTATATATGATTTTGTGAACTTTTAAACAATGTATCAATTTTCAAAATTATTATGAGCTCTATAGCTGCTGGACACGTCTGAGGTGAAGAAATTCCATTTGTAGAATTATTTAATATTAGTTAAAACACCTAGATTTATTTTACAAATGATGCACACATTGGAGGCAGAAATAACGCACATTCCTGCTGGTTCAACAATAAGTTACGAGTTAAAACTCATTAGGTAAGGCTTATATGCTCACACGCCCTAAAAACAACAATAATCCTTCTGCGAAATTCATCTACAACTTTAATGGAGTCAGAATTTTAATTTAAACTCCGACACCACTTTCTTTGATTGGGTTGCTGAGTCAATTAATTCGTTAAAAAGTGGCTCTTTATATCCGCATATCTTCGCAGAAGCAACGTTTGTCCTGCAGTTTAGGCTCAAACACTCCATTATAAACTAAGAGAGACTAAAAAGTCCAATTATTTCTTTCACAAACAACGTAATGGAAGCTGAGCACGACTGTCGAAGACTCGTTTTATTAGATTTCCCTACGGAATAGGCAGAGCAAACACGGGCTACCGCGTAAGTTCTTTTTAACGATGGACCAACCGCCTCCCTTGCTGCTCAAACAACGGACGTTTGCCAGATCTCATACTTCGATAACGATATTCAAATAGGGAGATGTTTGGAGAGGTAGATCCCGGCATGATTAGAAGCATCACGGACACGTGACCGTAATTTGGAGTTATTAAATTTGGTGTTTGCGCAAAGGACAGGTGATGGGCATAAAAGTTAGGATTATATTTATCTGTAGATGTTGCAGAGATGTTGAGTTCTCATTGTACAATTCTCTTGGTCATTTAGGAGATTTATAGTTTGTCAAAAGTATTTCCTTTTAGGGGTTAAACATGCATTTCTCAAATTCGTATAAAATAGGATTTTTTTTTTTTAAATATCAAACCCAAAGACAAGAGTTCAAAATGTCAACATTTTGTAAAAATTGAAATATTTCCTCAAGTAAATCATGCAATTTTATTATTTGTTGCATTATCCTTTTCTACTCATTAGTATATATTACCACTTAATTGTGGGCTTGTGGTGGCCTTATGGTATAGCGCGCTGGCTTTCGTTGCTGAGGGTGCTCGGATCGAAACCCAGCGTCGCACCACTAAAATACCTTCGTTTGTGCCGTCCCTTCATAGGGGGTAATGCTGGTCCGCCTGCATGGTGCCCCCATAATAAAGGGGCCTGCAAACTGCGGGGAGTTGTAGGCGAATGTCTACACGACAAGAGCTTCCGCTAAAAATAAAGAAAACTTTTTTAAATGTTAATTAATTTATGTATTACCGTCTTTTGTTCAATAATATATATTAAAATTTTTTGTTCATTAATATCTGTTGAGCCTCTTGCGAGACATTTTCCCCTTTCTTTCTAAACGGCAAATTTTTGCTCATTTGCAACATTTGCAATGGAAAATTCTCTTTTCCATTGCAAATGTCGAAATTCCTTTGCGAGGCCTAATGCCACAGTTCGTTTGGTAAGGAGAAATAATGGTTCCCAGATCAGTTTTAATGCGTACAAGCAAAGTTGTTTCGAACTGGAACACAAAATGTGAGTATTAATATGGGACGACTATTAAGACATTTAAATTTCTCCTTGAAAGCATTTATCCATGCAGGCACTTTTGGTTAGGACGTTCAGTTCAAATAGCTAATCTTTCAATAAACATTATTAATTGAATGCAAAGACATACCTTCTTGTATAAATCCACAATAATATTAAAAATCTTGTGGATTATATTTAAATTATGTCGTGGATTTCAATAAATTATTTATTTCGGTTTCCTACAAGTTTATTGCAAGTCGTAACTTTCTTTATTGTTTGATATTATAAACAACGTCATAAACTGTCAGATAAACTAACAGAAAGGGGCTAAGATTAATTAATTATTGTATTTCCTGTCTTAACTATTAATATTCTCTTTTTGTTGAATGTTTGACCTACTTTTGTTCATTTAGTTTCCCTTTTTTTAATACATGCATGCATAATTTTTTGAACCCTGAACTGAATCATTCAGACTTCGTATTAGAACTATATGTAAATCCTCTATGCTTATATTTCGATGCCTAAGTGGCATCACTTCATGATTAATATTAAAATGCACTGAAATTAATTTCCACGAAACCGAATTTCAAAAGTCAATTTGACATAGCACCATATGTCAATTATGCTGACACAATTTATTTTTAAATCTGTTTAATAAAAATAATTTAAAATGTTAATCAAAGTTCTTCACTCTAATACATCATGGTTTTTTATGAGTAATTTATTATTTTTAAAGGTAATTTAATGAAGCTTTAAGCCATGTATTTATTGCAAAGGCTTATATAATCAGAGGGACGTCATTTAAATATAAGAAATCAAAATTATATATTACTGTTGCATAAATACAACGTATTTTGGAGTCATAATGTCTTCGTTATTTGATCCAATGTCCTTATGAAAACCTGAATGATGCTATTTACTTCTCTAGCACAGTCCATTTCCTCTGTCTAATCACATAAATAAGCATGAATTTCAGCTTATATTCGTTAAGTCTTTATTTACCCGTTTTACAAAGCAAAGAAAACGTTTGACAATCATAATCATGGTCTGAAATCTACCATTTTTAAAACGTATCTGTTTAATGTGCATGTTTACGATACATAAATAATGATTTTTTAAAATCTGTTCTAGCTCTCAATAAATAAATAAATTATATTAGACATTATTAACATATGGTGTACAATTAAAATTTTAGCAATTTTTTTCATTCATTTTAAATTTTGCTGGGTGGTAGACTGTTGGGCCTTATCGAGACCAATTTTGACCGTATTCTGCAAGGAGTTTGTGTTTACTATTTACCCACCTCGCTTTCCTTTGACCTGCTTAAGGGCACAAGGGACCTTAAATCTCGTTCTTCTTTAATTTTCAATATTTTACACTTATACCAGATGAGCATAACTAATATTTTTTCTACTACAATGAAGAGACTTAGAATTCACAAATAAGTATTTTGGGGAGGAATTAGACGAGTTTATCAAAAAATTCTTCAAAAATGCTAGAATTTTTTAAAAGGCTCCATGCGTATTCATTTTCTTCTGATATCTTCCAAATTTCTCAGAATTATTAATTGAAGTGTTTGTTACAAAACTGTGCATAATTATTTGCAATCACACATGTTTTTCAAATTTATATACCATTAAATAAAATAAAAACTAAAAAAAATAACGGGCAGTATATAAAAAATTATTGAAGACTTTAGATTCCTACAAAAAAAATATTAAATGAACATTTATATTTCTATACATATAGTAAACTGATAATAAAAAAATTAAAGACTTTAATTAATACAGAATGCGCATAGAGCATTTTGAAAAACGTTAGCATTTTTGAAAAAAATTGAAAAACCTTCATTATTCTGCAAAAAAATTCCTCATTTTGAATTCTTAGGGATTTCAATTTAGAAAAAAAGAAAATTATTTTTTCTCATTTTGTATATAGAGTTAAAAAATTGAAAATTTAAAAATCCAAGTTTGAAGGTCCCTTATCCCGTTAATCACACATCAGAATATCTAGACAAACATTTCCAATATACTGTACTCTGAGTGGAAACGATGATTTTTATATTAATGTCACACACACGAAACCTTAATATTGGACCTTGCCGAAGAGTTTGAGAGCAGTAAGTGTTGAGTATCCCTTACCTGAAACTCTGATATCCGAAATACTCCAAATCCGTAATGTTTGAAGTACCGACATGACACCTGAATTTTTTAATTATTATCATATGAATGTGCTATGCCATTTTTTTTTTTTTGGTTAAATATATCTCTGCGAATAAATGCAAGAATAGTAGTGATTCTTTATAAATTTTTGATCAGGAATGAAGGTAATGCTAAGCTATGATAATAAAAAAAAAGCTAGCTGAGATTTAAACAACTTATGATTCTGATCGTTCAGTACCCTCAATTTTCGTTTCATGCACAAAGTTATTTAAAATTTTATGAATTTTAAATATTTTTAATAAATAAAAAATTTTATAAAAATTTTAAAAAATCATAAAATTTAACCTTTAATGAATTTTAAATTATATGATTTTTAAGAGTTTTACATTTTCTATATGAGTGAAGAGAATATGAATATAGTTTTTGTGTTTAAGCCTGGGTCATCGGCTAGATAGTTGGTTCCAATATTATAAAAATTAATCATCCAAAACTCTGTTGGTTCGAGACTTCTAAGGAAAGAATATTAAACCTGTTCCTGTTTTATAAAGGTTTTTTTTATGGGGGGGGGGGAGAGAAACATACATGTCTCGGGTAAACCAAACACACGACCGCAAAACTTCCATCCTAATCTAAAAAAATTCCATCAATTATTACAACTGCGATTAAATCTCTATCGACTGAAATTCGAGCCCTGAAACACGCTGGAAAATTATTCTTGCCCTTACAATTTGCCATGATTGCTTCATGAAAAAAGTGCCTCCCTTTTAGTTCGAGACGATAATCCCCGCGACTACAAGAAGCAATCCACATCTCTCTTTTCTTTTCCTTTTTTTTTTTAATCGAATATCGATGAATAACTGGCTCTGCATGAATTACCGGGATATCTCAGCGACGGCGACAGTTAATGTCTTTCGCGAAAGTTTCTTAATTACTTTTTACGACACTGATAAGTGAATTTATCTGATCGGCCAGCATAATGTATTCCCGACCAGATCCTGAGGATTAGGCTGGCTATTAGGTCACCAAAGCTCCGAGACTAAATTAAGAGGCCGCTTACAGCTCTTTTTCCGCGTGGGTTTCCGCAACTTAACCTTTTAATTGGACAGTCGAAAGCAGAAAACATTTTGCGATCGTTTTCTGTTTTACACCAGTTCTTTAAGCGGGTAAAAGAAAAATTAATTTATTTTCCATTTTTTTTAGGATTTGGAGGAAAGATAATTTACACTGTTTCGTGCTAAGTGGCAGTGATTAGAATTTTCGGGCTGAAAACTTCCTTCGCAATTTAATTTGAGAACGTGTAATGTTTAAGTAGTTATAAATAATAGAGATTTATTTGGAGCGCCTGCTGTACCAGAGAGATCATCTAAATTTAATTGGTTTGGGGCTTTCCTACAGCAATCATACTGCAAGCCGTTGTAAAGCCGTTGAGGTTTTGGAACTACAATGTAAAAGACTAATTTCTGTACATTTATC